>JANCMC010033613.1:50810283-50857234 GCA_024363005.1 Charaxes varanes | reverse complement strand
TATGGGTAATCTCATTTGAAGTCGGTTACGAACGCACGCTTGTAATGGTACACAAATGTGGCTCAGTAGATACGTAAACCGTAATCTACGCATCATCACCTTGACTTGCATACCAATCATAACAACCTACGCCTAATGAGCTTTTGAATACGAGCATGACCTGCCTTACAGTTCAAGGGGAATCGTCATTCATTACCTACCTTTCACATGCACTCGTAATACCATATTTTGTCAAAAACAGTCTTTAAATTATTTAACGAAATGGAATACCGACTAAGAGTAAAAATGTATAGTCAACCAAGAAATTGGTTTGCCACGTTAAGGTCGAATGTCGTTTGCACGTCAATTAGTTAAAAGGCCTATTTTTGCTTAGCAAAATTTTCTTTAACTAGGAGCTGTCATCCAAAATGGTGAAGCACTTTCTTGGTCGACTATACTGATTTTCTTCTATATATTTTGTAATTTTTTTTTTATTGACAATTTATACTCCACGGGCTGAAGGCCCGTTCCATTGCGTTTCTTCTTCATGTTTATTTGACTGTCTTCTTTCCATTTTACTTCTACACTTCCAGTTTTAATTATCTTTATTACTAAAGAGACTCAATAGCTCAACGGTAGAGGCGATGGATTGAAATCCGCAAGGTGCCCAATTCAAATCTCGACGCCGCTTGAGTATTGTCGCACCCACTACTAACACAAGCTTTTAATTTATGGTTAGTAGGAGGGGAAACGGGAATAATAGGTATGAGTACTTATATACATGCTAATAGTTTTTTTTTTTTGTAATAGAATACAATCTTTTGACGCGTTGAGTGACAATGCGTTTTAGGCAATACAAAACATTGTATAGTTATACTGTTTCTATATAATTATCTACTTTTAAAATTACTCGATTGTACATGGAATAAAATAGTTAATTTTATGTCTATATTGTAATATGGGAATGCAATTTACTTTTTACATTCATTATTTTTTTAATAATGTTTTTACTATCACCTTAATAGACATGTTGTCCTTTCTATCAGTATTATAGTATTTCATATTATAAGTACTATGTTGCGACACAGGCTTCAATCGTTTTCTATAGTTGAGGTGTTGTTTATTTGAGTCTTCGTGTAAAAACCCTATCCTTCTTCATTCAAGAGTTCGGAATGCTGTGTCTGGGGGGGGGGGGGAATTCTGGTGGACAGATCGACGGACGAACAAAGCAACAACATGAGGGTCTCTTATAGGCCTACGGTACCCTAAAAAGAATGTATCGAAAATTTTGACTTTTCTTTCGCATTCTTCAGTATTTGGGTATAATCCTTTTTACTCTCAATGCAAATAAATCCTGCCTTTTTTTACGCATACCTTTGATAGTAGGTTTAAATCGGATCTGGTTTTCTAGATCCGGTTTAATCGCACTAGTACTTCAATAAGCGCGTTCACACGTGCATTCGGTTTTAAGACACCACAAAAAATGTCTCCAGAAGGTATCAACCTTTGTTTAAGAAATGAATAAAAAAGGAACTGCAATAAACGTTATTATGACTGGCCCGTTGGCGCAGTGGATAGTGACCGTGTCTTCTGCTCCGGGGTCGTGGGTTCGATTCCACGCAGCCAGTATTTAACAGAAAGTATAAGAAATATGTCCCCCTCCCCCCTTAGAATTTCTAAACGCTTTGATATAGAGACTTGAAATTTACCACGTTGGTAGTATATGTTAAAAACTCATTAGGAAAATATCTCATTACGCCTCGATCGCGTATCACATACGAAACCCTTCCATAAAATCGTGTCTTGACATGCTCTGGGCGACTTTTATTGTAAAATAATATATAATGTATTGTATATCCGTATATACCCAAAGTAAAGGCGTGTAAAAATCGAAGGATGCATTCACAGAAAATAAGAAAACAGTTGTGGAAGAGCAAGGACTGTGGATGATGATGATGATTATATTTTTTTTTCTATAACAAGGAGCAAACGAGCAGGCGGCATTAACATAAGTGACTACCGACACCCATGGACTATTGTAACACCAGAGGGCCCACAGAAGCATTGTCGGCCTTTGAGAAATGAGTATGATCTTTTCTTAAAGGTCCCTAAGTCGTATCCGTTTGGAAATACCGAAGCTAGCAACCGATTCCACAAAGGAACTGTGTATGTGTATAGAAATTATTATAATAATATCTCAATTGCATCAATCGGGACCCACTATTTTGCTTGTCTTCCTAAACACAGTCTTCTTATTCCAACTTGCAAAGTACTGAATAAGATGCCCGGTCTTAATGCGAAAAGGAAGGTGTGAACAGCCCTAAACAGGTTCGGGACCATCCACGGAAAATCGAATCACCACCGTTACAAATGGGGACTAATAGCTTCACCACAATGTGACTGCGGAGCACCAGATCAAACGTATAAGGAGACTGACAACAACTAGCAGTGGATGTGATCAGTTACTTATGAAAAAACTGCGTCAGACATTAAAAAAAAAATAGTGCAGTGCACTCTGATGGCGGCATCGGTAGTGTTTGGCATTCGAGTTACAAATTTCGGTTTTATCAGATTATTTGCTATTAGACTTAATAGATAGATAGGCCTAAACTCGTCATTAAGGACCGGCAGCGCATCTACTGGCCTTCTGGTCGTGCTGATGTCCATGGGCGCCGGTAGGCACTTCGGTGCCTGCTGTCCTCAAGTCAGAGTCCATAAGGAGTCCTAGGTTGCGGGCTCAGCCGCAGCCGAAGCCGCAGCTGCCGCCGCCGCAATTCTTTCACCATTAGAATCCAACATTATCCGTAATAAGCATGGGGATTAAATATCTTCACAAAAGTTAGGGTTCCGTATGAAAACTCCGATAATGTAAACCCGCGCGAAGCCGGGGCGGGCCGCTTGTGTTTGTATAAACATGAAATATTCCACGCACATGTGATACACATTAATAATGAAGACAAAAAGCTATGGAAGCACGTGCGTCGTTTTTTCTTCATGCATGTATGTTTTGTAGTACTATAACGCCAGGCAGGGCCGGCCCTACCAGAGGACCAACGGAGCGGCCACTCCAAAGGCCGAAGCCCAGGGGGCGCCTCTGCTAGCAGAGGCATCAAATCATTAGTCATCCCTAGGGATGACTAATGATTTAATTATCATAAACGGGATAAGTAAGGCAGGCGTCATAGTTGCATCTCGCTCCATCCAATATTTTACCTCAAGCCAAGTAAAGAACACGATATGTGTAAGAGGTCGTTAAACTGTTTTGGCTATAATTAAATTTTTCGTAACAATCGGTCAAGCCGTTTAGAAGAATCTAGCAACGAACACAAGTAACAGGGTTCGCTTAGATGCAGAGGACGTGGTTGTGGGGAGAGTTAAAATGACCGATTGCCATCTGACGTCATCCTCGGAACCCCCACGGTCTCTACAACCTTACGACTAATAACACAATATGTCATTAATCGGGTCCCACTATTGTACGTGCCTCCCGAAACACGGAGGAGGTCGGATATCAAATATAAACCAGTACCAAAATGGGTCACCCATCTATCGAGCAGAAAGCAGAGTCGCTGCCCACTGCGCCAACGGGCCAGCCAATAATAATGGCAGATAATAACGGAAAAAATATATGAATATAAAAAAAGGAAGCCTGGTTAAGCATTCAAGGAAAAAAAATTACCAAAAGCGTGTTATAGAAGGGTTCCCTATCTGATACACGATAAAGACATTTCTTAGAAACGGCAAAAATTGTTCATCGGTTTCACTGAATATAATTTTCCTACGGAGACTATATTTGTTCGTAAGCAATGGGATCACTACTTTCCCATCTATCACCCGGCCGCGGTATGAGCTGCTTAACCTAGCGATTGACTCACATTCTGGTCACTGATTAGACTACAAAATACTCGAATAAATACGCTTTTATATGCTAGCTGCAATAGACGAGTATATTCATCTCGCAAAGGCCGGCAGCTTATCTACGAGCCTTCATAACAATAATTTGTTTATAATTCATTCATTCAGTTTGCTTGCGTGCTAGCCCTGACTGGCCAGTTGGCGCAATGGGCAGTGACCCTGCCTTACGCTCCGGAGTTCGTGGATTCGATTTCCGCCTCGAGTCTAGGGGTATTATCTATATGTATATATTTATGTATTTTAACAAAAAAAATATTTGTGTATAACAGGCGTCTGTTACCTATAACACAGGCATTAACTTGTATATATGTATATGTGTGTTGTAATATGAAATAATGGTGTAAACCAGAGCATTCGTGGATACTTACTGCCAAAAGTTGGAGTACAAAATAATTAATTAATGTTACATATTAAATCATTCATTCAATTTATACTTTTGCTATTTATCCATGGTCGCTAGTCAGTTAGGTGAATCGCCTACCCGTTTGTAATAAAAAGCCTCAATAGTTCAAAGGTAGAAGGACTGTCCTGAAATCCGTAAGGTACCCGGTTCTTACCTCTTCGTATTGTCGCGCCCATTCATAAAACAAGCAAATAGGGAAACATTTCTTTAGTGAATCATCCATCATTATTATATAAACAATTCCAATTTTTTTTTCTCTTCATATGTCAACTTTAGATGGGTGTACCCGGTTCAAAGGCCGATTTTGCCACACTATTTTCGTGGCCACTTTTAAGACTTCCATAAACGATCAATTATATTGCACAATATCACACTTTGTGCAATAATTGTCCGTACAGGGTTAATAATGTTTGAGTGAGGTTAATTTTGGAGTTTACTCTTTAAAAAAAACGATATAAGGTGCGTGGTATGAAATAATATGGGTAGCGAAATCTCATGTGTCAGATGTTACGCGTTCTAGTGTTACGCTCCACACTGAGTAAATTCCAGTCGTGCGTGGGAGCGGACACACAAAATTATATTTATTGCACTACGTTTATCCTTTATAACGTGTAGGTTCATTATGGCGCAATACTTTTCCAGTCTGTGTTTATTGTTTACTAGAATTTAATATAAACCGTTCTCTGTCCGTATTATTGTGCAATAGTATTGATCGTTTTTATTCAAATTCAAATGATATTTTATTCAAGTAGACTTTTACTAGCTGTTTTGATAATTCAATTTTATTGTACAATAAAATGCATTGTACAATATTACTGTAGGTCTAGGGGCCGCCTAACGCGAGCATTTAAAAAAGTTTAACTGGAGGGATGGTGGAATTATTAGGTATATCTTACAGTATCCTTACTACTATATATAAAAAAACCTCTGAAAAAGCTCTCTTTCTATATGAATGACGTAGAAAAGCTCGTTGGTTTTTACGATCACTTCCATGCCCTATATTGAAGGTCACACGGTCTCTCCATATGTGCTCAAATAGGGCCAATATTCTTCTGAGTTTCTCACTTATTACCTAGATATTTGACTTTGTTACGGTTATATTTGTATTATCTGTTTAAGTAAGGGTTGCATTTAAACTAATTAAATCTGTACAAAAAAATAACATATCTATAAATGTATATCCCATGAAAAACATTTTCATATAAAATGTTGCAACGACCAGACCATATTACACACAGTCGAAAAGTTAGCATATCTCTATTAGAGCCACGCTTCTAACTCTACACGTCCTTGCTCTACACGTCGTAACTTTACTGACTCTACCTGAAAGGTGTGGCTTGAATGATTGCATACCGTCAGAAAGGCGTTAGGTAAAAATATATTCACTGTTAATGAACAGTTATACAATTATTGTATAACTTTTCGGTTATACAATAATTCTTTTATTAACAAAACAGCCACGCCATTGAGTTATTAGGAATTAAATGTGTGATACAATAATCGCGTTTATTCAATAGTAAGTAAGCCAACGTTCGGGCAGAATAGCGTCTCCGGGTTTGCTAGTTACATTTAAGAAAAGCAAACAAAACCGCCGGAAAATGCTAGTAGGTCCTACAGTTGTATTTTAGTCAGGAGCATATCTGAAGGGGCAGTCAAGCGCAGACCCTCACTTAACTGTGAACAACAACGTATTAGAGTGCACACGGGAAATCTATTATCAATGGGAATGCCACTTGACCTATTTTACGAGTAAATTCTAAGAAAATTACGAGTAAATGCTAATGTATGGAAGTTTCTTGAATAACCTTTTTGTATTTAAAGTAGAGCTGAAGAACCTGGAAACAATTTAATTAGCATCCCGTTAAAGAGGCCGCTTTAGTGGTCCGAGTTTTCCTTATATTAAAGATGTGATAAGTTAAGTTAAGTCGTTAAGTTTCCACGCCTAAACTACTAGACCAATTTTGATGAAATTTGAGAAGGGCCTAAGCTATTTTTCGTATTGAAAATGAAATTTGCAAGAGGTAAAATAGGGGATGTTTGTTTGTAGTAATAAACATATCTAAGTACAGAACGCTAATTGTGTTTACTTAATTTACTCACTTAAGTAGTGCTTAAAAGCTAGGAAATCGCGTAGTTTAATTAAACGTTTATTCAAGTGCTGAGCAAACGGATTCAAACACCGTCTCAAACCGAGCACTCAGAGTTGAGTGAATCAACATAAATACACAACATTTTAGCTTACTGTAATGACATTTTTTTAGAGAAGTTAATACTATTTTTTATCATTCATTACAGAATGACAATGCAGTCCACAGGTTAATATTATTGTTATATCTATCGTCAATCAATATGGGGGACGGGAACGGGAACGGAAACGGGAACGGGAACGGAAACGGGAATGGGGACGGGGACGCGGACGGGGACGGGGACATGATTATTTATCTCTGGTCGTCCACAGCTTGGCATAGGTCTCCCTTCTCATATGGAATATAATCGATCCTGTCTCAGGATTTAGGCCCCCGGGAACTCTCAAACACCGACCAAAATGCGACAGAAATACCATCATTTGAAGTGACTGCATTGCCGGCACTTCACGCCGATCTTATGAGAGAAAGTGGTACTGGTACCCGGACGCGCCGGCCTAATTCGGCTACAAGCGTGGCGCTACCTCTAATTAGAAAGATAGAAGTAGGGGAAAGGGATGGAGAAACAGGAGATAAAAATGTTAGATGGAGAGGACAGAAAGGATGCGGCATTATTTTGCTAGAATATTTATTGTTATACACAAATTTTATTTTTTTGTAGAAATATATACATATTTATAATACACCTATTATCGAGGCCGAAATCGAACCCACGACTCCCGGAGCGGAAGGAAGGGTCACTGCTCACTGCGCCAACGGGCCAGGCAATAATTGAATATACAGGTTGTAGAACTATATAGCTTTTTACCTGTGTGGTGACAGCCTATTGTTGTACACATATATTTTTTGTACAAAATATATAAATACATGCCTATATACCTAACATACCGAAAAGGCGGAAATCATGGATAATACACCCAGACTCGAGGCGGGAATCGAACCCACGACCCCGGAGCAAAAGGCAGGGACACTGCCCGCTGCGCCAACGGGCCAGCCAAGTATCAATTGTTGTGGATTGACACTCATCAAACTAAGTTGAGAACGGCAAAAGGAAGGGAGAGGGTCAAGTTCGAATCGAGGTCGTGGTTTTCAGTCGCGTCATAGAATAATCGGGTTCGGCATTTGAGTCGATCGCTAGGTTAAGCAATTCTGACCGCGGCCGGGTAGTGGATGGGAAATTTAATGTTGGATCGAGATTCAATTATGGCGCCCCTTACTTGCCCTGTTTGTATTAAAAATAACAGCATGTTAAGGGCCGCCCCTAGCGGAGGCGCTCCATCGGACTCTGCGCATGGAGCGGCCGCTTCGTTCGGCTTATGATAGAGCCGGCCCCGTCTCCGGCAGCTATAGCCAGAGGCGACCAGACTAGATTTGTAGAGTTTTTCTTGCATTTATGACGTTCTGGACGGACGATGTCTTTCACGCCGCTCCCGCCGTACTGCTCCTCTCTTCGCTGATGGCCTACATACCATACCTGTTCCCGATCGAAAAGAATTCCGACCGGGAGTGTGAAGTCAGCCTAGAATAACCGTTATACATATAATAGACAAACCTGTTGTACAGCTACCCGTTAAATTCTGGCGACAATCCCCATCACTCATGTTTAGCACCACAGACTCATTCAACAAAGGCAGGCAACAAATCTGCGAGCCTACTGGTGTTAAATTTATCCATAGGCGTTCAGTACCCACTGAGGTGTAACGTTTGCCGTTAGCCCACTCATTTCTCAAAGGCTTGGCAACGCATCTGCGAGCCCCCTGGTGTTGCAGTTATCCATGGGCGTCGGTAGTCATTTACGTGAATGCCGCCTGCTCGTTTGCTCCTTCTTATATAAAAAGAACCAGCTTCGGTATTTCCGAGTCGATACGACTTGTGGACTTCAAGTAAAAAGCATACTCATTCATCAAAGGCCGGAAACGAATCTGCAAACCCCCTGGTATTACATTTGTCGATGGTCGTCGGTAATTACGGCCTGCACGTTTGCCTCTTAGGGGAGATTCAGGGCCCAGTAAAGCCTAATTTTTATATTAAGTCTATTTAAAATTAAAGTAGCTAAATGTATTGGGTGGGAACTCCCCACAAAAAATCCACCATCCAGGTAAGAACGTGGTCAAGCTCTATTCAGTCCTTACAATTATATATTCTTAGTCTATTAATATAGTTAATCTAATAATAGCAATTGACAGTGAGCCCAGTCTATCGCTGGTTTTTCGTATATCCGGCCTCCTCAGTGTTTCGGAGGGCATGTAAAACAGTGAACTCCATACCCTTGCTTTTTATAGTAAAAAAACAACAATTTAGAAGTCAACCTTCTCTAAGCCATCGTGGGGCGTCCACAATCTCACGACTAATATCACTCAACGAAATGAATTCACTGTTTTACGTACCTTCTGTTACACAGAGTAAGTCAAGTGCTTAAAACCAATGTTAGAACGGGTTACCCACAGCTAAGAACTGCTTAACCTAACGATCAACTCAAATCCCGGCCACTGTTGAAGCTAGGACCTCCTTACCTTATATATAGCTGTACATTGACTACCGAGTCAGATAAATCGCATGCCCGTTTTCCCCTTGTTACATACAAAGGTCCTTTACCTGAAAACGATGTACGCTAAAAGTTTTCACTGTGGTGGTTACGAGAATGTAAATCACGAATTGAAAAAATCGTAATATTTTTAGGAATTAAAATTAAAAAAAAATTAAAATTTCTTCGTTAAAATTTACCTCACCAAATTACCCTAAAAATGGGGAAGGAGTTTCAACACTGGCAACACTACGTCCCCGGTTCCCCCTCCCTCGGGCTTTAACTCCATGGCGCGGCCTGCCGGAATACGAAGCACGCCGTCTATCTCCGGACCTATGCGTGGCAGCAATCTACGCGATGGCTCGTGTCAGTCACTGCCATAGGTGCCACAGGGAGGAATGCGCCGGTCGTACGCGGATAGTACATCGCCGCCTCTCTCATCTAAGATATTAAGGGGATGGGAAAAAGCCATCAGAAAAGATGGAGAGGCCAACAGCATTACACGATCAGAAAAAAAAAAAAAAAAAAAAATAGGTCGGCACGTTTTTACGGTTTCGTGGTAAAAGAGAAACCGGTAATATTAGGCATACCGAAAGTATGATTTTTACATTCAACGAAAACTTTGTACGTATTCCCAATAGTCATATTCTCAGCAGTAATAATAAATTCTTAAAGCAGGCCTCAAATAAAACAAGTAACGCCTTTTCGCCAAACCATTACTCCGAATGTTTTGCCGCAAAAAGTTCTTGGTTCTATTAAAAGACGTAGTAGCGGGATGACCTTGATTTTTTTGTTATCTTGATTCTTGACTACGCAGTTTTGCTTACTTTATCAAGCGCAAATATTGGTTTCAAGTACTCTCTGTTGGCTCTGAAGACGATCCACACAATTCTTCAATTACAATCAGAGTTTTATGTTTATCAGACAAAACAACGACTTATATAAAGACCGCTGATGTAATCCGGATGAAAAATACAAAGTAATTTAACCTATATTTCTTCAACTCTTGCGTTTAAACAAACACAAGATACCGTCAAAATTGATCTTGTCATTTTAGAGTTCATAGGACACATTATATGCACATATGGGTTTTTATATACTACATCTTTTATTTAACTAAACATGGTCTAGTAGTGGTCGAAATTCGATCACAAATCTTTAGATTTGCGTACCTTATGATTATTTAAAACTATATTCCAATTATTAATTCTTTGTATAGCGACATTGTTATATTTAACAATTACTATACACATACCGTCGTCATGACTGCGATTTTACACCATCTTATGGTAAAATGTATACATGTGTATGTAATTCGTTTGGTATTGGTGTGCGTGTGGTTATTTAAATAATTTAATATATTTATAATCCATGTTATTTTTATTAATGCACATTGTCTGGCCCGTTCGCGCAGTGGGCAGTGACCCTGCCTGCCTGCCGCTCCGGGGATCGTTGGTTCGATTCCCGCGTCGAGTCTGAGTGTATTATCTATATGTAACTATTTATATATTTCTACAAAAAAAAATATTTGTATATAACAGGCGTCTGTTACCTATAACAGAGGCATTAAGTTGTCTACCTTAGGAATAGACGTCCGTGTGTCATATAGTCCTGTATATATTTATGTATATGTATATATTACATATTTCATAAAAATATATACATATATAAATATATTTTTATATATATTAATATATATATTAAATATTTCGCGCAGCCTCCTTCCATAATACCATAATTGTCCTAAATTTCATACTGGTCCGCGCAAATTTCATATAATAGTACCGGACGAAGTTTGCTTCACGTATTAATATCAAAATTTAATACTTATATTTAGCTATTTAACGGCCTTCAAGCACTGCAGTGTACAGTTTACTTTATTGGAAGTGTTGCGCGCTGTCGCCACAGCTGGCGCCACGCTATATTCGTATCCTTTGAAACGCCGCTCCTTATGTTTTCACTCACAGTTTACTTAATTCCCCCAGCTTTCCGACGTAAATAATTTGAACGGCTTATCTTTTTATCTTTCACATTGAACATGTCAAATTTGACTACCGTTTACTCCCGGGTTATTAAAAAAAGTTACAAGTGCAAGAAACGTCAGGTTTCTCTCTCTTTTTAGTTATTGTGAAGCAGAAACTTTAGGTGCCATTATAAGAAAATTGCGCGGACGCAGGAGTATGAAATTAGGAACAATTGTAGAGAATTTATAGGAAGGTGTGCGAATATTTGAAATTTTTGTAATTTCTAGTATAAATAAGAATTAAAAGGTCTGTTTGTATTTCGAATGTTTTTTTTACCTATTGCATATATATGGCTTACGATACCTATAGCAAAACTGCAAGTTAAAACATTTTTGTCTGTTTGTCCGTCTGTGTGTTTGTTCCGGGTAATCTCCGACTCCGATTTGGACGCGGTTTTCACAGATAGCTGATTTTACAAGGAATAACTTAGCCTACTTTTCTTTTACATAAATAATTAGGGTTCTGCACAAAAAACCCTCGATATTTAACAAAATTACTGAATTCATGGGTGCGAAGTCGCGGGTCACAGCTAGCTAGCTATGCATATAGGTCAGAGCGTGAGGAACCATCATAAAGTGGGAAATTCATTGGCCATCAAATTGGCCATTGATTGTATTGTATCACATGGTTCTTATGCCGGAGCCAGACATAGCTCAAAGGGTTTGTACATATTTGTCCTTGAAGTCTACAAAGTTCTACAAAACTTTGTGCAGTTACTCAAAGTCCTCGGCCACACTACATGACCATTGAAATGATATTACAAATGAAGCTATGTCTGGCTCCGGCATTAGGGTTGTTGATTTCTTAAAGAAAAAGCAAATTGTAAGCTCTACGATAAATTTCAAAGACTTAAAAAAAGGATAACATCGGATGACAAAATGACAACCTTAGTGTTTATTAAGACAATTCATTCTATTTCGTCGATATTTCGGTAATCCATTAGCACTATATTACAATGTCAAAATCTCGAAAACCGTGGGACGTACAAATATGTTTGACAAGGTAGTTTATAGTCAGTAGACATCCGCTAAGGATGGATTTCTTGATAGAGTCAGATAAAAGACGTCTAAGAGCTGTGACCAGTTTAATTTTTACGCGGACAAAGCCGCGGGAACCAAGTAGTACTACATATTAATTACGTAATTTTATTAATATGAAATAGGCAGTGATGAAACTAGCTATGTGGTTACGCTGGCAATCTCGGCAGTTGCTTGGGACGAACAGAGCGTGCTTAGAGTAAAACCAGTTCGCTTTAATCATCATAATTGCGTCCCCCGTTAAGCTTATCCTGGTCTGTAGCGACACACAATGCGTGTAATACGGTCGGAGGTTTTTATTAAAACTAGAGAGCGCCTGTTGGTCGGAATTTGGTCACAAATCTTTAGATTACGTACTATATGCTTATTTAAAGCTGTACCTGTACAAAATTTCAATTCTTTATACGAAATTATAATATTTGGCAATTAAAATGCTTACCGACGTCACGAGTACGCTTTGACATAATCTTATAGTAAAACGTACACATGTTACCTATAACACAGGCGTTAAGTTGTCTACCTTAGGAACAGACGTCCGTGTGTCATATAGTCCTGAATATATTTATATATAAGTTTATTGGAGTTGAACTTCTATTTGATTTGAACTCCCCTTTTTTGCATATCGATCAAAGTAGAGTTGCTCTATATCTATATAATGCAGGATAGTGACAATGTACTGTCTGTGTCCTAGTAATCGATTCGATGCCATCAATCATACGTGGTGCCAGACTTTTGCTGTTCCATTTTGTTGGCGACTGCATACATATATACTCATACGTGTTTTCTATCTCTTTCGCACTCGAACTATTGCCCTATTCATAAACGAGATAAAAAATATTTTATTACAGCCGTAGAACAATGATTGAAACAATGAATTTCTAGAAAACTATAATTATTATTAGATAAGATTTTTAATTTGTGAAAATTATTTTTTCCGTGTATACTATAGTATGATAAAATTAAATAATAAACAAATAAAAATAAAAAAATATGATTAAATAATAATGATATAAATAAATAGCTAAATAAATAAAGTATATTATTGATACCCTCATTCAAAAATTAATAAAATTACTCCAGAAAACTCACAAACCCATTTCGAAATGGCTACTGTGTAAAATTGAATTTTTGTCAGATCCGTCATGCTCTACGATTATGACGATTTATTCCTGTTATACATATAAAAGATAATTGAGAATGACAAAAGATAAAAATGACAAAAGATGAATAGACATATTTATCTGTCAAAAAATCATCATCTAAGAAATATTATTAAATAGTATCAATGCAGTTGCTTTTTTTAATTCGAAGCGGTACTGGGCAGGCGGTTTATCTAAGTAAGTTCTAAAGCCTAATTAACAAATCAAAGGTATTATATATTACATTTAATAACAAAATATAAATCTTCCTTTATTATTGCATTTATTGCTCCTTTCCTCTTGTAACAGTTAATTTATATTGACTAAAGAAGCATAAGCGTTTGGAGAAGGCCTTTACCCAATCTGGGGTTCATGCTGAAAATAAAACATATAATATAGATACACATATAAATTAGAAAAAATAAAAAATAGATTTACAAACTTGTAATATTGTAAAAAATATTTTTGCATGTAAAAGGCTTTTTTATTTTTATTTTTTATTTATTTTTTATAAAGAAGCGTAAAGGAACAACAATAAAGAGGATGGCTTGTAAAAATTGCGTCACACAGTGGCACAGGGTAAGCATCTCTTATTTATTTGTTATTAGAAAGTTAATTATCATCTTAAATTTTACATACATTGCTCTTTTCTTCTTGCAGCAGTTAATTTTTATTGACTAAAGAAGCGCAATGGGACGAACACATGGAGAATGGATTGTAAACATCAGGTCGCGTAGTAGCAGAGAGGAGGGATCCCTAATATATTAGCTAATAATAGAATGTAAATTATCAGCTTTAATTTTGCATACATTGCTGTTTTCCTCTTGCAACAGTTAATTTATATTGACTAAAGAGGCGCAAAGGGACGAAAATAAAGAGAATTGCTTGTAAACATCGCGCCGCGTCGTGGCAGAGAGGAGGGAGTCCTAATTTACTAGCTAATAGAAAGAACACAAGTGTTCCTTTCAAGCCGTCCAACGTAGCAGAGCAAATATGTGCTCCCCAATTTGGCATCCCCCTCATCGAACCGGATGGAGAAAGTTTTTGAGTGTATCTCGAATTCATACGGGTTTTTTGCATGTACACATTTAAATCTACGAACATGTGTCTTCGATCTTCATCTATAAAGCCGAAGAGTTTGTTTGTTTGCTCGAATGCGCTAATCTCGGGAACTACTGGTCAGATTAAAAAAATATATTTCAATCTTGGATAGCCCATTTGTCGAGGAAGGCTATAGGCTATATATCATCACGCTGAAATTGAATCTATTTTTTTTTTACCTAATTTTACCTGGACAAAGTCGCGGGTATAGGCCAGATTAATATAAATTAAGTAACTTCAAGACTAGAATTTATATCTTTTAGTCAAACATGTCTGTGTATACATATATTAACAAAAGTACAAGCTATTATCATATTAGGTGGCTACCAAATAAGGTTTAGTTTGCAAATTGAACCAGTGCATACATATTTAAAGAAAAGAATAAATTAACCCCAACTAAGTGGATAAAGTTTTTTATTTATTTTAAGTGGATAATTCTTAGGATAATTTAAAATCCTACCGAAAACTATTAAACGGCGTTTACTCGTTTATTCCTTTTATGTTACAAGGGGCAAATGAGCAGGCGGTAAGTCACTACTAACGCCCATAGATTATGCACCAACAAAAAGGCTCGCTGATGCATTGTCGGTCCCTTAATGACAAGTTTAGGCCACCGTGACCGTAGACCGTAGCCAACGCGTTCGGTTTGGCTTAAATTCATACTTAATATGATGTTTTTTTTATGTTACAAGAGGCAAACGAGCAGACAGCAGACAGCTAAGTGCCTACCGACGGCCATGGACATCCGCACAACCAGGAGGCTATCAGATACGTTGCCGGCCTTTAATGACGAGTTCAGGCCACCGTGAAGACTCACAAACCGAACGGAACGCCACAACAATATCAGCACTTGACATAACACCATTCCCGCCACTTCACGCCCATCTTCTGTGAGAAAGAGGTACTGGTACTGGGACTCGACGGCCAAATTTTGACGGCAGACCAAAAGGACTGCAAGCGTGGCGCTCTCTCTAATTAGATAAATATTTAGATCTAAAGAGATAGGCGATGCAGTAAAAAGCTTATAGGATGGAGAGGAAAAAAAAGGATGCATGAAAAACAAGCATGCCGCTACCTTTAATTAGAAGGAAGTAATCAGGAGTAAGGGAACGGAATAGAGTAAAAGGATATAAGGGTAGATGGTGAGGAGAGAAAGGGTGCGGATACTACTGTCACGGATGGTATAGGGGGGGTGACAATAGCAGCTAGGGTCCGGGGTCGCGTACCCGTAGGGGATCTAACCAGTTATCGGACAGTTAAAAGGAAGATTCACCCCCTGAATGTAAAACGTTAACGTTCTCTTCATCTTATTGTATACTAGTAATGTTAGGTTATATATATATTCTTCTTGTTCTTCTCTTCAACTTTAATAAAATGTTATGATTGTTCAGGTTCCAAGGCAATTAGGAGAAGTGGCAGCGTTTGGAGGGTCCAACATAGAGCCATCGGTGCGCAGCTGCTTCGAACAGGCCTCTGTAGCTACCAAAGAGGGAAACAGAGGAAGCACGCTCGACAGAAAGACAGGTACGTTCATCTTCTTCTCTACTAGAAGACATCTAGAAGTGTTACAAATTTTTATACTAATATTATATAAAGAGCAAATATTTGATTGTGTGTTTGCATTGAATAGACTCCGAAACTACTGGTCCGATTTGAAAAATTCTTTCACCATTAGAATCCCTGATGAACATAGGCGATAAATTAGTTTCAAGAAAGTTAGGGATCCGTATGAAGACTTCGATTATGTACCCCGTGCGCAATCGAGGCGGGTCTCTCTTAACTCCTACAACCACATGCAATCTAAGCCGACTCTGGTGCTAGACCGGGATAACGCTAAGAAGACTTAAAAAATATTATAGTTTTCTCATAAAGTCATTGTATCTTTTCCAGTTGAAAAAGAGAAAGAGAAGGAAGATACCAAAGAGAAGACGCTCGAAAGGGACGCAGATGGGCAACTCCAGTTCATCGAGGCGTTCCACTTTCTCCAGTGGTTGCAGAAGGAGCCGCAGTCCATGGTCTGGTTGCCCGTACTGCACAGACTTGCCGCAGCTGAAAGTGCCAAACACCAGGCCAAGTGCAATATTTGTAAAGAGTACCCCATCGTTGGGTTCAGGTACAGTACCATTTTTTTATTACACGGGGCAAACGAGCAGGCCGTTCACGACCTTAATGACTACCGACACTCGGTATAGGCATCTGTACCACCATTATTATAGGTCTTTAAAGAGGGGTTTAGGCCACCAGGAAGTCTCAAAAACCGAACGAAACGCGACAACAATACCATCACTTGCCGTGACAAGAAATGTTATGAAAATTCAAGTTCAAATGATATTTTATTCAAGTAGACTTTTACAAGCTCTATTGAATCGTTAAATATTTTAAAAGCTACCACTGATTCGGAAAAGTCCGGCCACTAGAAGAATAAGAAAGAAACTCGTTGGCCACTCTTTTAAAAATAGCAGAATTTAAATTACAGTTTTGCATGTTAACTATAAAGTACAAAACTGGCAAAGCATCTCAATTCCAAGCAGTGTTGTCGTTAATATAGTCTTCGACTGTATAATAAGCCTTACGAATAAACGTGTTTCTACCGTATTGTTTAAATTTAACTATAGACAGATGAAATAGTTACTCGTACTTGCACCAACCATATAATTAAACAAACTAATTACTATACCAGGTATCGCTGTCTCAAATGTTTCAACTTCGACATGTGCCAGAAATGCTTTTTCAACGGACGCAAGGCTAAAAACCACAAGCTCACGCATCCCATGCAGGAGTATTGCACCGCTGTAAGTACTAGACATGATTTGATAAATATATAAATTTTAATTTTATTTAATAGGAAGCCAACGTTTTATTAATATTGTGTAATATATTAATGCTAAACGTAGAATATTTATAATTTAAATTAGTGATATTGTATAAAACACTTACAGGCTAACTCAGTTGTAATAATTGTCAATGTTATGTTACTTGCACTGTACTCATATACAGTTGATTCTATACGACTCGAAGGACCAATTTTGTAGCCTTCAGCTTAGTTTGAATGACTCATATTATGGTTTTCATAAAAAGAAAATTGTAGATTTTTTTTAAAGGTTTGGATGTGTTAATTTCCGAAACTATTGTTGTGCTTTAAGACTTATTAGCCATACCATTTATGAGAAAATTCATTTCATCGTGGTATAATCAATACGGGAAAACAGTAACCAAAAAAACGTCATCTATTCTGGGAAATTGGATAGTCATCTTTTTAGTTGATCGATATGAGCACTAAGAATTTAACGATTTACTTATTAATTAATAAATACAAGAATACATTAAAACCATAATAATGTTGAAATTTAGCGGTATAAATGAACTTTGCGTGTATATATGTAAGCAGTAATTATTAAACTTTCGGTTTCGTTATACCGTTTCCGTAACATTCTTTGTGTGTGTATATGAGTGATTTCGTTTATTTTAGACAACATCGGGTGAAGACGTCCGCGACTTTACCAGGGCACTCCGCAATAAGTTCAAGTCGGCTCGGTACTTCAAAAAACATCCAAGAGTCGGATATCTGCCTGTCCAAACTGTACTCGAAGGTACGTCTTTAAATTATGTCAGGTATTCCATATTTGGCGATAGTTCAAAGTTACCGCGAGCCAAAATTGTTTACATTGAAAGATCCTTTATTAATAATGGGTTTCACAACCTCAATTGAATCTTCAAACTTACGTGTACATCTATAATTGTTTTAAAAATTATTTTTGATTCTTCGTTAAAAGATTTTGAAAACGTTCTCGTATCCTGGAGATATTTGGCAAAGGAAATGTAGGTTAGCTTAAAATGTACGCCCAATCGCCTCAAATGAAGACTGGGCTAGATATAGGAGCTGGGCTAAATACTTTGCCAACAGTTGTTCAGGAAGTTTAGAAACATATCTTTATTGATCGTGCGCAGAAACTGCTTCGCCGTGTACCAATTACATCTAGCGCCATTTTGTGTAGAACTTGTGTTTCCTTCAAATTAACATTGCCATTATCTCGTCGTGTGTAGTTAACACGTATTGTACAATATCATTTAATATGTTTTTCGTATGTTATATCCCGATTTGTCATACAAATAACCATTGTAGGTGATGCGCTGGAGTCCCCGGCCCCGTCTCCCCAACACGGTGCGGGCACCGGGGCGGCCGCTGATGATATGCATTCCCGCCTAGAGCTGTACGCGTCGCGATTGGCTCAGGTGGAATTAGGAGCAAGGGCAGCGGACACTCCTGACAGGTAACTATACCAAAACCAACTGCACAAAGTCTATTCCTGGCTAAAAACCAGTATACCCCCTACAGAGCAATGCACCTTTATCTCTCGTAAAAGATCCGCATGGCGAGGCACAAAGTGGCGGCTATGTGGTTACCGCAAGTGATGGTATTGTTGTCACTTTTCGTTCAGTCGTCGAGAGTTTCTGGTGGCACCAACCCCTCTTTAATGACCGGCAACGCTTCTGCGGGTCTCCTGGTCGTGCATATATCCATGGGTGTCATTAGTCGTGTAGATGACTGAGGCTTGCCTATTGGTCCTTGTTATTTGCATTACCGCAGGGCGCATTTAAAGCTTCGAATGATTTCATAGGCTGGGAGGAGTGGGGGCTTATATTCCTAAGTCTTAATATTTGTTTTAAGTTGTTTTATTATTATATTCTAAAACATTTAAAAAATCCTCAATATCCGTAATAGACTAAAGCGTCGCTTGTAGATGTTACTAAAGATACACATTTGGAGAAGGAATGCATCAAGGTCACAATTTACCTTGATGCATCCTTCTCCTTTAATCATTTGCTTACTATTGTGTGTAATGATGTTCCCATATCTACCATTAGCTGTGATGATATAATATATTTTAATAATGTGTTTGTTCCAGCGATGAAGAACATGCCTTGATCGCGCAGTACTGTGCGTCTCTCAACGGTGCTTCGGAGGGCGAAGGGGAGGACGCACCGCGCTCCCCCGTACACGTAGTTTCCGTCATACATCGGGAACAAAGACACGAGCTCGAAGCCATGATTAGGTGAGTATGTATGATTAAGGAGGACCTCTGAGTCCTTAGAAACTGAGTAACCTTAACTGCCTTATTATATGAGTCCAAAAATTTTATAGTTTATTGATTAGGCGAGCATGTAAACGAAAAATATTTCGCCTCAATATACAGTATAAATCCTGACCGTAGGCAAAAATATATGGACCAATGCACAATTTGAAGCTTTTAAAAGAGCGGTTTCAAAACTACCACCACTTATACTATCACCTTACAGAAAACCGTCACCCATCAATACTAGGGAGTAATTTTGCCAGAATAATTTGGTTTAATAGGTTAGGGTGGGTGCGTCAGCCTTTTTTGCCAAGTAACTTAAATAAACTTCTTTTACAATGTAGTAGGATTATACTTTTGCAAGTAACTTGCTTAAATAAACTTCTTTTAAATTGTAGCAGGGTTATTCCAAATTTGGATAAATAGGGGAGGAAACTAGCAGTGGAGGCGAACGTTTACGATCACGTTCAAGGCTACTCTTGAACTTAAACCTGGGTCGCAAGTCCCAGGTACTGTAGTTCTTTTATCAGTAACGCTATGGACTAACCACCCGCACGGTGAATCCATGGATTGCTAAGAAATTCATCTCGTCTCAATCATAATCTTATAATGACCAAAAAATTTAAGATATCAACGTATCCATCTCTTGATATTATTCCAGAGAGCTCGAAGAAGAGAACGCCAGTCTCCAAGCAGAATACGAGCGGCTGAAGGCGAAACAAACGCCGGGGTCCACTCCCGAAGAACAACTCTCGCATGCCGACAGCAGGAATGCGCCCGTGGATCAGGTATACTTCAATGAAAATCTACAGGCTAAAACTTTAGAAGTTATAAGTGCAGACGTCCATGGGCGTCACTCAAATTGCCTGCCCCATTTTCCCTTGTAATAAAAAAATAAGAATTGGTCAAAGGCGTGTCTAGACGCGTTTATATAGAAGTACCTGATACGCGATAAAGATATTTGTTAAGCATCTTCAAAGTATTTGACCAATTTCGTCCAAAATAATTTTCGTAGTTAGTTTTTAGCATTTCCTATGAAAATGGAAAATGTCAAGTCTCTACATCTGATACTTTGGAAATCCTAGGGGAAGGGGGGGGGGCACCCCTTAGGCCGCTTGCTTACCTGAGTTGTTTTCACCAGACGACGGACCGGCAACAGTAAAATATATAGTCCTTTGTCCTGTGAAGACAACGGACGTATACAAGCTAATTTAACTCTCCTCAGTCTGGCCCTATCGAAAATTCCTTTCTAAGCGGATGCCTTCATTCATCATCATCATTTTCAGCCTTTGATGCTCCCTTTGTTTCTGACACTCTCTCCATTACATTCCCTTACCATTCTTATCCAACCACCTCCTGCCACTCTCCTTACATCATGCACATTTTACGTATACAACCTTTACTAGCGATTAAATTTGTTTACGTTAAAAACGCTGCACACACACAAGCAAGCGTTGCAACTAATTAGTACCTGTGTGTGCATTTTAATTTTAAAGTAATTAACAAAAGAAATGTGGAAAAAATGTGATATTTTTTTTAATTTGAAAAAGTCGTTTCAACCAGAAGGAATACTACCTACTGTATAATTTATGTGTCTGACTGATTCTGACTGAGTGTGTCTGAGTCTGACTGAGTGTGTCTGACTGGATCTCTAGTGTCCTCAACTTTTCCCTGTACCACAAGTCACTCAATGCAATCATTCCCATGCCGAGTGACATTATAGGGTAATAGAATGCAGTAAATAGTAAATAACCCAACGTTAGGTTAAGCCAGGACAACGTCTGCCGGGTCCGCTAGGAAAAGTATAAATTCCAAAATGAATACACGTCGTTACCGGCAGATATCGTACAAAATATACTACGAGACGGAATCGGGCGGTACTATCTGATAAAACGTAATATTCTTCTTCTTCTTAGCCGTCGATGCCAAACGAATTATACTGATTTACACAAACATAGTATTTTACATATATATTTTGTTAAAGCGTCACGACGGCGGTTACCATATTAAATTGTTAAATATTATAATGTCATTTTACAGATAATTGAAGTGTTGCTTATTTGATTTGTGGCCGAATTTCAGGTACCAAGCGATCTCTAGTATAAATAAGCACACATAAAATTCACGTTTCTATTACGTGTAATATTGGTATTGTAAAACGTTCTCTTAGATCTTTGTCTAAGAGAACCAAATTATTATTATTTTTTTTATGTTACAAGGGGCAAACGAGCAGGCAGCAGGCACCTAAGTGCCTACCGGTGTCCATGGACATCCGCACGACCAGAAGGCTAGCAGGTGCGTTGCCGGCCTTTAATGACGGGTTTAGGCCACCGGAAAGTCTCACAAACCAAACGAAACGCGACACCAACACCATCACCTGATGTCACAACATTGCTGCTACTTCACGCCGATCTCATGTGAGAAAGAGGTACTGGTACCCGGACGTGCCGGCCCAATTCGAACAACATAGACTACTTTGCTTTTTGTAACGCACAAAAAAAGGGACCTTCTAAATTGAAAAAAATCACTGCCTCAATATCTCGAATTATTTAGACTATGTAACTCAAAACAAAATATTATTTCCCTATGCTTAAGGCATTTTAAAACATACAAGCATACACCATGACTTCGTCCGCATGTGCCACTCTTATAAGTTAGAGGTTTAAAAATAGTTTTTGGATGAGGAATAATATTATGTTTATAAAAAGACCTTCACAAATTATGCATTATGCTTTCGAGATTTTGTCTTAGGTGACCTTCCACTTTTGTCTGAATAGATAAAAAATACTTAAATGACTGACCCGTTGGCGCAGTGGGCAGTGACTTCTGCTCCGGGAGTCGTGGGTTCGATTCCCGCCTCGAATGTAGGTGTATTATCCATATGCATGTATTTATATATTTTGAAAAACAGAATATTTGTGTATTACAGGCGGCTGTTACCTATAAAACAGGCATTAAGTTGTCTACCTTAGCATCTACAATCACGCTCCTCAGAAACCTAGGTTATGGGACCACCAGCCAGAAGAACTGTAAGTAAAGGAGGAACCTATCAGTTATTATTATAACTTTAACTGGTTTTTCAAATACCCGATCTCTGTGTTGTGAAGGCACGTAAAATGGTGGGCTACGATTAATGTCACCTTGTAATATTTTTTCCAAATATTCACCTTGACTCTGGTTCCAGACCGGGATAATCCGTATGAATTTGGGCCGAGGCGAAGCCGTAAGTCCATCAATGCCTCGTTGCGGCCAAGGCTTGTATAGCACTTTTCGGTTGACTGGTGAGATACTTACGATACTCGGGGTGTTGATATTTGATGATCATATATTACGAAAGAAAATTAACATTAAATATAAATATCAATTAACTACTACGTGAGATGAAGTGTTGTCTAATTATGCACAGAACGCGTAGACATACTAGCGTGGACGCAAGATGGTGATCCGTTTTTCCTTTATACTTTAGTCCTGACCTGTTTTAACAAACAAACAAATAACTTTGCAAAAATACCAAGGCACTTATTACACTCATTCGAATCACTAGTTATTTTTATTAAGCGTTATACGAGCACAAATTCGGTCTTCTAATTTAAAGAGTAAGGGTGATTAACTGAAAACCCTGTAGTATGTGTTTCATTATTTATAACGTATAGTCTTCTTCGAACTTCCATCGAAAAAGTATATGTTCCAAGTTTATAACTTTTCTGCTGGTTGTGTACTAATACTAAAAAAAAATAAGTTAGGTAGTGCCCTAGCGCTTCGTTTGCCTAGTCGTGATGGTAACTATCGTGACCCCAGATAACTTTCCGAAATATCTAAAGTGTTAAACAAAAATTTGATCTTAATCTGTGTGTATTTCTATTTATCAATAAGTGCGGTACCAATTATTTCAAGTGAGAGTAAGAGCACTTGCTCAAACGCTTTGCGTCGTAAGGCGTGCAATTGTGATAATATTTTGCCATACAATACAAACATTAATAAAAAAGTGAGATAACGTCGCGTGAGACAAATTCATTAGACAAACGCGCACTCACCAATGGTCTGGTCCCGTTGCTTTACTATTTTAAACTTTATATTTTACTTCATAAAAACCAAATTCGCTATTTATCAATGCGCTTGCATGTTTCGTGTTAACCATCAATTACGCTGCAGGCAGTCGTGTAAAAATACAGACTGAGAGATTGTTTGTTTATTATATAATCTTAACCGCTCATGACGGTCAAATGAAAAGATCGTCTTTATATTAGGTAGATTAGATAAGATCGCACTTAATTGACATTTTCTGTCATGGGCAGACCAGAAAGATATATTTTTAAAGCTAATATGGAAGCTTTTAGACTGAACAAATATAATGAGAGGTTGGTAATGTCCTGATTTGTTGCGCTGATAACATTGGATTCAGATAACTGCAAAAAATCTTTTAAAACTATCTGTTATTTGCTATTAATAACCGCCTAATTTATTCCCTGAAATTTCTTTTATGATTATAATATTAAATTTTTTTCTAGTGCAGATATTTTTACTCAACTTTGGCTACATGAACACGCTTGTTGGTTGGTTGTTAAATTTTTACTCCGCGTAAAAATTGCATCCCTTTGAATTACAATCTCAAAACAGACAGACGTAATTTTGGTATTGCGGAATTTTGTATTAAATATCCCAGATACATATCTTAATATAATTCTATTTATCTAAAAAAATTTAAAACTTCAAAAAAGACACTTACCCACTTGTTTTTAAACTGCTAGTACATTTTTTTGTTCGCTCAAAGACTTCCGATAATGTCATATCATCAGCAACAATAAAGATTTATAATCACGGTTTTTGTTGAACATTGTCTTACAAAGCAGCCGCCGCTGATACCATAAACGGAAAGAGCTGTAGGCCCTGACCCTGGGGTCACGTGTTAAAGTGGGACTCACGACGACACCCCTAGTCCTCAACATTAGTAGAAGTATGTATCTTTATATGATGAGTGCATATTATCATTACATTAAATAATTTTTTATTCGACTCGTTTTAAATAATGTTTAAATATATCTCAGTCTCCGTTCTGATTTTTTGTAAGGTTTCAAATTAATAGCTTACTTATTTCAGTATTAATAAAGAATTTATACTTTTTTTTTTATATTTCGCTCCAAGCGGTATTCTGCGACTTCACCCGCGTGAATTCAGAGGTTTTATTTTTTGTGGGGAGTCTAAATTATTTTGCTAAAATCAGCTATCTATCAGTGAAAGTCCCGTCTAAATCGGTGCAGTCGATAAGGAGATTACTCGGAACAAACAGACAGACAGACAGACAAAAATGTTTTAACTTACGTATATTCTAATTGCGTAAAAAAATTAATTTCGACGTCACAAACAGACCGTTCAATTTTATTCAAATGTATAAAATATAGATGTATAAAACTCCAGTCACTTTATTGTAAGATTAGTATAGACTGCAATTATAACGATGAATTTATTTATAATAATTACGCCACATTTGTTAAAATTTATAGACGTTTTTTGTGAAAATTTTTATTGATGTCATCGAAATTCAAAAAAATTCTTAAAAATAAAAAAAAAAACGTTTAGATTGATAAAAAAATACGTGCACGTATTTTAGTAAAACATAGTGATATTAAATAGACGATAAATGTTAGAAAGTACGCCCTCACCAAGAAATTGCTCACATACGTTTGAATTCCATACAATTATAACATAAGATACAAGATAGTAACGTGGAGTAAAAATTCTAAGACACGCTCCTTCCTCTTCAGTCAGAGTTAAGTACACTTTACTTAAGGAGGAGGACTACACCCTAGAGACAACTAAAAGTTTTAAGCTTGTACACGTATTCTTTAACAATTTAGTGAATAAAATAGCTTACGCTTATGGGTAGGTTTCACTTTATAAATGTTAAAGTATAAGGATTATGTGTTTCTTTTAGTGTGAAGTCATTTTATCCATATATGTACAGAGTAAACTCTTTATAACGAATGTCAAGAAACCGAGCATTTCTATTCCCATGTTCTATTCGTTATAAAGAGTTTTCTGTTATGTTTGAGTTATGTGGACGCAGTAAGGGAAAATAACCAGTAACAGGAAAATACCATATATGGATATACTATTCGAGTTGCATAATTATAAACTGTTAAATTAGCTTGATGGTATGAAATATTTGTTTTATATTTTCTTACATATTTTATGCATTTTTTCGACACGAATTCGAGGTTGTATAATTATCAATAACAAAAGCAAGGCTTACGACCTCAAGGTGACTCTAAGAAAATTTGGCGCCTCAAAAATTTAGTCGGAACTTTCGATAAGATTAGCTGATATCGAAATATCGTAATAAGAAAGGCTGTTGCACTAGCTGTCCTAATGTAAGAGTTTTGAGTTAAATCAACCAAATTTACCTAATTTCTATGTAATAGGGAGTTTTCTGCTATAAAAAACGACGTTATAAAGAGTTTACACTGTATTTATAAATAAATATATACAGGACTATATGACACACGGACGTCTGTTCCTAAGGTAGGCAACTTAATGCCTGTGTTATAGGGGTAGCGTACCCGTGGTGAGATAGATAAAAAGAAAGCTCCACCCGCTGGAGACAAAATTGAAACCAAAATGTATACTTTAATATCATCTATACATAGAAATGAAAATTATTTGTCGTTCTGTGGCTTATAATATTTTAGGAATAACTAACATCCATATATCTCCAACTGAACTCAAAGTTAGTACTAGAAATGTGACTTAACTCAGCGAGATCTGGAGTCGAACCAATTACGAGTAACCATTTTTTTAAAATTCAATATGACTTAAAACCTGACCACACCCTTGTTGTCCACATAAAGTGTCTGTATAAGCGCCATGAGGTGTTGCGGTACTCCTAACTCTGCGAGAATCCTCCATAAGTCCGACTACACGATGCAGTCAAAGGCTTTGCCATAGTCTACGAAACACAAGATGACAGGCGTGTTATACTCGTAAGATTTTTCAATGAGGTGCCAAATAGTTAGGATCTGCTCGCGGGTGCCTTTTCCTTTTTCGAAGTCAGCTTGTTCCTGGGAGATTTGCCAGTCAAGGTAGTAGCGAATCTTATTTCTTGTAAGGATGAATTGGCGGCAATGTTGTCACGTCAAGTCATGGTATTGTTGTCGCGTTTCGTTCGGTTTGTGAGACTTCCCGGTGGCCTAAACTCGTCATTAAAGGCTGGCAACGTAACTGCCAGCCTTCTGGTCGCGCAGATATCCATAGGCGTCGGTAGGCACTTAGGCCTGCTCGTTTGTCCCTTGTAACATAAAAGAGAAATCTTAGCAACCAAATTTTCAAGAAGACTAAATTTTCATACTTCGTAAAATAGGAGGTAATTATGGGCGATGACGTAATGGGTTTTGATACTTTATCATATTCTTGTGTAGAATATCACCTCTACATTTTAGATGTAATACTGCCCACTGCGCCAACGGGCCAGCCAAAGGCCGTTGCCTGTTGCCACATGCCTGTCTTTTGGTAAATACGCAGAATTTTATGGGGTCTCTGGTGGTGCAATTGTTCATATGCACCAATCTTTATCTTCCACCACACGGGTCTTAAGCCCGTTATGTCACCCGAAAATCAGTACTACAATGGATCACCAGAGGAAATTGAATATTTATCTATTGCGCATCACACAGTTCCAAATCTGCAACAACTGCACTGAAGATGATAAATTATTATTAAAATTGCTTCTGATCGTTTCTGTGGCCTTTTGGTATTCATAACGAAGCGTTAAATCATAATAGGAGATGGTTTAGAGGGATATGAATATTCACTTATTGCGCATCTCACATTTCCAAATCTTCAACAACTGTTCTCGAGATGATAAATTATTATTTAAAATTGCTTCTGATCGTTTCTGTGGCCTTTTCTTCCCCCAGAGGTTTTTCCTGCGTCCTATAATATCGACGCCTTTAAAAACTGCGTGTACAGGCTTCTTCGAGGCACGCAACGTATCAGCACCCCTTATGTTGCAGATGTCCATGGGCGACGGTAATCACTTACGATCAGGTGTACTTTCTGCCCGTTTGCCCCCTTTTATTCTATAAAAAAGCACTTGCCTGTAATGAATGAATGAATGATTGAATGAATGAATGAATGAATGAATGAATGAATGAATGAATGAATGAATGAATGAATGAACCCAGACACGAGGTGGGAATCGAACCTCGTCCTCGACCCCAGGAGCAGAAGGCAGGGTCACTGCTCACTGCGCCAACGGGCCAGCCAGTGTAACCTCTTACCCTCAAAAAACAGGCCCCTTAAAATAAATAATAGTTTTTTTTTTGTCTCTATGTTGTTTGTTATCTGTCCAGAGACACGCAGTTGTTCGAGATGTTCCGCCTATCGTGTTCCCTTTTGGGGGCGTGATCTATCAAAGTGCAATTTTATAGAAGTCAGCAATAACATCGTGGGTGGTCTGATTGATGGTCTGAGTGGTGGTGAGGTATATTCCTACTTCTAAAAGAGTTCTTCTTCCTAGCGTCATCTAGTATCCGGGTACGCTTAGATTGCTGAGAATGTGGCTATGGTGCGAGTTAAGATGACCGATAACCGTCATACGTCATCCCCGTAACCCCCACACTGTCTACAATCTGACGACTATTACCAGTCACTAATACTAATAGGAGTCCACTGTTTTACGTGTCCTCCCTTCCTTTTTATCTGTCCTATAACTGATCATATAAAATATCCATAATAAATATATTAAATTACTAAAATAAAACCTCACGCACACCAATGCCAAACGATTTATACACACATGTATGCATTTTATTATTGGACGGTGTCACGACATAGTCATGACAACCATGTCAAAACAACAATGTAATTGGTTAATTATGACATTTATTCTGATTAAATTGTCAATAGATTTGTGGGGCCACGTGTGGGTACGGAGTGCCCCTTTGGGAATTAAAAAAATGTCGAAAAATTGCCACAAATACTGAAAAAATCTGATAACGAAGAAGAATCTTCTAGAAGTTTTCCCCTTACTTGGCGTCAGCCCTTCTTGTCCACGTTCTCCATCGCAGGATTTAGAGCTTCGTCCGTATCTAGAAGGCTAATAAAAAAAAAATAAAAAAATAAAAAAAATTCAGTCCAACCCTCTATGAGCTATCGCTGAGTTATGGAGGCTTCGGATAAAAATACAAAAGAGTGGTGTAAACTAGACTTTAAAGGCCGGCAGCGCATCTGCTTGCCTTCAGGTCGTACAGGTGTCCATGGCACTCCGCGAGCGGATTCATTCTTACTCCGCGCTTGCTACCGATAGGACCTATTATTGGTGTCTCGGAACATTGTTGATTCCATATCAATTCATTGTTCTGAATAATAGAAGAGCCCCTTTGTTTATGAGTTCAGTATTGTTAGTTGTTTGTGGTTGAAATTTATTATTATATTATATCTTAGCCTCTTTAGAGTTCCATAACCAAAAAGAAAAAAGGATTACTTCGTTGTCCGTTTGTCCCTCAAGACCTTTTTTCTAAGTAACGCTTAGAGCTATAAAGTTGAAATTAAAACCAAATGCTGAAGTCTACGGTCTCTTAAAGCTGTAAAAAAAATCAGCTCTCAAGTGTACGCAATTAAAAGATATGGCCGTTTATGTCACATTTTCCAAACATTTGCAAAGGGAATCAAAACCTATAGGGTACTTCCCGTTGACCTAGAATCATAATATGTAGCAAGAAGCTAGATCTTGTAGCACGAGTAAAGGGAAATAAATCTGAAAATTGGAAATTTTTAGTTGCAACAGTGTCGGTTTCTCAGAAACTGTTATAGGTTTAAAGTTGAAATTAATACCTAAAAACTGTTTAAAAATGTCTCATTGCCCTTACTGGTACATTTGAAAAGGAATTCAAAACTTATAGGGTACATCCTGTTAACCTAGAAATATGTAATTTGGCAAGAAGTTATGTATATCTTGAATTACAATGATAGGAAAAAATTCGAAGACCTTAAATTCGTAGTTTCAAATTCTTATGAAAAGTATAAAATAACCTTGTAAAGTAGCCCGTGATGGTACGGAACCCATAGTGCGCGAGTCTGACTCGCACTTGCCTGGTTAATATTTTATATCTCAAAAGAGCTTATAATAAACTCGGTTGGTAATTATTTTTGGGCAATTCAGTATCGCCGGTAAAACAAAATTAAATTAAACACAAGATTAGATATATGTTTTTTTAGGTTACAAGGGACAAACTAGCATTCGGTTCACATAAGTTACTACCGGCGTTCATGGAAATCTGCACCACCAGAAAGCTAGTAGATGCGTTGCCGGCCTTCAATGACGAGATAAGGCCATCGGGAAGTCTCACAAACCGTACGAAACGCGACAACAATACCAATATTTGATGCGACAGCATGGCCGCCACTTCACGCCGATCGATGCGAGAAAGAGGTAAAAATTGATCATTGCTTGAAAAATAGGCAGTTATTCCCGAAAGTATATATTATATTTAACATCGTAATATAATAACATAACAATTACAAAGGAAATACCAAGAGATAACTCACGCCCTTGGGAGTTTGGAGTTTTCCGTGCAGTAACGTTGCGTCTAGTAACTTTGTTTTGGAGGGTCATTTATCATTCTTTTGTTAGCGATTGCGACGGCAAATTTTTCACGATGAGACAAATTTCGCGAATAAATTAAGCTGTACTTTAATCTCGCGCAATAAAACTGGAAGTTCGCCTTTTGTTTAGAGATTGTTACGTTCAAGGACATTTGTTATGACAACGTGACTTATTCATTGGAGAGTCGCGTTTCATGCTTGGTTTTTGTAAATGTTTCGCACGTTTAATTATATTAAAGTGAGTTAACGACACAGGCAACTTCGTTTCAACGTTCTATAACTGCCAATCTAAGAATTATTTCGATATCTACATTCAACACTGAGATACAGCTATTTTGTCTTTTTAACTAGAATAAGTTTTAGTTAAAAAGACAAACAAATTATACGCTATCATTAAAATAACATTTTAATATAATTAATTATTATTCAAATACATAATTTGTTATTATAATGCCGTTTTCATCGAATTATAAGCGAAATAAGTCGTAAAAGACAAAACGTTTTTTGCGATTTCCCAAAAATCAGGTTTTTTGAGTTAGGTAAGTTTAGCATTGTTTGTATTAGGTTAAAAGGCAGAGTACAAAATGAAGTTCCAAATGTGTACAATATGAAGGCTCTTGCAATTTCATTGTGCTCGGCCAGCTTTTATATTTAAATGGATTTGCGTAAAAAAACACAGGTTTATATTTGATATCTGACCTCCTGTGTTCCGGAAGACACGTAAAACAGTGGGAACCGATTAATGTCACTATTAGTCGTGAAGTTTAGAGATCGTGGGGGTTCCGAGGGTGACTTCAGACGGCAGTTGGTCACTTTAACTCGCCTTATAACCTTATCGTCTGCAATCTAAGCGGACCCTGGTACTAGACCAGGATAATGGTAGGAAGAAGAGGAGAAACTATATTAAGATACAACAGGACTCTCTATGACTAAGTTTCAAATACCAGTCTTTGTAAATACTTTATGACAAAACTACAAGACCCGTTGCCATAAAGGCTCTTATTACAAGTAAAAGGAAACCTTTTTAGTAACTGAATTATATAGGAATTAATTTAATTCCAAGCGTTTCCCGTCTCGAAAAATTTCGCTGTAACATTGACTAACAAAAGAATGAAAAATGACTTTACAAACAAAGTAACCCAAAGAGCCAAGCCTGAACAATTTCAAGGGCGTCAGTTATAAGTATCTCAAAGATTTACGATTAATTATAAAATTTAAATAAACAAGGTTAATGGTCCAAGATTTTTTTTTGTGTTACAAGGGGCAGACGATCAGGGAACAGGCGGCTAAGTGTCTACTGACGCCAGAAGGCAAGCAGATGCCTTGCCGGCCTTTAATGACGAGTTTAGGCCACCGGGAAGTCTCACAAACCAAACGAAACGCGCCAACGGCGATCTTATGTGAGAAAGAGGTACTGGTACACGGACGCGACGGCCCAATTCGGCTACAAGCATGGCGCTACCTCTCATGGTCCAAGAGGAGGTCGTATCATTGGCCGTCAAATCAGTGGCCAGCATTTGAGTTGCTAGGTTTAGCAGATCTTACCGCGACCGGATGACGGGTGACCCACTTTAGACTGATTGTTCAAATGCCCAACCGCCTCTGTGTTTCGGAAGGCGTTTAAAACAGTGGGTCTCGATTAATGTAACTGAGTAATAGTGATTGACTCAAATGCCAACCACTGATTAGGCCACGACCTTAGAACCTTAGAAAATGCAATGAAAAAAATTATACTCACCCTCAGAAGAAGGCCTCGGAAGGGCAGCCATGATTCTCTCGATCTGGTTGACCGTAGACGTTCCGGGAAATAGCGGTTTTCCCGTCAACATCTCCCCCAAAATACAACCCAGCGACCACATGTCTATGCCTTTTGTGTAGCTGAAAAAAACGAAGACAGCTATATGATTTATTGCTAGCGGACCCGGCAAAAAATTAATCAGGACCCACTGTTTTATGCCTTCCGAGTCACGGAGGTAGGCGGTTATTCGAAAACCTATGATAGCATTGGTCGACGTTGGTCGTCCATCATCACCTGATTGCGGTAAGAGTTACTTAACCTTATCGACTCAAATGCTGGATACAGATTAAGGTAGAACCTCCTTTCGTGTAAAATGTAATATTTCAATATGTTATGTATAACATATATATATCCACAAATCTTATGCTCTGTGTCTAGCGTCTGGAACTGGGTCATCAGCCCGTCGGTCATTGTTTTAAACGTACGTAATACTTTTGTTTTAGTTGATCATAAAGTCGCACACCACGGTTAGTTATAGGATGATATCAGATAACGTAAGAATCTCACTCAACTGTATTTGTTCTATAAATATGTTATCCTTTTACTTATAGACACTTTAAAAATTTCTTTATGTATATGCAAGGTCTGCTTTCGATACTTTTTCACTGTTAAATAAAGGACTAGGCATATTGGGGTAGAAATAGTATACTTTTTTGTGAAGGATTATGCCGGGCATCTCACGACTCACAATTGATGCAGATACTATTCTCACGGATGATGTAGGGGGAGCGACAATAGCAGCCAAGGTAGTCCGGGGTCACGTACCCGTAGTAATCTAACCCGTTACCAGACAGGTAGAGAGGAAGATATTTTGTTGGTTTGGAAGATTTTCTTTAAATTTAATTTTTGATCAAATTCCAATCCTCATCATCTTCTAACTAGAATTATTTCGGCTTAATACCAGGATCCATTGCAGAGGATGTGGCTGTGGAGTGAATTAAATAGATAGCAAAGGATGTGACTGTGGGGCTAGTTAAGATGACCGTTTGCCATCTCACGTCATCCTCGGAACCCCCACGATCTTTACAACTTTACGAATAATATCACAAAGTGACATTAATCGGGTCCCACTGTTTTACGTGCCCTCCGAAATACGGAGGAGGTCGGATATCAAATATAAACCAGTGCTGGTCACCCATCTATCACCCGGTCGTACCATCACTTGACGTGACAGCATTGCCGCCACTTCACGACGATTATATAAGAAAGAGGTACCCAAATGTTTGAATTCGGTACGGGCCGCGCCGCCACACGCGACGCCCCGCGTCTCCGTAAATGAAACGTGAGAAATTTAATACAAAAATTCATCTAACACACTCACGCAAGAGTTTCAAACCCTCACGTCGCTGGGCTATTTTCGTGCCTACTCTTAACAAAAAAGAAAATAATCCTAGGACGTCCTGGATGGACCATGGTACCTTAGTAAGAATAACATATTAACCTTTTAACGCTAACACATTAGAGATATCTTCTATACGTAGAGACAAGAATTTACTCCTATTTAATTGAAAATTATCGTTATATTTTGGAAAAATCACACAATATCTTTATAATTTATAGCCTATGTGGTATTCCGATGTGCAAACTATATTATTATAAAGTTTAATTAAAATGCATTCAACAGTTTTTCCGTGAAAGAGTGTCAAACGTACACTCAGATATCTATACATCCATACATCCGTGTGTACAAACTTTCTCGCTTATAATATGAGTAAGACAAGCGGACCCGACAGACGTTGTTATGCTACAATTTAGACAATTTATTTGCAAGATAATATTTATTTAAATACTCATCTGCGTAGAATACAAAAAATAGTCAGTGAAGCGATAGTGTCAATGTAGAAATTAATAATAATTACAATATCGTATAATAATTAAATATTATGTACTAGTGTTTCTTTTTCAGATATACTTTAAGGGAGTAGAAATTTCCACTAACTAGCCTTTACCTTCTTTTTAAAATAAGAATTCCTTTTTGAAGTGAAAACATCTTTAGACGCGTTGGGCATTTTTGAGGTGAGAAAAAACTTGCGTATATATTGGTATAATAATAAAAAATAGTTTGGAAAATCACAAGTGCATGCCCCATAACACTAACACCAGGCATCAGGTGTTTACGTATTGTTACAACTTTTACATATAAAAAAATGTAAGAATATTATTATATAAACATTATATTATTACGTAAATAAACTATTTTACAACGGATAAGTCATATTCGATCGTACACAGAGGGGGGGGGTTCCACACTATTCTCATCAATATCTTTTAACTTCTTTCCTAAACACATTTTCAATTTGTACTAACGAAGTTACCCATTTTGAAAAAGAGCCATAGAAAAGCCTGGCTTTTATTCGGGAGAAAGTATGAAAAGTGGACAGTAAGGCTGTGGAAAAATGTTCGTTGACAACGTCTTCCAAATACAGTATTCGACTGTAAGTTCACAATAGAAACATTAAAGCATGGAGGTGGAAACGTATAAATATGGGGGTGCTTTTGTGGTCATGGCGTTGGACCTGTTAAGCTAATAGAAGGAAACATGGATCAGTTCCTGTATAAAAATATACTGGCTCATTTACGCTACCCTTTACGTAATACTCGAGACGGTTTATTTATATACTAAAATTTCCGGGAACTGTATAAAATATGTATTGAATATTTCTATGTTACCTTAGTAGTGTCATAAATGTGAGTTTGTTTGTTACGCTTTTAGGCGTGGGTCACCCTCTTCACTTAAGGGATTAAAAATAGTTACGGACCGATTCTCAGACCTACCAAATCGGTCAAGCCGTTTCGGAAGAGTTGTTAACAAACACTGACGCGACAATTGTATATATTGTATATAAATGATATATCTACAGGCTTCAATTCTGCCACTACGAATAAACTTAAATTTTTGAACTGAAACACACATAATCGAGAATTGAAGTCAAGGCTTTATGTTGAGGCGAGTATTTGCGCGTATTGTTGCAGAGGCAGTTAGAACGTAAACAATATACCGAACAACCTGCACTTAGTTTTTACTAATACAAAATCTATTTTGTAAAATAGGATATCAGCTTCGATTTGCATTTATTAGTATAATTACACCGATACAGAGTAACTTGTTCTAGGTACATTTAAAAGAGTTATTAATAGCTTCTCGCACGGAGTTTGTAATTATACCTAAAAAGAAAAGTAGGTTCTCAATTCGACTTATTTATTTCAAAGTCGAATCTTCCAATTCGAACGGTACGTAATGTTCGTGCTTAGAGCCTCTGAAATTTGGGAGTAAAAGAGGTACGTACGTTACTACTGCGAATTTCGTAAACATGCGGACTTCGGTTTTTTCTATACATATGTATGGTTAAACTATGAGTAATATATTGGTTTTTAATTGCATAATTGGTGTTTAAGTGCGTTGATACTGGTTGCTATCGCTGCAAAATAACATAGCAGAATGGTGTCACGTTCTGAAATCATTTTTTACGCAGTGCATTTATAGGGGACTAACCAAATCCAAATAACAGGCAACTTATTAGAAAAAATAACTTTGATAGAAATCAGACACCAACATTTGAAGTAATTTACTGTATATGGGTATTACATACGGTACACTTCTTTATGCTCCTGTCCATTTTTATATATACTAGTTGTTACCCGCGATTTCGTCCGTGTTAAATTAGTTGAAGAATTTTTGGGTAATGATAATATATAACCTTCCTCGATAAATGGGAAATTTGACACCGAAAAAATTTTTCAAATCGAACCAGTAGTTCCTGATATTAGCGCGTTCAAGCAAACAAACTCTTCAGCTTTATATATTAGATAAGGTTCATATTATATTTTCCCCCTTTAACAGTGACCTGAACAGTAATACACAGTTCGTAGTCGGACTGGCTCTTTGTACGTTGGGGGCCATCGCGTCCCCAGAGATGGCCCGCGACCTGGCCTCAGAGGTGGAGCGACTGATCAAATCACCAAACGCGTACATCAAGAAGAAGGCAGCATTGTGCGCCTTCAGGATAATCAGACGCGTGCCTGACTTAATGGAAATGTTTCTACCAGCCACCAGGAGTTTACTCACAGAGAAAAATCATGGTAAGTCGTTTTGTTAATGACTTATTCCTTGTTAATGGTTATTTTTATTACAAAAATAATATTTGAATTAGGTCTGCTTTCTCTTTTCCCGTTAGTTGATAAGTAAACATAAACCTTGTGCTTGAAACGAGTACGATAGTACTCGCTCCTTCGTCCTAAAAGGGTCGGGATTTAAATTCCTTTCAGTCTATTCTATTTGCGTTATTCTGTCGAATAAATGTTTGTAATGCTTTTCAAATTCCTTCACGAAAATGTAGACCTTTAAAAGAATTGACAATTTTATTATATGTGACGAAAATGTAATAAGTAGCTAAATTGCAAGTGGATTAAATTGGTCACGACACGTTTACACTTATCAAAAATGGTCACCCATGATAAGATTTACAGTATCTCGTACATCAAAATTGTATGGGGATTCGTCCTTGAAGTACGATCCTCTTAAGTCTAAACCACTGACACTGGTTATGTTCCGAAATATACTGCGAGCACTAGGCAGTGCTCGCGCTGGCGATAAAATTGTTCCTTTATACACTGCCAGTATACTGCCACAGCACTATGGAAATATATGACCTCATAAACAGTCGTCATTTAGGCACTGTGAGCACTGGCGCTTGCGAGCTTCAGTACTGAGATACTTTGATCAGGTGGTCAACCAAAAACAGAGCAGGTCTTGTAAAAAAAAATTACAGTTAAAATGAACAGACAACAGTATTATATTATTAAAACATCGTGGGTAAAGACAAATCGTGGTTATGTAAAATTTAAAAAGTGGAAATAGAAAGTTTGATGGAGATGTCAGTACACTGGACCGCGTTCCGTTTTAAACTGTAACCACTAAAACAAAGAAAAAAGGAACACCTTTACAGTATACATCACTGACGTCACAGCTTACTGTGCTCGGAGTGTATATCGGAAAATACACAAAATCAAGCAAAATCCTTTAGTTCAATTAGCCATAATCCATAAACAAATTTATCTTGTCGACAGGGGTCCTTATCACGGGAGTGACGCTTATCACGGAGATGTGCGAAAACAGTCCCGACACGCTCAACCACTTCAAAAAGGTAAACAAATTAGTGTCTTAGTGCTTTGTTATTAGGTTCAGTTTTAAACAGCCGTTAGAATAGATAACAACTACATATGTTTGTTTAGCAGCGTGTTAGTGATTTAATTAGCCACTACTAATACGTTGAACTCATTACGTATTAACTGTTTTCTTTTAGACGTTTTTAAAGTGCTGGTAATTCCTAAAATGTACTAAATCAGCCTTTGTTAGCTGCTTCACTCGCGCCAAGTAACAAAAAAATGTATATAAACTAATTGTCATAAAATAAGGACAGTAGGAGCCAAATCGAATCAAGATCTTGATAGCAAGACTGCTTCAATATGCTTTTAATAGGTTGTTTTTGTGTAAACTAACAGTTTTAAAAACAAAAACATTAAAAAATATGATAACGGCCCAGTCGCAGAAGTAATAATTATGCTTTTATATGGGCAAGCGGCTCACCTAAGTAACTATCGCCCATGGACTCTATCATCTCCACGAGGCTAGCAAATGCGTTGCCTGCCTCTACCATCCTTTACCTCTCCTGGTTAGGGCCATCGGGAAGCCTCACGAACCGAAAGAAACGCAATAGCAATACAATCACTTGACTTCATGTCAAGTCAAGCTGTCATCAGCATTGCCGCCACTTTCCACCGATCCTGTGAGACTTACTAGAACGTGAACGCGCCGGCCTAATTCGGCTGCATTCAAAAAGGGCGTGCGTTGAAGTCATAACCACTTGCAAATCTCAATATACCCCATAGTATTATAACTTCGTTGGCTCGGGCACGTGGAAAGAATGGGGCAGGATCGATCTGTGAAGCGAGCGTACTTGGGACGTCCGAATTGTCAAAGACCAGTCGGGCGTCCCAAGTACCGCTGGAAGGACCAGGTCGAAGAGGATCTGTGCCAGCTTCAGGCCACTCAGTGGCAGGTAACGGCACAGGACCGCAAGAAGTGGCGTCACTTGGTCTCCGAGGCCAAGATCTGCCCTAGGATCTTAGTCTTTTTTTCTGCGGTCGTTCCTTCGTCGCTGAAGATAGTGGTCCCGGCGTGATTCCAGCCTCGAGTCTATATATGTTCACCAACGGCTCCTGTTAGTAGCCATTTTTGCTATGATCATTGTCATATATATAATCATCAATCGGGTGGCAACAGAAAATCGGTGCCGCGATTCCATGACTCGTGTGCTTACACCGAGTTGTCAATCCCTGTAAAGTAAACATTGGGACACTCTCCTGTATACCTAGTTATTATACTTAAAAATCGGGGATCATTTATGAGCCCTAATATGGTTTACTAAACCATCTTTATTCTTAAAGACACTACAACGAGTTTGGCCATTTCATTATTTTCAAAAAATGTATAATTAACAGCCAAAGCACCAATCAAGCAGCGCACATTGTTAAACGTTCAACTACTATGTATGTATGTATGAATCATACAAAACCCATCAATTTCAAATCCACCAAAAAGTTTAATCAGGCAGAAAACACTCCGCAAAACTAATCAGCTAATGTATCAAACGTCATCTCCATTATATAGATCGATGGTAAGGAAATAATTTTTTTATCAAACTTAATTAGTACGTTTTAAATTCAAACTAAGGAAACTACCACTATCGTAACAACAAATTCTTTTAAGACTCCAAGGCTTAGAATTATCGCAGACTACCTGTTTCCCACGAATTCGTCTGCGTAAAATTGCGAGTGCCCTTAATCCTCCTGGCTATATCGAAAAATCCGTTCTTAGCGGATGTCTACTAACTAGAAACTACGTCCAAATTTCATCTTTGTACGTCCAACTAAATATATACAGGATAAATAAATAAATATACACAGGACTATATGACATACGGACGTCTGTTCCTAAGGTGGACAACTTAATGCCTGTGTTATGGGTAAAAGACGCCTGTTATACACAATTTTTTTTTTTGTAAAAGTATATAAATACATACATATAGATAATACACCAAGATTCGAGGCGCGAATCGAATCCACGACCCCCGGAGCGGAAGGCAGGGTCACTGCCCACTGCGCCAACAGGCCAGTCATTTTATTTATTATTATGCAAGCCACATGCCCCGGCCCCTAGGCTCCCGGAAGAAACTTGATGCCCCACCCTGAGCCCATGGCTGGCTACGCCCGTGTAATCAAACATTAAATATCAAAGGTGAAACACTAGAAATTGAGGAAAAATGTGTATTTTTGGGGTTGATGCTTGAATTTAAGTTGCAGTGGACTGGCCATCTTGAGCGTAGACTGAAAACAGCGTTTTTGCCTTCAGGAAAATAAAACAAGTAACAGATGTCGAAACAGCTAAAATTGTATATTTTCCATATTTTCCCCGTCACTGCCGCCATTAAAGCTTGAATGACTACAGGTTCAAATCCGTCACGGTGTTTTTCACGTGGATGTTATGTCTGAGTAAATAAATTTGTTTGTCTTGAAGTTTTTCTTTTTTTTCAATATAAGACCAAAATACATGGTGGGTCATTTCCGTTTTAAAGTATTAACATTAAGTTCCAATAAGTAAATGACTGACTAGGATAGGACATGGATGTCAAAATATGTTGACCTGTTCCGTTACTATCATGCCGGAGCTGGACATAGCTCGATAAAATTCTGTCGGGATATTAATTGCCGCGGATTAATTTCGGTGGTCGTAAAACAGGAAGCTGTAATCAATTAAATTCATTAAAAATCTTGTGGGGTAAGTATGTATTTTTTGCTGGAAATTGACTGCCAGAATACCCACAAAATTAAAACTAAACTAGCAAAGCTGAGTTTTCGACCTGCGTAGTTTTTTTATATATGTGGTGTCCACTGATTTTAGGCACAAATAATGCCTATAAGTAGGTTCACAGCCCAAATGGCACGACTGTTTCGTGAATTTTAGATAGAGTCGGGCGTTACTTTGTGGAAACTCATGATAAGTTATTCGTCATATGTTGTCTTTACGTATAACCTTTGTGGAGTCAGTTCTAAGCGAAATGTTTATAGAGATGGGTGATAGCAAATCAGTACACTGCTTTGGTGATATGAATTCTCATGCTTTGAAAATTTGTTATTACATATACATATTACATGCATTAAAAATAGTGATAAGAATCCATATGCTTTAAATCTTGACCATCACAAAGTAGTAAAAATCTATAGGACATCTGCACGACCAGAAGGCCAGCAGATGCGCTGCCGGCCCTTAATGACGAGTTTAGGCCACCGGTAAGTCTCAAAAGAGTCGCTACTAGAGTACATACTCTATGAAACCTTATGAACATATTATGCTTATATCTTAAGAAGATACAAACTAAAGAATATGTTCGTTTTTATCTTCTATAGAACTGTAATCATTTATTTAAAAACTTATTTTAATACGTGAAGGAACTTTTAATAAATTCGTTCGTAGTTATAGGTGCGAAAATAGTTAAGACGAGGATCGAATCTAGGATCGAACCGTAATACCCTTTCAGACTGCCTTGATCAAATTAACCAATAATTTATAACTTTCCATTACATGATTTTATCATTATCACCACCCTTGACAGGCTTTATGTTGTAGCCACCGCTACATAACTAACACAAAAGCAAACTAGATGGCGCTGTACGGACGGCGCACAAACGCAGTACAAACGCTGAAGATCACCTTACAAATTAATTCACGCTAGCGAAGTTTCTACGTACGATGACTATATTATATAGATCTCGCGACGAACAATTGTATTCATCCCTCCCCGACCACCCTTCCACCTTGGTTACCCTTTCCACTATATCTTAGTTTTATGTTTCTTCTGCCTTCCTACATAAACAATATCAATTGTTAAACAATACTGATAGTATTTTAAAGTGAACATCACACTGCGAAAAAATTTAATTGAAGACTTTCTGGTATCTTCCTAGAAACTCTTTATCTTTATATGTCTTCTCACAATAGTTGTATGAAGAACAATTAGGGAACTGCGTTCAGTAACTTACAGGTTGAATAGAGATGATAAATTAATATCATAAAGACGACAATTTCATAAATAAACGACCTGTCTCTGAAAATTTTACGTAACACTTAACGTATAACTCAATTTCCCTCCCACTTTTGGGTAAATTTATTATCATCAGTATTAAAACCTTTATTGTTTTAGCAACAGTTAGGACTTTATTATCAAAATTAAGGACATGCAATACATATAAATTTGTAAGTATTGTAAGTACAGACAATGTTTTTTTAAGAATAGAAGGAACATTTTGTGATTTTTCTGATAGCCGCTACAAACGTTTCGACAAATCGTTTCGAAAAAACTGTACTGTTTTTTCGCAACGATTTATCGAAACGTCTCTAGCGATCATAATATCGTCGTATGCACTTCAGTTAAGGTTTTTTTATAATTGTCTCTTTGCCATTCTGTATAAGCTTTTTTAAAAATATTTTTTCAATTAGCCGTACATCTTACCAACTCGTCCCCATGATTTCAATGATTTTGTTAAGTTATAAGGGTTCATTTTTTTTATGCGGAACCTCTTATTTATTTTTTAAACGCTTTCAAAAAAAGGAGGGGGTTTACAATTCGAATCTTACAAAAATAAATAGTTATTTTTGTATGTATGTTACGCGATTGCTCTGCTACTTATAAATCGATTTTGATGTTTTCTTTTTTTGGTAGACCATACTTCAAACATATATAAATTGTATCAAAATCGGTCGGTATACATTGACAAATTGAATATATACTAATTTAAGTGTTTATGGTAACATTACTTATTCAAATTTACCAACTCAATATTATATAAAAAGAAAACCACCTTCAAAAAACACTAAAGAACTAAAAATAAAAAAATTTAGGATTACTTAGGAGACACCTACTGATGTGATGAAGTCGGTACCAAAGTTATTGCAACTTCTTAAAATACTAATGTCAAAGTGATCTAAGGCCGGTGCCAGACATACCTCAAAGTATTTATACATTTTTGTCCTTGAAGACTACAAAGTTCTACAAAACTTTGCGCAACTACACAACGTCCCCGGCCACGCTACATGATCGTTGAAATGATCATTCAAATGAAGCTATGTCTGGCGCCGGCATAATACAATATTATACTGCTCTAGTATTGGAGTGAAATTTGTATTGGGTACGTGACTAAAATAGTTGCAGTGCTGTGGCTGAGTTGCTATGAAAATTCATCACATCTACTTATATTACATGAAGTTTAGTTTAGCTTTGAATAGAGACTCCTCTCTGTGGATATCGTATAAAGCGACTGACGTACTTCCAGTAAATGAGTTGCAGTACCCATTTCTGTAGAATTAAAATCTCACTTAACTCAACAACCAGCCTGGCACGTGTGGTGATTTTTGTGAAATTATTGATGAAGATTTATATAGATATGGAGATAAAACGGACCATAAACGGGACTTCTACACATTAAAAAAGACAAAGTAGACACAATAAAGAGCCTGTTTCAGAGGAAAGTAATACTATGTTATACTCATTTTGTCGGCATCTATGGTAAAGTTATAACTTATATCTTCTATTGCTCGATGAGGTTTTAATTCAAGTAATTCAAGTAATAAATCTGGCAATGAAGGACGAGAATTTGAAAAGAAAAAATATAGAACAATAGAACATTTATCCCAAATTTAAATAATAAACCTGTTTATGATCACGAAAATAAAAGAAAATTAATATTTGACGCTCAAAAAAACACCTTTAACATTCGACCAATTGGAGAGATCCCAAAGTTTGAACAACTCTTAAGTACTAAGCAAACAGTAGCCGGTATTCTAAATGTTACTGAAATGCAAACACTGTAAAATTTCAAAAAAATGCGTCATTTTTTCGCGCACAAAGAAGTTAAAGGAATATTTGTACGAATTTATATATTTACTTTAATAACAGCTAACATTTAGGTGCCAGCCTTCGGGTAGACCTGCTGTCCATGAATATTAGAATTCATTTATTATTAGCGGAATCAAACATTTGTTTTAGAAAAGAAAGCAAACGAGTAGAGGGCCCCCGTGATTGTAAGCGGCAAACGTCACCCATGGACATTTCGCACGCTTAATAATAAACTAATCATTAATTGCTTCATTGACTATGTATTAAAATACATAATTTGATACTTAAAATGCCGTTTTATTGAATTATAAGCAGAATAAGTCTTAAAAGACATATCCGACCTCCTCCGTGTTTCGGAAGACACGTTAAACAGTGGGACCCGATTAAAGTCACTTTGTGATATTATTCGTAAGGTTGAAGAGACCGTGGGGGTTCCGAGGATGACGTCAGATGGCAATCGGCCATCTTAACTCGCCCCACAGCCATATCCTCTGCAATCTGACCGGACCCTGGTACTTAGCCGGGATAACGCTAGGAAGAAGAAGAGATAAAATATATCTAGAGAACTTTTTTTGGACAAATTACGATAGAACTTACAGGCACATTAATATCACTCAGTGACATTAATCGGGACCCAGTGTTTTTACACGTCTTCCGTGCAAAATCCTATGCAATTTAAGCACACCCTGCTACCGCACCGGGATAACGCTAGGTGTAACTAGAGATTTTTGTTGTATGAATAAAAAAAAAAAATTCCATTCCATTCCACAAAATTCCCATTTTAGGGTGGTGCAATTGGGCAACTACTCGTGGCAGGCGGAGAGCAGCACCCGCCTACCGGGCAGCGCGGTGTTCGTTGCGCATCGATTTTTACGAAAGCGCTTGCCTAGAATGAACCCATTCACTCTCTAATCAGTGGCCGGCATTTGAGTCGATCGCCAGGTTAAATATATCTTACCGCGGCCAGATGATAGCTGGGTGACCAATTCTAACAATGATTTTTAAATATCCGATCTCCTCCGTGTTTCGGAAAGCACGTAAAACAATGGGTCCGAATAATGTCACTGATTGATATTGGTCGTGACATTATAGAGATTGTGGGGGTTCCGGGGATGACGTCAGAGGGCAGTCGGACATGACAACTCTACTTGGTGTCAACTAGATTGATATAACCGACCATGTCATATTTCTGTGATGGCTGCTGTTTTTTCTGATTCTTTACATATCTTCGGCAATTCCGATCTTACTGGAGTATACTTTGGTTGTGTCTAATATGTAAAGTGTCAACCTTTTTTTTTAGCTTATTAAATAAATAAATATAAATATATCCAAGACTATATGACAAGCGGACGTCGGTTCCTAAGGTATGACTACATAATACTACTAGGTAAGATAACATAATGACTGCGTTATAGGATAATTAAGATCGCATTCAGTCTATTATTTAATTCTAAATTCCTAAATGTGTTAGCAAGAATGGCCAGATTAAGTAACTCGAGGGTTCTCGAAAATTAAATTTCACGCGGACGAAGTCGTGGGAAAGAGCTAGTAGTATATCGTACAGTCATTAAACAAGAAAACTTAACTTTAAAATTGGCTGGCCCGTTGGCGCAGTGGCCAGTGACCCTGCCTTCTGCTCCGGGGATGAATAAAGTATAACTTACATTAGCATTACGACTATCGAGAGAAATTATTTTCATTAGTTAAGGGGTGCGACATTACCCCAGCAACGTTGAATTTGAACCGATTACCTTACGGATTTCAGTCTATCCCATCTACCGTTAAGCTATTTGAGGCCTTTATCATTTGTTGTTGTATATTTTAAATTCTTACTTGTGTATAATATTTATGCTTTTAAGTAGATTTAGTTTGTTGGATGATGCAATATGTGGAGTGCCTCCGAGCTCAAGTTATATATATTATAAATTACTTAATGTAATTCAAATGTTTATTTTATCGATAGAATCAGGCGTTACTTTGCGGAAATCCATGGCATGCATGAAAAACTAAACTACTTTGCTTTAATCCGCGAATGAATACGACCGAAACTAGGTGTAATGCTGAAACCCGAGAGTTACACCACCGATTCCGCCACCAAAGCACAGCAGTACACTGACTTTCTTTCAGTTTCGCTTCGACACCGAAGCATCACCAAGAGATAGACTCTACAAAGGTTATTCGTAAAGTCAATACTTTACGAATTTAATCGATCGTCAAAAAGAAACAAACGGTAGACAGATACTGCCCATGACAACTTGACCTGACACATCGCAGCCCCGGCAGTCCAGTCGCGACCACGATCCATGTAACTGGATCGAAATATGTCAAATTAAAATTAATTATCGTATCGTATCGCGCTAGTCTTCGACTGTATAATACGCCTTACGAATAATTAAAAAGAATTGGTTTTTGTACATAATCTTTGCTTTTATTTGTATAGGAAATTAATAACTCCGCAGAACGTCAACTGCAGAGATGCTCACGGGCGAAATTCCACACCGGAGGCAATTATTAATGAAGTCATGCTTTTATTCTTTAACGCAAAAAAGGGTTTGTTATGCGGTTGGCACGAACATTTACATCCTAAGTAAAGTCAACTCGTCAACTTACTTCGATTCGAAAAGTTCGTGCTAACCCCTCCGTTGTCCATATGTCTTAGTAGTCACTTATTAGTTTATAGTTAGTAAACATCTGCTAAGAACGGATTCTTTGATACAGGATAAGGAGGTCTAAGCGTCTGACAATTTTACGCAGTCTACATCGCTAGGACTGACGTCATCCCCTGAACCCCCACAATCTTACGGCTAATATCTCCCAGTGACATTAACCCGGACCCGATGTTTTATGTGCCTTCCGAAATACGGTTCAGAGGTTTTTGAAAACCAATGTTGGAACGGATCACCCATGTATCGCTCAGCTGCGATGAGAACTGCTTAACCTACCGATCGACTCAAATACCCGCTACTGATTAGGCTACGAAAATCACTGCTATTGAATAATCATAATAAATTGAATATTCTAGTTAAAACATGTAACCAGATTTGTTATATATTATAGAGCAGCGTTTCCCAAATGGTGGGTTGCGACCCGCTACCGCGTCGCAATTAACAAATTGCAGGGTCGCAAAAACTCGTGAAGAGCTAATATTTTTTAGATACATTCAGTTTTCCCCGAAAAATTCTTTTATAAAACTTAGGAAGGGAGATAATCAAAATATGTCCCAAAACGCACAGAAATCAGAATATTGCAATTTAAATAAAGTAAAATATACATGATTTTTAACAAAGTCCTTTAAGGGTTTTTTTTATAATTTTTATGGCAATAAATAAAACTCTATCATCCGTCCGTTCAAGCTTTTTTCACCAAAATTTTAGCGGGTCACTCAGAAAATGTTTAAAAATAACTGGGCCTTCAGTAAAAACTTTGGGAAACGCTGCGCTAGAGGTACTAAATTAATCAAATACATTGTATGTTGAAATAAATGTAAATAAAAATACTGTTACCCAAAACTTTGAAATTATAAAATGATTATAGATCTTATAACTATAAATCTAAGCTATCGCGAAATCTCGAAAACTGCGTGACGTACGAACACGAAAGTTAGGGAGGTATTGGACCTCCGCTAAGAGTGGATTTTGCTATAGGGCCGGATTAAGGAGTTCTAAGAGAATTTTGAGTGTTTACACGACCGAAGTCGCGGGGTACAGCTAGCAGAATCAAACTTTTGAGATCAATTTTCCTTAAATTTTATCGTATGGTTAAAATGATATTATGCTGTATTAACATTCAAATGGTACGAATAATTTTGTTGGTAAAATTCACAATGATTTTTTTTAATCTATGAAACAGGGTGTTTCCTATAAATACCCATTGAGACAAGTAATATGCGAAAAAAGGTTTTACTTACCGAAACAGGTTTTCCTTTCGGACTATTCTTGACTGGATCAAAGTCCACTGAAAAAGACGTGAAAGTTATATTAATAGAAATATTGCATACCTCAAAACAAGCTGCCCTGTACGAAACATTATATAAAAATCAAAGTTCAAAGTCCTTATGAATGATGTTACATTCATTTATATTTAATAAAAAAAGAGTCAAAAAATATTACTAATATAATGTTGATATTGGTACTATTAAAATAATTATTATAAAAATTATCGCGAAACTTTACAAAAAAAAAAGTAAATTATTAGCTTTGGTTATCTAATAGCATGTTACATATAAATCAAAGTAAGAGATAATCAAGTTATAGAATATTAA
>JANCMC010033613.1:50716786-50810183 GCA_024363005.1 Charaxes varanes | reverse complement strand
AAATTATTAGCTTTGGTTATCTAATAGCATGTTACATATAAATCAAAGTAAGAGATAATCAAGTTATAGAATATTAAATAATATATAATTAAGTTATATGACAGTAAGTAACATTTAATCAAGGTACAGAACATTAAGTAACATTTAATCAATTTATAGAACAATAAGTAACATTTAATTAAGTTATAAAACATTAAGTAATATTTAATCTAGTCATAGAACAGTAAATAATATATGGTCAAGTTACAGAACATTAAGTAACATTTAATCAAGTTATAGAACATTAAGTAATATATGAACAAGCTAGGGAACTTTGAGTAATAATCAAGTTATAGGACATTAAGTAATATATAAACAAATTTTACTTGTCAAGTGTGTATGGCATCCCATTCTCGTGCATTCAGCCGTGCCGTTCGTACACCAGCAAGTGTTGCACTCGTGTTTCCAGTACGTGCCGGAAGCACACTGATGATCTGGTTCTGGAATTTAAAATAATCAGGTTACACATTGGTATTTATGTCTATAGAAGATTGCGTCAGATGACTGGAATAGAACCACACCCCGTCCTTGTCAAGTTGTCACATTTCCGGTACCCCTCCCCCTTAATGTGACGTCACACTATCAAGAAAACTGCAGCACTAGTACCTACTTCTATCTATTCTATTTCTGTTACATCGTCTTTTTTAGGTTATCATTAAGGAGAAGATATAAGAGGACACCCAGACTCGAGGCGGGAATCAAACCAATAACCCTGAAGCCGAAGACGGTCACTGCCAACAGGCTAGTCAACAACCTGGGCGCCAACAGGCTAGTCTAGTCAATATATAATTATATATGTAGTCAAATAATACGTACCATTTTCTCGCCCTGGACAACCCAATTCCGTGCAGGTGACGAACCCATCTGCCGTGCAGTTACAGGTGTTACATTTATTTATCCAAGTCGAACCCGGCAAGCAGAGGTTGCCCTCCTTCAGCGGCAGCGATGGTTTGACACCTAGAATGAAAATTAAAAATGTATTTAAAAAAGAAGTGTTTTTTTTTCTTTAAAGAATATAATAAGTACTTTTTAGGTATGTCTAATATTCCCTTTTCCCCTCCTACTAATCTTAAATTAAAAGCTTGTATTAGTAGTGGGTGCGATAATACCCCAACGGCGGTGGGCCTTGAACCGGCTACCTTGCGGATTTCAGTCCATACCTTATACCGTTGAGCTGTTGAGGCTCTGAAAGGTCTAAGGTGAGTTAATGATACAGGCAGCATCGCTCCAACGTCCTCTAGAAGCCAATCTAAGGATGATTTTGAAATCTCCATTCAACACCGACATACAGTTATTTTTGTCACTTTAACTAAAATATTTTTTTGTTAAAAAGACAAAGAAATGATAAAATTCATTAAAAAAACGTTTCAATATCATTCATCACTTCAGTGACTATAGCTAAAATACATAATTTGTTACCATAATGTCATTTTTATCGAATTATTAGCGGAATGGAATAAGCGGTAAAATTACAAAACGTTTTTTGCGATTTTCCAAAAATCTACTTTTTGGAGTTAGGTCAGTTTACGGTTAAACATGCAATATGTCGAAAGGACGATTGGCGTTGGGGGACGGGAAATATTGGAGAGGCAGGACACAGAAGCACGATGGCGCGACGAAATCGCAAAGGGCAGGAAATGGGTGCGCATCCCATGGGTTCAGTACATGAATCTAGACTCCCCAGCGGTGAAATTTTTCATCAGGTTTTTCTTGAAATGTACAATTTTTTAACAATGTTTTTTTTATAGAATACTGTATAGTAACATTTATACTATTTGTCCCAATGCGATTTGAAATCACAATCAATCAACAAATTTCTTCAATATTTTTACATCAAACCGCAATGTAAATAAAACTTTAAAGTACGTAACAGGGTCACAAGAAACACAAATTAGCACAATCATGGCGTGTCGCTCTCTGAAAATCGTTCGTGAAACTCGTCGCGAAATGGACGTGGAATATGCAGCAGCACCATTGAAGCAGCAGCAAGCATGCTGAAATTTTGAATTGCCCTATTATATGATTAGAACTGTGTTTATTAATTATAAAAATTGAAGCCAGTGGCGAAATTTAATTTCACGGGGCCGTAAATGTGGATATGTACCCGTGAACGCCGCGCGAATGTGGCGCTAACCCTTTGTCGGGGGATAAAATACAGACTCTGATCGGGGAACAGGCATGAACGGAAATCCCCAAATCGTTACGTATTACGTTGTAACTCGAATTCAACGCTACCAACACCGCGGTCGCCACCAAGACAAAACACTGCACTCCTTTTCTGTTTTCTCTCACTTGAATTTGATATATAGTTTTGTTTAAGTAGTGGATATAATATTATTAGGCTTTCGATCACTACATAGTGTGAAAATTTGACGTCACATGTTTTCTAGGGCGGTGGGCATGACCATCACGCTATTACATGATGAAAAATTAGAAGATTTTTTATTTTAATACTTTATAAAGAAACAAAGAACGAATGAATGAGCAGTTGTTCATCCTCAGGTGGGAGAACTCTAACCGCGTGAGCCACCTGCGCAGCCGCGCCATCGGTCGCGCGGTGGAGGCCAACCTGTACCGCGTGGGCGGCGCGCTGCAGGACTACGCGTCCTTACTGCGCGTGCGCAGCGCCTGCACCATGGCCAGCCTGGACGAGACCTTCACGCTGAAAAAAAATCAAGTCTCTAAGTGTACGCAAATAAAAGATATGACTGTTTATATCACCTTTACCACTGCAACGATGTCGAGAGGAAAAGGTTACACCAAATCAAACTAGATGGCGCTGTATGGATGACAAAGACCGCAGTACAAACATTGAAAAGCTCCATACAAACTAACTCACACTAGCGAAGTTTCTACTTACGATTACTATATATAGACCCTCCGACGAACAACTGTCGGCAAGGCGCGACCGCCCCGGGCAACTCCAACTAGCCCGGACACGAAGATCTTCCTTTGCGGTGGTTGAGCATAGCGAGTAGGACCTTTAGCAATCCCTCATTGTGTTTGTAGGGCTGATATCCTCTTAGGCATCCACAAACACTTTGTCTCGCGCACTACAAAATCTCGTACTGCGGTTTCTCTCCTTTATATTTTCCTCCTTTATATGTTCATTCGTATATGTTATCGAAATAAGGCTCAAAACTCACAACTTCTTCTAGATATTTTTTAACAGCATAACTTTTGACTTCATAGAAAATAGGCCGTGACTTCGTTCGGCGTGACGTTGACGTTTTATTCTACAGGCACCTTTCATGAGATGACGTCATACGCTTTTGGCAGTAGAGGCCTACATTTTCAAAGCCCAAAGAGTAGCAATATCAATTGCTCGAACTGAGGCGGCCATCAAGTCCTCCCGCGTGTGGATTTTGTGGTACGCAATGCACAAGACACATTCAAGAGCATCGAAGGCTAAAAAGCCGTGTAAAAGCTTCATTAAGTGTATCGATCCATTCACCTTTGACCCATCAAGGATGAGGTGCATCCTTTGACGATAGGAAATTTCGTTTCTTTTTTTTAATACGTGGAAAATGCGTTTATGCACGTGTTTTAAAGAAAGGGTACTGGTTCCTTAAATACCGGTATCCGACGAACGCATCTGCAAGCCTCCAGTTGTCCTTGGGCGTCAGTAGTCACTTAGGTAAACCACCTGCCCGTTTATCCATAAGCATAACTATGTTAGATGTCAGTACCATGGAGATTAGAATATAAGGAAGACCATCTTCTATGAGCTAATTGAACAAGTGGCCATTTGTAAACCGCAAATTATCGTTCGAAGATTAACCGAAATGGCGCTGCTGTAGAATGAATTGACCTAACAATGCAATGTCTAATGCTTTGATAATTAACTTGGTCAGAAAGTATTTATCTTTTTTTTTATGTTACAAGGGGGGTATTAAAAGAGTATCTTATAAATGATTCATATTAGCAATTGGATACGATAGTTGGCGCTGACAGTCTCCGGAGGGCAACACTTGCATCATGTAACGCTGCAACCCACGACACCCCATAGATTCGGGGTCGTATGGTGACACTTTTAACAACGAATGGGCAATTTCTGCCAATCGCTGAAACGTATTAAATACTGGATGGTATTGCTTTGGCGGAGACCTCTCACTGGCGAGTCTCATTGCTACAATGATCTCTAGTGAGGGAGAGTGGCAAGCGGTTGCCTCCTTCAGTGAGAGCGTCTTGTCACTGAAGGAGGCCCATGGAAGAGAGAGAGAGCGTTTGAGGGCGCCTGAATCGGCCCTTGCTGGAAGGAGACAACAATTTGCACGGCTCGATAAATGAACCGTTCGCCCGGCCTCGGCGCAGTGCCTCCGGGTGCAGCCCCGCGCCGGCGCAGCCCCCGCCGTTGTAATGACTGTTATGATGTATAGAATCAATTTGAGATTTCTAAATATAATGATACTAGCTATTTCCCGCGACTTCCGCGAAAATTAAATTTGCAAGACCCTTAGACCTTTTTAATTAAACTCTCACGAAAAGTTCGTTCTTGCCAAATGTCTATCTTACCAAATTTCATCTTTGTAGGTCCCGCGCTTTTCGAGATTGCATGATTTTTATTTATTTATTTATTAAATGTATGTCCTTTCGCTTTTATATATATATTGAAGATATCTTAAAAATTAAATACTAGACAAAATAATTCTTAAAAGACATCTGATATTCTATAATTAGTGTATAAAGCTGTAAAATAATAACTTAATAAAATAAAAATGGCAGCTTTCAACCTGAGGAGTATAAATGGAGTTTGTTTATTTACCTGAACGCGCTAATCTCAGGAACTACTGGCCCGATTTGGAAAATTCTCTCAGTGTTAAATAGCCCATTTATCGAGGAAGACTATAAGCTATATATCATCACGATAAGACGAATAGGAGCGGAGCACCAACGAAGAAACTTCCAAAATCGGATTTCTTATCCCCTTTTGAGAGCTTCCGCTGCGTCTGCTGCGTAAACAGTTCAAGTTTCGCAAAAATCATGTATGACAGAATTGTTCTTCTTTAAAAGTTCTAAATAAAAGTCCTTGAGGGCACATATCTATCCTTTAAGGTTGGCTCACTATAACCTTTTTTATGCTATCCAAATTGGTTTTAAAATAATGCATTATATGTGAAGGTATTTTTATAAACGTGTTATTAATCCTTATCCAAAAAGTTTTTTTAAACCCCTATGTGATACGAATGGCTCATGCGAACGAAGTAGCGGGATGTAGCTGGTATTCATAGAAGATGAATTAAATGAATAGTAACGCCTGACGGTGAATATATTATCTAACAACGTATTGCAAGTCACGTTATAGTGTTAGTTTCGCATCTACCGTGTAGTATAGTATAATAAAATTATTTTCTGTTACAAAAGTACGAACTTTTCGAACCGTTCGAGACGAAGATTCGACTTTGAAAATATTTGGCGCACATCGGACCCTCCTTGGTGTCAACGCGGGTTTCATTAGCGTATTAAACAGTCGAAGACTATAAAAAAAGATAAAATTGCTTGAAGTTGAGGCGTTCTAGCGGGCCTAGCGCGAACAGTCTCGATAGTTTTACTTACTTTTACGTTCGAAACGAAACGTCTTCAGCTTTGTACTTAGTAGTTAACATATAAATGTTTTAAACTCATTTTTTAAAATCATTTTTTTATATGAAGTATTATTTTAAAGAATGGCTGGCTGGCGAGATTTTTGTTGCTTTTTCTCGTGTCGATTTTTCAGAATCAGTGGTAGCTTTTAAAAAAATTGTGATTCCAAAGAGCTTTTATAAGTCTATTGAATAAAATATATTTTGATTTGGTAGCCTGGCAGGGTTTAAACGGAGCAACTCGTTGGTTTCAGTCAAACCTTCTACCGTTGCGTTATTAAGGAATTGGGCTAATGACTTCTTCTAATCCTTCTTCTTCTTTTTCTTCTTCTTATTCTTCGCGGATTGCTTTTTCGCACTCAGTCCCGCCTGGGTGACCATTGTGAGTGCGGCTGATGACCATAATTGATGAATGAAGAAATGTATGAATGGAGAAATGGAGAATGGTGAATTTATAACGCAAAACGGAGTCGCGCGCAAGTGTAAGCGATCGCTGGTCGTGGGCGTTTTCTCACGACGTTAAATGCACTATCTTGATTTGAACCGAAATTCGGAGCGTACACGAACATGCTTGAACTTAATTTACCTTTTATGATTCATGGTCGTGGGATTCATTTTTCTATATTTGCATAATATTATCCCCAAAAATTTCACAAGCAATGAACTTATTTCAATATACAGAGACGGTTCTGAGATAAACTAAAGTATGAAGCACACAATATACATACGTTGTTAAAACGAAAGAAAAAAATTTAACGGCATCAAAAACAGAACCGTCCATGACTGTTTTTGCAATTTAAAGAAATTGAAATAAAAAAAAAATTTTTTTCATCTATTTTTTCCATAAATTTACCATTTCCAGGGCACTAAGAAAAAAATTGCATGGACTAATATCGAACATTAATATGCGTCAATAAACATGTGAACGATAATTATATCCGATACGGTTTTCCTATTTAAGGAATTATAGTTCTAAACACAAAAACAGTAAAGTTTATTATCGCTTAACATAATTTAGTAAAGTCTAGGGTCTACACACGTGCACATCATATCATATTATATATCTTATTTACGAAATTATATATCTTAACACACATAACATAAGGTCTATTATCGCGTAATGCAATTAAGGATAGTGTGCGGTCTATAACAGGTTATAATATCAATTCGGATTCGAAGTAAATCCATTCGAGCCAAGTTGTAGATAAATGTTACATAAGGAAAGTGGTAAAAAAATCGGAATGTTGCTTGGCCAGTTTCGCATCAATCGATTATTTTCTGTCAAAACATAAATATTGGGCTAACGTATGTAAATTAAGCAAATAATAAACCACTCGCTTGATGAATAGATTTTGTGACTACAGTTAAGTTAGAATTCAATAAATTAAATTGATATGTTTGTTTGTAACGTCTTAATAACTTATCTCTAGTATCTTACCAAAAGCGTTTGTCCGTATATGGCAACAAATATTTTTCTAAAACATATCTGTCTGTCTATTTGTTTGTTACGGATAATCACCTACACTGATTTTGATGCGACTTTCACTGGCAGATAACTGATGTTATAGGGTATTTTAGTTTTAGCAAAATAATTCGAGTTTCCCTTTAAAAGGTTAAAACTTTGTTAACCTTGCACATAAACCCTATACAGTCTTTAAGTCTAGTCAAAATTCTATTAAAATAGGTAGACAACTTTATGCCTGTGTTATAGGTAACAGATGCCTGTTAAACACAATTTTTTTCTAAATATAGAAATACATACAAATAGATAATAGGCAGAGCGGGCCGACGGCGGGCGCTCGGTGGTGTAGGCGACCAATAGATGGCGCTATAACGCCGACTATGACACTGGACTGTAAAGGACAGTCTAGTATCATGCTAATACAGTTTTCAAAATGCTACTATAAGAGTAAAGGCAGATTTTCAATTGTACGTGGAATAACCAGTTTCCAGTTGAAGTAATCGGGATTTTATAAGTTAGAGACCTTGACTTCTGACTTCATACTCATTGCAGAGTCAATTTCTCAACTCGTCTTCAAAGTAAATAAAGAATTATCGTGAAGAGATGTGCAAAATACAGACCAAAAGAAATGGACGGACGAAGTCGTGTTAAACAGCTGGTCTGAGGTCCTAGCACGAACATTTCGAAGCGTTCGAGTTGGACCCTCCTTAGTTTCAACGCGAGTTGGATTAGCATTGACTAAAAGCGTGACACGATAAAGACTCGCCTCCTGTGGGCCCAGTACGAACATTTTCATCCTCAATACAGTCAAATCTTCGAATACGAACAGATCGAAATGTACGTGCTAGGGTTTCCTCTACCGACTGAGCTATCCGGGCTACAGAATGCTACGCCAATAAGTGACACATTTATAGGATATTTTTTATACTCAAGCATACCTCATTTTATATACGACGTAATAAAAAACACCCCCACGCAGATTTTAAAGACACAGATATAGAAGCATAAAACGACAAAAAATGCTCTATTATCAGCCTCTTCCTTTTTTAAAGGTCGGTTAAAAACAAAGCGGCTTATTTTCAAAGAAACGATTTCACAGAACTGCCATATCAACATACACATAAACGAATAAATCAGTGCAAGTATAGCATCGGACCGTTTCACTTGTTCCCATATCTAACAGTGGCGACGATTACCCTCTTTTTCAAAAGTAAAAATGTCCGTTGTAAATTTCGGAATTTTGTCGATTTTCGATCACCGCGATCTTCAACAGACGTGGAACTCTTATAAAAATCGACTTATACAGTGGTTTATCGCGAACGATATCAACGTAATCACGGACGCGACGGGGATAAAAAGACGTGCTATACTAATAAGTGCACTCGATTCGCACTCGAAAAGCTGTTCAACTAAGTAGTTACTTAGGTGATCCGCCGCATATGGATATCTGCACAGTTGCATATGCGTTGCCGTCCCCTAAAGAGTGGTTTAGGCCACTAAACTATAGGTTTAGATGGCGAGAGACGACCCACTAAGTTATTTAGGGAAAAAATAAATCTTACGATGTGCTAGACTCTACTGATGTTGTGAAAAAAAGAATCATCAAAATCGGTTTACAAATGGCGGAGTAATCGCGTAACGTACATACAAAAGAAAAATCGTACAACCTTCTTCTATTTCTTTCTAGCGTTATCCCGGGTCAATACCAGGGTTGGTTGGATTGTAGAGGACGTGGCTGTGGGGCGAGTTAGGATAACCGATTGCCATCTGACGTCATCCTTGGAACTCCCACGATTTCTACAACCTTACGACTAATATTATTCAGTGATATTAATCGGGTCCCACGATTTACCATGCCTTCCCAAGCACGGAGGAGGTCGGATATTAAATATGTATAAACCAGTGTTAGAATGGGTCACCCATACATCACTCGGTCGCCCTCTAAAGAACGTAAGCACATTTAAAACGGATTTACGCATCGATCTGACATCGCAGTCGAAAGGCGAAAGTAAAAATGCACAAAAAATGCAACAGTCATGAAGGTGGATTTCAAACAATCCAGTTAGGCTGATGCGTGAAGGGCCCCATGTATATGCGAATCCTTTTTCGACTGACGTTTGAGTTATTTGTACCTTTTTTACGATGAATTTAGTTAAGAATTAAAACTCTTTTTACTGATTTACTTATTATTTTTACTCATTTCCTTACCAAAGGGTTTTTATTGTTAACATTAATGCGAAATGCCCCAAAATGTCTTTTATAGCATTCCTAACTTAAAAACTTTGCAAAAAAAAAATGTAAGCCAAACAACAACTTCGAGAAGGAAAAAAATATATGATTTTTCATATATATAGAATATTAGGAATACTTTTTCGGTATGTCTAATATTCCGTTTTTTCTTTATTATTTCTCTGTTCATATATACAACATTGTTACATCAATTTACAAAAGAAAGAAAGAAAGAAGCGGCTTAGTACCAGGGTGCTCCGGGATCGCGTACCCGTAGTGCATCTGATCATACGCAATGCGACACTAGGCTTTGTTAGTATATTAATTAATAGCTGTAACCAGTGACTTCACCCGCGTGGGCCACTCTTATCAATTAGAAGTTTAAAAATAGTTTTCGGATAGGGAATGATATAAGCATGAGCTTATTGTGCATATAGCCAAGCCGAAGACCGGACAAATGGGACGAACACCATCACGCGGGTTTTTTCAATGAGGAGCCACAATCCTCAGTAATGAGGGAACCGCGGAATGTAGAGAAACACAAAAAGGTACAAAAAAAAAACTTTAAAATAAAACGCACGTAATCTTTACTAGGTCATACATGTTTACATCGACTTGTAAATCAAGCTCTCTCTAACCTGTGAGATCTCTATGGATCAGTTTATTTGAGCCTTAACCTTTTTACAAAGTGCTAACAAAGAGGTAACGAAAGTGTATCTACTCTGTGGACCGTCCTTTTCAACTAGTTTACTTATCAGGACCGATATTAATAATGCTTTAAATAGGAGAATAAGGATGAGGAAAGAAGCATCGAAACGCTTCGTACGGGATGCCGGCATGTCAACAATGTAAGGGTGGAAACCCGCACGGTGCCTGCTGGTTCGATGATAAAAAGGCGATGGAGGTATCAAGTTATGTAACTCCTGCGCACACTGTTAAATATGATGTATCAAAGTTTTATGATGGTATAGAATACACGCCATCTATTTTTTTGAAATTATTCAGTTCGATTTTTATTTTCAGCCAGTATATTTTTGATCCAATTCATATATTTTATAACAAATTTAATGGAAGACATTAATCTTCTGTGGTAAATTTCTATGAAAATAAAAAACAGTGCAGTAATAAAATTTTATCAACATTACTACACTATTTTGGCTTTAAGCAGAAAAAGCATTCTTTCTGATCCATTAGGTAGTGATTAATGATAACATTACTGTGCAGTTGGAAGAAAAAGTATTTTGCTCTTGTACTGTATCTCTTTTTTTGTCAACACCATCCAACAAAGCAATGTAATGGAAACGGAAAAAGCTAATTTTTCATTATCTGTCATCGAATCTAATCGCAATGTAGATTTAAATTGAAGCAATTTTTGACTTTAAAAACATTTCATACGAGATCTGTTCTTTAAAATTGTCCATGATGTGGAAAATACTGGCTCGGAGCGGAAATTAAAACTGAGTTCGAACGAAATTCAATTTTAGTACTCCGAAAATAGATTTTGACTACATATAAATGGAAATGGACTAGAACGGCATCAGTGGTAATTAAAATATTGCAACAATTTATATTTAGACTCGAATAGTGCTCTTTGTTTTGCTTTGTTATGGAATGTATTTGTTTTAAAAGAGTAACTTGTTATGAGATTGCTTTAACAATCAAACTCCCTTTCCATTTGTAATGAAATTAAAATTTTGGTAACTTTATTTAACTATGCCCTATAAAAAAATAATCTATTCATTTGTTATTTGTATGCTTCATCATCATTATAATATCCAGCCATATTAATGCACTGGCATGATGATGTAGACCGCATCATCAATTTAAACCGAATCTAATCTGTCCATAATTTTGCAAATGCTTTTATAAAGACTCTGTAATATCATTCTTGTATAGCGATCTAAAATAGGTTGAAGCACGTAGAAACATGTTCACGATTCAGTTTTTAATTAAAATCCTCTCTACTATCTCCAATAGAATTGAAATCTAATCAAGATTCAAGGTTTACATAAGGTTTATTTATGAAGAGAGTATTGAAATTTAATCATGGAATAAATAAAATGAGAACATTGATTATTTTACGGTTTAGATAAGTCTCCAGACCTGACTGGTCTAGAGACATTACAATAACAAAAAATAGACCTTAATATAGGGCTAAATGAGGTTGCATACCAAATTAAGTACAATATTATGTAACTTTGTTTGTTTTCTTACAGACCAAACCTATAAAGCCTGATGTTTGAAGCAAATAATTGTGAAAGTATATGCAAGCGATCAAATGCTTATCAAGAAACTTTTAATATGCCTTATTGCATTTTTGATGATGTCTCTTATATCTTGCTGCTTTCTTCCATCATATACCTCAACAACAATACCAGTTTCGACTACTAAAAATATTACGACTATTGCTAAAGCCATTATTAATAAATGTGATATATGGTGTCGATTGAAGAAAATTGTGCTATACGCTATACAGCAGCTGTTAAGTGATCAATAATGTGAAAGAAAAGCTGGGATAGCATTTTAGAAGGGTATGGTCATTCTCTTGTTAAGAACCAAATATTCCAATTGCTTTTGAACAAACTTTTCATGGGATTTTCTTCTACTTCTTAGCATTATCCCAGTTAAGTACCAGGGTACCGCTTAAATTGCAGAGGTTGTGGCTGTGAGGCGAGTTCAAATGATCGATTGACGTCTGACGTCATCCTTGGAACCACCACAATCTAACGACTAATATCACTCAATGACAATAATCGGAACACAGTGGTTTATGTGCCTTCCAAAACAAGGAGAATCAACCACCTACCACCCGGCCGCGGTAAGAACTTGGCGATAAACTCAAATTCTGACCGCTGATTAAGCCACGATCTCTTCCTTTTCATAGGATCTACTCACTCTTAGGCTTAAAGGCACATCAGTGGGCGTACTTCAATATAGCGGTTTGATTCGTCTGTCATCTTGTATATTTGGGTCAACTCAGACAGCTCTTGAAGTTAACATCCTAAAGAGACGGGTTTCTTAGCAATGTTCCATGGATTTACCCTGCGGGTATCGAGTCTCTCGTATTGCAGAATAAGAAACCTAAGCAGTGTCTGGGACTTGCGACCCAGGTGTTGGTTTCAGAAATCTCTTTAACAGGTACGGAGGCTTAACTCCACTGCTAGTGGTCCCTTCCTATGATGATATCCTTCTCAATAAAAAACTCATAATAGTTCTTGCTGAATCAATTTCTTCCTGTGACTTGTAAATGGATAACATGAGTAGATAGAAATTCCACACTGTATTAACTCCACAGTACTAAAACCGAGTGTGCTACTAATTCAGTAACACTACTTCCAACCTAGCCACATCTAAACCTGTACTGTTCCTCGAACGCGAAGTGACTTTCTACAGCTGTCACACTCACTCATTCATACGGGGTTGTATCACGGTGGGAGTATGTTTACCAATCCCTGCTACTCTAATAATGAGGGTAGTTATCAAATAAAGGTACCTTCAGTTCTTACATATACAATGCCGGAGCCAGACATAACTTCATTTCAATGATCATGTATGGTGGCCGAGGACTTTTCGTAACTTTACAAAGTTTTATAGATCTTTGTAGACTTCAAGGACAAAATGTACAAACACTTTGAGCTGTGTGTGGCTCCGGTATAAAAAAAAAACGTGTAAATATTTATTTAAGAACCAAACATACATTAATACCACTATATTCATGTTTGTACAATTTGAATATTGGATCGTGGAGATACTATTGTTGGAGAGGCCATATTAAAATACGTGATTCGCAGTTAACTGCCATACCGGAGACATTGTCTGAGGAGGGACAGCAGTTCTGCCTGAGCTGCCTGACCCACGACCCCGACATGAGACCGCGGGCCGAAGCGCTCAGCCTTCACCACTTCTTGATGGTACGTATAGCCAATAATAATTAATATACAACAACGGCAATTTAGTACAGGAAACGTTGTCCGAGGAGGCCCAGCAGTTCTTTCTGATCTATCTATCTATGAGATCGCGGGATGAAAAGTTCAGTCTTCACCGTGTTCAGTGGACATATATCTTAGCTCGTTTGATTTGTCTGGACGAGTACTTTATGTTTAATGAGATAAAAGCTAAATATATCAATTTATTAAAATAAAACCTCACGCACACCAATGCAAATTGATTTACACACATATGTTTAAATTTTATTGTTGGATCGTATCAAAGCTTAGTCATAATGAAATAACAAAGTATTTTGTTACTATTACGGAAAAAAAGTCAAAAACCTTGTCCTTTTACGTCGTTTATTATCTGGGCCACTCTTATCACTTAAAGGTTTAAAAAAGAGATTTGACATCAGGCGCTAGTCAATCATCTTAACTCGCCCCACAACCAAATTCATTGCAATTAAAGCGTACCCTGGTAATATAGTAGAAGAGGACATGATGCTAAATTTGTAGTCACTAAAGCGTTGTCGGGATCTATTGGATTACGTAGATTAGGTGCAGAAACGAAAAAAAGGGTTATGTTAAGGTAAATAAGCAAGTTGAAGTGGCAATGTGCAGGACATATAGCCCGAAGATCCGACGACCGTTGGGGTCTGAAGGTCATTCAGTGGCGACCATGTAATATATTTATTTATTCAGATAAGACCCTGTGTTAGTAAATGTCCTTGGAGTTTTAATATTGTTATGACATAATTCAAAAGACTGCTGATCATATAATATGTAGTCCGCCGAATCTTGTTTATTTTAATTTCACAGCGAAAATTTAATAAATTCTATCTCACGTTTCATAGTATATATATATATTGGTTTGACTGGCCCAATGGCGCAGTGGGCAGTGACCCTGCCTTCCGTTCCGGGGGTCGTGGGTTCGATTTCCGCCGCGAATCTGGTGATTCCGGGGATGACGTCAGGCGGCAGTCGGTTTAAACTCTCCCCACAGCCACATCCTTAGCAAATTAAGCGAACCCTGGACCGGGCTAACCCTAGGAAGAAGGAGGTCATATATACTACCTACTGAGAAGTATCAATTATCAATTACATCATAACTACATTTACCTTTCCATTACATTGTCTCTCTGCCTTTTAATTTATTTTGTTCACACACAATTTGCTCCCGAGTCATTACTGTAACACGTGGTCGTTACATAGGAAGTTACTGGTCATTTTACCTCAAGTTCAAGCGTACTGCCAAATTCCAATTAAGTAAATTATAAAATTATTCGTTTAGAAGGTAGTAAGTTGCATAATCACTGCTTTTATGAATCGGTATTCTTTTATATATTAAAGGAGGTCGTGGCGTAACCGGTGGTCGGCATTTGAGTCGATCGCTAGGTTAAGTAGTTCTTGCTGTGACCGGGTAATGGATGGGTGCCCCATTCTAACACTAGCTTATATTTGATATTCCGTGTTTCGGAAGGCACGTAAAACAACACAATATAAACCTTCTTCAATCAATATACTGTCCTTTAATAAAGCGTCGCCACGCGCAAGTGATACTGCGACTTTCTCCCCATTCGTCTCGACATCAAAAATTGACCTAGGAAAGAGGAAAGTATTCAGTGAAACCTTTGCCCAGGAGTGGAAAACAATAAACCAATGAAAAGCTATCACCGTAAATCTCCCTATAACCCATTAATATAATTCTTTTTTTATTCCTTCTTTCCTTCCTTTCAGCCCGATGACGTCCACTGCTGGACATAGGCCTTATGTATCTGCCAGCTCGTTTGCCCCTTGTAACATAAAAAAACCTGGTAACTGAATTGACATGAACTGTGCTTAAGCTTGCTTGCTTCATCCATCCATCTCCATCATCATCATCCATTTCTTCTACCGTTGAACTATTAAGGCTCCAGTGTTAGTCGTTGACTGTGATATGTATCAAGACCACAGAGTTTATTTGAAATCAAACCCTTTAGGAGTCTGTGGCCAAATGTCAAATACACTCCTGCATACTACACTCACTGTCACTGGTAAATAGCTCCCCGTAAGACCACCGCATTAAACTAGCTCTACTGGAAACGCTGCCTGAATAAGAATCACTACCTTAACTCGTTAGCTCCTATATATCTCTCATACCTCAACGGCAAAGTATTGAACTAACTTTGACAATGCTTTGTGAGACATAGCACGTGTGTATTTGTCAATATTAAATTTGATTTTGCCTTGTATACAAAGACTATAGCATCCATACTGTATAACTCCTGTGTCAAACCTCTTAATTTTTTTTTTATGTTACAAGGGGGATCGTGCCCGTTCGGAAATACCGAAGCTGAACTATTTTCGCACCCGATCCTCGGACTTAGCTTTAAAGCTGAGTTGGAGGGGAAGAAAATGTATTACTATTAGACATTACTCAATAATTTACTCAACAGATTTAAGTAAGAAAGGTTAAATAATATCAAGGTGTTACATATAAATTTTTGTGACAGAAGCGAGTGCAACAGTATCGCAACGGGCTAACAGACAGAACTGGGTCCTGACCAATTATGCTTCAGCCTTTGCACCGTTGATTTGAAACGCAACAACAATACGACGTGACAGCATTGCCGCCACTTCACACCGATCTTATGTGAGAAAGAGGTACACGGACGCGCCGACCCAATTTGACTATAGACCAAAGGACTGCAAGCGTGGCGCTACCTCTCATTTGTCCACCTGTCTGTTAAGACCCTATTTTCAGGTAGAGGTATAAAATTCAAATTAATACCAAATACTGACGCCTGCGGTGCCTTGAAGCTGTGAAAAAAATCAACTTCCTAAGTATACGTATTCAAAAGATATGGCGGTTTATGTCACATATCCCATATTAATTCACTCTAAAGATGGAATAAAAGCCTATAGGGTACTTTCCTTTGATTAAGAATCATAAAATTTGGCAAGAAGCTATATGTACATTATCTTGAAGTACAAGTAAAAAAAATCCCGAAAACCGAAAATTAAATAAATAAATACATAGGACTATATGACATACGGACATCTGTTCCTAAGGTAGACAACTTAATGCCTGTGTTATGGATAACAGACGCCTGTTATACACAATTTTTTTAAAGATATATAAATACATACATATAGATAATACATCCAGACTCGTGGCGGGAATCGTACCCTCAACCCACGGAGGGGAAGGCGGGGTCAACAGGCCAGGCTATAATTTGTAGTTACATCAGAAATTTTGTCAAATTAAAAGAAAACCTATAAAAGTATAAATCTTAAAATAAATTTGTAAATTATAAAGTAGTGGTGAGGAACCTTTAAATTGCGGGTTTAACGCGCACATGCCCGGCTTTTTTTAATTCCATTGTCAAATCATTCAAGCAGCAAGTGATCAAATTTACACATCCTAATATAAAAGTTCGATAGAAGCATAACAAGGTGGTTACTAGGTGCTAGGTATGATGTAAGCGCATCAACTGTGGACTTATTTGTACTGCTATACTCAGAATAGAATAGCCACCATCAGCATCTATTAAGGAGAGCTATATCAATTTATCAACTTGCAATAAAAACATTGTTAAATTTGCATCCAGACAATTTGATTTACACGTTTGCTCTTGCTCTTTACGCTTGGTATAATAAACTACATTTGTGACTTTACTTGTGATTACAATGTCTTGTCTATCTTTATTTTTTCTGCGCTTATATCTATACTAATATATAAAACTGAAGAGTTTGTTTGTTGCTTGAACGCGCTACTCTCGGGAACTACTGGTCCGATTTGAAAAATTCTTTCAGTGCTAGATAGCTAATTTATCACGGAAGGCTATAGGCTATATATAATCACGCTAAAAATTTTCGCCTAATTTTACGCGGATGAAGTCGCGGGGCGCAGCTAGTGATAAATAGTTGCACGTATATTTTGGAAAATTTATACGATTTTAAATATGAGTATTGTATTGTTAAATATGCAATTGTGTCGTTAACTACATCGGTTGGAATAAAGTTTTTGTCTTTTGTACAAATATTTGTAGTTATTTTAAAAAATATATTTTTTAAATTGGCAACATTTACTAATAAAAAACATACTGGTCCGTTACTCGGAAACAAATCTCGCTATTTGAATCCATTACCTATTGTTTAATCTTAATGAATGCGCTGTAACAGCTAAATTCGATAATACGACACCAACATTGTTGGCTATTCCCGTTTTGGATTGTAATCTAAAATGTATTTTTAAAATTTGATATGATGAATTCAATGCTCAGGTCTGGTTTTTATTCGCGCTGTGTTGGCGGGAATACTTTTTATGTTTTTTTTTTCTTAATCTGTGTATTTGATTCCATGAGTTGACATATACTAGCAGAACATTTTCACCATGGGACGTTTTAACAGAAAACACGACTTCAATGTCAAAAAATCTACCACCCTTTGACCTATAATGACTTTCCTACGTTCCACAACATTTTTATGTGCTGTATTTATAGTGTCATTCTTCAAAAATATTGGTCGATTGGGCTAGGATTAATTGGAGTAAGTAGAGTGCATTCAGTCTAAAAATGCATGCACCTGAAAGTATTCACCTCTACATGCAAGATAGTGTATGGACGCAAAACATACAAGCTCGTCATTATCATTGGCTTTTTAGTCATCGACACAGAATCGCTGCACACACAGGCAAGCGTTGCACTTAATATTTACTTTAACACTTTAAATGATGGAATTTAATTAAGAGGCGTGCATTGGTAGACTACACGCATTCTACTAACTCCAATTAATCCTATCCCCAATCGATCAATATCTTTGAAGAAAAGCACTCATTTATGAAAGGCTGGTCGTGTCAGTGATTCTGGTAGTCTGGTAATCGATTCTGGTAGTTCGGTTGTCTATGGGCATAGGTGAGGTCACGTATAAAACGTATATCCGGTGTCCATTTTTCGTAAATGTGAAGCGTATAATCATTTGCCTCTTGTAATTTATTTTTTAAATCTATATTTACTTAATTATTATATTCTTATTATATGAGCGCATATTCATGCCTGAAGGCTGTCAATTTAGTAAATCGTCAGCCATCTTACGTTAGATGAAATCACATACATTAATGTCAAATAAATAACTTCTTTTAAGTAATTTATTCTCACAAAGTCATCTTCGCTCACAATTTTTCATCAGTTGGTAATTTGTATTCAAAGTTGTAACTTGTATGTGTTTATTGTTTTTTTTGTTTTAGTTTAAGTTAGTTATGATTTCAGTTTACTTTTTATGTAAGCTGTGGTCACTTCGCGTAGGTTGTACTTCTACGAATATTAATAATATATTACCTATATCTTAATCGATTAAATTGTAATCAATTTAAAAGCGCCAACAAAAAAAATATTGTTATGTAGATCTATTTATTTATCATATAGCTTTTATATATGAGCCTTGTATTATGTGCATAACGTAATATTAGCATAATTGATACCGTATTGTACTTGAATGGAAAAGATTGTAGGTACATTTAGCTAAAACATAGTAGCCTCTGGTTTTTTGTAAAATCAGCTGTCTAGCGTCCCGTTCAAATCGGTCTAGCCGTTTCGGAGTACCCGGACGCGCCAGCCCAATTCAGCTACAAGCATGGCGCTACCTCTAATTATAGCCATGTCCCCAGATTCACTTTATAAGTGACTATTAACGTCCGTGGACGTTTGCTATAATAGAGGACCCGTCGATTTCGGCCGATCTTTCGTCTCCACAATACAATCAAATCAAAATTTAAAGCCTTAATAACTCAACGGTATAAGGTATGGACTGAAATCCGCAAGGTACCCGGTTCAAACCCCTACGCCGTTGGGGTATTGTCGCACCCACTCAATACATACCTAAAGAATATATTATATTTGAGAATTTCAGCATTTCAACACTTACCGTTGCCTGTAAAACTATCTAGGTATGTTTTTTTATATGTTACAAGGGGCAACCGGGCAGTCAGCAGGCAGCTAGTGCCTACTGACGCCCATGGACATCTGCACGACCACGAGACCAGCAGATCCGTTGCCGGCCTTTAATGATGAATTTAAGGCCACCGGGTAGTATCACAAACCGAACGAAACGCGACAATAATACCATCACTTGACGTGACAGGTCGAGAGTGAAAATTGAACCAAGATGCTTTTGGACTCTAGTCAACCCCTCTACCCATTGAGCTATCAAGGTTGAAGTGTATAATTAGTAATCTTCCTTTGGTTTAATTACTCTGTATATACATTGAAAATCGTACAAAAAGTTAACAAAGCTTGTAAGTTTTTTATTTGATGTCTATACTGTGAAGACATAAAAATATCCGTCGCGGGTTCAACCCGATTCAGATTGGCTCAAGACCTTAAAGAGTGGTACGACCGGGCAGAGGCCTATTAGGTGGGTAACTATAAATTAATCTAATATATTTGCTTAATCATGTGTGCATTTTTTTATATATCAAAAAAGTCATTCAGCTTATTCTAATACGTATGATATCACACTAACCGTAAAAATAACGACGGATTCATATATGTATGTACAAGAAGTTTCCGAGCATATACAATATAATAGATTTTTTCTGATTATGGTAAATTAATGTGCCAATCAAAATAGCACATTAGAGTGTCTGTATTTGCCGCGCAATAGATATGAAGATAATATTCGGAATTTAAAGACACTAAATCGAGTAGTACTTGTAGAGCTTACAGTACCATGGGAGACCAATATCCATAAAGAACATCTGATAAAAACGAACAAGTACTTTGTCCTAACGAATGAGCTCACCAAAAAGGGTTACATAACTCGTGGAAGCGGGGGATATACCAGCAAAATCACTATACATCCTGCAAATAGACCTTGGATTGTCAAGACCTATAATAAGATTTTTATTAGAAAAGAGATCAAAAACCGCACTAGTAGGATCATATCAGATTTCACCTACCGTCCGTAAATCCCCGTCTAAACATGTTCTCTTTACTTCAGCCAACCTGAGTCCGAAGACTGTTGCCACGGTAGTTTTTAATGGGGTTTGGAAAGCTTTTGTGTTTTCTAACGTACCTGATGGGTAGGATGTTTACCGCGATTGTATTTTCATACCTTTTTGCCAAATCATAAATCTGTAATACTATATAAAGTTGAACATTGTGTTTTTATTTTTGTTACAAGGGGTAAACGATCAGACCGTTTCACTTAAGTGTCTACCGACATGGAAAAAATCAACTACAGCGCATAAATTCACGAATAAATACAGATAGTCTTAAGGCCTAGCCAACTTGACTTCGATTTTAGATTCTCTGCTTTCACAGACGTAGCGAATCTTATATATTCGTATCAAATTATTCGTCCATTACACTTTTTTGATATGGGATTTGTGATGTAAGGAGTATTAAACCACCAAATAACATTGCTACTTACAGTATTTAAGTAACATTGCTGATTGACTGGTCTCTTACTGCAGTGGCAGTGACTTTGTCTTCTGCACGGACAGGGGAGGGGCGACAAAAGCTTTGTGACGTCAGTTGTCAAAATTAAAAATATTCAAAGGAAGAATCTCAAAAAATGGTGTTGAAACTGCAGTTTTCGTTTTAATTATTTATATTATGCCGGAGCCAGACATAGCTTCATTTGAATGATCATGTAGTGCGGCCGGGGACTTTGTTAACTTCACAAAATTTTGTAAAACTTTGTAGACTTCAAGGAAAAAATGTACCAACACATTGAGCTATGTCTGGCTCCGGTATAATATAAGCAGTAGTTGTATAAAGTGCGCAAGGGCCGTATTATCGCTTAGAGCGACCTCTTACCGACAACCCCCCCCCCCCAGAATTTTTAGATTAAGAGTTGGTGCAAAAACAATACGTGAATAGTGAAACTATTTAAAATAAATATATACATACATACTGGAATATAAAGCTACAATTCCTACATATATAAATATGTATATACACATACAAATTATATACTAATACATATAAATATAAATAAATAAATATATACAGGACTGTATGACACACGGGGGCCTAACAACCCTGATTTATACTGGAGATATAAAAAAATATATAAGTAAACATACACGTGCTGGGTTTTTTGAACTATGACAAGCTGTTCCTACGTCTTAGATTACAAAACTTTTTGGTTGTTTAGATCGATTTTAGATATTTTTCCAATAGTCACAACTTTTGATAGTATTTTTTTAGCCAAAAAGCATTAAATATTTTTTAATTAGCGGTACTCCATGCGTCCTATTATATCACCGTTTCAAGTTGGACATCTTAAAATTTCTAGAATAGTGAGATTGTGTCAAAGCGTAGAAATGACGACCGAAAAAATATTATTTATCAAATATTACAATGTTGTTCTATAATATACATTAAAGTGTAAAAATGGAACTACAAAAGCAAATTAAGAAACGAAGAGCGTATGAAAGAAAATGATATAATATAATAACTCAACATTGGCACAAGTCTTTAGACCGTGGTGTGTAAATTCATTAACGAAAAAAATGTCGTTATGACAAAGAACTGAAGTTAAGTAGGTTTAAATGAGCATATACACGCAAATTTAAAGACTTGTGGCCGATTTTTTACCATCAGACGATTACTAGTCATTATAAACACGGCTTTTAAAACGCCTGCCATGTACTCAAAATATGTAAATCAAGCTCGTTAAATACATATACGACTGTTGTATATAAACAATTGGCTGTTTGCTCTCGAACTCAAGGAGTTCTTAGGTTTCGATAAGATAACATAACGATGCGGCCAACATCGTATGTATCATTAGTACCTATTAGCAAATATTACGCAGGAAATGCGCACAAATAATTGTTTACGCTGATAAATCTGTCTTTATTAGCCGAATTTTAATTATTCGAATCCTTGCAGAACATCGCGTTGTATGTTTATGTTTATCGATGAAACATCTAGTAGTCGTGCTACATAACGCGGTGGCAACGATGTCGAATGGAAAGGTTACACCAAAGCAAACTAGGTGGCACTGTAGGTATGACGACGAACCGCAGTACAAACGATGACAATGACCATATAAACCAACTTACGCTTGCGAAGTTTCTACATACGATCGCTATATATACACTTCCCGACGAACAACTGTTGGCGAGGCGCGGTCGTTCCGCGCAACTTCAACTAGTCCGGATTGAAGATCTTCCTTTGCGGTGGTTGGGCATATCGTCCAAAGCTCCCACCTTTCAATCCTCGCCGAAAAACCTTTCCACGTTTGCGTGCCTTTCCAGAATCTAATGAACGTCGAGCTTTCTATTATCGTGGTGACTTGTCGCCACGCGGAATGCCTGTCAAACCGAGAGGCGAGGCCAGTGGGTCTAACACCGTGTCACGCTGTTTAATCAATGATAATGCAACCCTTGTTACTTTAAGGAGGGTCCGCTGTGGGCCTAGCATAAACTTTTTAATTATTGTACATACCTAGTGCTAAGCCCACTGGTCTGGTAGGTATTCTGCGTGGCGACAGTCACCACGCTATTAGAGACATCAACATGTTCGTGATACGCCCACCGATCGCACTGACATTCTTCTTTCTACCTACCGTAGTATGTATGTATACAGTCGGTGTATATTTTGATATTTACTAAGGTACGGTGCTCGTACGGTGGTGTTGTAATTTGTATCCCGAGTTTTATTCATTTAGTTTCATAAGCTATCCCATCATGCTCACGATTAAATTTTGTACAATTTCAATGTTTCTTGAAGAGTCAGATCATGGGAGGCGTAGAGGATGTGGATCCGAACAAGCCCAAATACGCCCAGCTCGCTAGGGAGTCGCTAGCGAAGTTCGATAGAGACAGCGGCCTCGGCATGCGCCACGATGTTCTCAGGGTAGTGCGGGTAACCGAGCAGGTCGTCGCTGGTTTTCTGACGAGGATCGACTTCGTGGCGGCGCCAAACTCTTGCCCGGCGTTCGCCGCCACAGGCATCCCCGTCTGCGCGCTCGACCTCTCGCGACTCATCGTTTGCCACGCTAAAGTGTTTGACCAGGCTGGGACTAACATTCAGGACATCAAAGTGACTTGTCAAGACGCTGGCTTGATGTACGGTTAGAGACGCGTCGGTGGTGGTCGGTGAAACGAGTCCGATACAACTCCGAGAGAATCTTAAGCTTAATAAAATGTCTAGATCGCTGATGCTGAATATTTTATTTCTTTGACAGTTCGTGATGATGACGATGATGATAATAAAGTACGTACAGTCTAAAAATGAACGCCCCCTAAATTCCATTACTTAAAATTGTGAAAACTCCATTAACGTTAACTCCACATATGTTGACCGTATTTTCGCACTTAGCCGATAACTAAAATGCCAATGATATTGACGAGCTTGCGTCTGCACACTATTTTGCGTGTAGAGGTGAATACTTTGGAGAGGCGTGCATTTTTATACTGAACGTACTATACCTATATACCTTTAATTAGGCTTGTATCAAAGGGACAAGGTTTACTGGAATACATTTGCTACTTTCCTCTGTTTATTCATAACGTCATTAACTTGATAATTACTGAGTACGCTACAGTACAAAAGTATAAAAAAATTCTGTTGGAATAAGATGAACACTCAAATCAAGTTAATTAATTTAAATTGCAAAATTTCAATTAAATTCAATTAATATAGTTCGATAGAAGCAGATAAAAACCTGTTACTGGTTTCTAAATTGAAAGCTGCCCTAAATTCAACATATTGTCTAATTATAAACTAGATGGAACAGTTCCTCGTCAAAGCGACGAGGAACCGTTCCATCTAACGCAAGATAGGCGACGTTTTTCTAAGCCACAACATTCAGCCTTCCCTATCAAGAAGAAAGCACGACACAAATATATATTTATTTTATCCAATACTGTATTTAAAACCATTACTTACCATTTACATTTTTACCTTGTAAAAGATATTAATTATAAAATTTACTTAAAAACATTGGTAGGGGTTTGTTGAGACGAGAGCAAACCGTTTAGAGTGTAACCGCGGCCCACGGCGACAGAAGAATTCCTCTATTTATAAAAGTCTTCCGTAGTATTGCAGAAGAGCTTACGTAGAATAACAGATTGTTTATTACAGTTACAACTATATATATGTAGAATAGACAACACACTAGTTTATTCCTTATTTGCATGAGAAGCTAAACTACTTTGCTTTAATCCGCGAATGAATACGAGGGAAAACCTCGTAATCATTCGCGGATTAAAGCAAACTTCGACGCGAAACGTGCGTTGAGGCACATCGGAAAGTCAGTGTAGTGCTGTGCTTTGGTGGCGGATTCGGTGGTGTAGTTCGATTCCGATCGGTCGGCGGCAGCGGGCGCGCGAGGCTCGTCCGTCCCTACCTTCCTTATTATCTCTTCTTATATATAAATATTCAGATGTCAATAATTAATAATATAAAAATACTTATGATCAATCTATTATAATTGTTAATTTTAAAACATATGTCGCCAATGAAGATTTACTTCTAATATGATTGCTGTGTTTCATAAATACTGTTTATTATTTAGCTAGGCAGGGGAGGGAACACTGGCAGTGAAAACGTGTTATTGGGTACTCTCAGTCTGCGAGAAGTTTATGACAAGTTGGTGTATTATTGATCCCTGTCAATATAACCTCGGAAAAGACACCAACGTGTCCGTTACGGGTAGATACCGGTATTATTCTAAAGCCTAAAAAAATCCTAGAACATTCTACTATTATTCTAAGATATTAAGTTTTTATTTCACGATGCAACATTACGTAGCATCCAACGCTCACTTCAGAAATTTTTACGTCAACTTGCGGTTCGGCTCAACAATGCGAACTCCGTCGAAGTTAAATTGAAAATTACGATAGGCATGCTCACCACCTTAATGGACTTGTGACGTCACAGTTTTACGGTCTATTGAGATCGGAAACCTGGTAATATTAGTAGCCACGACCTCTTCTTTTTGCTGCACATATTGTTATACAGATAATAATATAGTATTAAAGGTAAGCATTCGTGGAGTATTTGAGGAGGTCGTGGCCTAATCAGTGGTCGGCATTTGAGTCGATCGCTCAGTGGCTCTGGCGGCGGCCGGGGGATAGATGGGTGAGCCATTCTAGCACCGGTTTGTACTTAACTCTTGAGCCGCCTGCACGTTTACCCTTTGTAATATACATAAAAAAATCGAATTTTAAGGTAGATTTATTAATCCCTATATTAACAGGTGAGATTTTGTTAGATAGGAGTCTTTAAATAATGCACTTTTTATTTCTTACTTGTACAGTGAAGAATGTTTCAATGGTATAATAGGTCGATGCACTTTTTTTTTTTTTTGGAGATAGGCAAGCGCTTGACCTCAGTCACACTTGATAACGTGTAGGTGCGGTCTATGGTGGGGCGCGCCTATTATACTTATATATAAAAGAAGTTTTGCTTCAGTCGATTAAATAGCGTAAATTTCCTCGAGGCGGGAATCGAACCCACGACCCCCGGAGCAGAAGGCTGAGTCACCGCCCTATAAACACTATAAATGTATTTGTCAAATAACTTCAACAGTTATTGTCCGATTTTGTTCAAAATAATTTTCCTAATGAGTTTTTAGTTCGTTCTATCAACATGGAAAATTTTAAGTCTCTACGTCAAATAGTTTGGAAATGCTAGGGAGGGAACTATCCAAATACCAGTCACTGGTTAAGCTACGCTGTCCTCATATATGACAGGCACCTCTATTTTCACTAATTCACAGTTGTAGATATTAAATTTGGTACAAATTTCCGGTTACGTACACGCACTCATGGAATCATCTATTCCCGAGCCAAGAGATCTCACATGTTAACCATCAGAATTCACCTGTTTTTCTAAGGTAACAAAAAGAAAAAGGTATGTCCCATATATGAAATGGGGTTTCAAATAGAAGAAGAATCATCGAAATCGGTTCACCCAGTCATTTTGTCCTTGACCTGTGGTATGATTTTGCCGAGAGCCTTACAAGCGCCCGTCATAGCCGGTATTATGTTTTGGTGGATACTCCTGTGGTCTCTCCAATGCTGTGAAGGTATTTTTGGGTTGTGTGTTCGATTACCGCTAAAAGTCTGGGTGTATTATCTATTTGTATAAATTTACAAAAAAAAAAAAATTCGTATATAACAGGCGTCTGTTACCTATAACACAGGCATTAAGTTGTCTACCTTAGGAACAGACGTCCGTGTGTCATATTTTCATTTATTTTTATCATAATAAGATTAATTATATTAATTTTTTATATTCGACCGAGACGCCATGGCGACGACGCCAGCTACACAGCCATGGCTATCCGGGGTTGCCAAATGAGTAGCCAGTAGTAATAGTGGCTATGCCTCTCATTTGGCGACGTCGCCAAACCGTCGCCAAGTGAGTTACCAGTAAATTTTAATATGAATTGTGTGTTTAAGTAACCGGCGACGTCGCCATATATATAAAAAGGAATCCCTATTTCCTTTGGTCACGGAACCGAAAGAGAGGAATTTTGGAGCTAGTAAAAAATTATGATCGTACATATAATAAAACATATACAAACGGACGTCCTTTTGTAAGATACGCAACTTGATACCGGATTTATAGTTAACAAACAGCAGCTGTGTACACAAATTTATATATTAATACATCAAGCGAAAACTTCAGGTTCTACGAAAATTGCGCCTACGGAGGAGTATGAAATTTGCCACAATAGTAGATCACATAGAGGAAGGTGTGCGGATGCTAATATTTATTTTATGATACTAAATCGATCGCGCCATTAGTAAACCTTGCAGTGTGTGATTGAGCTTGAGTTTACAGTAAAATCGCTGCACAGATAAGCAAGCGTTTCAATTAATATTCACTTTTACACTTTTAACTAATGGTTTTTAGTGGAGGGCCGAACGCACTATACAATGTTAGCTCAAAGGAAGTGGGAATCAAAACAAACATAAAAGCCAACACGCCTGCCGCAGGTCAATCCTCGGTTATTTGCACACCTATTTTGATTTTCAAATTTGTACTGTATTATATACCGATTTTGACGGGACTTTCAATGGCAGATAGCTGACATTACAAGGAGTAACATAATTTACGTTATTTAAAAAAAATATTGTTCCGCGCAAAAAATAGAAGTCCCCAAGATTTAACAAAGTCACTGAAATCACTCGGGGTATTTGTACATTTTTGTCCTTGAAGTCTACAAAGTTCTACAGAAGTTTGTGAAGTTACACAAAGTCCTCGGCCACAGTACATAATCATTGGAATGAACATTCAAATGAAGCTATGTCTGCCTCCAGCATTAGATAAGTCGACACATAAAAAATAGGCCCCAATATCTCAAGGATAAAAAGGGCGTACTGAAACCCTCTAGTTCTTGTTTCTATCAACGAATTGCTGACCTATTGTTATTTACCTCCTGACTCAAGCTTGACCTTTAATTGGAAGGTAAATCAGGAGGCCTAGCACAAAGAGAGGTTCTTATGAAAGAAAAAAATAAGAAAATTGCGTGAAAAATTAAAAATTTTAAGAATACTTAACCACCATATCAAATTATTTCTAATGTAACCTTATTAGCGCTTTTGACAATATAAACTTTTTTAATGTAACCTTATGACGTTTGACATAACATTGACAGAACGCGTGCTGCAAATATCGTCAAAGAGGATGTAAAAAAACAAATGCTTCAGTCGAAGTTATCTGTATAACCAGAACTGAATTTCCGAAATTTTTGTAAGCGCATATCTTACAAACGATTGTATCAAATAGGATAATTATTTTTTTTAATTGTGTTCATTGTTGTCAATACTAGGTTTGTATAATTAATAATAAAATTGTCAATCTGTTAGTTTGTTAAGGGTAATTTTCGAAAATATTGGCAATTCAAAAATATTGGAACAGGAAAGGAAACGTAACAGGAATAATATTAAAATATAATAAATAGTAAGTACGTACCGCAAAGTTCCGGTACAACGTCTGCCGGGTCAGCTAGTATATATATGATAAAAAATATTTAGATGATATTTGGTATTTACATTTTTAGATTCCCGTCTTATTTAAAAAAAAATAACTGCCTATTATCTAGAATAGAACCATTAAATTCATAAGTATCTGTACTGATTGTTAGTATTGCCTAATACTGTAATGGCTAATTAAGCATTAATAAGGTCTCTTGATTATCTTATCAGAAAGCGCATCATAGTTTTTGTTTTTCCGTTCCAAGAAAAAAAGATATTATTCATTTATAATCTAATTTATTAGGCTAAACTGTGCAACATGCAAGCAGCGTTTCCTTATTGGACAGCTAGATTCATTCTCTGAGCCACGATGCGAGCTATTGAGAGCTTTTAGTTCAAATATATATATGTACTTTGTATTTAAATATTAGCTTTATAAGTCATACTGGTATCTAATGTCAGCTTCTATTATATAAGGATCATGCGCTTAAGTGTTAAATCGAATACGGTATATAGGACTGGAATAGGGCTGCCAAAAGTTTCAGCAACAAAAATGGTTTGTAATAATCAGCATAGAGACAACAATAGTATAGAAGTAAGCATATAAATAGACAGATGCTTATTGCTATATCTTTAATGCTGACTCTCTTATTCTTTATTAGTTAGACTACTTAATTAGATCTACCTTACATAGACAAGCGTTCATAGAAAAAAAAAAGTTTTCCTAAAGATCCGTAAATCTATCTTCTTCTATAAATATAAAAGCGAAGGAACACCTATTACGAAAATCGCGAGACGTGGACGCGGAACAGAATTTTTCGACAGGGACATTAAGAATTTTAACCTAAATTTTCCAATTTTAATTTTACGTGAACGAAGTCGCGGAATACATCTAGACCTGATAGATAGCCTATAGTCTTCCTCGATAAATAGGCTATTAAACACGGGAAGAATTCTGCATACCGGAACAGCAGTTCCTGAGATTTAACATTTTTTTTTTTTTTGGTTTACACAACATACAGTTTCAAATTATTATACTAAATTTCTATAATAAAATCAGCTTCTGAATCTGAACTAGGGAACCCTGTGCTTCAGCTTCAATGCCTCAACCCCAGATAAATCTTATTTAATAACTTTACTAAAACATAGTAACAAATGCATTAAATAAATGTTAGTATAAATGTAACTTAAATATATATTGTAAATACATAGTGTGTACCTCTCTGAATATATATATGTGAGCGTGTGTAATTTATGTGCGCGTATGAAGCAATGAAAGGGTGTGTTTAAAAAAGTGAGTTTAGCGCGTTCAAGTAAATAAACAACCAAACTTTTCAGTCATATATTAGTATAGATAAAGATTAAATTAATTTTCGTTATGTACATATTTATTTCATATTGAAGAATAAGTCAATATTGACATAGTTTTCGATTGACGTCATTTTTGTATTTTAATAGAAAGGGCAGCGAAATTTGTATTATGAAGTTCGTGATTGGGGAAGTACCTCCACCGTAGAAAAAACCCAACAAAACAGTGCTTGGATGTGTTCCTAATGCTGTGTTTCTGATGTTGGGTACGGTTGTTGCACTTTAAGGAGGGGACATAGGGTTGACAACGTGACAACAGAGACCACAACATGACCAAGGCACAAACATTTCGAACCTTTCGCGTTGAAAATTTCCCTTGAAAATATTCTTGTTGGACGCACATCGGACCCTTCTTAGTGTCAACGCGGGTTGCATTAGCATTGATTAAAAGCGATAAATAATTGCCTCCTATTTTTTTCCATTCCATTCCATTTGACCTTCGGCTTCGAACGTGGAATAAGTAAAACTATCGAGAATGTTCGTGCTAGGCCCTCTGTACCCACGGTATTTGCCAGCATCTAGTCTCCGATTGCTTTTATATTTATTTGTAATCAGAACTTGACAGTGAAGTCTCGGCATTTGTGTTACGTTAGGTTTGTGAGAGTTGCCGATCTATCAAGCCAAGCCTCCTGGCCTAGAAGAATTCTGTAATCAGCATAATTCTGAAAAGTGGTCTGGAGCTTTATTAACATTAACATTTGTAGTTATAATCGAGCAGAATATTGAACAGTTGGTGTTTTATTGATCCCCATCAATATAACCGGAAAAGACACCAACGTGTCCGTTACAAATGCCTTATTATGGCTAAAACGTTAATAATACTTTAATTTGTATCCAATACTTATCGCCAACCTCGTTATACAAATTAAATTGGCAATAGACAGACCTGCACATCTCGTAACCATCTGTACCCAATACATTTCGCCCGTCGCCTACACCCCGGCAAATAACTGTCCCCGAGCCACGCTTAGCTCTAGATCACGAGATAAAATGTTGTAATTTCCATTAATTACCGCCCATTTACCATTTCATCATGTCTGTTTACCGCCATTATGTCGTGCTGATTGCTTTTACTTGTAGTTCCACTCATAAATTTAGTTTGACCGACCGGCCATTGCGGCGAGTAGCACGGCTTGCCTGATGAGTTTAATAATTGTTTGCACGGGTAAACATTAAAACTGAGAAGAGTATTTCCTATTCGCCTGAGAGTCTATGTCTGCTAACATTTCTTGATACCTATGGAGAAAAGACAGCTGTAGCTTTTCTTTTCAAATTTAGGTATATCTGTACTTTCCACATCATTTCAATGTCAAAAATATACATTCATTTATAAGATATTATCTCGCCCATAACAGTATTCTTATAAAGAGGGTCCTCTAGAGAGAGCCATATTTAACTCTTAACGAATCTAAGATTACCTTTTACTCACTGATCAGCGTGAAGTGGTATCAACGCTGTTACGTGAAGTGATAGTACTGATTTTGCGTTTCGTTCGGTTTCTTAGAGTCCCCGATGGCCCAAACCCGTCTTTGAGGAAGCTGGCAACGCATCTTCAAGCCTCCTGGAAATGCAGATGCCCATGGGCGTCAGTAGTCACATAGGTGAAGTGCTTGCCGATTTGCCACTTGTAATTTAAAAAAAAATCAAAGAGCATTCTAATAATGTAGGTGTCTTTAGGTAATTGTAAACCCTTTCTTACCGTCACTCCAGTATTATATAAAAAAATATAATGTATCACTTATGTTATTATTTTAAGCGAACTACTAATAAACGTACTAAAATATTGTGTACGGAATTAAATTGTCACATATAATATGGTTGCCAAGATACGTTTAGAGAGACAATATTTCGGACAGCGGCACAAAAACGCGACCCATTCGAGATACCTGCGCCTTGTAAATATTAATCCGGTATCAGCAAACCTTCATCCGCAGATGACCTTAATTTGGTCTGAGGGCAAGTGACGATAGAGTCCGACATTGTTCTGTAGGTGCCGGTCTGACAGGAGATTCGTATATACTCTTAGATACTCTAGTAGTCATGATAATTTAAGTTAGTAGCACGGATTTGCTGGTAGAGCGTTGTGTAGTAGGAGACAAAGGCCTAGAATAAAACGAAACCTTCGGTAACATTTTATGAAAATTGCGCGGACAGATGAGTATGATATTTGGCACAATTATAGTACTAACAGACCCGGCAGATGTTGTCCTGCCCGAACGTTAAGTTACTTACTATTCTATTATCCTATAATATTATATCCGTTCCCGATTCCGTTCTCGTTCCTATTGTTAAAAGCGCTAAGTTTACAAGTATTCTTAAATTTTCTAATTTTCTGTGAAATTTTATTGTTCCTATATTTTAAAAGATAAAGAAACAATAAAATTTCACAGAAAATAACAAACAAAAGAAGAATCAGCGAAATCGATCCAGTCGCTCACGCGTGACGCCGTGACAAAGGGAAACAGGGATTCCTTTTTAAAATATATAGATATAGAGGACGGTGTGCTAACGCTTTTTAATAATTAAATATTAATATATAAAATTATTAAAATAAAACGATATGCACACCAATAGCATTTACGTCATTTATACACACATGCGTACCATTTACTATAAGATTTTGTCAAAACGGAGTCATAAAGACGGTAAAAATATTAATTGTCAAATATTACAATGTTGTTGTACAAAAAATTAAAAATTTGTATACAGTTTTATTATTTAAATTTATAGTACGCAAATCTAAAGATTTGTGGGTAAATTCAGACCGCCATCGATCTCTAGTATATGGAAACGCATCAAAACATACTAATTTTTGATACTTTATTTATTTGATATATAAAATAGATTGCTGTGCAATCTACACTGCGCTTCGTCGACAATTATTGAAGTACGGCAACCAGACTTACGGCCTTGAATGGCAGTGCCGCCACTTCGTCTAACTATCCAAATACACCCAGTAGGCTAGTCGACTACTTTGCAGTCAACTGAACCTAGGATAAATATTTCAGCGAAGAACAAACTTTGTCATGGTTAACTTTGCGTTTTTATAAACACATTTAAATTTTAACGCCAAAACCCTATGAACTATCGCTTGCCAAACAAACAGCTGGAATTGATCGCGATGGGAATTTACTTTAGCAATAACAATTAATTGATTTTTTTTTCCAAAACATTAAACTATCTGACTTATTTTGGTCATTTCACTTCATTTATGTAATATTTAACCTCTATCAACTACACAGAGCAAAAATTTATTAAGATTTATTTAAGTGCCAACTACCCTGGTTTACGAAAAAAAAAAAACAAATTTCAGCTAATCATAATATATATTCGTAACGCCCCTGTACAAATATTTATTTACACGTTATAGTGAGGGGCGGCACAAAGCACGGGCGGACCCCCAAAATAAATATCATATTTTTCATCTGGCGCCAAAGATTTCATAACGGATTAAAGAAGTTTTTAAATTGAATATTCTAAAGGCCCATATACATCTGCTCTTTATTTATATGCATCACAAAACGTTCTAAATCAATGCAAATTACGACTTACTTTAGTACTTTTATAAAGAACATACTCATTCCTTAAAGGCTGTCAACGATGTTATAGCATAAGAGTTACAAGAGTGTACTAAGTTATTACTTTTTAGCGGCGAATTAATGCATAGTAATTTAATTTATAGATTATAATTAACAGCGAACGCAAGTATAACAACAATAATTGAATGGTCTCCGTTCAAAATAATCTGGGTCAATCTGAATAACATAAAAATACAAGTGTGGAATGAAGTTGAACGCGAATTTCAACAGAAAGGCGAGGGTAGCAGAAACAAAAGGAAGTCAAGATCCAGAAGTGGATTATTAAGGGCTGGTAGGAGTAGTAAGTTTTTAATTTATTGTCTAACTTGCAAGAACTAATGTGATAAGAACAAGCAGTTTTCTTTTCTTTGAGATTATTCGCCGCGTTCACTGATCTCATGTGAAGGGTCCCCTAAAGGGGTAGCATAAGTAGCAGAGCAGAGTGGTGCTCGTTATCGTGGTGTGTTTAGACAGGATCTCGGCATTGTGCGCTCCTGTCCGCCTCTCATACATAAATTAAACATTGTCGCGCTTTTTACGGCACGCACGGACGGACGGACCGACCGACTGGCACGGGGAATGTCGACGCCGATTCACTAATTTATTTCGGCAAGCTAACTCCCGTTTTATAAGTGACGACCTATGAAGTATATATTATCAAAATTAATGACTAATATAATGAATGCAGTATTATAAAATGCATATTTCTGCATTTTTATAATATACGTACGGTACGCAGAGGTGTAGGCGAGGGCAAGACATATGCCATTGATAGTCTCTCAATATCAGAACTTGACTTTCGAGCTGGGTCTGATCAGCTGAAGATGGTCATTACTGTAGACAGTCGTTTCTTAAATAAGCTTAATACGCCTCCGTTGATATTGGGTCATTCAGCCTAAATTGTATAAGCGTATTTTCCACGAGGAAGTAACTTTTCAACATTGTCTTGCTACGTTCAAGTTACTACTTGTGCGAATTATATAAATAACCTGGCGTTTTCTTCAATTTCAACACTACTTTCAAGCAATATAAATATTTTCTGTAATTTAAGAACCGCCCTGCTGGATTAGACATACACGATCGTGTGCTCTAAAAGACCCTTCTGTTTCAAAAATAATGGTATTAGCAGCATAAGTACCTCACGAAGGGCGGTGGTTTTTATCAGCGCCCACGTATAGTGATCTCGCCACCTCCCAATTAACGTAATGTATTTATATCCTCTTCAGGTACCCTAAAGGATTGTTAATGAGTACTCAGATGTGGTGACATTAACTGTAAGAATCTTTCGTAAACTTACCCTCGGCACCTATAAGAACCAGAGACTATCATTTTAATAGAGATAAGGAATAATTACATTTGTAATGTATATGAACTTTAAAAATTATACATTTCCTCAATTAATCTATGGTTGTAGCTCTATCATTAGTCAATTTAATTTAAATGACGAAATCTTCAAAGGGGTCATATTTTACTGGGCTGCATTCTGCAACTGTCCGGTAATAAAAACGACCCGTTGTGCGCATACTGGAACCTGGTAAAAGGACCCGCTTACCGCCCGCATTGGCCCATCAATCGTCCGCTCCCAAAAATACACCATTTAGTGACACTTGCGCACAACACCACCTACTTATCGATACCCCATCCCCATTGATGCCAAGAAATAAGATTGATCGCAATTTGGTTTGTCAGCTTTTAAAGTCCCTTCTTGTATCGGGCGAGTTTTGACGGACGTCAAAATTACATGAAGCGGGTATTACATCTGTTCATACGATGGTAGTCCGCCTCCTTTTGTGAGAAAATGAAGAATTGACTTGACGCCTTCTCATGTCAGAGAAATTCAACCGTCCACACTCAACGGTAACTTGAGTCTCAAGCTCGAGCTATCATAATAATAAGCATGTGCTGCGATCGTTAAAGAAAGGGTAATTAAAGGGCGTTTGTATTTGTTTTTCTTTTCACCAAACGGGCAGGCGGTTCAATGAAGTGACTACGGATGCCTTTATACAACTGCAGCACTAGAGTGCTCGCAGATACGTTGCCAGCCTTTGGAGAATGAGAATGCTCTTTTCTTGAAGATCCTTAAGTCGTATCGGCTCGGTAATACCGAAGCCAGTAACTAATTCCACAGGCTCAAGCTGAATAACATTGCCATCAATCTTCAACAGGATTGTCTCTTCGAGAACTTCTCGAGAATTACAAGAAGAGTGGAAAATGGAACGAGCCATCGAAGTCTTCACAAGGCCACCTAGGCCAGCAGTAGTGGAAGAAGTTATTGAAAGAACCCGCGTAGCAATGGGCCAGATCCAGGAGCCGAGATTTCTCGCAGTCAGCACACCTGAGAACCACATGATCAATAAAGTTATTCGTAGCGCTAACAGAAGCTTCAAGCGCCGCGAAGAAAAAGGCTTGCAGCATCATTCTAGAATCGTTCCATCACGAGACGAGGGATTGTTAAGGGTCTAAACTCGATGACGCTGAGGGAATCATCTACGACAACGAAACCTCAGCAGTTCTCAGAGGACGAGAGATGGTGTGCCACATGGAAACGTTGAGTGCCATAAGTGGAATCATCCCTCTAGACGAAGAGAAGGCCCGGTGGACAGGAGTAATCTTCTATGCCACCCTGAAGACCGATTCTATAGTGGTAACCCCCAAGGACACGGAAATCTGGCTGAATGACATGATTCTCGCGCAAGCGAAATCTGTATCGGACAACCGCGACTGCGTCCAATGTAGTACCGGAGTGCGTCAAGAGTACAAGGTACGCATTTGTCCAATGATATATCCATATATGATATGATAATATTTTTCATGTGAAATCATGACAGGTATGTTTTTATGTTCGCTACTGATTGCAATTGATTTGTAAGATGAAAAGGCAGAGGACCACGCGCCGGTATGACAGCGGGTGCCGCCAATTTCGGCAGATGTCCCCCGTCAGGAGTGACAGTCGGCTGATCGATAGCCTCGTTTGCAGCAGGTACCACGTCAAAAATACAACCGTTATGATGTCAATTCGACTAATATTACACAATAAAGTCGCACGTTTTGACGATCACTTTATTCAGTGTTCGTTGAATAAAATATTTTCTTTCTGGCCATATTATGGTTACGCTGTATCCCGTGCAACATCAAAGTATAATTCAAGTTAAAACTTGCATATGCTTGTATGCGAGCATCGAGCGCGGACGGCAATCGGGATTATTTTTTCCTAAAATACTACTTCGAATGCTGGCTGATTGTTTCGCTAAAACTTTAACAAACTTGGAGAATTTTGCTAAGCCGGCGAAATTGGTGATCGTGACATCTTAATCCAGTAAAAAGGCATACTGAGGCACGTGTTCATGACCAGGAAAGTGAAGTCCTATTTTATCAAATATATATATAAATCAATCGTTGTTAGTTAGTCTTGATAAAACTCGAAACTGCTGGACAGATTTCAATATTATTTGTTTTGTTTAATTTGCCTTATTTCTGATATAGTTTAATGAAAAAGAAATGAAGGAAAAATCTATTTAAAAATACAAAATATTATTTCTTAAAAAATTCGGCCACTATCACATTTTATGGAAAAGACATAAAGGAGATTGGTTAATTGGTTAATAGCAGTCAGTATATATAGTTAATAGTCAAAATTGGGCAACAAAACATCTGCGGGTCCTTTTTCATTTTTTACTCTTTCAAGGGCGTAAGAGTAGCGAAATATAAGTTGTATTCAATATCACTTTCATAGTGCAGAGACTCTTTTTGTTCGGTTGTCCGGGCGCGGGCGGTCCTGTCAGCGACAGAGACGGCCCACCGCCCCGCGAGCGATTCCCTTACTACTGCACGATCATCGGACAGCACTATTTTGATATCTGATCGGTTTAGGATCCTCGCCAACCTTTAAACATTCATTGATTATGGAGCGGAGGGGATTCTGCGTCCTAAAATAAATTCCACCTCTTTATACTACCTACTTATAAAGATAAAAGAAATATTGGGTTAGAGTTACTCTAATCAAGAAATACTTTTAAAGTGCTCAAAGGGTGCACTATTAACACCGTGTTACCCCTCATCACCTTAGTGGTAATTTGTCTCCAGTGGTCCATAATATAATTAGCAGCAAAAGTTAATGAATATAGCTCTTTTTATACAAGCAGATGATGCCATAAACTTAGAACACATTCGATGGATGGGTTAAGATAAGTGGTTCTTTGTGCCAATTTCACTCTACAGAAATATGTAATAAAATTCATAATTAGTTACAGATGACTCGTACCATTCCCAGATAGGGTACTATCTGGGTTAGTGATACGATATTGCTGACTGGATTGCGGTACGCAACTAGCCGTAGTTAAAACGATAGCAATCTAAACATACCTACGGAACCCGTTGAGCAGTCGTCCGTCTCTGAGTTCATCAATGATTTGTTGTATGATTTAATCGTGCCACTCGCTGTCGGCACTACAGCTGTTGAAGTGCTCCATATATCTCGCGGTGGTCCAGCCAACCGACGAGACGGAGCACCGCATGACCCGCCCGCGGTATTGTTTTCTAGGCACGATCAGCCACCAAGTGTATTCAATTCCAAGGTACGTAGCTGATGTGATTTGGATTAGAACATTCAAGGGTTTTGTATAGATAGTTTGACTGGCCCTTTTGTGCAGTTGGTAGCAACCCTGGCTTCCGTTTCATAAGTTGTGGGTTCCATTCCCGTATTCACTCTCGGTGTACATGTTCATAAGTATGTATTTGCCTGGCCCGTTGGCACAGTGGACAGTAACCATGCTTTCTGCTCCGGGGTTCCTGGGCGGTCATCTTAATTCGCCGCACAGCCACATCCTGTGCAATTTAAGGGGGCCCCGGACTTCGACCAGAATAGCGCTAGATAGAAGAATAATTAAAAAAAAAATCGTTTAAAACAAATGACTCTTATAGCAATTTTTCATTTGACGATACCCACCAATGTCTATAGCTAACTATAAACCTACATCGCGCACTTTCAAGAGCCAGTATTTCTGTTCTAGTCTAGAATTCTACGCGAAGTTTACGATGTGATATTGTGTGTCAATGGACAGGGTTAAAATAACGAACCAAACAACACTCATGTTTTTTAGAGCATTCGCAACAGGCCCAGACGGATGGAAACCTTAATAAAACCAAAGGGGGGGGGGGACCACTCGATATTAAACATTCATTTAAATTCTTGTAAACAAAATCTATAATTTTCAACTGTTTCAGATGTCATTACGAAATGTAATAAAAATGCATTTTGTTTATTTTAGTTTTTTTAGGGTTGTAGTACTACAAGAACCCATATAATTTCGCTCATTCCGTCTGTCTACCCGTAAGGGATCATGTACCCGAGGGTGACGGAAAATGGAATAAATGAGGTATTCTTTTTACTGCAAATCAAAAAAAAAACTTTCACGTTAGACTGCGTTTACACGGCGTCGTGTCTAGGTCGCTATTGGATAGGTTTTTTTCCCGATCCGGTTCAGGCGCACCAGTATTTCAATATGCGCGTTCACACGTGCATTCGGTTTTTGTCGTGTCTTAAAACCGAATGCACGTGTGAACGCGCGTATTGAAATACTAGTGCGATTAAACCGGATCTGGAAAAAATGCGCTGCCGGCCCTTAATGACGAGTTTAGGGCACCGGGAAGTCTCACAAACCGAACGAAACGCGACAACAACACCGTCACTAGACGTGACAGCATTGAAATTTTTAAGCGACTTTAAAAAAGTTTTCAATTTGACTACATGTTGTTGTATTATACATATATGATTGTACTTCAAGGCTTAGATAAAATTTTGTGTCTATGACGCATATTTAGATTAGACATTGGAACAAGTAAGTGGCACTACGATCAGATCAGAAAATTAATGTTTTATGCTGCCTGCTCGTTTGTCCCCTTGTAACATAAAAGAAAAAATCTATCTCTAATTTATGCATCATCTCCATTGTCGTCTATGGATTCCGGTATAGACCATCTTTCTGAGGCCAGGTCTCCTAACTGCATAAACAAATACAAAATACAAACAAACAAATAAATAGACACTTTGAAATGTGGAAGTCGTGGTCTAATCAGTGGTCGGCATTTGAGTTGATCGCTAGGTTAAATTGCTTTGGCTGCGATCGGGTGATAGATGGGTGATCCATTCTATTTCTAAAAGAAGTAACAGCAGGAGTCCATCATGAGCCGAACTTACGACTTGTAAAGTCGCTGATTTTATCAAATATTGATTTTATTGGCCCATTGGCGCAGTTGGTAGTGACCATGCTTTCCGCTGCGTAGGTTGTGAGTTCGTTTCCCGCCCCGAGTCTTGGGTGTATTATCTATATGTATGTATTTACATATTTCTAAAAAAAAATATTTGTGTATAACAGGCGGCTGTTACCTATAACACAGGATAACGCCGAACCTTTAAAGTCCCTGTTTATTTTCCCCTTGACATATAAAAGTGTTTTGACTTTACGTGTCTTTACATTGAATATAATTTAATAAATATTGCAGAGGACATTGGATAAAAGTATGTTAAACTAGGTGTTAGCTGTTCCCCGCGACTTCATTAGTGTAAAAGTTCCTGTAAATTTACGGGAGCCAGTTATAGCTTAGAGCTCTTTAATACGGCCCTGTCGCAAAATCCGTTTTTAGCAGATATCTTCTAACTAGAAACTACCACCCTGTCAAATCTCATCTTTGGTGTTAAGACACGTTTATATAGAAGGGTTCCGTATCTGATACGCTATAAGCGTATTTGTAAAATAACTTCTAAAGTTGTTGCCCGATTTCGTTCAAAATAATTTTCCTAGTGAGTTTTTAGCATGTTCTATCAACATAGAAAATTCCAAGTCTCTACGTCTAATACTTTGGAATTGCTAGGGGGGGAGGGAAAAGTCACTAATCGTATAAAGACTATCGCTGGGAATTTCATTTGATGAATTCTTGCGACGTCATGTAATATTTGTTCTTGCCCAAAAAAAGGTGTAACCTCTCAGCCTTTGTAGGAATGGGCAATATTTTCCCATTCCTACCGCTGGTTTTCAGAGGGGGATAAGCCGCAGCCAAACGGACAGTTGGTGGGCGCGGTAATGATTTTTCATGCGCGGTTTCATCCCTGAAAATAAATTTTCGGTTTAGTCTCTTGTCACAAATCGTACGATACGATAATGGGATGGGATTTCGCAAAAATTGTTTTGTCATTTACAACTTATTCCGCTTATATTTCGATAAAACGGCATTATGGACGTCTGTTCCTAAGGTAGACAACTTAATGCCTGTGTTATAGGTAACAGCCGTCTGTTATACACAAATATATATATTTTTTGTAAATATATAAATACATACATATGGATAATTCACCCAGACTCGAGGCGGGAATCGAACCCACGACCCCGGAGCCGAAGGCAGGGTCACTGCTCACTGCGCCAACGGGCCAGTCAAGTATATATGCAAGTATTGAATAAGCACGCAATGGCGGTAGTAATATTTTTTTACAGCTAAGCTCTGAGGATTATTCGTGATATTAGCGTATGCTGGCTAACAATATTAGCTATTCAAACATTGGATGGTTTACGCTTTACTTCGCTTTGCTTCTTGTGTCAGTAGTATTTTTGTCGATGTTATATCAGTGAAATATAGTACTGCGCATTTAACTGAGAAACCAGTTATGTAATGGCTTTGCGATAGGCCAAAACGAGAAGACCAAATATATTATTAATCTATACATAAAAATAAAATGCAAATTCGTATATGTGATTTCAAATTAGATGTGATTTACCATAGACAACGCCCAAAAATACTTTATACTGTCTTTCTCTTTGTCCTGCATAATCTGTGGAAGCGCTTACTTTTCATCTGAAATATTGTGGGCCTAGCACGAACATTTTCATCCTAAGTAAATCGTCTTGACTTAGGATGAAAATGTTCGTGCTAGGCCCACAGAAGACAAGTTTTAATGGTGTAACGCTTTTAATCAATGCTAATGCAACTCGCGTGTCGCCATAGAAGGGTCCGCTATGGGCCTGGTACGAACATTTTCATCCTGTTTGTTCGTGCAAATGTTCGTGCTGGGCCTACTGATTTTCAATATGAAATTTAATTATTTCACTTTGCAAATTTTTTTTTCAATTTCTCAAGATGTATCTTATCTCAAAGAATATGAGAAAATAGAATATTCTAACAGTCTAATTCAGTACCTAGTCGTATGAAATGACTCATTGCACATCAAATTGTTTCTCGAATCTTCCTCGCAGGGCTATTTCGAAACTAACACTGTGAAGTTAATATACCTACAGCCGTTAAATTCTTATATTGGGACGAAATTAGGATGATGTCATAGATCGTCTTAAACAACGCTGTCGCCCTTCTATCGAGTTGTTAAATATAAGCTATACTGTTCTAAAAATCTCGATATCGGTAGGACAGGCTTAAATCAAGACAGTTCAAATCAGAACATCAAGCGCAAGCAATAAGCGTAAATAGAGAATCGAACAGAATACTGGGCTTCTAGTATTCTTGAAAAAAAAAACTTGTTTTCGCCAATATCTTGAAACACAACAAAGATAAAGTAAATTTATTCATATTTACAAGAAAACACTTTCCTATAATTCAACGTTTATAGCTCTATTTACTGTTTCGTTTCATTTGCTTTTATATTGTGTGTTCTATTGTGGATACATTCTTTAAAATACTGAAATGATTTTGATAAGATTATTCAGTGTTGGCATCCGTCCATTTCGATACGGTAATATATAAAATTTTGTTTGTCCTATAATAGACAAATGCAATCGTCATAAATATATTTTATTTTTGGATAAATTTAATAAATCATACTAGACTATTTTTCTTGAGTGCTATATATACCATTTATTAAATTATAATTAAACTATTATTTAAAATTTTAAAATATGTATTTTTATATAATGAAGTACAATTATATTAATAAATAGAAAAACCACAAAAAAATTCTATCTTAGGTTTTTTTTTTTTTTCGAAAATTGAGTATTTTTGTGTATGTACTATAATTTTTCTCAAAGTACGATAATTTTCTGGCCTTGAGCCTATAATTCCATTCTCTACATCTGCCAACACTGAGTCTATTAAACATCGTTACACCGTTCGCTTTAGGTTTCCAATTTATTGTACGTTATTCCGTATTAAATCAAACTTAATGTTTCCTTACGCAATTATTTACACCAACGTATATGAGTAATCACGACAAGATCTTGTCTATAAACAAAGTGGCTGCGACGTTATTATGTTATTATTTTGTGGCCTTTAAACTTCACTATAAACTTTTTATACAAAACTAAAGCATGTGTTATGTCCTTGTTAGATACCTGTATAGAAATAAATCACACTTTTTGTCATCTCATTGAGTCATTTTTTTGCAGTTGGGAATAACCTCGTGATATCACGTGGTTGCACGTGGAAGCGTCAAGACGATTATTCAACCAACTGCGTCGCGTCTTCGAGTGGAAGCAACGAAGTTACCTTGTATTGCGAAACCTGTGACTATGACGGGTGCAACGGCGCGTCAGCTATTGGCATGACCATGGCCCTCATAATGGCACCTCTTGGTCTTCTCCTATTTAAGTAACAATTAGTGCTCTAATTTTATAGTAGGGACCATAAAAATACCAACTCACCAGCCACATGCCCACCGTGAAGTGAACCAAATAACCTGTCAGATTTAGAGGATGGTCATCAATTTGCCATTTGTTAAAGGAGGTTGATTAAAAATGGGAGATTTATAATCTTTATTTGTCACATGACTAACGTAAGCGCACTGTTCTGAATACAAGTTAAACTTTAGTTAATATAATTTACTTTATGATGCAATCGTCCGTCTATGATGCAAAACGTTACGTTTTACCTAAAGTAACTAGTTTTTATGAATTTAGGCAGCGTTGCCACTATCAATAATTATTCAAATTCCCAGCTATAAAATATTTTGTATACTGTTGTACCTGGTAGCTAATGTGTTAAAAAGTTGAGCGCTAATAAATATTAATAAACAATAATTAACATAAGTATCTGTGCACTTTAGAAAATTAATGTACAATGTATTAACCCATAAATTCTTTGATGGTTTTTATAATAATAATCTTCATGAAAGTTATTTAATTGTTTAAAATTTAAAATATCACACGTATCAATAACCAAAAAATAAAAAACTTGTAACAGATTACCTCAAATCTTACTGTTGAGTTGTTTCTTTATATTTCAAGTAATTCTTTGTACATTTTGCAGCTAATAATAAATAAACTATTTTTATATTTTGTCAAGTTGAATATTTTAGTATTTGTATCACTGGTTAAGATTTATTGTTAAAGTTACTTTTAAGATTTTCATATATGTATAATAATTTCATAGACATACGAACTCTTTGTAATTAATTATGAATATTTTTCAATACATAATTGCTATCTGAATTTGTAATTAATTTAAAATTTCATTGGCTTATAGTTATAAAGTATCACCATTGTTAACTTACTTAAGCGATTACAATTTAATTTAATGAAGGTATAAAAACAATTGGGTATCCCAAAAAATGCTGTCATAATTTATTTTTATGTTTATAATTAAAAGTATAAACATAAAAATAAATATTGGGGCAATTGTTAAAAAATATTTTAAGTTTGTTTGATTTTCATAGGGCAAAGGTTACACAGCCATACAACCCAAAAGGTGGGGGCTGCTTCGCTTTGTCCCGATACCGAACGACCGGCGGGTACTCTCGACTATGGAACGCGTAGCGACGGCGCAGAGGCCGGTTCGCTGACGCCCACAAACATGGCTGATGCACTACAATAGCGTGGAAGCCAGAACAAAACTCTAAAGACATTATTATATTGGACACACGCACTGTAAGATTTTTGAGCATATTTGTTCCAAAGGATACTAGTATAAAAGTTTCAAAAAGCGTTATTTTAATTATTGTGTTACATTTGGCAAATCTATGTGCCATCATAGTACCTCTCACTATAAGTGCCCTACGTACTATCCCTATATCCTAGTCATCCTGCAAAGTTTCAGTTAAAATATATTACAGGTACTTTTATATAATTCTATAATTATTATTTATTATTTTATAGGAAACTAGCGACCTGCGGTGAAATATAGATATGTATGTATTATACATATAAACCTCACTCTTGAATAACAATGTTTAATAATGAAAACTGCGTGCCCCAATACCTGCACGCAGGAGGACTTAATGGCCGCCTCAGATCGGGCAATTAATGTTGGCTCATTTTGGTCTTTGAAAATATAGGACCTATCCACATAGCCAAATAAACCTACAGTTTGTCATTAAAATGCCAAGATGTATATTCATCACGATGTTACAATAATTGTAAATACGTATATTCACAATAATATTAAGCAGAATCATTATTAAGGGAGGTATCGTAATATGCAATTAGTGAAAAAATTAGTTTTGACGTCATAGTCAGACATTTCTGTTTTATTTATAAGTATTATATGGATGGATGTATAGATTAATAAAGAATACAAAAAAAATAGATAATTCTTTTTTCTTATCGGCTTCACTGTCTCATGTAGGTAACCGAAACGACGTATTTAATTAATTCCATTGTATTCTTACTCGATCTTTTAGTGTAAATGAAAGTTCATTCTTACCGTTTACACCAAAGTACCAACGAGAAAAACACTACAATAAGAATTAGAATCTTTTCGAACGCATATAGAACAACGAAAAAACGCTCTACGTCTGTTTAAACTAAAAGAATTTGATAGAGTAGGGATAAAAGGAGCATTCCCTCGTCTGATATAAAATAGCCTTAACATGAGCCCCATGGAATCGCTCAAGAACAAATTGGAGGACTTTAAAATAATGACAGTACACAAACTTCCCTTTAAAAGCCGGCAACGCGTCTGCCAGTCTCCAGATGATGCAGGTGTCCATATGAGTCGGTATTCACTAAGCGTTCATTCGCACGAGAGTTAAAAAAACGTTGCCTTAAATTTCAACGTTGGCGCTCTATCAGCGTCGTCACTAGGAAAATATACCGTATGCGTATATATATATATATATATATATATATATATATATAGCATTGAAAATAGAACATTCCTCGATAAAAAAGCGTCGCGTTAAAAAAGCGCCGTGTGAACACTTATTCTCTTTAAATATTACAGTTTGAATAAAAATAATCAAATACACTTTACAAAATTAGACATTACCTTTAAGAGTCGCTTTTTAACCATATGAAATGTTTTACATTTTATAGCAACGAAATCTATTTTTTTCTTCTTCCTAGCGTTATCCCAGTCTAGTTTCAGAATCTGCTTAGATTGCAGAGGATCTGGGGCGAGTTAAGATAACACATATAATTCAGTGACGTTAATCGAGACCCCTCGACGACTTTATCGATCGAGTAACTGACAAAATTAAAATGTATATAAATTTAAAATTATTATCTCATACACAAGTGACTTTATTGATAAAGCTCTTGAACCCAATAAAAGCATAAAAAACAAAGTTTAAACCCACTTCTTGACAAAATCGTTTATAAAAACACATAAAGAAATTAACGAATGAATTCATGGTACATTCTGTAATGTTATAGCGTCTGATTGTGTCGTAATTAATTTCTGGTTTGCAAACAATACCGAACAAACTTTGATTTCAAAGGTCACACAACTTGAAATAAATTATTCTGATAAAAACGAACATCTACTTTGACCTAATGAGCTCACTAAAAACGGTTACAAAACCAGCTTATACGCGGTAGAGGTAAGCGCAAGGGGTGTACCAGCAAAATCCCTATACAACCAACTAAAAGACCTTGGCTTGTCAGGAACTATCATAAGTTCTTTTTTAGAAGGGACATCTAAAGCCGCACTAGTAGAATCGTGCAATATTATTAAATCATCAATATGCTTTGTGGCCTTTAGGCAGTTGTTTTTAAAACGTTTTAACAAAAATTCCCCCACCATAATCAGTCCATTGGTTTAGGAGCTACAATGCCTCAAACTGTCACACACACAGGCACGTCAATGTTATAGCATTCCCAGATACATAATACACATACACAATTTTGTAACACCTTTTTGCGTCGTAGGTTTAAAATGTAACGTTACATAATTATGACAAGAACAACACAAGTATTATTTTGTATAGTGTTTGTTTCCATTGATTCACTAGCTATAATGTCTACATTGTTTATATAACAAGGGGCAATCGGGCATGCAGTTCGGGATATGTCCAAAGTATTGAAGCTTCCTACATTTTACTTCTGTGATAACCTCTAACCGTTTGTTCATTCTCCGTAGAACCGTCTCATTGCGCACCTTGTCTGTCCATGATATTTTAAGCATGCGCCTGTACACCCACATTTCAAATGCTTCCAAGCGCTTACACATTGTGTTAGTGAGTGTCCAGGCTTCCATACCATAGAGAAGTACAGGGAATATGAAACATCGTACTAAACGCATTCTGGTCTTAATTTTAAGAGCACGGTTACAGAGAAGATTTTGTAGTTTTATAAAAGCATGTCGCGCTTGCTCTATTCGACACTTAATTTCAACACTGTGATCGCACTGGTCGTTAACTATACACCCGAGATATCTATAAGAGCTGACTTTATTAAGTGCTTGGCCATTAATGAATATAACGGCATTGTCTAATTGATGTTCTCGACTCACAACCATCACTTTGGTCTTTTTGACGTTAATGTTTATGCCATACTTTACACTTGTGTTATATATCTTGTTTACCAAGCTTTGGAGATCTTCTAATGTGGCAGCAAGTAGAATGGTGTCATCTGCATATCGGATATTATTTAGGGTTTGGCCATTTATAATAATGCCCTCTTTAGAATTTTCTAATGCTTCTGAAAAAATTTCTTCCGCATAGATGTTAAAGAGCAATGGTGACAGTACACATCCTTGCCGCACCCCACGCAGGATGTTAACTTCATTAGTGTATTGATCTTCTACGCGTACTTTTGCTGTTTGTTGCCAGTATAAGTTTTCTATAGCCCTAACATCTTTGGCGTCAAGACCCAACCTTTTCAGGATATCAATCATTTTTCCATGTTTGACTCGATCAAATGCTTTTTCATAGTCTATAAAGCAGATATAAACACTCTGACCCATATCCCAACAACGCTGCAAAAGAACTTGATACCCGAACAGTGCATCGCGAGTCCCCAAACCATTTCTAAAACCAAACTGTGTTTCTGATATATGGTAATCTATTTTACTGTAAATCCTATAATGGATTATTTTCAGAAAAATTTTGAGGACATGGCTCATCAGGGAGATTGTGCGATATTCATTACATCTCTTAGCATTGCTGATTTTTGGGATGGTAACAAAAACTGATTTCAACCAGTCTGATGGAAACTGTCCGCTATTGTAGATTTCGTTAAATATCCTTTCCAAGATTTTGACATTACAATCCTCTAATAATTTTAGTACATCACAAGGAATTTCGTCCGGACCAACAGATTTCCTGTTTTTAGCTGATTGTATTGCCCGTATTATTTCTGCTCTGGTGATATAGGGTCCCTCTAAAGTAGCTAGCGCTTGTGGTATAATAGGTCTGTTGTCATTGAAAAGAATTCTAATGTAGTCTTCCCATATATTAAGCTTTTCCATCAGTGACATAGCTGGCTTTCCGTTTGGATGTAATAGAGTAACGTAGTTATTCCGCGCTCTATTAGTTCCCAAGGTCTCCTTTAACTTTTTATGCATGTTAAAATGATCATGCTTATCCTGAAGTTCTTCCATTTCCTGGCATTTGTTATTTATCCAATTTTCTTTGGCCTCAACACATTTCCTACAGATATCTTTGTGTAATTCTTTGTATAGTTTAAAGTTGGTACTTTTAACTTGTCGCCTTTCTTCCATAAGCTTTATAATTTCATCCGAGATCCAGTCGGTTTTCTTTCTATAGGCACTATATCTTAATATTTCTTTAGAAGTTTTCACTACTACCTCCTTAAAATTCTTCCAAGTTTCTTCATGTTCTTCTTCAATGCTCAGTATGCTTTCTTGGTGTAGTAGGTTATGAATGTTATTATTAAGCTCCCGGTATAAATTTTGTTTAATTTTTGGATCCCTTAATTGTGATACGTCAATTATATCCTTACGCGTTTTGGGTATTAATTTCTTCATTTTTGTGAGCAGTGTTATGACTAGTGGGTTATGATCGGAGCCCACATCTGCCCCTGGGTATGTCTTGGCAGACTTAACACTATTTCTAAACCGCTTGTTTATAAGAACATAATCAATTTGGTTTCTCACGATATTGTTAGTGGTATGTGCAGGGGAGGTCCAGGTATAAAGGCGACGAGGTGGCAATTTAAAATAGGTATTTGTGATAACCAACTGGTTTTCTTGACAGAACTGTATTAGGCGATCACCTCTCTCGTTTCGTTGACCAAGCCCAAAACAGCCAACAACATCCTCTACTCTTCCCATTCCAACTTTAGAGTTGAAGTCACCAATTATGATGTTACATTCATGATGTTTGAGTTCTTTAAATGCTGTTTCCAATTCTTTATAAAAGAATTCAATTTCTTCATTGCTAGTGTTTGTTGTTGGAGCATATATTTGTAAAATATTAATGTTTACCGGCTTAGCCTGCATCTGTAAAAGCATTATACGATCTGAAAACGGCAAGAAGTTTAACACTGTACTTTTGAGACTTTTCCTAATCATGCACCCTACTCCATGTCTATGCTTACTGTCATTATTTCCGCTATAGTACAAGGTTGTGTAATTTAGGTCTTCTGTTCCTGTACCCTTCAGTCTTGTTTCACTTATTCCCATTATGTCAATTTCAAGTCTCATCATCTCTTGTTCTAAATTTCTTAACTTCTCTCTTTGATATATGCTTTGAACATTCCAGGTAGCAATCTTTATAGGCAACCCGGAGATTCTTCGCACCCTCTGACCATTGAAGGTCTGCCGGGGACTGAGGGCCATTTCTTTTTGATTTTTAGCCATAATGATTGTCCTGAGAAAATAAATAATGACAATAAACAGAAGAAGAAAATAAACAATTACAAAATGAGAAAATAAACAATGACAAATTATCTAAATTTCATAAAAAGTTAGCAATGTCCATATGATTAATTACTTTAATCTTTTTTTGCTAATTAAACAATTTTTCATAGTTTGTGTCCATTTTGCTTTCTGATTTTTAGAGACAAGATTGTATTTAAATGCTGTATGTTCCTATAATAAAGTTGACAAGCTTTTAATTTAAGCTTAGTAGGAGGGGAATAGGGAATATTAGACATACCTAAAAAGTATTCCTAATATTCTTAATAAAAAAAACGCTTTGCGTTATGAGGCGTGCAATTATTGGTACTTTTATACGATTTAGTAGATGACCTACTGATGTGTTGAAGTCCAAATAGGTTCCCCAATTAATATAATATGTTTGTTTTCGTTATTATTGGACCACGTCCTTTTATAAATTGTTCTAAAGAAAAATTTTAATGAATAACATATACTCATATTAGAAATTAGTAGTTCAGTAATCTCATTTGCATAATATACCTAATGTAACATATTTATCTAATATGCTAATATTGCCTCTAAATATTTTGCGAAATATTTTCGTTTAACCTTCGATTACTAGGTGCGACGATAGTCAATTGCGATCACAGATCGAACCAAGTTTTTTATATGCTCTAGCCCAAATTATAGCCTTTGAACCATCAAGTAATCTCACAATCCCGTAGAGCTTAATTGTCTGAAATAACTTCGCTCCGTCCACTTCCCCCTTGCTGTAAAAGGCAATTTTCGTCTGCATAAAAAGTACAAAGTACCCATCACTTGACGCGACAGCATTGCCGCCACTTCACGCCGATCTCATGTGAGAAAGAAGTACTGGTACCCGGACACGCAGGCATAATTCGGCTGCAGACCAAAAGGACTGCAAGCGTGGCGCTACCTCTAGTTAAAGGACCTATATTTCGGTCTAAGTTTACAAAGAAGCCAAATCGAAATATTGATTTTATAATTTCATAAATTGCAATACGACACTTCAATTATAGTAATGTCGCCAGTTATTTAAATGTTTACGTATATTAAATTTAAAATGTTTATTAATTCTCGTACAAACATTGCGTGTATTTTTCGCCGAATAAAATATTTTTTTTAGAATTAGCTATACACGATGAAAAAATTAAAAAAAACTGACAGATATCATTAAGTCTGTAGTATTAGAATATGCAATAAAAAAAAAACAGGCATTCAGGCATTTTCAAAACAGATGCAATTGGGAGAATGTATACAGTACATCCAAACAATGCTGAGTGTTTTTATAGACGATGCACGCCATTTCTTAAGGAGATTATTTTATTCCATTTAAGGAATTTTATTAATACGAATATCATACTCACTATAAGGTCGAGTTAGTTACAGTAGACATCCGCTAATAACCGTTTGAAATTCATATTGAACTAAGCTGAATTTGTATTTGTAAATAAATAAACTTTTTGAATTTGAATTTGAGCAACGGATTTTTTGGAAGGGCCAGATTAACGAGGCCTAAAGGCTGTCGCAAGTTTAATTCTACGCGGGAACCAGCTAGTACACGGTTGTCCACAAGATTGTGTCAATGCGTAGTCATGACAACCATCTCGAAGTTACAATGTATTTTGTTAATTATGACAGTTAATGTGATTAAATTGTCGAATGTCACCGTTGTACTCACAATCGTCAATCGGACGGCGATCTGTAGTAGTATTACTGAACCAGAAAAATCAAATTTAATATCTTAAACGATATAAATGTTGATAGAATCAGGCGTTACTTTGCGGAAATCCATGACATGCATGAGAAACTAAACTACTTTGCTTTAATCCGGATCGGCGTGATGTGGCGGCAATGCTGTCACGTAATTAGAGGTAGCGCCACGCTTGTAGCCGAATTGAGCCGGCACGTCCGGGTACCAGTACCTTTTTCTCACATGAGATCGGCGTGAAGTAGCGGCAATGCTGTCACGTCAAGTGATGGTATTGTTGTCGCGTTTTGAACGGTTTGTGGGACTTCCCGGTTTCCAAATAACGTCGTTAAAGGCCGGCATCGGATCTACTTGCCTCCTAGTCGTGCAGATATCCATGGGCGTCCATAAGCTTGTAATTTAATCCTTATCTCCTAGTTACTACAGATTTTTTACAATTACAAATAATTTATTTATTTAAGATTAATCTTCCCGACTGAGTTTGTTACGGGCTCTTCTCAGTGCAGAGCGCGAGGAACTCTTGTAAATTTAGCTTTTAAGTCGAAAATTTCATCACTAATTATTAAATGATTAAAAAATCATAATGATATTATACATATGACGTTCATAAGAGCGTATAAAGAAGTGTATATGAATAAAAGCCTTTTACTTAGTATAATGCTGCAAAAAATGTTTTAAGCGTTTAAAGCAAACTGTTATACAATACACATTTTCTACAAGCACACTGACGAACATCCAAAATGTTTTTTTTAATTTGTTCATGTTTAACATGAGAGAAAGTCGTGGCATAATCAGTCGCTCTAATTTGAGTCGATCGCTCGGTTAAGTAGCGCTCGCTAAGACCGGGTGATAGATGCATGAAATTTTCTTTTTCATTAGCCTATAATGTCCCACGGCTGGGCAAAGGCTCTCTTTGACCACTCTCCTCTATCCATACTAGTCCTTTGCAAGCCGAAGAATACCGGTAAGTAGAGTTTGGAAGCTACTGGGGTGGCGATGCCGTAAGCGAAGGGCAAGAGATGCACGATTCCGCAATGTGTCCGTTTATTATGATAATTATGATACGACAAAATCGTATTAAATAAAATGTTACCGCTTACGATGTACGTTTTTTTTTTGTAAAACGCGACGAATTAAGTCTAAATCAACGATATTTCAATGTAATTTAATGACGCCATCATGTTTTTACCAGATGGGTTAATTGTGTGTCCCCGTCTTCCGCTCCGGGGGACGTGGGTTCCCACCTCGAGTCTGAGTGTATTATCTATAGATATGTGTTTATATATTTCTACAAAAAAAGTATTTGTGTATAACAGGCGCCTGTTGCCTATGACACAGGAGTTAAGTTGTCTACACCTTAAGAACAGACGTTCGTGTGTCATATAGTCTTGTATATATTTATTTTATTTTATGTATAAATGCCTAATATCCTATATACCTTGATGTTATATATAGTAGTGTGATTGTGCCCTATTATATTAATAGTGAACATAATTATTAACATATTTATCACTATAACTACGTATTTATTGGCACCAATTTACAAATATTATATAATCAGATGTGTAAATGTACATAAACATTTAGCAAATTCTACGCAAATCAAAAGTCACCACAGAAATAAACCGTATTGTCAAACAATTTGATCTCAAACATATGCGTTTTATTTTCATTCAGTTTTAACTATATCTGGAGTTTACTTCTTAAGAAACGATATAAGACTCGTGGTATGGAAAAATATGGGTAGTGAAATGGAATGTGTCAGATTTTACGCGTTTAAGTTTTACGCTCCCCACTCCTCTTATACTGAACGCATAGACTATAGAGGAAAGGGAAAGAAAGATGTATACACTATACTATATGGTGCTTGCATAAGGAGGGCGATGGAGGGGGAAGGAGGGAGATGGAGGGGAAAGAGGGGAGTAAACTCCAATCGTGCGTCGAAGCTGACACACTCAATTTTTTTTTTGAAGTATCTTTGATCAACCTCCATCTGATTATAGTCTCTAGACACTTATGATTGGGGCTTAGGGCATTGATTAATAGAATTATGGCTAAAAAAATTAAAACAATTGAGGAAATATTGTACGGCATGCATACAAAACAGTTCAAAACTGAAAGTCCTGTTTATAATCGTGACAAAGTGAAAATCTTTTATTCATATAGACTCTTATGAACGTCATATGTATAATATTATTATGATGTTTTTCCTATCGGTTTTTCTATGGTATTTAATCGGTTAAGAACCTATGGAAATACAAAATGTTTATCATGCAATATGTCAACAATGTCATGGTTGTTTTGATAAAATTGTATAGAAGTAGATATTTAATATGACATAACAAGTATGTAGTTGCCACTTCGTAAGCGTAAAGATAAGAAACGATTAGAGCTGTACAATTATGTAATACCCTCGATTTTCACCGCGTAAAATTAGGTGAAATTATTTGTGTCCTAATTCTTCTATCAATAATAAGGATATAAAATAAACTATCTGCCCCTAAAAGATCCATCAAAATCGGTTTGCAGTTTAAAAGAATAAATGTAAAATAAAACAGACAGGCCAAAAATCTTATTTTTTTTTTGTAAATACCGTATGTGCGATAAAAGTTTTGACATCCCTTCATTCGGTTCTCTTGCAAAATTCGTTAATAGCGGACGCGTACTAACTGAAAACTACCTACCTGGAATTTCATCTTTGTACATCCCGCCGTCTTCGAGAATCTGTGTTATGTGACCTTTTGCTTTTATATATATATAGATACGGTTTATATTGTATATGTATCGAAGACCTAAAAGAAGGCGACGAGATGGTGATAAGATTCGTTACTCAAAGCCTTAACGAAGATGGCATATTCTAGAAATTTAATTAAATCTAGAGATTTAATTAGATATCTTGAATATAGATGTTTCAGTCTAAAAATGTACGCCTCTCTACTAATTAATGCAGTCTTTGTGGTCTCCAGCCGAACTGGGCCGACGCGGCCGAGTACCAGTGCCTCTTTCTAACATAAGATCGGCATGAAGTGGCGGCAATGCTGTCACCTTAAGTGACAGTACTGTTATAGCATTTCTTTTGGTTTTTTAGAATTCTCTGTAGCCCAATTTCGTCATTAAAGGCCGGCAACGCATCTGCTAGCCTTCTCGTGGTCGGTAGTCACTTATGTGAACCGCCTGCTCGTTTGCTTTTGTGCATGCAGCGTTTTTATTGTCAACTCAAACTGAACCACGCGCTGTAAGCCAAAGATATTGACGAGCATGCGTGTTTGTATATCCACGCTATTTTGCATGTAAAGGTGAATACTTTGGAGAGGCGTGCATTTTTAGAGTGTACGCAGCCTTTACTGGTTTGTACTTACAGCCGGCCCCAGGTAATCACAACTAGTCACGACTCAATTTCTGTTCGTACCACCTTCTCCATATAGTCCATCATTTTTTAGATAATATGCATAAATTACCATACTAAAAACTACCAAAATTAAAGAGCCCTTAAATTATCTGTCTTATATTTGTTTTTATATTACAGAAAATTCCAGAGGGATCCATCATTTTGTTGCACGCCTGTGCCCACAACCCAACCGGAGTAGACCCGAGACCTGAGGAATGGAAGCAACTTTCTGCGGTGAGTTGTTTTTTTAATAAAAATTAAAACTACATTTGCTTACTGTGATTTATAAATTACACATTACGTTTTCGTATTTGTACACCATGTCTTTGAAAAGACTCAATTCAAATCTTCAATCATCTCGGTTAGCAAGATTAAAATTATTATACAGTAAATTTGAAAGTCGTAAAAAAATATAATTTTTTATGGATTTTAATAGCAAATTTACATGAAACTCACGACTGTACTCGATCCTAAGTGGTATGCAATACTAAACAGTACCAGTAAGCAATTCTAAGCAGGTTTTCCGCTAAAATGTCGAGACAATGATATCGCACCTGAAACATTTTCATGTAAAATGCTATCACGACGTGGCCATAGGGTTCGTAATGTCAAAAAATTTATCATTTTTCATTTTAAGTCACGCCTCAAGCTCTACACGCCCTTACTCTACACGTCTTAACTTCACTGTCTTTACGCCAAAGTCGAATTACGTAGCTCTTTTAGTAACAAAATAGGTATTATAGGTTCATTATTAGAAAGGACATCTAAAGCCGCACTAGTAGGATCATACCAGATTTGGCTAGGCAGGAGAGGGAACACTATATAAATAAAATAAATAATATAGTCGTTATTACTGAATATATATTTCATACAAAAGTATATTATGATTGTATTTAAGTTTATATGTTTGGAACGCTCTACTGTAGAGCTACGGATTTTGGGATAAAACAACTTACGTGGGAGGGAAAGTGAGGAAGTGAAAAGTGTAGGATGTGTAAGTAAGTCACTTAGTACTTGTTTCTTCCTAACTGCAGAATTTGCCCAAGATAGGTATATTCGGACACAACTTCGAGCTGGTGGTCATTGACAGCTATAACACAGGCATTAAGTTGTCTACTTTAGGAACAGACGTCCGTGTGTCATATAGTCCTGTATATATTTATATTATTTATTTATATTGAACTCCCTTCATATGGATATTAATTTTTTTTTTCTGTATTTGCTATATAGACTTTTGTTTATATTTCGAAATAAACGAAGAGAGAACAGAGGCCCTAGCAAGAACATTTCGAACCGTTCGAGTCGAAGATTCGACTTTGAAAATATTCGTGCTGAGCGCACATCGGATCCTCTTTTATGTCAAAATACAGATTTATGCAATAAAATTCAATTTTAACCTACAATTATAATTTATTTCCTACTATGACACTAAAAATTTTGTGTTATTACGTACCACCATACTAAAAGCCGCTACACACGTTTCGATAAATCGTTACGAAAAAATTTTACTGTTAAATCGATGCGAAAAAACTGTGCAGTTAAATCGTCGTCAATTAAACTGCACAGTTTTTTCGCAACGCCTTAGCTGCACAGTTTTTCGCAACGATTTATCGAAACGTGTGTAGCGGCTGTATAGTAAATTGTAAGTAGCCCAACGTTCGGGCAGGACAACGTCTGCCTGGTCCGCTTTATAGATAAAATTTAATTATAATTTTTGAGGAAAACCTTTGAAATAGCACTCACGTTCGAATCACTGAGTAGAACACGTTTTAATTTAATTAAATCTATTATAAAAATTCTAATAAATATCATTGTTCCGCGTTCTGCTCGCGGAATGGTTTTTTGTTTGAGGATGGTGCTGGGAGCTTCGAAGGCTTTTTGAACGAATTCGTGCGACTGACTCCCTCAAAATTGCAAAATTGGATAATTCACCCGTTTTATTAGTGGTTGCATTTTTAAAGCTAAACGCGAAAGTGTCCTACCGTAATCAATTTTGTAAACAATATTTCCACTTATATAACAAATTACCTGCTTTTATTGTATGGATAGTATGTACTTGAAATGGGTATGGGAATGCAAATTACAAAATTATGATTAGAATTTCTAAAAAAAGGTTTCTTAAATAAGCTGTTTTAATGTAGAACCATGCAACCATTACAGTGTTCAGTATTTTAATCACGCATGCGCGTTCACATTTATTTCAAAATTCAAAAATATATGTTTTTAATAAGCGGCCTGATATATCCACAGGTATAAATAAAATTGAGGTTAAAATAGTGGAAAACTACCTATTTCATCGACAAACCGAGCAATTTCATCGAAATATTATACGAATTTATACCTTTGTACTATTCATGACATCTTTGTAACAGCATTTTTGGGTCTACAGGATTTCTTATTAAGCCGGTACTTGATAAGGATGTACTGCAGGTGGCAACTGGTTTCATTTCTGTGTTAAATAAAATAAATCGCTACGAGACAAGGGCGGTCGCGAGCCTTCGTTTTCGGCGGAATGTCAAACTCTAAAAACATTATTGTTTCTAAAAACTTAACTTAAACCTAAATTTAACTTAATTTTCTTATAGTAATAATATTTTTTTGTTAAAAGAAACCAATTAAAAATTGTCAGAACTGGACCAAATTGAAATGGGACCACAAGAGAAGCACCGGCATTTAAATGAAAAAAGAATCATCAAAATTGGTTCACCCTGTCGATATTTCGCTTCGACACCGAAGCATCATCAGGAGATAGACTCTACAAAGGTTATTCGTAAAGACTTTACGAATAACCTTTTGTTGAATAACTTCAAAAGTATACATTTTCGTCGAAAATAATTTTCGTAACATGTTTTTACCATGTCCTATCAACCTGTCAATTCCCTATGTCTAATAATTTGGAAATCCTAGAGGCCTTTCACTTATATATATTTATATATAGGTTGTTGTATTTTAAAAAATATATATTATCCATTACTTATAAGTTATAGAGAGACTGACTTTTTTTTTAAATTTTCGAGTTATGAATGCTACAATGCTCCAAAGAAATTAGATGTTAATGTTAACATTTTACACTCACCAACACAAGGATTTCTATATTAAAACAAAAAAAAATCGCGAAGCGGCCAGGACGATCGCTGCGTAAACCATCCCGTCCGCTTCTAACCTATCCGCAACAGACTTACGTTTCGCGCGGAATGAGGGATATTTCGTCTTGAGGGAGTTTGACATATATATACAGGTAAAAAGTTTATGTAAAGTGTGGGTAAGGGAATTAGAACGGGTATAATAAATAATATTATAGGATAATAGAATATAGTAAATGGTAAGTAACCCAACGTTTGGGCAGGACGACGTCTGCCGGGTTTGCTAGTCTTAACCAAACTACTTAGACTCTACAAAGGTTTATATAAACCTTTGTAGAGTCTATCTCCTGATGATGCTTCGGTGTCGAAACGAAACGTGCGTTGAGGCCCATCGGAAAGTCAGTGTAGTGCTGTGCTTTGGTGGCGGATTCGGTGGTGTAGCTTTCGACGCACGGCAAAACATGACTTATAGTCACGTTCCGCCTGAGCCGAGCGTGCAATCCAGAGCGTGGAAAAAGCGACAGGGAGGTTCGATCACATAAATTTATCGTCCGTAAAACGAGTTTAGAGACGACCAAATTTGTTTTTATTAATTAGCGTAGGTTTTGCAGATAAGAAATCATTACTTTTTTAAGCATGAAAAAATCGATTTGCAAATTTCAAAGTATTGTTTCAAATGAAACTAAAGTAACGTCATCAAAACGTGTGCGTGCTCATTTTTTTTCTATATGTAAAATCAGTATGTTATCAGAACTGATTTGATATCTCTTTTTTGGAAATGATAGTATTTCTCTAGTGATACGACGTGCAATAAGATAACGCGTGATATCAAGGCCTAGGCGCTTAACACTTTTATTACAATGATTCCGTAGTAAAAAACTGAAAAAGGATCTATTTTAGTTTTATGATTGTTATAAAAATAATTGTTCAGAAATATGCCACATTTATCATTATTTAAACAATATAACGCAAGATTTCAAAATCTAAATCTCTTTTTCTCTTCATAAGAGGTCATTCATAAAAATACGTCACACTTTAAGGGGTGGGGGGAGGTAGGGTATCACCAAAATGTGATATTGTGTGATACAAGGGACAGGTCAAAAACTTTGTGACGTTACATGTCATTTTTTTAAATTAGTCTGTAATGCCTGCTGGGCAAAGGCCTTCTCGATCTGTGTGAAACTAAATGCAGAAAAAATTCAAAAGAAAAATTGAAACTGCTTTTTATAATACATAAATAAAATTGAAAAATATGTGATGCACATTAAGGGGGGTTCCGTAAATTTGACAACCTGTGACAAGGACGAGGGGGGAGTTGAAGATCGTAAAATTCCCGCGTCGTATGGATGATTCCCAAGAACCCTCTCCGATATTAAAAAATATATATTTAACTTAGTCCAGCCATTCTCAAGTTATGTCGTGACCACTGGATATATGGATCAATTTTCATGTATAGATTATTCGTATAAACTATGTACTTAAAAAAAACCTCTTCAACAAATATTACAGTGAGATACAATTCCTTCTGAAATGTGATCGAGGAAGTAAATGTTATTTACGTTATAAATAAAAATGTCCAAAAGCGTGTCAAGACACGCTTATATAGAAGAGTTCCGTATCTGATGCGCTATAAACCTATTTGTTAAATAACTTCAAAAGTTTTTATTCGATTTCGTTCAGATTAGTTTACTTAATGAGTTCTATCAGCATGGAAAATTTCAAGTCTCTATGTCTAATAGTTTCGAAATGCTAGGGGGGTCACCTTACGGGCAGACGGACGGACGGACAGAGCGAAATTATAAAGGTTCCTTGTAGTACTACGGAACCCTAAGAAGGCCTGACAACTGACAAAATTGTTTTCGATCCAACAAATCAGAGGTTTATCGTTTTTACTCAGTTATCTATTATTGTTTTACATACTTCGTTCTATTCCCTTATCAATCCACTGTTGAAAAACGGTTACGATATTATGAGGTGAATGATAAAAACGAAATGAATGGAAGCGGCGGCAAGTAGGAGCTGCATGGAGTGAAGTATCGAATTAAGTAGCGAGACGGCACAAGTCCATGTGAGAGGGGAACCGGTTACGAATGGACGCTTGTTCCCCGGCCGTAGACGTCAGGTATCCGACCGGTAATGAAAGCACACGTTTCTCATATTTATATCTATACTAATATATAAAGCTGAAGAGTTTGTTTGTTGTGTGTTTACTTCAACGCGCTAATCTCAGTAACTGCTGGTCCGATTTGAAAAATTCTGTCAATGTCAGATAGCGAACTTATCGAGGAAAGCTGTAGGCCATATATACGCGAACAAAGTCGCGGGTAACAACTAGTTTACTATATATTGGAAAGGATATATTTATTAAAGAACACTAACAAGAGAACGGGATTAACACTGGCAGTGATGTAATATCGATAACCCATTTAAGCGGTAGTTATAAATTACGTCAAACGTTAAGGGGGAGGGGGTCTCAAAATCACGGGCAAGGGGTGGTCAAATCCTTTGTGACGTCATTTCAAAATATTTAAATGAAATTTCTGTTTTATTTAATTTATAACAGAGGCATAAAATAGAAAAAATTGTGATGCCACGTCAAGGGGGAGGGGATTTCGAAAACGACAACGTGTGACATAATTTACGGATGACCCCTAATTAACAATCTTTGTAGAATCCATCTCCTGATGACGCTCCAATTGGTGGGAAACGTGCGTTGTGGGTAAGATTAAGAAATCGGTGTGTCCGCGTGTAGCATTCAGAGGGCCTAGCTCGAACATTTCGAACCGTTCGAAGTCAACGAGTTCACTTTATTTAGGATGAAAATATTCGCGGTGAGCCCAAAGCGGACCCTTCTTAGCGTCAACGCGGGTTGCATTACCAATGATTAAAAACGTGACGCGATTGAGACTTGCCTCCTGTAGACCTCGAATGAATATTTGCATTCTAAGTAAAGTCGACTTGTCGACTTACTTCGGTTCGATAAGTTCGTGCTGTACCTGCACGCTGTACTGCTGGTTACAGTAGAAACATGAAGTATTTTTTGTTGTACGATTCTCAAAATAATGTCATTCGTCAAAACAATGCTTGCAAAAGCCAGTTAAGGCTCTAAATCGTCAACATTATATCGAAGATCTTTTGAAGTCAAAATGGAATACATAAAAAAAAAAACAATTTATAAGTAAGACATAGATACTCGTCCAATCTTCAGAAAAGCATATCTTCTAAGTGTTTTATTTTTTCGAATCAAATCACAGCATGTAACTTCTAATATATTGCTTATAATTTAAATGTCATTATCCATTTACCAGATAACACACATTGATACAAAACACTTAATTTAATTTTTTTTTAAACAGTACATTTTCATTCACCAGTTTTAGCATAGTAATACAGACGATCCATGATCGTTAAACAAGGTCACCTTTGTTAAAGTCGCTATTTTTACCATTGCCTCTGCAGCAGCATGGTGTTTGTTAAAAAGTCATCTCTATCCGGTTTTCCACTTATCTAAATTACTATTCCTATTTACCGACTTCTACTATTTATCAACCTTCTATAGAGTAAACATCCTCATTGGTTAGAATCTTTAAATAATACAGTTTCTATAAGTTTTTTCAGCTTTAGGTGGAGGTGGAGGGGTGACCTTTTTAATACTGGTTCTCCAAATATCCGACCTTCTCCATTTTACGGAAGGTACTAAATGATATTAGTCATTAGATTGTTAATAAGAAAAATACAATTGCATGTCCGGAAAGTTAGATGTTTACAATTAATTAACGCTTAATAATAAATAATGTCGAAAAAAGTTCAGATAGTGTCATCGGTACTTGTTTTGACATAATGTCCTTATAATTAAAAAAAAAAGTTTATTGTAACCGTATATGAAGCAGTCTGTGCAAAAACGACCTAAACCTCAATTTTTCATATTCCTACAAAGCATCCAAAACCTGATAAAACTTCATGCAGAATCGGTACGTACATACCTAATTATTCGTCACTCTGTTTGTCTGTCTGTTTGTTTCGGATGATCTCCGACACGGCAGGGCAGATATTAGCGTGACTTGCATTGGCAGACATCCAGTTACAAGGAATAATATAGGCTACTTTAGTTTAAAAGAAATAATTAGGATTCCGTACACAACAATAAAAACCCAGAAAATTTAACAAAATGACTCAATCCACATGGATTTTTTTTTTTTTTATGTTACAAGGGGGCAGACGAGCAGGCAGTAGGCACCGAAGTGCCTACCGTCGCCCATGGACGCTCGCATTTGGCGTTCTAATCAACAGATTTAATTAAATCAAGCGAATCAAAAGCGGGTAATAGAAACACAAACTCTTCGCTAACAGATCGTTCCTTACGAAGAGTTAGGATTTGAAACTTCGTTAATCGCCTTAATAAAAATTTCGTGTGCCGCTCGTTTTTGTTTTTTCTTCGCGTTTCGTTGGCAAACACTATTACGTTAATTTCTAACAATAACCCTTAGAAAAATTTTCTTTAACTAGGAACTGTCATCCAAAATGGTAAAGCACTTAAGAAAATAAATTTTGATGATTGTTATGTTGGCAAAACAACTATTACTAGCACAAATAGTATACATAAATATTTTGCAAGCGAAGCTATATATATATATTTACGAATTGGTCATTTTTCTTCATGACAGTATTTTGTACTCAAATACTCATATATACGAAAATCCATGAAACAGGCTTTTTTTTTGTTACAAAGGGGCAGACGAGCAGGCAGCAGGCACCGAAGTGCCTACCGGCGCTCATGGACATCTGCACGACCAGAAGGCCAGCAGCTACACTGCTTAGACAACAGTGAGTGCTTGTAATTTAATATGAACTTTATTGAATAGCAATAAAGTTCAAATTGACTATAAATTTTAGTTAAAAAACGTTTGTATGGAAAAAGAAAAGGATTGTTTTTAGGGTTTTCGCGGCAATTATTCGAATTTTTCTCGCCGTAAAAACCATCCTTGGACTTCGACGAACATAAAAAAAAAGAATTGGTTAAATTGGTCCAGGCGTTGTTGAGTTATGCGCTTACCAACACATTTTGCGATTCATTTATGGTTGCGTACCCCATTATCCTCTTAGATTTATTGTTTGATTACCACTTCTACCACTCTGTGTCTTATTCCTAATGTGTTAAGATTTAAATTTGTTTGCTATTACTTATGTCAATTATTGTTGTATGAGTTATGCCGAATGCCGAATGATTATAACGTTCTACGCATCATTCGTTAATGTTATTGGTTTTGCATTAGATTCTTGACTTTTTTGTTGATATAGGAAACGAGTAAGGCGTACTATGGGATAGCTGACTTAATTTAATCTTATACAATTTATAACAATGCCGAAAGTTTTCCTCATCGACTCCATTGAGGGTGGGGCAATAAATAACAAGGGGTGCCTCCTCCCGAGACTAAACTGTTGCATCAACAAATAGGAGGGATAATAGTTTTCAGTACGTCGATGCTTAAACATTTAGCCATTATACTGAGGATTGGATTAATATTCATTTATTTATTTATTTTAGAAACTGTGAAACAACATAGGTAGTACAAACAAATGGAAACGATGATTCCGCAGAAGTAACAACTGTGTTGCGGCGTAGTTAACTTCGAGGAATGTATCAAATTTGAGTTGTTTATTAAACCGTTGCATATTTTAAGAGGATCTTAAGTAACTTTAATTATTTTTCACGATTTAATTTATTGTTTGCTTCAATTATGCTCCTTGTTTCTGAAAAAGTCCCTCTAGAGACTTTCGCTAATGACCCTTTATCTAAATCTTTAAAGAAACCTATTTTAAATTCTGCACTATAGAACACCAATTTAAATAAGAAACAATATTCTAAAGTTAATTATTTGAATGTATAAGAGTTTAAATTCTTTTTAGCCTTTTCAAAATACATAATTTTCAATTAACAAATATAACATGTTCGGTGCAAAACACGTCTGCCAACAGCTATGCGCTACGTTTATGGCTCATTAATGTTAACTAACTTCTATTTACACACGGCAATGTATAAAGGAGCCTGTTTAAAGTTCATTTACTACATTCAAAGGTAATTCTGCAATGTTATATACATTTTTAAGCTTTAGAAGGAGACATTATCTTTGTGTCAACCTAGATATAAAACACCTTGACTAAGAAAGAAACAGTTGATTTTGGTCAATAACAGGAATAGGAGAGGTGTTAGACAATCTGAATAGTGAGACGAATTGACGAAAAAGGTGCTGGTACCCAGTAAGTCCCTACTGGTACTGACGTGAAGGCCCAATTCGGCTACAGACCAAAAGGTCTGCAAACGTGGCGCTACCTCTAATTACATATATTTGTATTCAGATTCATCAGGAGACCTACGCTTCCATAATACATACAAGAAAAAAAACAACAACACAACATGAATTCAAAGGAAACTTACCGGAGATGCCACAAATGCCAGCGAGTAACCACACAACGTTCATAGTCAACAATGCTTTGGATTTCGTAACACTAGATGTTTACTCAATAAAAACTCGTGGGCAGGAGAGGGATTTAGGTACGGACGATTTTTTGGCAATTTACGTATATAATATTTCATAGTATATGTACATTTTATATAACAAGGGACAAAGGAGCAGGCATTTGAGTGAATACCGACGTCGATGGAGAACTGCAACACCAGGGTCTCGCAGATGCGTTTCCAGCCTTTGAGGAATGAGTATGCTCATTTCTTGATGGTCCCTAAGTGGGATTGGTTCGAAGCTGTTAAATGATTCCACAAAGACATTCTGCGGGGTAAGAATTTCCTACAGAATCGCACGGTTGTGAACTTTAGGGTATCGAAGTGATGAGGTTGAAATTTAAAATTTTTACGAGATGTCCTACGATGAAACCGTTGGTATTAGTCCGGACAATTTCTCGGAACACTCTCCGGGATACATGTGGTAAAAGATCCAGAGTGAAGCCATACCGGACCGAAACTATGCGGAATAATAATTCCGCATAGCCAAGGGATCGAGTGGAACGGAAAGACCTTGGACGCCGTATGAAAATAAAGGAAAAAACGACAAAAAACTTGTAATTAAAATTTACATGTTTGTAACGCTCCACTGTAAAGTTGGGAATTAGAAGTAACGACAATTACTTGGGAGCCATCGCTAAGTGAGTTACTTACATTAGTTAGAAATTATAAGTCTGAGAAGATTATGAAGTTATTACGGCCTTTCGTATTGTAAATTTCAAATCCCACCCTGTGAGCATATCGCGAGAGTATTCACCAATGTTTACTAACATCGGCCGCCGTGCTTTTCACGTCTTTCCTTCAGTCTACGAGTATGATTGCGTTGCTGCTCTTGCTTCAACATGTCATTGCTAAGGGTAAGAATTAGCTTATTATGTAATTATGTATTTTTTACCTTATTACATAACGATATACGTTTTTCTTCGCTTTAGAATATGACTGTCCTTATTTTTTTTATTAGTCTATAATGTCCTTCTACTGGCAAAGCCCTTCCACCTTTTAAACCATTCTTTCCTAACCTATTTGAATACACGTTTTTACCGCAGAGGCTTCCAAGTTATCGCGCCACCTCTGTCTCGGCTTATTGGGCCATCGGCGGCCATTAGTGGGAGTCCATAATATTGTAACTTTGGTCCATTTTTGCGGATCCACTCTTGCCACATATTCAGCCCATTCTTAATTCAGCTTTGCTGACTTCTTCCCCACATCATGGAAAGCTGGTTTTACGAAATCGGTCGGGTCTTTTAACACCTTTATTGCTGGCGTTCCATGGCTCTTTGGCAAACTTTAAGTCTGAACTTTCGCTCTTCGGTTAATGACCAAGTTTGTGCACCATAGGTTTGGGACAGGCAGAATGCTCATGACTGTCTTACATCCTAAGTACTTTATAGATTTTATTAAAGTAGCCTAAGTATTTTGGGCTTTTCTATTATTCTCGTTCCTACCTGCTAATACTATCGGTTGAGCTTTTTCAGTTCATCCTTATATTGTTGAGTTGTCCAAGCTTCAAAATCGATGAATCTTACTTAAACGTATGAAAACAATTATTAAAATTGTAAGCATTATCTAAGCGAGAACAGTGGCTGAGTCATATTCAGAGATGAGTCGTATTGCGTTTTAATCATACCGTTAAAGGATATCGCAGGATGAAGTCGTGGGAAATAGGTAGTTTTTTTTTATAAAGAAAAGAAAATGTTTTAGATTTCAATGATCCCATTCGTTGAAATCTTTTCCGCGATTCCTAAATATGTAAATATTTTTCAGTGTTTATTATGATAGTGGCATACGGTCATGATAATTGGTGAAAACAATCGGTTGATGTAATGTTTAGAAATATTTTCATAATATCAGATTGTCTTTTATTAGTAAATACTATTGTTTTATTGTTTGCCCTTTCCTCAAACACGATTAGGATTTTTTGGAATCTCACAGTTGAAAATAAAAACAATGAAGTTCTTTAGTAAAAAAAAATTGTCAGACCAGATGGCGCTCCGTTGAGTGCCATTAATACTTCCGAGTAGGCGGCAACCAACATTCGGGCCAAACAGGTTCGGAAGGAAACGGCTAAGCGTTCCCGCAGTCTTGATAAGCTTTGTGGACAACAGCCTCAAGTGCTCCTCAAACTTCCACCTGCTATCCAGCAACCCCCGCAACATCGTCAAAGTACCGACGCAGATGGAAGTTTTCCCCATCACAAGAACTGAAGCAGGGCTTGTATTTTTATGTTACAAGGGGCAGACGAGCAGACGGTTCACCGAAGTGACTACCGACGACCATGGAGATCTGCGTGACCAGGGGACTAGCAGATGTGTTGCCGGTCTTTAATAAATAGCTTAGGTCTCGCGTTAGGATAGTTAATTAAATGTTTATAATAAACGAATTCTATTGTTTTACAAAATGTATACGTCTTAAAGTATTTTAGGACCTTAAACTTTTAACATTTTTTTCATTTCATTTCTGAACTTAACTTATTGGCCGTATTTTTTTATATTTCTCTTTATTCCTTGAATGTTGTGAGTTTATGACACATATACTCCATTCTACTAGCACGCTATCTAACGAATAAATCTGAAGTGATTAATGTATACTGTATCTTTAAAATAACATTATAATATCATGTTGTTTTTAAGATATTTTATTATTTGTTTCTTGAAGGTCCCTAAGTCGTATCCGTTCGGAAATACCGAAGCAGGCAACTGATTCCACAAGGGAATTGTGCGAGGCAAGAAATTCCTAGAGAATCGCACGGTTGAGGACTTGAGGACATCGATGTGATGCGGGTGGAATTTCATATTTTGACGAGATGTCCTGTGGTGGAATGCAGCTGCCGGTATTAGGTCGAACAATTCCTCCGAACACTCCCCATGATACATGCGGTAAAAGATGCAGAGTGAAGCCACATCTCTCCGCAAAGCCAAATAATTAAAATAATTAAAGAATGATCATGAAAAAAAATAATTTGTTCTATTAAGGGGGAAGTTCTATTTTGAAAACCATATGTATCTAATAGACTTGACGACACTAATTAGAAATCATTTAAATCATGAATTTATCTGATAAAATAAGATACATAAAGCTTAATAAATGTATTTATTTTCTATATTGCGAGCTGGATTAATAGGGATTAACAAAATAAGGAAGCTAAAACATCCATCAGAGCGTATGACGCTACCGTATAAGTGCGTTTCTTTTGGTTTCAATTAATATAAATAAGGAGGTATTGTACAGGAAGCAGATTGTCAATCATAAACAACGTAGGCACAGAGTGTTTCCATCGTTTACCTGAGTGCTTAGTGCTAGTTTTCTAACTTTTACGCGTTGGTTGTAACACTGATCAATCTCCATACAAATTGACGTAAACTTTACCAACGCGTAAAAGTTAGAAAACCTCGCACTAAGTACTCTGTTGAGGTTTCAATTTATATAAATGTAGGTAATCATACGTACTCAGAGTAGTAGCTGCAGAAAGCAGTTATTTTGAATACCTGTAAGGGAGTCTCTACGGATAGATTTAACTCGAGTCTAATTTACTACCGCAACAGACCTGGCTCAGGCCCGTCTGCAAGCAGGCAACCTGGTATAAAAGGCTGAGCACATTAAACGCAATAAATAAAATAAAATATAATAATAACATGAACTTCATTCAACCAGAAGCATTAAATCCATACAAAAATAACGCAATTGAAATAAGCAATGCTTTTTTTGAAGTAAAATCTTCTTTAGGGCACTTGCTCCTCGGGGAAACCCCAATACGCACTGTTACGGGGCGGAATGGAGTCTTGATAAAAATATACTTCTGATGGAAGCCGTGTTTTTAATTAAAATATTATTTTTTTTTACAATGAATTAGCAAGACGTGCCCACATTGAAGTCTAAGCCGAATCTGAGCCTGCGTCATTTTTTCTTTTTTAAACTATTAGAAATACCTTTTAGGTATGTTTAATATTCCCTTTTTTCCCTGAAATTAAAAAAATTGTATTAGGAGTGGGTGCGACAATACCGGGCACAAATAATCAAATAATATGTTCTATATACATATATTGGTGATAAAGGTCAAACGAATTGTGACTGTCCACACTAGTGTAAGAGGTAGAGTTTAAATACCTATTGTTAAATATAGTCCACTTGTTTGTCATTATTGTTGTTTGTTTGGCGTCGACAATCGAGGTGTTTACAAACATGAATGAGATGCAATAAAGGACACATTAAGTGTACTGTATGTGAGTGTAAAGACGATTACCATTCAATACTATTTGAAGGTTATTTGACACACTGTGTTATCCTTTAAAACATCAGCTATATAACAAGAATGTAATCAGAGGGCCTAGCACGAACATTCTCAATAGTTTGTAAAGTTTACATTTGTTATTATTAATCAGGTGTAAGCTCGAAAATCAAGCAGCAGGACCAAAGCAGAAACTTTAATTCTGTATCCACATCAGTGCACTGGAATAAAGTTATTTTTATGCTATAAAATTGTCCACACAATAAACATTTTAAAGTCTTTTACTAAAGAGTCAGTCGTCCAAATAGATTCAATTATCCAGATGACATGGGAAGTGCTAATTTTTAACCATCAATAAATACACTTTTTCCATAACGCGTATAAATTTCCAGATCCCTTCTATGAGCAAGGCGAAAACTTTTGCCGCGCTATTATATACTTTATGTGCCATATTTCTCAGACGAATGAATTTTACTACAAAAAGGAAATTCCATTTAAGTTTCTTCGATGTATTTTCGTAAAATGTTATGCCGATGTAGAAATATAGTGCATGGCGTATGAGAGTTAATCGGTGATTGCTATAAGGGTTAACTAGCAAGAGCTTCTGTGACGTATTTTAAATTGTATCTTTAATATTTTACCTATCATTAAAGATAATTCAATACTAAGTATTTAGTGAGAATGGGCCAATTTAGCGTCATAATTTGATAATATTTCGCACATTTGGCATCTATAATTTTTAACATTATGAATTTTTAAGTCGATAATTCTATAATACGACTGTAAAGGTTGTTATTCGTCGTAAAAGTTTACAAATTGACACTAAACTAGCTAGAGCTTCTGTGGTGTATCTCAAATCGCCGACGCCCATGGACAACTGCAACACCAGAGGGACTGCAGATGCGTTGCCGGCCTTTGAAAAATGAGTATGCTCTTTTCTTGAAGGTCCCTAAGTCGTATCCGTTATATTACATATATACACTAAAAGGCTAGAAACTATTGTGTGAAATAAATAATTATTATTACAAAATAATATCATTAGTTATTGATAGTAATAATTCGACTGATTATAATTCTGAATAAGGACAAACATTAAATTTATTTCCCTAAGAGACCTCTACTTTATTTTCCGTGCTAGAATGGGTCACCCATCTATCACCCGGTCGCAGCCAGAGCAACTTAACTTAGCGATCGTCTCAAATGCCGACTACTGATTAGGCAACGACCTCCTCGAAAACTAAACTAAGAAAGCGTGATGCGGCATGATCCATTGATTACATATTGTGCTGCTTTTTGTTAGAGGAGGAAATGGCAGAGTGGCGCGGATCGTTGCCTGCTTGCTAATATTAGTTTCCCAGCCTCGCCATTCAGCTAAATCACATCCTCGCAGAAGATAACCATCGATGCCCAGCCAACCATGCCCAGCTTTCTTACTTCATCAGAAAACTCGCGGGCAATGACCTGACACACCGGGATATACGATTCATATTCTTCGAGATACTCTATTCAATTTCGAATAGTTTGGCTTGAAAACGCATTCATTTAGTACATTTACAGAATGTTTAACAAAGGCCAAGTGTATTTGATATTGAAAGTATATAATTTCAATATCAAATACATTTGACCTTCGTTAAGCATTCTGTAAATATTCTAAATAAACGCATATATTTCAGATTAGTTGTTACCCACGACTTCATTCGCGTAAAATTAGATGAGAAATTTTAGCTGGATGATATAGAGCCTACAGCTTTACTCGATAAATGTTCTATCTAACTCTGAAAGAACTTTGCAAATCGGGCCAGTAGCTCCTGAGATTAGCGCTTTCAAGCAAACAAACAAACAAACTTTTTCTATTTATATATTAGTATAGATAATAGTTAAACCAATTACATCTACCTTCGCATTCCATCCTTAGAACCATACTGATCTTTGTCGTCTGGTGACGTGTATATATTTGCACTTTACAATACATTATTTAGAATTGTTTGTACTTTAATACAGTGTGTGTGTTTGTAGTGGGGCCTATTGTGTGAGTTAACAAGACTTGTCACCTCCGGTGGGCATCCATTTATCAATTTAAAATGTATTTCATATACGAGGGCAGCCCAAAGTCAAAAAAGCAAAATGTCGAAGGCTCTCAATTTTACATGACTTCCAGTCGCGATTGGAATGTTATTGAGCATTGACGTCCCCTTTGATCCTGGACTGAATTCGTCTGAAAAGTTAGTATACGAAATTATAAAGAATATGGCATGGACGTTTAAACTATATATATATATATATATCTCCGAGAGCTACATATATATATGTATATAGCTCTCGGAACTTTCCCAACACTAATGTTATCAAAGTCTTAACAGGAATTTTATCGTGGCTTTTGTCAGGCGCATAATTCTGTTACACCATAATGCGTTTTTATAGCTGTATGTGTTCAACATGTATTCTTGTGCCCTTCATGTACATATTAGTCTATTAAATAAACCAATATCTCTCACGTAAGTTGTATCCTCAAATCCTTAGCTTTACAGTAGAACGATGCAAAGATATAAATTGCAATGTAACCATTATCATCTATGCCAGGGGTCGGAAACCTTTTGGTAGGTAAGGACCAAAATGAAATGTCACCTACATTTCTCTTGTTAAATAAATATATAGAAATTGGTATTATTTCCTTGATCTGAGGTGTCTAACTATCTATTTAAAATATAAGTAGATATTATAAGCAATAACAAAAATGCTAAATTTTAGCACATATTATGTTGTTTTTTTTTATTTTGTCAAGACAAAACTTAACGCTCATATGGAACACAACATCAATTATTAGACCCGGCAGACATTGTCCTGCCCGCCTGCCTTAGCTTACTTACTATATACAACATTCTATTATCCTGTAATATTATTCCATTTCCAATCCCGTTCCCGTTCTCTTTCCCTTTCCTTTTTGCTTTCCCTTTTTGCTTTTGGTAATATACCAAAAATTTCCCGTAACAAACAGACAGTCGTTTTTAAGTATACAAACCTTGTCCTAACAATAACGAACACAACAAAAAAATAATTATTAATTTTGGTGCAGTTGTTCGGAAGACATGCGAGTTTAGATTGCAGTTTACAAAACAGTTGCTGGCCACAAAGAGAGGAGTCGCGAGACACACGTTGCCAACCGCTGCCGGTTAGACAATAACAATGCCATCACAAACAAAACATATAAAAAAAAACAATTCTCGCAACTCTTCTGCCGTAAAAAGTTGTAATTTATACAGTCCCTACTTAAGGGACTTCCTACCCTTAGGTAGGGACTGAATTAATTAACAGACTTGGCATTACATGTATCTCACAACTTTTTACGGTAGAAGAATTGCGAGACTTGTTTATTTTTACATGTTTTGTTTTTGATGGCATCTCATTTCTTTTTGTAGATTGTCTTGCTTTTTCTCTGTTATTCCATTAAATTACATATATACAGGTACACTAATTAATTCACTGGAACTGTAACTTTGTAATCCTATATCTTTATATGGGATTATAAAGTTATTTATGCAGTTGGTGTATCCAGAAAAATGGACCGAAACTGCAACATATTTTAGTTTTCCCTTGATTTATACACTAAAAACTAATTGTATTTTAAATTTGAAGCTTCTACGTCTGCTAGAAGTGCCTTAGAATTTTGAGTATCGGTCAGTCAGTGAGTAACAAAATGAAGATATTTTGAACAATTATAATTCCTAAACTACTGGTTCAATTTGAATAATATTTGAAATACACCGTGTTTATACAATGCCTGCTTGGTTACTGAAAATTCAGGCTTCTAGTGTTAACCGCAACAAAGTTATAGGGAATCGAAAATGGCCTGAACTGCTTCGAGAAAAGTACGGTAGGGCCGTGCCGCTTTTTTTTCAGTTGGACTTGTGGTGGCTTTGCCGCGCCCCCTTATGCTCAATAATTTATAGTTAATTTGTAAGAAGGACTTATCATACAATTTTTTTAAGTTTTTTGTTGGGAACAAAAATAACAGAGTAAAATACTGAATAAACAATTCTATCTTTCTTTCTTTATAATTCGCCGATTAAGGCGACCAAAGCACCTCCTACTGAACAGTTCATTTTCATTTCATCATTCAGTTCACACAGCTTCTTGAAACTGTCAACTATGACAATGACATGCACTCGTACCCAATCTTCACTCATCTATGTATAAATGATTAACCTTACACGATACATATACATAGTGCTAAAGAAGTTTTACTTCAGTCGTGTGGCGTAAAGCACACTCGGTTTTTTTTACGATAGTTATAGCAAATACGCAAGTAAAAACCTTTTTGTGTCTGTTGCTCCATTTAATCATTGAAACGGCAGGACCTGGATTTAGACGGGTCTTTCACTGGTAGAAAGCGGATTTAACAAGAAATATTACCTACCTCTGACCGTTTTTCATATCCGTTTAAACATACGAGCAGATTCTAATGCTACCAAAGCCCTCATTATAATACCTTTTATTAATATCACAGCACTTCTATAACGTACTATTATAATTATACATTACTCCTAACAAGGTAGTGCTTGAGGTGGTCATTTAGACACTTCATTCTTAACTCAACTTGCACTTTATAAGTTAGGTTTTGCATTAATTACCTACCTCTGACCGTTTTTCATATCCGTTTAAACATACGAGCAGATTCTGTTGATTTCTCAAAAATCGCTATACTTATTTTGATAACATTTGTATGGGACAAAACAAAAAAGAATCCTTAAAATCACAGTATCATTTATCTTCTGTAATGAATAACGAATATATTTTTTTTCCTGTGTTAACTAGATTGTTTTAAATTTTGCCGTCACTCTAGAGCCCTGATTACTGCGTGCTTGTGTAGTTACTTAATTTTAAAAGTTTAAAATTATCTTCCAATATTTACAAAATTTTTGTATTATGTATGTTTATATATATTTATATCAAAAACTGTAAATAATAAAGATTTTAAAAAAGATAGAAATTTTTGGAGGTGCCAAGGATTCCCTTTATCTCTCCACCTAAGCTAGAATTGTGTGCGACAATATTCCAAAGCTGTCGGGGTTTGAACCTTTGTCTTAAAGAATTCTTTCGTCAGTGCTCTCTTTCTAACATTAATAATAATAAACCTTAACATTATAACCTTGCTTAGCATTTGTCACAAAAAGCCAATTTAATGCTCAAACCGTGAAAAGCAACTTACGCTAAAAGAACTATTTTAAGAGAAAAAGATGTAACCTAAAAGACAATTGGTGACTAGACTAATAGCTAAAATGTTAAAAAAAAAAAACTCCTCAAAGGCAGAAAGGTTGGACTGAAAAAATAGAGTACCTGGTTTACTTCCGAGCTTCTGTACTATTGTTGCTGATACTCTTAAAACAATATTTTTTTGGGAAAGGCAACTGAAATCTCTGGCATTTATAAAGTATTAATAAATAATAATCACTTTGAAGAATGATAGAAATTACTAGTAATGCTTGTGACTATAATTCTGATAACTGCATCTCTATAGAAAGTCTGAAATGCAATTTTTATAATTATTAAAGACAATTCTAATCATATATAAGGCAATTCAAAAGTTCAGCAAGCAGCATTTTCCACTTCTATTTCGCTGCGAATTCCACGAACGGCTGTCAACATTTTTTTTATAAAACAAGTGGCAAACGAGCAGGCGGTTCATCTAAGTGACTACTGACGCCCATGGACAACTGCAACACCAGGGGGATCGCAGATGCGTTGCCGGCCTTTGAGAAATGACTGGGCTATCAGATGTTTACGAATAAAAATGAATATATAACATTAAATAATACGGGGGTATCTCAAGGTGTATTTTTAAGTCCGTAATTATTCATATTATATATTAATGACTTTTGTTTACTGATACATAATTTATTATGTTATACTCTTTCATCTATAATATTACGATTATACACCTATTTTTTTTTAATTACTATTCCTTCAATAGATTGAAAACTTCGGATCGATTGAGGGCGATCCGTTGGCATGCTATTGCCCCAATAAAAGTGCTGATATAAACAAAATTAAAGGGATCTGCTTTTTTGAAATATCGCCGGCTGGTTGCCTTTTTTTATCATATCGTAGCCACCCGCTTCTTGTTCCCGCGTCATTTAAAGTGCAGATTTTTTGTATTTTTTTTTTTAAATATATTTTATGCCATTTTTAAATCGATTTAATTTCAATTTAGTGTATAATTCACTTTTGACCCTGTTGGGTTTCAAAATAACATTTTTTATCTATACGCACGCACGCACTTGTCGATGGTCTTCCTTAGTACATCCGATTTAAATAACATTGCTTGTATAACTTTTAGAGCTGTGAATATCTATAAAGTCAAAACAGCACTAAAAATTTCAAAATAATCACATGAAATTGATAAGTATGAACACAAAACCATTTGTTGCAGGCTTAGCCATAAATTGACCAATCAAGTTTAAGGTCTAAAGTGAATTAAGGATCAAGAGAGCTCCATTTCAACATCTTCTATCAGTCAATGAAAGAATTATTTCAGTATCTCCATCCAATACTGAGATACACCTATTTTTGTCTTTTTCGGTTCTGGGTCGTCGAATCATTGAAAACTGGGTCATGTCGTTCAAAATTTGGTAACACACCTTTAATAAAAAAAAAGTAAATAAAAATGATATAAAACTGAACAGTTTGTTTGTTTGTTTGCTTGCTTGAACTCGCTAATCTCAGGAACTGCTGGTCAGATTTGAAAAATTATTTCAGTGTTAGATAGATAGGCCCGTTTAAGCGTTTACTTGAACGCGCAAATCTCAGGAATTACTGGTCCGATTTGAAAAATTCTTTCAGTTTTAGATTTAACCTATTTACGAAGTGTTAATCAATCATTAGCGTATGCGGACCACGTTGGAATGGAACAATAAAAAGACAGTAAACCGGCTTTCATTCGCCTTGACCATTTTTATATTGTCCGCGTCAGGGACCATTTTACTGTGCACTATCCTGTATGGTAAATTCCGCTTTTATAATGTTTTATATAAAAAAAAACGTGCGTGCTTTGACCATACGACTGAAGTATGACTTCTTTAGCTAATATTTAATTACATATATGTTTAATAAATACATGCATATATATAGACTGTAAAAGACATCGTACCGCAAACTTTATGATACTACATTTAATGTCTTAAATAAAATCCATAAAATCATTCATCTCCGAAACGAGAGGTTACAGATATTGCCAAACTTTTCCTATTCTTGAGCGCGCAATGTATCGTGAACATTGGGAAGCAATCGTCAACAAAATGTTGACGCGCAAAACAAGTCAACGACCCGCGCCGCGATACCCCTGTTAAGTTATAAGTTTTACTTACATTGCGGTTTGATGTAAAAATATTGAAGAAATTTGTTTCTAATTTGAAATCGCATTGGCACAGATAGTAATGTACTGAGCCCATGAAATCCGTATCCATTACGATGTCTTTTACACTTGTATACATATATAAAATTTGAAGAGGTCGTGTCCTAATCATTGGTTTGCATTTTGCCCAAGTCAAGCGTGCGTAAAGAAGTTTTACTTCAAAGACTATAAAAGATATCTTAGATATTGTACATATTATGTATGTGTTTGAGTGGTCCGTTGGCGCAGTGGGCAGTGACCCTGCCTTCCGATCCGGGGTCGTGGGTTTGTTTCCCGCCTCGAGTCTGGGTGTATTATCTATATGTACGTATTTATATATTTCTAAAAATTTATATTTGTGTATAACAGGCGTCGGTTACCTATAACATAAGTATTAAGTTGTCTACCTTAAGAACACACTTTTGTGAGTCATGTAGTCCAGTATATACATATTTATTATTTGTATGTGTAGAAGAACAAGAAATCGCAGCTAAAATTTACCAACTTTTCGCCATGCACTCTCTCAGTCACTTTTTTTGTAGCATAGGCAACAAACATACAGCCTAGATCCTATTAGGCCTAGTGACCGAATTGTTTAATTGCATACTGACGCTACTCTATACATATAACATATTTTGAATTTCGAATGTAATAATGTTGACAACTCATGACGTCATATTTTCAAGGCCCTAAATTGTGAGGTTGGTGACCTTAGTAAAATATAGTAATCATAACGGATTTATTACGTGTCATAAGCGGCGTAATCTTTATTTAAAAAAAATAAATTATGTCTTTTCAGGCTCCTTAGAAAGGCTAAGATGGCTAGTAAAGTTAATCTCCTATTTTAATCTTGAAACTACATTAGCGTTTCCTTCTTGGTTTTTAGAATTAAGACTGAAAAATAAGGAATAAGTAGAGTCAAACTTTTTAACCCTAATCCTTAAATACTAAATCCATTACTTCCCACGCCTGTCATTATTTGCTTCTATCTGTTAGTTATCTAACTAACATACAACGCGCAAACCATCCGCGAAGTCGCCCAATGCTCAAGAGGTGCCTGGCAGCTCTTTCCAAGCTGCATTACGCGCGCTACACTCACCGATTTGGTTGTTGACCCTGTTGTCGGCCTTGTGCCGCAGCCAGTCCTCGTACCCTTGCTTGACAGCAGTCACCAGCACCATGAAACTAAGCGGAGCGATGCTGGTGAACGGAGATACCGGACTATCTGCCATTAGAATTAGGAAGAACATTAAAATAGACTTTCATTTTTAGTCCAAAATGTACATAAACTAGTGGTATGTGACGTATTCTCATAAAATTACCGCAAAACCACAATACGATACGTGTCGTATTCCTTTCTAAACTGATTCATCATCATGCAAAATAAGCAACAATTTTAACAATTTTACTTCAGATAATGTAAATCAAGGGATAAATGCTGATAATCTGCCACCTATATTGGAAGTTACTGAACAGTGTTGGAGGATCACAGACAACACCGGCGTGGGCTTTACGCTATACCTCAGATAATGTCAAACATTCCACTGTCTCCTGCGTGCCCCTTAACCTGCATGTATGATGTCCTGAAGACTTTTCTGTAACGCATTTTTTTTATTACAAGAGGCAAACGTGCAAGCGGTTCACCTAAGTGACTACCGATGCTCATGGACATCTGCACTACCAAGAGGCTCGCCATTTGTCATCGCGTTGCCGGCTTTTAAAGAGAAGTTTAGGCCTCCGGGAAAAACCGAACGAAACGTGATACCAATACAAACTAGTTGTGACAGCATTGCCGCAACTTCACATTGATCTTTTGCGAGAGTGAGATGCTAGTACTCAGACATGCTGGCCTAATTCGGCTACAGTCAAAAAGAACTGCAAGCGTGGCGTTAACTTTAATTATAAAATAATCAAAAGTGTTGATGTCGAGCTCACCAATAAAGATGGCGATGAGGGTGACGATGAGGAAGTAGAAGTTGGCGACGCGCCGGAACTGCTCGGCGAGGTTCTGCGGCACGAACAGCAGCAGCGTGTACTTGGACGTTTTGATCTTGTTGGGTTTCCGCGTGCTCCTCTCGTCGAACACGCCCACCTCGATGGTGCGCGCGTCGGACACCGCTGACACCTTGCTGGACTGAAATTAGGCCGCGTTATTAGGGTGTAGTGTGAATAAGATGGCTTCGTTATTGGGTCATAGTGTGAATAAATCGGCGTCGTTATTGGAGCATAGCATGAGTAGAACGACCTCGTTATTAGGAAATAATGTGAATAAGATGGCATCGTTACTGGGGCATATTGTGAATCAAATGCCCTCGTTATTGGGACATGTGTGAATAAAACGGCTTCGTTATTAGGGCATAATGTGAATAAGATGGCTTCGATATTTGGGATAGTGTAAATAAAACGTCCTCGTTATTAGGGCGTAATGTGAATAAGATGACCTCGTTTTTGGGGAATAATATTTTTTTCACACTTTTTCTGTGTGACCCACTAAAATTTTTAATTACATACAAGCCTAGGTAAACTGTTTCTTTATTATAAGAACAATAGCCTGACGTCTGTACATTTTGGGAGAGGTGTTGGTTATCTCGTTTCATAACTTTTTAATAAGATTTTTTTAAAAGATAACTGTGTATGTTTAAAATATTAAATCTTTGCGAGTTTTTCGCGATCCGGCAGTGTGCTAACCGTGACCAGTTACCGGGTCGGAACCCACTATTTGGGAAACGCTATAGATTAGACTTGAGAGAACGACATACTATTCGTTGCGAAAATTAAATTTGAAACGGGTTAAATAAGGGTTAAAAGCAAACAGTTAGATGACGTTTCGCTATGAAGTGATTTTTCGATAGTACCAGTTTAAGGGCGCCAGCAATTTTTGCGGGTACGAATTCACGGGAAACAGCTAATAGAATTAGTGATTCTATGCATGAGAAACTAAAGTACTTTGCTTTAATCCGCGAATGAATACGAGGGAAAATCGGTGTAATGCTGCAACCCGACGGATTCGGTGGTGTAGCTTTCAGGTTGCAGCATTACACCGATTTTCCCTCGTATTCATTCGCGGATTAAAGCAAAGAAGTTTAGTTTTTCATGCATTCTGTGTTTTTACTTACATTTTATATAAAATTAAACCTAAAATAATATTCCTTCTATCCAGTAGTGGGACTTGATACATGAGATGTTTCTAGCAGCTTAATATTTCATTCCAAACTTATGTAAGATAGAATAGGCCAGATAAAAGTATATTTTTAAATAAAACTAATTTAAGCAGTTTCTAAATCCCAGTAGGGGGACCATCTTGTGGGCGGACAGACGGACATACAGAGTGAACCTATAAGAGTTTCTTGCAGCACTACGGAACCTAAAAAAAAGCTCATCCATTTATAAAGCCACGCGTGGTGTCGCGGTTGGTTAAAGACGTTGACAATCATTATACAACAAAGAAGCATTGGCTAGCAAAACATTTGCTGATATAATATTGCTTCTATTTAGTTTATTTACTTCAGAAATAATATTGCTCAAAACAGTTTCTGTCCCAATTAACCGGTAAAGATAATAATAATAATAAAGCAGTAATTCCAACTGATCATACAAATAATGGTATTTGATCCCTTACTTTACATTTATCGTTATACTTTGAACAATCCACACAATATCTTTATAATTTATAGCCTATGTGTTATTCTGATGTGTAAACTATATTATTGTAAAGTTTTATTAAAATCCGTTCAGTAGTTTTTCCGTAAAAGAGTGCCAAACATACATCCAGACATCCAGACATACATGTGTACAAACTTTCGAGTTTATAATATCTTGGCTCAGATCGTTTTATAGGCGTCAGTAGACACTTAGTCGAAACACCTGGTAGCCCCTATTTCATTTAATTATTGTTAAACCGATAGTATTTGTGAATGCCGGAGGGTCGACGATCAGTCGGACGACCCAAGTACAGATGAAAAGACCAAGTAGAAGGGTCCTAAGCCAGGTTCTAGCCACGTGGCTAGAACTTGGCTCAGATCGTTTTATAGGCGTCAGTAGACACTTAGTCGAAACACCTGGTAGCCCCTATTTCATTTAATTATTATATTGAAGTGAAGCTGCGAAGCCAGTGAACGACTGGCCATCGTACTTCTAAATTATGTCTATTGTAAGTATAGTAAGTGATCGTCTTCATCCGTTTTGAATTAAATGAGTTTGTATAGTCCTGATAGTTTTTAGGGTTCCATAGTACCGCAAGGAACCCTTATAATTTCGCTCTGTCGGTCCGTCCGTCCGTCTGCCCGTAAGGTGGTCCCCCCTAGCATTTCCAAACTATTAGACGAAGAGACTTGAAATTTTCCATGTTGATAGAACACAATACTATAAAAATTTGAAATGAAATTGCCGGGAAAGGGAAAGAAAAACATGAGCTAGCAATAGCTTTTATAATTCCTTTTCGTGTGAAGTTTGGAATGCATGCAATATAATGCACCGAACGTGTATTTGAAATAATTTTTTATAATATTAAGCTTTCACCAAATTATTTCCAGTCTACTTATGGCGCCGGGCCCCTCTTACATCGAGGCATCCAATCGAGGATTAATTTTATTTAATTAAATTAACATAATACAATATAGCATTACGATGTTCCTAAGGTAGACAACTTAATGCCTGTGTTATAGGTAACAGCCGCCTGTTATACACAAATATTTTTTTTTTTGTATATATATAAATACATACATATGGATAATACACCCAGACTCGAGGCGGGAATCGAACCGGTATATTGCGGTACTATTAAGCTTTGAGTTTCTTCTGAAAGATGGCGGTTATTGGCTTCCAAGGTTCATAGCTTGTAATAAAAAAAAATGAGGCGTGCACTTTGGATTGTCTAATCTTTGTATTCATATATCATTACGAAAAGATAAAGAGTTTTGTATGAGTTTAATAAAATACGTAGGTAATTTGGCTTAAATTATTATACAGGGAGATAAGTGTGTGGTAAACGACATTTATATCACAGTTATGCCCGCTACGTATCGATAAATCATTGCGAGAAAAACTGTGCAGTCGATCGCCATCCAAACGTCCGCGGCGCTGCGTTTGGATGGCGTTTGGTTATCAGATCAGTTATATCGACAAAGATGTTTCATACACACGCGTATAAAACTGCGCAGTGGAAGCTGCTTGAAATAGCTCTTACGGCGGCCGCGTGATAGATGGTTAACCCATTCTAATAATGGTTCTCTAAAGAGACGAATTTCTCCGACCTCCTTGGCTGGCGTCTTACGTCAAACCCGCACAATCTCTACATCTCACGATTAATATCATTCAGTAACATCAACGGGACCCACTGTTTTACGTGCCTTTCGAAACACAGTGGAGATTGGATATTTGAAACACCAGTGTTAGAATGTACAATAGGTCACCCATCTATCACCCGGCTGCAATGAGAATAGCTTAACCTAGCTATCGACTCATATGCCGAACTCTCATTAACCTCAATATTACGAACTCCTAAGACAGTGCAATATGAATTGTCATTCTTAAATAGATTTAAGACCCTTAAATATATTAGATAAAAAGAAAAAGGAATTATCACTTTTTTTTTATCTTGTTCTTTTCATAGGTTTCTCCCCATTAGTCAGATAAAAGAACACTCGCAAACAACTCTCTCTCTCTCTCTCTCAACTCGCAAACAGTGTTTCCTCTAACTGTTGTCACATGTGTGTGCACTTATGTGTGTGTGTGTAGGTTTTTCCTAAGATGTGCGGCAATTTAAAAGAACACATAAAAAGAACAATACAAAATTATTGTATTGGAACAAACGGGAAAGAAGTAGTTTTGTAGAGGCTTCTGATACTAACAAGAAGCTTGGAGACCGAATATAATTTAATAGTAGCATGTCTGTATTACAGCAAAAGCATGCCTTCCTTTAAGCAATTCAGGTCGAAGACCTCTGGCAATAAAAGAAGCTGAATTAAAACTGGAGCGGTCTTTATTCGCGTCCCTCCATGCGGGTAAATAGAAACAGACGCTTGTTTACATCATGCGAAACAAAATGGTGGTCTTTACGATATTTCTTAAATTAAAACATCTTTGGCTATGTAGAGAGATGTCGAGTCGCAGGGATCATGTACCACGAAGAGTACTTCGAGGAATTGTATGGACTATATCTTCATTAACCGACTTCAAAAAAAGGAGGAGCTTATATGTTCGATGTGTTTAGTTTTTTTTAATTATGTATAGTCAACCAAGAAATTGATTTGCTACGCGAAGGTCGATTGTCGTTTGCACGTCAATTAGTTAAAAGGCTCATTTTTGCTTGTTATACATTGCGTTAATTTCTGACAATAACCCTAAGCAAAATTTTCTTTAAGTAGGAACTGTCATCCAAAATGGTAAAATACTTTCTTGGTCGGCTATATGTATTTTTTAATGTACTAATTTACCAATTTCATAGTTTTAAAAATTCTTTTTAATTTTTGATTTAAAATGCCTACTTCTTGACTTTGCATACTAGCATAATTTATTTCGCATATGTCACGTTCAATGTAACATACACAAAGGAGATGAGTTAACGAAATGTTATACAATACTTGATAACAGTAGTACTACAACAAGAGAATAAATCAATAAATAGATACGAGAACTATAATAAAAGATTAAATTTTTTAAGTTTAATAAAATTACAAACAAACTTTTAAAGAGACTAAACACCAAGATTAGAAGACACTCAACATGTATGGGACAAGGAATTTTGAGAGGAAAGATCATCAGTTTATAAGGACGGTTAGGAAAGAAGATAATATGAAAAACAGTACCGTAGTCTAGAACTCTAGACCACATTCACATATAGAGTGGTTTCGTATGGTGTATTACCAATTGTTGAATTTCACCATCACAGAAGCTACCTGATTACTGCCACATAGAATTTTTAGGCAAGGCCATCATTATCAGATTTTGTACCAGTATTTCTGAACCGGTACACCATAGGTTCACAACCTTCAACCATGAGCATGTCCATTTCTCATCAGTCCAAATGCTACTTACTATTCTATTTACTTTTCTTTTTCAATCACTAAGCATACTTGCCTTGTGTATTTAGTTTTTTTATGAATTTTGGAAAAAATATCCGCTATGGAAAAGAAACACTACAGACTTTGCAACCGTCACGCCTTGGACTGACCGTTGACCAAATTATATCACACGCGATATGCGTTCACACGAATCTGTGTCATAATTGCTTTCTATTTCGTGCTATAACTGCGTAAACTGGAATGGAAGCTGGACGCATTTTCACGGCCGCGCCGAGGACGGAGCGTCACCTACATCGGCGGGGTCATCGCCCTGTCAGAATTAGTTCACGATCAAACGCTCTGACTCACGATTACAATGTACTGACTTCCAGTTTTCTGGCATTAGTGACATTAATGTTTTTTAAATACCTAACCAACCATTAAAATGAAATATAAGTCCCGACCAAACTGAGTAACCGTTTATCTGTTTTTGTCCAGGAATAGATCTTAGCCTTTATTTTTCCGATATCTTGTTAAATCCACAACGGTCCCTCCCCCTATATCGTCCGTCCGCATACTTTTATTTCCTCTCCTTTATATCCTTTTACTCTATTCCTTTACTCCTATCTATTTATCTAATTAGAGGTAGCGCCACGTCCAAGTACCGGTACCTTTTTCTCACATAAATCGATGTGAACAGACGGCAAAGCTGTCACGTCAAGTGACGGTTTTTCTTTTAATTTAACCAAATCACTAAGGCCGCCGGTTACTGCTAATTGAAATATAAATTATTTACGTATATGAACGGAACCTCCATATTAAAGCCCAATCAAAAAATTGGATAGTTGAAAAACAGGAAAAATTTAATTATTTTGAATAAATTCGTGAATTATGTTGAAATTATGAACTATATCAGTGCAGATAAAAAATAAAATGAGCAAGAGTGTGTCAAGAAACGCTTATATAGAGGAGTTCCGTATCTGATACGCTATAAACGTATTTGTTAAATGACTTCAAAAGTTGTCCGATTTCGTTCAAAATAATTTTCCTAATTAGTTCTTAGCATGTTCTATGAACATGAAAAATTTCAAGTCGCTACGTCTAAAAGTTTGGAAATGCTTGGGGAGGGGGACCTCCTTACGGGCAGACAAACGGACGGACAGAGCGGAATTTATTTCTTTAAAAATTACGTGACATATTTTATTCAAATTGAAATGATACTTAGTGTTTTTGTCAAAAAAAAAAAAAAATTGGGCAGGGAAAAAGCTCCATCCAAAACATCCGCTTGTGCAAAGCATACGCGGTATAGTCCTCTGGCCCGGGAGACATTTTGAAAATTTCATTTTGGCCCGCGCTTTAAAGTATCAAGGAAATCGCAATTAAAATCCATGCCATATACATATAAAAAAAGGTGAGATGACCTTCTGTCACGGAATAATTTTTGGAACATTTCCTCGGAGTTTTCGTATATTGATTATCCTGTTATTATGCATGTCTATAATTGATATAATGCAGTGATGTCGTTGCCTAACATGGTATAAAAAGACTTTTAATTCATTTTAGAATTGCGTTCCAAATTTAAGTGGAATTGTATATACTTTTAAAATAAACACCTATATAACTTTCGAAAGAGGTCATATAATAAATTTTCCATTTTTATAAAAAGCTACATATTATGTTATTCTGTTAGTGTGTGATTCTGATACTTGAGTAAACTTACACGGCCGTGACGTCGACGATTCGATAAGTGCGAGTTCTGATTTCATTCGTGCTAGCAATATTTAGTAACTAAATTGTGTAAAATGGCAGCATTAATGTTTCATTTGACGTTCGGTTTCGAACGTAAAACTTAGTAAAACTATCGAGAACCACGAACATTTTCTAGGCTCTCTGTTGCAAGAACCGGATGAATTTTGGTTGCCCTTGAAGCCATGAGGGGAGTACACAAAGGACGTCACCGGCAGAGATATGGTAGATTGCAAGATGATTCGCAACGACTTCGGAGTACAAATCAATCTGCCGAAACGCGGCAAGCCCGATGACGACATCATCACAATACAGGGTTACGAAGACAAGGCACTGGCAGCCAAAGACGCCATCATGGCCATAGTTCACCAACTTGTAAGTAATTGCTCGTCTTCTCTAAAGTCTTCTTCTTAGCGTTATCCCGGTCTAGTACCAGAGTCCGGTTTTATTGCAGAGGATGTGGCTGTGGGGCGAGTTAAGGTGACCGATTGCCATCTGACGTCATCCCCGTCTTTTATTGGACAAAATACATGGGTAATCTTAATTATGTATAGGATTGCCCTGACTTCCGCACTAGCAAAGCTGTGCTGCGGAAGCCAGTCTCCTCCCTCCGTTTACAAATATAAACATGCCCAAGTACATAATGTTTATTTACCTGAACGCGCTAATCTCAGGAACTACTGGCCCGATTTGGAAAATTCTCTGTGTTAAATAGCCCATTTATCGAGGAAGACTATAAGCTATATATCATCACGATAAGACGAATAGGAGCGGAGCACCATTGCGGACACTGTCCTGTCCAAACATTGGGTTACTTACTATTTACTATATTCTATTATCCTATATATTGTTCCCGTTTCCTTTCCCGGTCCCGTCCATAATGGTTTATTATATTGGTGTCAATTTCTTAAAAAAAGGTACATATATGTTATCGCGGGCTTTTACTGCATTGTAGAACTATTTAAGATAAACATCTCCTTCATTTAGCATATACGTGTAACTCTAACGGCTTTTGCAGCGCACGCCAGAATTGCTGGAGTATTTGCTATTTACTGTGGTTGTTTGGTAGTGGTTTGAAGATATTTATAAACAACTATCTTTACACAGGTATATTTACAGAAACATAAAAACAACACATTAAAATAGAAGGTAAAAGTTAATTAAATTGTATACAATAGAAAATTAAAAAAGGAAAACTGGAAAATTAGCACGGCGTTTTTGCTCGACTCTAAATTTAAAATCGTTTGAAAAAAGAATTGCCGGTCGCGTCTTCATAAGAACAATCTATAATTGACGCGACCGGACAGTTCTTTTTGAAGAAATTTCTTTCATTCAATTTGGCTTACTTATGATCTTTATACGAAGATCGAATTCACGAGCGAAATGTGAGTTCTATATGGGAATTATGCGTCACGTTGTTTGTCTGCGTTGGACTCCTCTACTTAACCGGTCTAAATCAAATTTGCACACAGTGTGCAGTTTGACCCAACTTGAAAGATAGGATAGCTTACATTTCGATTTATAGTCGCAAATAAAAATGACTTGCTAAAGCACGTGTATAATTTCCGAACTAATGTATGCACGTGTATAATTTGCACTACTTTTTTCAGGGCAGGCCTTGCCTTGAAAATAGGGACAAAGTCAATGTTATTTGTTACGAGTATTTATCATCCTTTAATTTTCCCTAGATCGCTTCGATCCTGGTTTGTAATAGTGCCGCAGAGAAAAGGCGTGAAATTATCCGTAAATATATTTTTATATATTGTCTCATTTGTTTTTATATTTTTATTAAAGGAAATTTTTACAGTTTAATATATTTCTCGACCTAGATTTATTTAATATAAAAGTACTTTCATTGAAAGAGATTATACACTACCTATATATATGTAGCTGTTGCGGACTGGCTGGTTTAATTTACTTTTTTATATATTTTTTTAATTTGTCCTTTTTATATGTTTTGTTTTTCTGCATATATATTGAGTGTCAAAAAAGAAATAAAATAGTCTGCTACAGAATATTGGTTTGTTTTAAATAAAACCCTACATCACGGCGGAGCTCAACAGTAGCTTTGGAGTTAAAAAACTACTTTAACTTGATGTCATATATTAATCGATGTAAGATTTGACCATAGATATTTAATATTACATGAAACTAGCTGTCACCCACGACTCCACCCTTATGAAATAAATTTGGTCACCAAATTTTTAATGATTAAATATATGTATATATTATTATACACATAACGTTCATAAGTGCTTATAAAAAAGCCTCTATGAATAAACGATTTTGACTTTGACTTTAAACTTGCGTGCGTTTTTAAACTTTCTTAATCCGATCCTGTTTAACAATCCGTTTCTAGCGGATGTCTGTATAAGCGTGTCTTGACACAGTTTTTTAATAAGTAGAAATAGTATTTCTGATTCCATCAAGTTACCATAGACAACCGCCACGTTGCGTAATATATACTTAACATTATATAGCTGCTGCAGTAGTGTATATGTAAACAAACAAGTGGGAATAAGAAAAGTCTTAATACAAATACGAAATGACTTAACATCAGTAGGAACAAACACAATGAAGGCGTAGATAAGGCAAAGCAAATATCAGATAATAACTCTACAAAGCCTTTTCATAAGTTTATTTCTACTAGAATCCTGTGGATGTCAAAATGGGTGATAAAGTGAAACTCTCAGAGTTTTTGGTGCAAGTAGCGGCGACTTCTATAAGTTGGTCCTAGAGTTATTTACATTAAATTACATGCTTTTTGTTTCAAAAATTCATCCATAACCCGTTAATGAAGTCAGTCAAACATGTCTCTTTTCACATAGACGTCCATATGTCATGCACCTGCATTTTTCATAGCGAAGCGAAATGTTTGTAATCAACCATCCTCTTCTTCCAAGCGCTTGTGATCGTTATAAATATTCATTTTTATAAACTTCTAAAGTACCCGGCAGACGTTGTCCTTCTCGACCTTTAGGTTACTTATTAATTACTACGTATGTTGGTTACTGTTAAATTGTCAAAAGTGCTAGAGTTTACATTAGAAATAATTTAATGCGGTGGTTTTCTTAATTTCCACAACTTTTTCTTCCATAACAACCTTCTCCTAACAACAAACACTGCAAAAAAGAATTAGCGAATTCGGCCCAGCCTTTCAAGGGAAATTGGGATATATTTTTTAGATTATATAGATTGTTTAATATTTTGTGATTTGCTTGCTTACAATATTGCGCCGATTTTCCATCATTTGATCACCAAGAAGAATCCTATTGAATATAGATATAAGTCATGCGGTTTGAGATCTTGAAAGATATATTTTTTCTTGTCCTCAGTTGCGTTTTTGATCTGCCAAACTGGCTTCGTCTATGCCTGGCCATCGTTTACTATGGAAATGTTTAAATCCAACTCAACAGTATTGAGTGCTCCTATGTCTGCTACTGAGGTATCATTATTTGGAAGCCTAACCAATATAGGAGGATTACTGGTGACACCGTTTTGCGGTTACGCAATGGATAAACTGGGAAGGAAGTATTCGGCAATGCTGTTCGGATTGCCTTATGTGGTAAATGGTTTTAGTAATTGGTTAATGCGTAATTATCCGGCGTTTTTCATCAGTGAAAATAAGGGTTTTAACTATTATTTTTGTGTAAAAATAATCTTCTATATTGGTTTTAAAAAATGCGTGTCTGAAACCTATGTTATATTCGACATTCTACGTACTACCACTTCGATAAAGGAAGGAAAGCAACACAGACGTTTCGCGATCCCAACCTATACAAACCAATAACAAATGCCAGTTCAAATTGCATTTGTTATTGGTTTAATTTGGATGACGTGGTTACCGATGTCAAAGCGTGGATCCCCTCTAAGAATCCTGTCTACTTCTGTCGTGGAATCAGCTTTTTGCCAAGCAAATGGGAAGCAGTAATTGAAATAAACGATGACTACGCTCCCGAATAATCGTTTAAACATTTTCTTGTCACATATTGTTAGTGATTTTGTTAAACAAAATGTGTTGAAAAAACGCCGAATAATTATGCATCAACCCAATAACTTTACATTTCTTGTGTATATACCTATCATAACTTTTCTTTATAATCTTTTTAGGAAACGTTATCATTCTTTATGATTTACATGTTAAGTAATATATATTGTAGGTTTAGTTGCTTTTTTGTGTTTTGCATTAATAAAACCTAGGGTAGGTTTAAATTCAAGCACAAAAATCAAGAGGTACCAGGTCTACCGTATCGATAGTGGGTAACTATTATTTAAGTTTAGCGTGACAGACTATTTAGGAAGAGGTTAAATGACTATTTTTCAGAATCTAGTTAATATCATACCTAGCAGTCAACTAAACCTAAAATAACTAACAGAATCAGGCGTTACTTTGTGGGAATACATGACACGCATGAAAAACTTAACTACTTTGCTTTAATCCGCGAATGAATACGAGTGAAAATCGGTGTAATGCTGCAACCCAAAAGCTACATCATCGAATCTGAGCTACATCACCGAAAACAAAAGTCACTTCAAAAACGTCACTTTACGAATAACCTTTGTAGAGTCTATCTCCTGATGATGCTTTGGTTTCGAAAGGAAACGTGCGTTGAGGCACATCGGAAAGTGAGTGTAGTTCTGTGTTTTGATGGCGGATTCGGTAGTGTAGCTTTCGGGTTGCAGCATTACACCGATTTTCCCTCGTTTTTATTCGCGGAATAAAGCAAAGTAGTTTAGTTTCTCATGCATGTCACGGATTTCCGCAAAGTAACGCCTGATTCTATCAATTATATGACATTATGCATTTAATTCAGTTAGTTTTATTTATAGTTTACGGCATTTTAGTTATAGTTTACGGCATTTATGACATTGTCCGTTTCTAAATTTTATTTAACTGTACTGATATTATTGATACTCAATTTGGATTTTATTTTTGTATTGTACTATAATCGAGCTGTTTTGATTCTTTACTTTTCTTTAAGTGACTGATGTTAGTTTTTAAGCATGTTGTAGAATGTTTTAAGCATGTTTTAATGACCCATAATTAGTAGGACGTACATGCCTCATGGTGTCCATGGATGGTAAAAAGCTGATCTGACGAACTTCTATCGATAAAAAAGTATATTTAATTTAAATTAATCACAAGATTTATATAAGGAAAAACGGAGGTGTAAACTAAGTTTCAAGATCAATTTGTTTACAATAATTCACAATGACAAAACTAATTTTAAAAACTAACACAGAATTCTTTAAAAACAAAAAAAATATTTTAGTATTGCTGGCACATCAAAAAAAACTTACAGCGACTGTTTTTCGACCTCGGAGGCGGTTGTGGCACATCACTATGTATCCTTCGCACAGGTGGCACTGGTGCGTCACTATTTGACATAATAAAAAAAAAATACTTTATATCAGATTGTCGAGTTGATGTTCACAGAGTTTGATGTGTTCAAAGAAGATCTTGAGTAAGTCGTATATTTAATTATTACTTTTATCTTGTTAATAAAATTTTAAAACGTTCGTAAAATTAAAAAAAATAGATATCCCTGGAAGCGAAGTAGAAGCTTAAGTAACCAAAGGTGGCAGTTTCAGACTAAAAACCTCCTCATACACGGTGACATTGTCGCGGTTAGGATGGTTACGTAGATCTTATCCTAAGGTTGAATAAAAAATATTCGCATAACACCATCACTAGACGTGACAGCATTACCGCCACTTCACGCCGATCTCATGTGAGAAAGAGGTACTGGTACCCGGAGGCGCCGGCCCAATTCGGCTACACGCGTGGCGCTACCTCTAATGAAACTGCTGGTGCACCTTTTTAAATAAAATATACAAAAATTTTTGTAGTTACGAGTACTCCCCATTTGTAAGAGCATTTAGTTCAATATGGTAAACATAGACAGTTCAGCTTCTTGATATATTAAACTTAATATTTTTTTCTTAAAATGTAAATCTATATACATATAAAAATGAATCGCAAAATTTGTTGGTAAGCGCATTACTTAACAACGCCTGGACCAATTTAACCAATTTTTTTTTAAATGTTAACACACAGATACACACTGTTGAGTATAGATTTACTAGGATTCAATAACGCCCATAGAGTAATTCCAACTAGGACGAAAGCTAGTGCGTATAATACATATAGAATTGTTCCCACGATATGCCACTTGCAATGGACACGTCTGGAATAAATTAAACTGCAATTCGGTAGCTTTATAGCAATGTTTAGAATGTTAGAAAATCGGGATGTATTTAAAACGGTTTAAGAAAAAAAGGAAGGTTTTTTTCTAGTAACATATTAATCGTTTAGAATACCTTAATTCGATTTATTAAAAAAAAAGCGATTGTGCCACATTACTGACGTAAAACATAAATGTTTTATTAGATTAGTAGATAGGTAGACCACATGACTGACGCTCTAAATAAATACTTTACATCTGTGAGCCCCATTGACGACCGAACTAAGCTAGACACCATAAATTATCTTCTCACACTTGTGGAAAGGGATGATGCAGTCTAGGATAGAGCAAATTTGAAGATAAAAATCCCCTCTCTAAGAGCTCTATCAACACTACTCAATTAAAGGACCTTAACATGAAGATTATATTAAAGTTATTAACTTAAAAAAAATAACTGAACACAAGATGAAAACAAGATTCACACATATAAATTTATTTGGCTAGCCCGTTGGTGCAGTGGGCAGTGACCCTGCCTTCTGCTCCGGGGGTCGTGGGTTCGATTCCCACCTCGAGTCTGGGTACTATACTACCATACTATGTGACCTATTTTTAAAGGTATTTCGACCCCTCCCTCCCCTCGTTGACCACTGGTAGCATTATTGTGCCAAGACTAATCCCCCTTTAATTTTCACGTAGTAGTCCATAAAGCATTAAGCATTCTGCACAAGTGAAAAAAAAAACAGCTGGGAGTTTATAAAACGCTAAACACTGCGCGCTATATCCAAATATAGGTCGATAAAGCGCGAGCTTTTTCTAGACAAATCGACTACGTGACAAAAACCTAAGCCAACAATAGTTCTTTGTTAGAAATAAAAACGTTCTGTTGTCGACTGATCCCGCACGAGCAAGTCGTTTTATTTTTATCACAGAGCTCTTCACGAATTTCAGTTCTTAGACTATTTATTATAAAATTTGTAAATTTCAAACTTTGAATTTACATCATTGAACTGCGAGCCGAAGTCACGGTCATAAACTAGCAGTATACAAAAAATCAATGAATACTCCGGTTCAGGGTAAACTTGACAGAGTAAATAGACTGGTTTTTTCAAGATCACCTTTGTCATGAAAAAAACCTTAAATGTTCGAAAAATAGAAGACCTTATATTAAATCGCGATTATAAATCTATTTTATTTTATATGTTTAGACATTTTAACAAACTGTTACAAACTGTATACAAAGATACACTGTAATAGGAAATGAGAGGCTCAATAGCTCAATGGTATAAACTATGGACTGAAATCCGCAAGGTACTCGCTTCAAACCCCACCGCTGTTGGGGTATTGTCGCACCCACTCCTAATACAAGCTTTTAATTTAAGCTTAGTAGGAGGGGTATTTTGTTTAAAATTAGTACATAATCCTTTCCTTTCATTTATTTGAAATCCTTTCGGTTGATCTTTTTATAGTAGCCCTTTCGATTGGCCATTCCTGTTTTATCATACAAACCTTGTCAAATGCTTAAATTATAATAAATCAATCAAAACAAAATATTGTTTATTTAGCAGAGACATTCTACAAAGTTTTTTTGTGTAGATTTTGTCTGTATAACATAAGACCAAGTGAAGACATACGGAGCCAAGTTCCTGAACCTCGAACTTAAGAAGAAATATAAGATCCAAAGGATGAAATAATATTTCAAGATAAAAAAATATCTGGATAATCAGAGTAACGTCGGGGTATTACAGGGGAAAAATAAACGTGGCCAATTTCACTCGTGCTTGTACACATTTCTTGAAGCGATTTCATCATATCGCACCGATGTATGCGACTGAGAAAATCTTACGCGTGATAAAATTTTCTTTAATGTTACTAAAGAAATGTGAATCTAACGTGTTATAAACTGACATTTAGTAAGACGTACGAATATAATGTACAACGAATATTGGATTAATTATTTTGTGTATAGTTGTTAATGTTGCATAATTAGAGGCAGCACCTGACTTGCAGTTCTTTTGGTCTGCAGCCGAATTGTTCCGGTGCGTCCGGGTACCAGTACCTCTTTCTCACATAAGATCGGAGTGAAGTTGCGGCAATGCTGTCGCGTCAAGTGATAGTATGTTGTCGCGTTTCGTTCGGTTTGCGAGAGTTCCCGGTGGCCCAAACCCCTCTGGCAACGCATCTGCAAGCCTTTCTGGTTGTGCAGATTTCCATGAGAGGCGGTTTACCTGAGTGATTACTTAGGTGAACCTCGTTTGCTCCTTGTAATATAAAAAAAAATATCTTGCTAATACAGATAAGTAAAGTATCCCCTCGTCAAAATGCCTGATATAATAATCATAATACTAATTTATAACAGTTAAGATATACGCATGTTTCAAAAAGGATCTTGGACTTATGTTATTAGCACAGACTAAAGGAGCGATTTTTTTTTATAAACTTTAAATTGTGTACATCTAAATTGTAAGGCACGCCGAAATTTCGTCGGTTACGTGACGAAATTATTTTTCGCCGCCAAATATTTGCCACTGTTACATAAAGTAATTTCTCCTCTTGGTTTTGATACGTTTTTCGCCGATACGCTGACCGGTCCGGGCGTGCGGGCCGCTTTCTAAACCGCACCACTGTACGCCGATGTGCGTGTTTCGCACGCGGATGTGTGAGCACGAACTGATTATTGAGGCGTGTACGTTTAATATTACTTTTTTTTAAATAGGACAAATATTTATGCAATTTGTATATAGGAAAAAAAGCAGCCTAGTCACTCGTTTACTATACTTTCTGTCAAACTAAGTTTGGTACATAGCCCCCAAAAATATATTCATTAAGGAAGCTTAACCATTACGGTATAAAAACATCTATAAGTCGCTTCATTTTCTAGTTAAAGTCCCAATGAAATCGGATAAGCCTTTAAATCTTGCTGGTGACAAACAAACAGACCGATGGGCAAACACAAAAGAAAAAATGTTGTTTGAACAATGGTAACAAGTTAAACTTTGGACTTCAAAAATCCAATGTAGATCTTTAGAGGGTACT
>JANCMC010033613.1:50654107-50713095 GCA_024363005.1 Charaxes varanes | reverse complement strand
ATTAATACATACTTCATCTGCTTATTGTCTTAGATAAACAAAGGCTTATCTTGGCTGACAACTTACGTGCTCCCAGATTTGATTGCTTGTTACGTTTACACGCCTTTGTCTTTACCAACACAGAAAAAGACTGAAGGGCACTATAAATACAGAAAAAACTGAAATCTATTCTATAATATTAATTGTTATACAAGAGTACTTTAAATATAAACCAAAAAATCCACCATGATAGCTAAAACACCCAGCAGAGCGTATGACGTTACCGTATATTATAAGTGCGTTCCAAAAGGGGTCATACATAAAATACGTCACACGTTAAGGGAGGAAGAGTCACCAAAATGTGGCATTGTGTGATAAGGGGTACGAGGGGGTCAAAAGCCTTGCGACGTCACATATCAAAATGAAAAGTATTGTAATAAAAAAAAATATTTAATAAATTAATTGAATTTGCCGTTTTCTTTATATTTCTTTATTTTAAATTATTTTTTTTTTAATTTTAAAGTATGTGACGTCATATTGAAGGGAAGGGAGTTTCGAAAATGTGACAAGGAAGGGGGGAGGAGGGTTTCAAAAATAGTAAAATTGTTGTGACCTAATTTATGGATGAACCCTTAGCGATCGCAACGTTTTAAAATGCTCATTCAGATATTCCACATTTGACGACTACGATCGTTACAGTCGCGGCGAAAACGTTGAGGTGACGCATAGTGGAGCGCACTGTCACTAAAGTGACGTGAACAACTTCGAGTGTTCTAGAGCGAATTTTAATCCGTAAATTCAACTCTTTTTTTTTTTGCTATAAAAACGTTAATTTCTGCAGAAATATTAAATTGTTTGTCTATATTAGATACTTGAGAACATTATAAACCCATTTTTCAAAATATATCGTCAAGTCCATTGCAAACAAGTGATAACAATCAATTTCACTACCTTGACCTGTAATACAGAACCAATTCTCAAGAATGTAACCCAGAAGTATGCTTACGAAGAAAATATCTTAAGTATAATTAAATTTTAGATACGGTGGCGATGCGTACATCGGGATTTCAAGATGCAGTCGCAATCGTCAGTCAGCCCCTGCGCAGGGGGCACAGGTTCAGGGTGAGTATATTAGAATTAATATTTATTTCAGCGTTCACCGACATTGCCGTGATAACGTCTTGCGTTGTAAGGTTTTTGACGTAACATGTACTTTTAAAACTGCCAGGATTATTAAGTTTCTTTTCACGGTGAACGGTGGTTATTAAATTTATGATCACTTAACGCATATTTTGGGTTCTGTAGCTACTTTATATAATTTCTCTATACTTTCTTCGTGTACGCTATTACGTTCTCGTTGAAAAATATTATTAATGGGCACTAAGAAATTATTAATAAATGAAATCTTCTATCGGTCGTGTGTATTGCCGATACAGATTAATAAAAAAAAAAGATGAAAATATTTTTGTCTGTCCGTCCCGTTAATCTTAGAAATGCCCTTTCGCTGGTAGGTAGATGCTGTTACAAGGAATAACGCAGAAAACTTTAGTTACAAAAATAATTATAATTTATATAATTTTACATAAAACTTAAAATTAACTATGTTCCTTCTATGAGAAGTTTCATCAACATCTTTTTAGTCTGGGTGCGTCATCTGCTGAACATAGGCCTCCTCCATCAATTTCCACGAATGAGATGTTTATTGCATTTAAATGCCAATCTGTTTTTATTGCCATTGCAATCTATACTTTAATATATAATGCTGAAGAGTTTGTTCACTTCGACGTACTAAGCTCAATAACTACTCGCCCGATTTGAAAAGAAATCTTTTAGTGTTAGATTAGATAGCCCATTTATTGAGGAAGGCTATATATACGCTATATATGAACCCGCGACAGTGGAATCTATTTTGACCGAAATTTAAACGGACGAAGTCGCGGGTGACAGCTAGTAGAAAGATATCGATAAACTGTAGATGCATTATCGGTACGTCCGGTTTCGATACTCTACAAAAGTAGCTCAGTATTTTTTTGTTCAACAAAGCATTAGTCTTTATATAATAGAAAGCTACAGAACTCCATCCGACGAAGTTGAATTTACTTTAATGTATCAGGTTTCTTTAGATTCATAATAGTTACATGTTACGTCTTATTTTTTAACATTCCATATGCATTAAAACAGCTAGCGAAAATTAATATGTCTAAAATTATGCCAATGCAATTTTCTCGATCCTAGTGTTAATTTCTTGAAATTTTTATTATTTACCAAATTTTGTATTTTCAATTTTTAGGACTTCTAGGAGGCAAGTGTATTTTTTTTAAATAAAAACCTTACAACCTAAATTCTACAAAGGGTATTAGTAGGTAGATGAATTAATGTAAGATACAATATTTTTTACTCCACGTTTCAAAAAGAGATAGAATTTAGAAAAAAAAAAATTGTTTAGTCGCTTTATACGATAAATTCTGCCTATACAGTACTCAGCGATATATTATGAATGTTCACAAGCACTTTAACTCTTTGATTGATGACAGTTCGCAGATGCGTCGTCGGTCTTCGAATGAGTATGCTCTTTTCTTCAAAGTCCCTAAGTCGTATCGATTTGATTCCACAGAGAAGTTTAGATACATACATTGATTTAATACCGTGTATGAAATCATACACCGTATCACGTTTTCCTTCAGTTTGAAAAGGCGTGTCTCCTATCAGTAACCCAAAGAAAAGTGTGCAAAATCTTTATGAGTATGAATTATAAAAATATTGCTTGCGGTGTATGCTTGCGAAAGTCTTTGCGAATGTGTATAAAATGTGCTAGCGAACGTCAATGCGAAATTATATGCAACTGTTGCTGGCAAAAATCATTGCGAATGTGTATAAAACATGCCAGCGAAAGTTATTATACTATTGAAGCCCGCGAAAGCAAATGCGAATATATATGAGCCTTGTAAAAGGAAGTCAATATACCATTGTTGCTGGCGAATGTATATGAAACTTGCGAGAGAAATCATTATGTCACTGTTGCGAAAACCTTTGCGAAAGTATATAAAACTTGCAAGCGAGCGAAAGTATGTAAAAGTGGCCAGCGAAACTTATTTTGTAACTGCAACTTGCGAAAGTCAATGCTAATGTTTCTTGCGAAATGCTATGCAAATGTAAATAAAAGCGAAAGTCAATGCGAATGTCCTCTAGATATTGCTTGTACGTGGGTCGCACTGAAAGGCCCTAGAAAATAAAAAAACGGCTCAAAGTAGAAACTTTGACCTAGTTGTAGTACACCAAGAATTGGTGCTAAAGCCGATGTTCTTTAACTTAGTAAATGACTACACAATGCGGAGGCTAAAGAGGAGAAAAACATAATATTTTATGCTGAACTACTGAGGAAAGGAGTGGACCAATTCTTCCTTAGTGGTCATTTCTATAGCATTTGCGAAAGCCTTTACCACATCTACACTCTCTTCTCATCTACATATATACCGCATAGGCTGCGGAGCGGCAGGACGGGTCTATGACGGTAGGCATCTGCCATAGTCAAATATTCGATTGTTCGTTTTGTGGATTGTTCTGAAGCGATGTCCTCGTAAAGGAGGTTCCTTTTTTTGGGGACGCTGCTGTCGAACATTTACCGAGATAGCAGATAAAACAGAGCTAATGTACCACTTCCTTACCTTAGTTGACCAACGATGACAAGGAAATGCCAACTGAGCAAAATTCTTGGTTTCGGTGTCGTAGCAACGCATCCAGTTTCGTCACATGTGCCGATGTCGAGTACAACATTGGCAAACCTCTGTCGAACTTTTCTAACATATCGCGTCATCAGTCCCAGTAAAAGCGTTTCAAAGCTGCTTGAACTTTACCTTTGTTTGTACTTGACGCATACCAATACCAAAGCTTGTATACATCTGCTTACATGCCACTGTCTTATCCTCTATCTTCGTCGCACAATTCTTTTATCAAATACATCTAAACAAAGTTTAAAAATTTTCCTTGGCAGTGTTTTCAGTGCCATCCAAGTAGAAGTCAATGCGCTACACTAACTGATACTAACAATTGATTTTACTTTTTTGAAGCTTTACATAGAGTTTTGCTACACTTTATGAGTTCTGTAGTGTGAATATATTATTACATAATTTATCAGAGTAAAACTACAAGAATTTTGATCACACGTTATAAAATGGAGGACAAAATTCTTGCTTTATTAAATTTAATTCAATGGTGGCATTTATCTATGTAAAAAACCGATTCTTAAAATCCAAGCGGATTTTTCGAATTGTAGATTTTAAGAATCGGTGCAACTCATGTTTCTACTAATAACTATGGTAATATCACCTTTTAATAGATAATAAAATAAAAGCTGTGAAAACCACAGATTACGCCATATTTGCTTAAAACATTTTAATACTATTACTTCGTTGCGCTTATAGCAGAAAGAAGATATCTTTTAAATGCAATTTCACTGTCTGTGACAAAGTTTGTTTAAAAAGGTATTATTTAATTCTTTCGTTTAAAAATTTTCGTAAATCTGCTGTTTTCGCTTTTGCGAATTTTATTGCTGTGTGATTTGCGAATATATTTCATCTGCTGGCGAATTTTAAATAGTAAAATAAAGGATATCTACAATAGCATGCCTCAAAGGGCCGATATTAAATCAGTCATTAAGTGTATATAAGTTACATTACATTATTGGTATGCTCAACACGTACTAGTTACAAATAATAGTACTTTAACATTATAAATTCTGCATTGGAGATCGGGTCAGACTGATGTAGAAAAAAAAAATATCACAAAAAGATCGATAGCCGTCCCTTTTATAACTTAAAGCCACGAGATTTTGTTAGCGAAAAGTTTAAAGTGACAAATCTATTAATAGAATGGTTTCACAATATATATTTGCCAAGAGTATCAAAGAAAATGTTAGAAAAAATATTAAATATTAAAAAAAAAATTTGTGACTTGCACCGTACACAAAATTCATCGCCTTTTAACTATAGGCATATACAACACGCTAGGTTTCTTTAAGCGCTAACTATGCAGCCTTAATTTTTCCTAGAACATAACATCATATTTGCTTACAAAAGCTTCAGTCTACCAAAGCTTCTTATATTTAATAGTTTTGTTTCTTAACTAGTGGAGTTAGAATATAATTTAAATATACTATCAGTAATTTCAAAATGAGCTTGTTGTTATTATAACATTGCATGTGAATTTGCTATTTAGCTTTACAAAGGCGTGCTATAGTAAAAAACATTAACCATCTTACAACTTATATTTAAAGAAACTTTATTTTACTATTTATCATAATAAAATTTTTATTATAATTTAAAAATTATAATAATCTTTTAATTATTAAATTTGAATATTAAAGTAATAAGCAACATATACAAATACTGTACAAAAATATAATTATAGTCAATCCCAATTACCATTATCGAAAGTTTAAAATTATTGTTTTTGTTGTATTTGTATACACATGAGAATTCTTTTTTATGTACATGTAATTTATCATAGTTTGTCCATTTTATTCACCGCTTTTTAACGGATAGATTCACCAGAGCAATATTTTATTTTATCGATTGCATTATTAATACTCTAGTTTTTGAGCCATTGACCCGTTCTACATTAGATCAAAAAAAATTAAAGATAAATGTAATATAACAATTCGCCCATGTCCCATGCCTGTGGTGCGTAAAATTATTATAAAAAACATTATCAATCTATCCTTACTAATATTATAAATACGAAAGTAACACTGTTACGTTTTCACGCCGGAACCGCCGAACTAATTTTGATGAATTTCCGTATAGAGATAGCTTAGGTTACTTTTTGTGCCGAAAGTGAAATTTGCAAAGTGAAAATAGGGGTTGAAAGTTTATGCGAAAGTTGGGAAAAAAAACAACCGTCGGGAATCGACCAGTAGACCTCTTACTTGTAGGCGAAAATTCTCAGTTATATATTCAAAGAAGCTATTCAGTTAATGTACATTATTTTTTTATTACATTGCCTACAAAAGCAATTGAAGGGCAATATCATTACGAATATAACGATTTTATATGAAATAATATTAAATGTTTATATTAATAAAATAGTCAAGTGAAACTCGCGTGTAATCCCACGAAAATGGAATCACAAAATGATACGGCCCGATACAATAACTTAGGCTCCTAATATTTTCCACTTGAATTCCATATATTCGTTGAGCCTGAAAGATGATTCCATACTGTAAATAACTGTCATTTGTAGTGGTAGAAATACTTTTCTTTTTTCTAAAGATGAATACTAACCTATAGTATTCATTTTTTAAAATTAGCCTTTACTGCTCCAATGCTGGGCAAAGGCATTCCCCTTTTCCAACCACACCTTCCTTGGGATAAATGAAATACCAATTTTACTAAATTAGAAATTATCGGTTAGTTAATTTAGAAAAATACATTACCGAGGTACTACGTACCAGGGACGTACACCGTTTCCGCATAGTAGCATAAAAGCAGTCTACACGAAATTCGGCGAACATCCCTGACGCGCTACAGAATCGGGGCAATCCCATAAGGATAATAAAGTTTGCTTTCCGCTATCTCTTATAATCTTGGATCATATTAAAATTTCCAATGATAATTTAAAGTCGCCAACGAGCGGCTATGTTGGGAACCGGTGTTATTTGCGAATTGATTAAACGTTTATCGTGTCGGTAACAATCGAGAACCGGAATGCGGTTCAAATCACCAATCTATAATACATCTAAACTAATATATAAAGCTGAAGAGTTTGTTTGTTTGCTTGAACGCGTTTCTCTCAGGAAGTACTGGCCCAAATTGAAAAATATTTTCAGTGTCAGATAGTCCATTTATCGAGGAAGGCTATAGGCTATATATCATCACACTTAAACTTTTCACCTAATTTTAGGCAGATGAAGTCCCCGGAACAACTAGTATATAACAGAAGCGTATGGTCGCCTTGCACGAAAACTCGAAATTTGCGGGACATAATAGCTCAAAGTGTTTGTACATTTTTGTCCTTGAAGACTACAAAGTTCTACAAAATTTTGCGCAGCTACACAAAGTCTCTCAAATGGAGCTGTCCGGCTCCGACATAATAATAGAATTACGATGCAAATCCGTTGGAGATTTGCGTTAATACGAATTGAGCCTGTTTTACACAAAGAATAGGTCTAAAGAAGATATAAATAATAAATATATACAGGACTATATGACACACGGACGTCTGTTCCTAAGATAGACAACTTAATGCCTGTGTTAGTATGATTCTCATCAAAGAAATTCTAAATTCACATAAGGTATTAGAGTATTGTAGTGTATACGTATAGGAGGGTAGTTATGTATAACAGTACAAATAATGAAATGAAATGAATGAAGTGTGTCTTTATAAATACTATAAACAGCTAACAAATAAATATATGACAATAAAATAGAAATTGACCAAAAAAAAAACACATGTTGACTGCCTGTAGCAGTTTTAAAGATGGGTACAACAGCTCAGCATTTTTGCAATGTATTACGGACGCTAGGAAATACAGGCATTAAGTTGTCTACCTTAGGAACAGACGTCCGTGTGTCATATAGTCCTGTATATATTTATTTATTTAAAACGGTATTTGCGAGCATCTATAGAGAAGGATGGATCTATAGACAACTAATTACCACCAAGTCATATACTGCTTTGACACTTGAAGTAGGAAAAACTGGCAACGAGCAACTTCCTGATAAAAATCAGGTTCAAACCGTGGAAATATACTCTGTTTTAAATAAAATAAATTATCACATGAATAATTTTACTTATTCCAGTCGGAAATTTTGCCTATTTCAAATATACTATATTAAATTAAATTACAATATTATTTAATTTATAAATGAAACCCAAAAGGTTTACAACTTTTTTAACTTTTTGAATACTTATATATCAGAAACGGTGGCTCTTAGGGAAAAGTATTGATACATTTTTTTTTAGGTAATTATGTGATCTACAATTCTTACCACTTTCTCAAAAGTTTTGCCCAAGGTGGAAAGCAGTCCAATGGGGCGGTACGACTTTGCGCGGGCATAGTCTGGACGAAGGAAGGAAGGAAGGAACTGTCCTTGTAGGCGAGGATATTTTAAACTAAGTAGCGGATTTTATTGTGGCTTTCGTCAATAAATAGAGAAACTCAAGATGAAGGTTTATGCGTACTAGAAATCGCTGGCTGGTCGAAATTCGCCCACAAACCTTTTTGCGTACATATATTGTCTATTCACAAAAAAAAAAGTCAATTAATGTAAAGACATACGGTTGTCACAACTACGCTTTGACATCATCCAGTACACGCGTGTGCAAACCCTTTGGCATCGTCAGATGGCACTCGGTTAATTTAATTCGCCCCACAGCCACATCCTCTACAATCTAAGCAGACCCTGGTATTAAACAGGGATAACGCTACGAAGAAGAATATGTATTAAATGTTAACTAGAAGGTACAGATGTGATAGAAAAAAATATTATTTTTTTTCTATAACTGATAAAAAATTGTCTAAGTAAACCAGTGATAAGCTTTTATTAAAGTAATATAAGACAGAAAGATTTATTTGTTTGCATTTGTGAAACTGCATTTATTGACAGTTGCTTACAAAAATACAATATTCAAGAATTTGTTCCTTAAATTTTCCAACCAATCTAACAATATTCATTTTTACAATAAAAAATATTTCATCATTATCTTGACGCACAAGAAAACATATTTAACGGCTTAAAGCACACCTAAAAGAAATTCGAAAAACTGGGGGAAGCACAAAAATGAAATTTCGCAAGGCGATACAGATGTAAATATATATAAAATACCCTGCAGTCTGAAGGTTTGAAATTAGTCAGGTTTCTTCAAAATTTTCCTTCTACAAATTCCACTGTTTTCCAGAAAACCTCAAGCGATTCGATGATAATCAACGTATCTGCTACAAAGTCATCATATTTATTCCCAAAATGGCTTGAATAGTCCATAACAAAAAGTAATAAACTTTTACCTTGCAAATAAATTCCACTGTTTTCCAGAAAACCTCAAGCGATTCGATGATAGTCAGCGTATCTGCTACAAAGTCATCATATTTATGCCCAAAATGGTCTGAATAGTCTAAAACAAATTATAATTAAATTTTACCTTGCAAATAAAGTACTTCATTAGTAATAAAGAAGACGTCAAGATCATTTTAGAGAAGTGTATCTTCTGCGACGAATGTAATGCCATTTTAAAAAGCAATAATAATGTATCTTCTCTTCTAACATTGGAGCCTATATATAAATGGTATAGATCGACACATTCAAATAAATAATGTATTACCATTTCTGGCACTATTCGGGAATTTCAATGGACAACACTAAGGGAGAATAAATTGCATTAGGGTAAACTTCGGCAATGGTAAATTGCATGGAACTATACACTTGTGTAACTTTCGGGTTGCAGCATTACACCGATTTTCCCTCGTATTTATTCGCGGATTAAAGCAAAGTAGTTGAATTTTCATGCATGTTATGTACATATCCTTGTTTTATTAGTTCTTTTCGTTCATAATGCCATTATGCGTTGTTATCGTTTGTCTTAAGGGAGCTACTGAAAATCAGCCGTAGATTTTTTTTCCTCTAATTTAGGCTCAGTACAAAAATACAAACTGCAACACTGTTTCTTATTAAGCACAAAATTATGTTTTTGTGAAGACATGCTAAAAACTCATTAGGAAAATTATTCTGAGCGAAATCCGACAACAACTTTTGAAGTTATATAACAAATACGTATATAGCGCATCAGATACGGAACCCTTCTATATAAGCGTGTCTTGAAACGCTTTTGCAACGAGCAGGCGGTTCATCATCTAAGTGACTGCCGACGCCCATGGACTGCACCACCAGACGGCTCACAGATGCGTTGCCGGCCTTTAAAGAGTGGTTAAGGCAATCGGACACTCACTCACTCATCAATACCATCACTCAGCATTTTCGTTCAGACAGTATGAGGAAATGCTCGTGAAAAGAGAGATTTGTTCGAATCGGGATGGAACATAAACAACAGACTACAGCAGGCGCTCCGAGCTAGCCTGATAATAGGGTCACTTAAGTGTTGCTTCGATAGGTGTATGCCATTTTCCTACATAATTCTCAGTTTGGCCTAATGTGTAATTCGTACAGCATTTTCGTTCAGACAGTATGAGGAAATGCTCGTGAAAAGAGAGATTTGTTCGAATCGGGATGGAACATAAACATGAAAGTAGATTTAAGAGTGAGGCCAATGTAGTGGACTAGTAGTATGTAAACATTTGTGTCAAACGCAAAAAGCTATTGTTGTGTTGTCGCAAAAGCAAAAAGCTATTGTTGCTTGTCGTAAAGTACGTTATTCGTAAAGTTTAGGAATAACTTTTGTAGAGTCTATCTTCTGATGATGCTTCGGTGTCGAAGCCATTGGACTTTAAATTCTCAAAGTCGTTTTTAAATGTCTGGGCATATTTATGTCTAGCCACTTTAAAGTTTGTCCGTCTGCTACTGCGCCCATTTCTGTTCTGCCCAAAATTGAGCTTCCTCGATTTAGCTCAAGACTTGAGGATTGGCCATCCATCATTGGATTTTTACTGAAGTATTGAATTATACCATACAACCATATCATTTTTTAATGTATTATGCATTCGTATAACCTAGTCTAGAATTGTAAATATACCGCACATAAAAATCGCGTCCTATCTTCCGATGAGCTTAAATTTTAAGATTTCGTTTATTGAACTATAGGTATATTTATTCCTATTTTTTTAATAGAACATTATCTCTTCAGATAAATTTAATCAAACAGAATAATGGCTTATTGTGAAAGTAACAGATCGCCATGAAGCAAAAAGAGAATATATATATATATTGTTAGAGTAGCTTCCGGTCGCGCCTGCGCAGTGACGGATATGTCAACTGCGCATGAGCAAGTTATAGCATAAAAGTCGGCGCATCTTTAGAATAGCGATCATACTGAAGGATCATTCTGAATAGATCATTCTTTAGCGATTAGTCTAAAACGATCAGTGTTAAGCGATCATAATATTTCCCTAAAGTCTTTTTTTACCTGGGCCTTAAACATCATATAAGTTTGGGAAATTGCGAATTAAATGCGAGTAAATTATAAGTATCAATGAATTATATAACATAAGACAACTTGAAACCTCTAACCATTTTACTTAGAAGATTATAGTCATCAAAATTGTAATCTGCCAAAACAAATCTTATATAACAATTTTAACCGACTTCAAGAAAAGGTTCTCGATTTCAAGAAATTCGATTATTTTTATTTTTTTGTGTGTCTGTTATACGATTACTCCACCATGTATGAACCGATATGTGATGATTCCCTTTATTTTGGTAGACCATACTTTAGAGGTGTTCCCATATAAATTTTATCAAAATCGGTAGAGCGATTTTCGAGAAATTAACAAAAATCTAAATATTTATATACATCGTTATACAGCGATGACGTTTTCGTTTACTCCTAACCTCAACTGTCATTAGATCAGTGTAGTTAGTTGACCTATCCATATCATAAGAGAAAATACATCTATCTTTCACTAAAAAATTTAAAATAATTATTTCAAAATAAAACGTAAAGCACCTTCAAAAAACGCCAAGGAACTAAAAAGCAAAAAATAATTAGTACTTTCATAGGATTTTAAAAAATTCATAGCATTGAATCTTTACGCCTTGATGGTTTATAGAATTCTTTGAGGCAATGCAGACAATAATACAGTAAGGTATAAAATACAGTAAGTATTTGAACGCTAACTCTTGTGAATTGCAGCAAACATATTCGGTGTTGAAGATGTTGTCTCTGTAAACAAGCAAACAGGTGTTGCTTATCCGCACCTCTTTGATAGTGTATTATGTTACAGACGCATTATGTTTTACATTTCTACAAATCGGGACTTACTCGTATTTACTATTTTTGGTTTCCAAGTAAGAAAAAGTTAATCCGTAAAGGTATGTGATATTAATAGGGATAATCTCCCCTTTATAACCGTTTTGAATTCAAACATTTACTATTTAAGTGCATTTTGTATATTGTAAGAAATATTTTAAAAGAGTGTGTAAGGAGTTTCTTGCTGATTCTTCTCGTGGCTCGACTTTTCCGGATCAGTTGTAGTCTTTAAAATATTTGACGATTTAAAAGAGTTTTTTTCCACTTGAGTCTTTTGATTTGATGTGATTTATCCCGTAATATAGAATTCTTAACATTTTCAGTTTTTAATATTTTCATGACTCGAAAAAATCGATTATTGGGGCTCAATAGTTCAGACAATGTAATGTATGACAAACGAATTAAGAAACGTAACCAAACGAGGAACAATATACATTATGAGGAAAATTGAAAAAAAGGCAAAGAAGGGGTAAAAATATAAAACAAGCCATTGAAAGGGTAAAATTGAAAAACAAATCAATAAATAGCTGGAAAATGAAAAATAAGCCACAGAAAAGGTATAAATCCATAAACAAAGTATCGAAAAAGGTAAAAATCGAGAAGCGAAGCAACGAAAAGGTAAAAATGGAACTACAAGAGGCGTATCATGCAACGTTGCGTGCGCACAGTAGCCAAACAATTGCGACGCGGATCCAGTTCTCATTAAAATCGTGCGTGTTAGGTCTCAGATTGCTTTTAATGGCTTCAACAAGCTATTTATTAGATGATTTATCAATTTCTAATACTGCCAATAAAACTTTAACTTTATGTCTCACTAAGGCTCGCGTGCTGCTTGGAATTGATCATTCTAGTGGAATTTAGAAGTTTTCTAAGACGGTATGGAATTATGCATTATGATACGGCTTTCAAAAAAGACAGCACAATGCAATGAGCCTTCTGAAAGTTCTATTGTCAATATGCGTCAATAGACAGGCCATAAACCAACTAGCCATACGTCTTTGATGTCAGTATATGCTTCCATAGGGAAAACAGTGTAGATTTTTAGCCATAAAGATGTAAAACTGCAGTTGTTTAAAATCAATTATAAATTCCACTAGAACGGTCTGAATTAAAAAAATATAGATATACTTTGAACTTAGTGGTACATATTAAAAATTAAGTGGCCATTTTCCTTGCGCGCTTACCCCGTTTATCCACAGTACTGAGGCGGGCATAAAGTAGCGTTTTTTTTTTGTTACGAGCACTTTAAACGACACAGTGTTGCCAGAAAACAATCGCGCGTAAAGCGACACCGCCATTTATAGGTCTTAACCCGATTAATGTTATAATGAGCTTCTGTTTCGAGTAATTAAAAAAAAACGCCGCTCTAACAAGTACAGCGATTTGTAAAATACGCATTATGAACCGCAACCATGCTCGCTTGGACTTGTAAGAATTATATATCATGAAAAGATTTTTCTTTAGAATGGGTATGTAATGGGTGAGGATAACTTCCTTTTAGCCAGGCCGATTTATCATGGGTAGCCACACTTTTTTGGGTAGTACTTTCGGTTAGTTTGGAAGTTAAGTTAAAACCCTAAAGACCATTACTCGTAAAAGTCTCTCGAGTGTGGTTACACCTTATCGTTACGTTATTTTTGGACCATATTCCTGAAACAAACACGCTAATATCATTTGGGCTAATCGCCTTTCAATCATCACCAGGCATGCCACTTAAACTAAAAATAATCCTAGTGGTTTTGCCATGCTGCTATATTCCTATTCCTAGATGTATAATAAAATATAATTGCCATATATTTGAAAGGAATCGCTGAAAATGCTATTCAAATGTTCAGCGATTAGAATGTGCGTCTTCTGGGAAGTGTACCTAGATCTAGTCGACCAAGAAAGTGCTTTATAATTTTGGATGACAGTTCCTAGTTAAAGAAAATTTTGCTATGGGTTATAGAAGTTAACGTAATGCATAACAAGCAAAAATGAACCTTTTCCTAATTGATGTGCAAACGAAATTCGACCTTAGCGTGGAAAACCAATTTCTTGGTCGACTAAACATGATTGTTCATAATTAATAATTCTTTATTTGCCGAAATATGCGGTTTACAATCGATGTCAAATGTACTTGAGTCCAAGCACATGAAATATAAAGAAATAATCATACTACATCTACAAAATGTCAATATCAAGCAGCTGCTTCAAATCCAAAGTGGTGACCTACTACACATAAAAATAGAGATAAAACGGACTCAACAATCGTTAAGTAGCGTTGTTTATTTTCATAGAAGCTTGAACTTAAGTAGACATAGACTTTACAAGCAAGAGTCTCCTAAGTCAAAATTTTATTGAAATGGCACCTTTGACTTAAAGAATAATAATATTGTAACAGAAACAAGCAAACCCTTTACTCAAAGACTCCTTAAAGCCTGTAGGTTCCCTGCCGTATGAAACAGAGGATTAAAAAGAAAGAGTTCATTTTGAAAAAAACAAATTCTATCCATATATCGCACATTTGGCGCTAGAAAATCACATTTGATTATTTCTTTATTTTTTACTGGAAATTTTTTGTTGAATTGGGTTCCTTGTTTAGCTATGAATGGTAGGGTAAAAATCTCAATAGAATTATATTGTTTATCGTTTTCTCTATAGTTTATTGAGAAGTTTTTTGAAATACTAAAAAATTGCGAGTTCGACTTTCTACCAAATAAAAGAAATATAATAATATAAGCTTCTTTACGTTTTCCTTTTGTTTTTTGAAGCGAAAACTTCTTAAGGCGCGTTGGAAATACTTAAGATTTTTCTGTATTACAAGGGGGCAAACAGGCAGGCAGGCATTTAAGTGACGACTTCCGATGACCATTGACATCTGTACAGACCCTTAAATAAATAAAATAAAAAATAGTACAGTTAACCTTTATTAAAATTTATCCTATTTAGACAGGTTAGGACTTCAAAAAGTATCAGATCTTTGCGACCCCCTTTCAGTAGTCTCGCGACCCCCCTGGGGGTCGCGACCCACAGTTTAAGAAGGCCTGCCTTAGACCTTTTTTTTCTTTCTTCTATCTTCTCCGTATACTCCACAGGCTAAAGGCTCGTACCATTATTACCTTCTTCTTCTTCTTCTTCATTGTTTTATCGTCATCATTTTACCTCTTTCTCACATGAGATCGGCGTGAAGTGGCGGCAATGCTGTCACGTCAAGTGATGGTGTTGTTGTCGCGTTTCCAGGGTCGACGGTAACCACTTACGATCAGGTGGACTTTCTGCCCGTTTGCCCCCCTTTTACTCTATTAAAAAAAAAAACCATATCACATATAGATAAAATACAACTACTTTCCACTAAAATTTTAAAATAAAGTACTTTTAACTAAAAAGAAAACCGCCAAAGAAATAATTAGTGCTTTCTTACGATTACTTACTAGATACCTATTCCCGCTTGCGTATACTATGAAATGGGTATACAAGAGGTACATATAGTACTCTTGTATACCCATTGGTAGTGGGGTGGCCATCGGTTAAAGTAGTGTATTTCAAAATACAAGAATATTAGGACTGCTTTGATATGTGTTAGTGTCCTTTTAAAAGAAGGCTCGAATTAGGCTTCTTTTAAAAGAAAAGGAAAGTAAAAGTTGCGACAATTGCTCATATAGGAAAATCAGAAATAAATACAGGATACAATGTATCTAAAAGGGAAATTACTAAATCTGAGTACAACCTGATTTAACGTTTAAAAGTAACTTATGCACTAATCCACATATATATATATGACAAACAGACAGGCGCGGCCTTGGACTATGTTTTATAATGTAAGGATAATGATAATTATTATAACGGCACAGAAAGTATATCGCAGTTACAAAAGGTGTGAACATTCTTCGATATACTTACAATGATATCAAGGGTAAAGTAAAGGAGAAGTAAGAAAAACGCAAACATGTGTTACTCAAAATTTAAAATGATAATAGTCCAATTTCTGCCAGTAGGCGAACATTAATATGAATTAGTATGAAACTCTTACCAGCGGTACTGCTTGGAAGAAAATGTAAAAAGTATCTGGCGTATTTAAATGGATAAGGATTAATGCGGTATTCTTAGAATAGCTTCGTAAATAGTTCATTATTTTTTTGTAATATATATAAAAGATAAAAATGGTTCGTGTGGGTTCTACTTCGGAGATAGACATATGCCACCGTGGAATTAACTTGATCACTGACTTTTTTAAAAGCACTTATGAAAGAAAGAAAGAAAGAAAGAAAGAAAAGCTTTATTTGTAACTGCATATTAAAAGTACAATTCATAAACATTAAAGAAGTTTAAGTCAAGTTGGTGTATTATTGATCCCTATCAATAAGAACCCGAAGAAGACACCAACGTGTCCGTTACAGGATAATAGAAGTAAATAGTAAGTAGCCCAACGTTCGGGCAGAACATCGTCTGCCGAGTCCGCTAGTAAAAATATAAAAAAGATAAAATGGAAATAAAGGAAGATATTGAATATGATGTACCGACTTGTGACAGTTTACAACGGCCCATTTACAATCTGGAGTCGTAAAGGCGTTGATACTAACGTTAACGGTCAAGCAAGAAAAGTTAACAAAAATGGAAATAGACAGCGATGTAGTTGAAAGAAAAATAGATTACGCACATCGCTAAAGTAAGTAATTAATGTACTCGTATTGATTCAGCGCCATCGCATATGCTCGGGCACCAACATAACAATCGTGCATTAATGACTCACTTTGGCGCTCGGTGCAATATTCTACCTGTCTTTATATAAACCCGAAATTCAGGTTTGAATCGCCTCCAGTTACCAATTATTACGTAACATGTTTATTTATGTATATAGGTAATGAGAAATGAGTATGCTCTTTTCTTGAAGGTCCCTAAGTCGTATCCGTTCGGAAATACAGACGCTGGTAATTGATATACAGCTTCAAAAATTGATTTGAAATGAAATGAAAAACATTTATTCTCTAAAGATATCACAGACAGCTACTTAAAAACTAAAATGGATAATAATAGATAAAGGTTAATAATGACTATTAGCTCTGTCATTGAGCTGTCTGTGTTATACAAGGAGAGGGTCTTTAAAACAGCACAGCATGTGCCCTAAATTATGTGTACACATAATTCACAGCGCTGATTTTCAGCTGCGACCCATTATTTCACAGCTACGTGGTTGATAAAAAATATTATAAAATATAATTTGATGAACCCTTTTGATCTTTATATAATATTTAATCATAATTATATAAATATCAAAATGGCTCTCTCTCTCTATCAGCTAAATATGCTCTCGAAGAATATTCTTTGTATCTCCTTACAGAAAATTTTATTCTACTCTTTAACATAAAACAGCTAATGTTTTTTATGTTAAAAAAAATTCGTTGTCTGTAAAGTTGGTTAACGGACGATAATTTAACGTGATAACGCTGATCATGCCTCTCTGTCACTTGTTCCGCGCTCTCGCTTGCACGCTCGGCTCAGGCGGAACGTGACAATGAGTCCTGCTTTTTCGTGCGTCCAGTTCATCGATTTATAAGACGTTATATCACGTCAAAAAATTCGTCTAATTGTTAGATTGTTAAAATTTAGTGTACACTGATCTGACGTTGAATATTTTCGTAATATAAAATTAAGAGGTTAAGATATCATAATGTTACCAATAACTTAACGAAAATACTACCAGACGCATCGGACGCAACCTCGACACTTACTCTCGTGCTCGACACCAAGAAGAAGCTTTGAAACTAGTCTCGAAAGAAAAATAACTACAAAGAAGTTTCAGTTCAAACAAATCTCTTATCAGCAACAACCCTGAATCCAGTCGAAGAATTTGGACCGCGATCGATCGAAACGCTGCAACTAATTGTACCTGCATACGCATCTATAATGACAAATGACGTTTCCGTTACCTCATTGGCGTCATTGTTTCCGTGATTACTTAATACTTAGGCAAGCGTGACGTAAGATATTTTCATAATTATTTTACCTATGCTCGTTGGAACCGCCTCCGTTGAATTCGACCCGCTCCACAAACCGTATTGGGCAAAACGCTGGTCGTTCACGCAAGTCATTGTTTTTTTCGCAATACTACACTGTTACGCGATGAGGTTCAAGGATGGGAAGAATTGATGGAATTAGCATTTTATTAACAAAGTTTTTAGTTACACACGATTTTGCACGACGTCTTGTTTTACCATTACAAACGTTTTCTTTTTACACCTTTTGTTGCTTCATTATATTTCGCTTCGTTTCTTTTATTTTTACCTTACTACTAGTATCTTCCTTTTACTCTCATTCCTATGCTATCTGGAAACTGATAGAAACATGTGGCCTTTAAAATTAGAAACATTAATATAGTTCTACATAATTTTTCTATTGTTACAGTTAACGGACATAGTGAACGGAATGTCATCGCGGGGTGAACTCCCACTGGAGCTTGCGTTGCGCGGACGTAACGCGTCCATAGCGACAACTCTTCTGCAACACTGCGCGGACGCTGATGCGAGAGGACCCCGCGGAAGAACGTTGCTACATCGCGCAGTGGACGCCAGAGATGCCTTCTCAGCCAAGTTCCTTGTAGAAAACGGAGCAGACCCCAGTCTTACTACGAAGTGAGTTAAATATCGATAAATCTCCGAACTGGACTACCAATCGTCATGGCCACTCTGGCCAGAAAGAAAATTAGTTGTGTGTCTGTTTTATCTGCGCGCCTGCTTTGCTGTCTCTCTTTTTGTTTGTCTGGTGTAATCTTCACAATGGTCTTATATAAATGAGATTATCACACTAACACTTAGAAGAAGGAAAGAGATTCACTATGCTACGCAAGGGGTTCTTTTTTAATTTCTTAATTGCTATTCAATAATGTGACCTACAAAAACTTTAAAGTCGTGTAAGGAAACTGACTTGTAATATTATATTGTTTTAGGGAAGAGGGTGACACAGTACTACATCTGATTGCGGCTCTCACATCCAGCTCCTGTGACGTGGAGACAATGGACCAAATGGTGGAAATCGCTGAAACCGCAGTACAGAAGGGCGCCGATATTAACCGTCAAAACAGGAAAGGATAGTAAGTATACTTGGAACGGATGACGTCCTCTTGGACATAGGCGGACTTGCACAAAAAGCGATCTATTGTCACTGGCAGCTAGCACATATCCACGATTCTGACTTAATAGTCAGTCAACATTTATTCCTCGTCGGTCATTGGTTCTTCAAATGCGACCTGTCCATTGCAATTTCGACTTGGTAATCTTAGCAAAAATATCGGTTACTTTTATTCTCCTGCAAATTTTCTTCTGGTTTTTAATCGCAGATCAAATGTCTAGCAATTCTCCATAGTTCTTTTTGGTATTTCGAACCCATGCAAAAGGTAAAAGCCGCTGTACTGTGTAAAGGGTTAAAGGGCTTAACTTCAAAAGTCGCACTCACGTAAAGTGCTTGTATAATAATAGATAAACTTTACTCATGCAAACATTAAGCAACACCTAAAAGGATGTCAAACAATATAACCACGTAGCAATTACTGCGGTCTTTTGTGTGTGTAGAATATTTACAGACTCGCTAAAAGCATAATATCCGACCTTAGATGTGCAATTGACCCCAATTAACATTGTATTTAGTCATAACTATTATTATTTCATAATAGGTTTTTATATATGTATTTCTTAATATAAATAAATAAATATATACAGGACACACGGACGTCTGTTCCTAAGGTAGACAACCTAATGCCTGTGTTATAGGTAACAGCCGCCTGTTATACACAATTTTTTTTTAGATATATATAAATACATACATATGGATAATACACCCAGACTCGAGGTGGGAATCGAACCCACGACCCCAGTAAATTGCGTACTAAAGAAAATTAGTTACATATTTTTCTAGATTAGTTATATACTGACGTTTGTTTACATTGAAATGCTTATTTATGATTGCAGTTAAAGTTGGAATTTATAACAGATTTTCCAGGTAAATTAAAAAAAAGATTAGAATCTTTTTTTGCAAAAGATTTTAATAGTTTATTCCAATTAACTTTTAATTTTTTTTTTTTATATAACAAGGGGCAAACGAGCAGGCGGTTCACCTAAGTGACTACCGACGCCCATGGACAACAAAATTAGGCTTTATTTGGCCCTTAATCTCCCCTAAATGCACTTCCCGGTAGACGCGACAGAAAAATACAGCTATCACCATATCCCGTTCCCGTTCCCGTAAGTTCAAATTGACTCTACATTTTAGTTATAAAACGATTGTATGAGAAAAAGAAAAGAGCTGTTTTTAGGGTTTTCCCGACTGGTTTTAGGGTTTTGGACTTCAACGAACATTTTAAAAAAAGAATTGGTTAAATTGGTCCAGGCGTTGTTAAGTTATGCGCTTACCAACATTATGCGGATATAATACGGTTAAATTTAGTTTTGCTACCGGAACCTAAGTGAAAATTAATGCACGTCGATATGATTAAGTTTAATTTTATTCACGAAATCCATGTGAAATTAATATATATATTGTTATGCGGATATAATAAGGTTAAATTTAATTTTCCCACCTGAGTCTAAGTGAAAATTAATGTGCGTCGAAATGATTAGGTTTAATTTTATTCTCGAAATCCGTGTGAAATTAAATTAGATAGGAAATTATGCGGTACAAATACGGATCTTGACCTCAGCAGGGGTCAAGACCCTCAACATCACCAAAATTACAGTCCACTCAGCAGCAAATCCAGCTAGGTACAGTGCCCATTATTATGAAAGTGGTCTAAGTCAAAATTTAAAACAAAACGAATTTATCACTTATTTCACACGACCATGATATTAAACTAAATTTATTCAATCTAATTTTTGTATGTAAATTAGAGCCTCAATAGCTCAACGGTATAAGGTATGGACTGAAATTCGCAAGGTACCCGGTTCAAACCCCACCGCCGTTTCGCAGCCAGAGCAACTTAACTTAGCGATCAACTCAAATGCCGACCACTGATTAGGCCACGACCTCCTCAAAATGCAAGCGCTGCCTCTAATTAAAATGTACTTAACAGCAAACAGCTAGTATTTATACAAAAGTTAACAAAACTTCAAACGACGCGCACATCGTAATCTGGCTTATACGTTTATCATCCGAGCCTCAACTTATCCGTAATGTATGCGCCAAGTTACCGCGGGATTATGTCGCCCGGGATAAACGGGAATTCCCCGTGTTTCGTTATAAAGAGGTTATTCGCAAAAAATGTTCGCATTGTAAAGGTATATTTTATATTGACTCTTATGGACAATTCAACGGGATTACGAAGAATTTGTTAAATAGAGGAAGTCGTTATATTGAGGTACGTTATATTAAGGTTGCACTGTATAAGTAGATTGTTATTATAACCATACAAATTGGTAATGACTAAAATGTTAATTGATAGAATCAGGCGTTACTTTGCGGAAATCCATGACATGCATGAGAAGCTAAACTACTTTGCTTTAATCATCCCCGCCGAGCGGAAATTCTTCTTAAATTCGCTTCGAGTTCGATTGGGGCAATAATTGTGTCTTCACTTTTCAATTAAGATATTTCTTTTAAAGGCTTTTAGATTGCGCTGTTTGTTCTGAAATATTGTTCTTCATAGAATTAGGCGCTGTTCTGAATGTCCTTTTGAGGCGTTTTCTGTTGAGAATTCTTAATAAGCAAGAACATTGAAATCACTTTTGTTATTAAAACGAAGGTTTGAATAGAAAGTTTTGGCGACTGGAGCTATAAGACCCATTCTAGCACTGGTTTATATTTGATATCCGACCTCCTCCGTGTTTCTGAAGGCACGTAAAACAGTGGGACCCAATTAATCTCACTTTGTGATATTAATCGAAATTAGAGGTAGCGCCATGCTTGTAGCCGAATTGGGCCGGTGCGTCCAGGTACCAGTACCTCTTTCTCACATGAGATCGGCGCGAAGTGGCGGCAAAGCTGTCACGTCTAGTGATGGCGTCGTTGTCGCGTTTCGTTCAGTTTGTGAGACTTCCCTTTGTTAGACAATGTATTTACTTTGAATTTAGCTTTCTATCCGTACATAAACCTACAGCGTAAAATTATATAAAATTTACATTTTTTTCTACCTCTTTATTATAGATAAGATACACTTTTACGGCACTTTATAAAACACTTTAGTACCATTACGTTAAAAAACGACAAATTTGTTATGACCACTGCGGCTAATTTGAGTACCTATAATAATTCCGTTTCTCCTACAATTAAGTTAGCTAGCAGTTGGAGCAAGGACAACTCTCATATCCGGAGCGGCATAGATATACCTATTCATATTTGCTCTAAATAGAGAAGATACCCATATTTACCTGAAAAATGAGATCTATTCGTATAAAAAGTAAGCACCAAACCAGTTAGTATGGAGGGATGGAATGACAATGATGTAGGCTTCAAAACGCACATGTAATCGTAAAAGGAAAATTCAAAGAGTTTTTTCCTTTTTAATTGTCAAGATAAATTACTACAAAATACATATTTTCACCATAATAATCTCTTGACATGATATTGATCGATACATGTACAGTGATCAAGTTTTTATATAAAACAAGGGGCAAACGGGCAAGCGGTTCACCTCAGTGACTACCAACGCCATGGACAACTGCAACACTAGGTAGCTCGCAGATGCGTTGCCGGCCTTTGAGAAATGAGTAACTTAACTTTAACTATTTTTAATTATACTCAGTTTTTAGTTTCGATTACAAGATTTTTAAATAGTGTACAGCTAGTTGTAAATGTTGAATTTAGTTCTTGTGAATGATGTTTCTTTAATATATAATTGTAATTTTTTTACACTATGGTGTGGGAACTAAATTAAAGATGCTATTTTTTACACTAAATAAAAATTCAACATAATAATTTTATTTTTACGAGATAAAGCCCGGCTCTTTTTTTGTTACATAAAAGAAAAAGCTAGTGCACACATTGAACACTTCGCATTTCGGAAGTCACAAAAAAATTAAAGGATCACTCCAGTGTTTTTATAAGTCTGGCGGTCGTTCAAAGTAATAATTTCAATAACGGCCTAATGCTGAGTTTATGCTCCATTGTTCAGCACTTGACACGCTTTAACGGAGGTAAAAGGTTCAAGTAAGAACTTGTTGAACCGACGTGAAAACTCGTGAACACCGAGTTTGCCAGCCAAAATAGTGATGCTGATTGTAACATCACTACTAAGAATAATCTAGGTTTTTTTATGTTACAAAGGGCAAACGAGCAGGCAGCAGGCAGCCAAGTGCCTACGACGCACGACCAAAAGGCTAGCAGATGCTTTGCCGGCCTTTAATGGCGAGTTTAGACCCCCGGAAAGTCTCACAAACCGAACGAAACGCGACAATAATACCATCCCTTGACGTGACAGCATTGCTACCACTTCACGCCGATCTTATGTGAGAAAGAGTTACTGGTACCCGGACGAGCCGGCCTAATTCGGCTACAAGCGTGGCCTTACCTCAAATTAATTGTTATGAATTATAGCATACCTAATTTGGGATACATAACTACAGCAGCGCCACCTATTGGGTTCCATTTCTCAGCTCACCATCTAGGATCCCCTTGGAATATAAATTAAGATTGATAGGAGTAAAGGAAGGGATGGAGTAAAAGGATATAAAGGAAGATAGAAAGGAGGAATAGGATGCGGATATTACTGTCACGAACGGTATAGGGGGAGTGACAAGAGAAGCTAGAATAGATAACAGGTAGATCCACCCCCTAGAGACAATGGATTGAATCCAATACAAATCATTTAAAAATTTCTTAAATTGTTCAATGAATATAGGTTAATATTTATAATGCAGTAATTTCTTTCAAATAACAGGCGTTTCACGAAAATTTTGATATAAATTGTAACACCATACGGGCTATAGGACATACGTCATTCCTAATGTTTCTGCGAATCTGGCAAACGTCCAAAGCCAGTTGAAATTTCAATAACAGAGCCTAATCGTATATTTATAACCTTTTGTTCTTTACTAGAATAAATTTTAAGCGTCGAAAAAAATGTAAGTTACCGACAGAAGAGCGACCCAGGTCTATCCTAGTTGCTATTGTCACTCCCCCTGCGTCGTCCGTGACACGTACACTTTCTCTCCTCTTTATCTACCTTTATATCCTTTTACTCCACCCCTTTCCTTAACTCCTATCTACTTATATAATTAAAGGTAGCGCCATGCTTGCAGTCCTTTTCGTCTGCAGCCGAATTGGGTCGGCGCGTCCGGATACTAGTAGGTACTGGTATCTTTGTCTTACATAAACTCGGCGTGAAGTGGCGGCAATACTGTTACGTCAAATGATGGTATCGTTTTCGCGTTTCGTTCAGGTTGTTAAAGTGCCCGGAGACTTAAATCCCTCTTTAAAGGCCGGCAACGCATGTGCAGCCTTCTGGCTGGGCGGATGTCCATGGGAGGTGGTTTACCTAAGTGGAGACTTAGGTTAACAGCCTGCACGTTTGACCCTTGTAATATTTAAAATTAAAAGTATCAGCGAGTAGAAAATGCGTAGAAAGTTTTCTTAATACTTCGTTCACTTTAGAATAAAATTTCGTGTTTAAGTATGTATAAAAATTAACCATTTTGGGTCGTGAATATAAAATTAATTTAGTCATTAGTTCAAAGCTTCTAATCAAGAATTTGTCTATGCTGGGTATTAAATTTTATTAGGTCAAACGATAATTGTTGTAAATTAATACCTTCCTGTGTGTTAATGGTGTCAGGCGTTGGCTTACAGAAGTACATGACAAGTAGGGATTTTTTTTCGAAGAATACTAGTAATTATACATATGGAGCATGAGTTAGGAGTGCAAGAGTAAGAAAGAATATGCTATGTATTTCAGGGGATTTTTTTAAATATTTTACAGGAATAAAGTTTCATAAGCATGATATTAGTTATGACTAGCTATAAGTCGCCCCTTCACCCGCGTGAATTCAGTTAGGGTGTTAAATCTTGGGCGTTTTATTTCTTTTGCGATAACCTTATTATTTGGCTAAAAGCAAAGTCACCTATGTTAGTCATTGTAAAATCACCTATGCACCAGTGAAAGTCCCATTACATTCGATCCAGTTGTTTCGGAGATTACTGGAAGAAGCAGACAGACTGTCAAACAGACAAAAATGTTTTGACTTGCGTTATATACATAAGTGTCGAATATATAGTCGTATGAAATTAATAAAAAAGTATTTGTGACGTTAGGAACAGACCATTTGATTTTATTTATATGTATCCATCTATATATAGATTATAACTATTGAAGTTTATTCACGGTTTTTATATACTACATTTTAGTGAATAAAATAATCATTAATTACTCTTATATATAATATATACAAGGGGCGTGCTTTAGAAGAGGTCTATATCTATGTTACAAAGGGCAAACGAGCAGACAGCAGCCAGCTAATTGCCTAGTGACGCCCATAAACACCTACATGACCTTCTGGTCGTGGTCTTCTGGCTAGCAGATGTGTTGCCGGCCTTAATGATGAGTTAAGGCCACCGGGAAGTCTCACAAACCGAACGAAACGCGACAACAATACCACCACATTTTTAACATTATCGACTATCTATTGCTTTTTTTAACATCATCGACTATCTATTGTTTTTTCTTAATATCATCGACTCTCTATCGTTTTTTTAACATCATCGACTCTCTATTGATTTTTTAAACATCATCAACTTCCTATTGTATTTTTTAACATCATCGACTATCCATTGTTTTTTTTAACATCCTCGACTAAAGTAAATCTTTCCCTGGCGTGTTTTATGACCCCGTAGATAAAGTCAATGCTAAGCTATGAACGCTTTCGTGTTAAAGCTGAGGTGGTGCCCATTTCAACTGAAGCACCAACCAATAACAGATTTTAATACTATTATTTTAAGTTATTACTGTAAGTTTTGTATGGATTTGGTGTTTCTGGTTGAATAAAGTTTATATTATTATTATTATTATTACATTCCTTTTCATCTGCAGCCGAATTGGGTAGCCGCATTGGGATACCAGAACCTCTGTCTCACATAAGATCGGCGTGAAGTGGCGGCAATGGTGTCACGTCAAGTGATGGTACTGTTGTCACGTTTCGTACGGTTACATAATTTTCCATAAAGCTCGAGCAATTCCCTTCACGTTTACATAATGTTCCATAAAGCTCGAGCAATTCCCTTCACGTTTTCATAATTTTCCATAAAGCTCGAGCAATTCCCTTCACGTTTACATAATTTTCCATAAAGCTCGAGCAATTCCCTTCACGTTTACATAATGTTCCATAAAGCTCGAGCAATTCCCTTCTATTCCATACACCAAAGAGGCTATTCTTTTATTGGCGAGCCCATCACAGTCACATAACAATAACTTCATCGAATATGCATTATCAAACTGTTATTATTTAATAACGCAGCCCTTGAGTATTGGGGCGAGGCTAGCAATTTTTTCGCTTAATTGAATTTATCTGTGACACTTTTTAGGATTCGTACTTTTTACGTGGCCCCACCGAAAATAAATAACATAAATAGAATTGTGTTTATTAGAGAATACTTCTTCTTAATTATCGAAATTATCATTTAAAACATATTTTAGGTTAAAATATTTATGAACTGAAAAGAAGATAAGTTTATTAAGAGGCGATAGCGGTATGATTCAAACAATAATATAGGTCTATAAAGTCTATCTGAGCGCTAGATTATTCGTAGTACTTTTATTATTAAGAAATATTAATAAAATATAGAAAATACACAATGGTCTTCGAAGTTTAAGCCCAAATTGTTTTACTTCAATATCGTCGTGTTAGAGTGTCGTTGTTGTTAGAGCGTTGTTGTTGTTAAAGTTTTGCTCCGTCCATCCGTCCGTCTGTCCGCCCATATCTAATTTCTACAATTATGAACAAAAGTGCATGAAATTTTGTGTTAAATAAATCTCGAATTTAAAAGAGCTAATTAATGAATAAAGTTAATGTGGAAAAATTATTTTAAATAATTAATTTGCGTGCAAATTTCTGCAAAAAAAATAAGATCTGTAGAAATTGAAGGTAAGGTGTATATATATAAACATAAAGTGCGTATAGATTATTCAAGATATATTCATATAAGGACGCAAACCAAAAAAAAAAACCAAAGCTGTCTATGACGTAATTTATAGACGTAAGACGTGGCTGATAGAAAAACCTTATAAACAGTCGAGGCGGCAACACTCATTACTAAAATTTTAATTTTAAAAATATTGAGTTATTTTTTTCAAAATTATTGTTTTTTTTAATTTTCGTCAAAGTTTTTCGATAAACCAAAATTTTGTGTGAATCCGTTAATAAACAAGTTTTTTAAATCTTTTATGTTTTTTTTTTACGTTCACGGCAACTTACAACGTTCTGACACACCAAATATGGTCAGAATTAGTCAATTTCTGAAAAATGAGAGAAAATCAAGGTGGGCGGTTAATTGTGCCTGTGAGTCAAGGGGATTACGAAGAATTTGTTAAATCGAGGAAGTCGTTATATTGAGGTATGTTATATTAAGGTTGCACTGTATATAGAACTATATTATACTCGGCCGTTTGTTCCTAAGGTAGACAACCTAATGCCTGTGTTATGAGTAACAGACGCCTGTTATACACATTTTTTTTTGTAAAATTATATAAATACATACACATAGATAATACTACTCCTCAGACTCGAGAAGGGAATCGATCTCACAACCCCCAGAGCGGGAGGCAGGCTCACTGCGATAATCAGTAAACACAATCTAACAATGCAGATAACCAGAAAATGTAAAAGGAACAGACTCAAATATTAGCAAATCCTCATATACATACTTTCCAAGCTTCCATCTTTTTCAAAAATCCACGTCATAAAACTGCCTTGCGGATGAGGGATGAGACCTGAATAAAATAAGACATCTCACTACTGTTTTAGCAGCTAGATTTTATGCCTTTCAAAAAGTCCTTACCATTCATTCAGAGGCTTTTAAATACGTCACTCGAAACGAATTCAAGCTACTGACATTTAACGAAAAATCTATTCATATGTCTTCATACAGGGGTGAGCAACCTTTATAATCAAAGGGCCAATTTATGTATCACTTATTAATAATTTTCAAAACTTTACTTATAATAAACACTAGAATAAAAAAAAATACATAAAATTAAAAATGTCAAGATTTCGTGTACAAATTTTAATGTAAAATAAGATAGAAACAAGAAAAGAACAGAAAAACGAGTTTACTTGAAATTTTTTTGAGAAATTCGTTACGACCTGATCAATATCAGATAATCAAACAACTTCAAAAAGGAGGATTCTTAATTCGACTGCATTTTTTCTTTGTTTGTTACCTGAGAACTTTCGACTGAACCGATTTTGATGATTCTTTCGGAAAGCCGGTGTTTCTAGTGCGGTCCCATTTTGTTTTAATCAATTTTAATTTGGTCCAGTTTGGGTAGTTGGAAGTCGTTTTTTTTTTGTTTTAAACATATTACGTAGACGAACTAGGGTCACCGACATTGTCCTCAAAATTAGCAAATTGAAGTGGCAATGGGCAGGTGTGTGTGTGTATGTGTGACACACGCACAGTGCGTGAGTGTTATAGTTCCTGAGATTATGGCGCTCAAGTAAACAAACAAAAAAATACACAGAGTCTTCAGCTTTATATTTATTGTGTTAAATTTAGGTTTCATTTCATTGTTTTTTTCTACATTTATTTTTCTTTGTTAATTTTAATATTTATTTTTGGAATATTATTGCGTTGTGACGTAACGGGCGGCGCAAATGTTAATTTCGATAGAAAAGGGGCGAACTGAAAATCAGCGCTGGGCGGTTGTAGCCAGAGCAACTTAACTTAGTGATCGACTCAAATGCCGACCACTGATTAGGCCACGACCTCCTCAAAAGCGTAAAAAAGGTAGCGTTGTATTCTTTTTTTATTTTTATTTATTTCTATTTAGGGACTTTTATGTCCATGACGTTAATATCAGTCGCATCATACCCTAAACTTAAACTATAACATATTACTTTAATTTAAAACTATAAAGCATTCTGGCTGGTTGTATTCTTGAGAAATAAAACATTTTACAGGTTGATTGGTGACTGATCAATTTCCATACAAATTGAAGTAAACTTTACCAACGCGTAAAAGTTAGAAAAACTCGCACTAAGCACTCTGTAGTTCCGGAGATTAGCGCGTTCAAACAAACTCGTCAGCTTCATATATTAGTATAGATATACTAAATAAATATATACATACATATATACAAAAGTATGCCTCTATGTCAAACAAATACCTCTGTGGAATCAATTACCAGCGTCTGTATTTCCGAACGGATACGACTTGGGGACCTTCAAGAAAAGAGCATACTCTTTAATAAAGAATTAGTATTGTAATAGAAATTTGAAATAATATTTAAATAATAATTTATATAAAAGAAATTTTTAGCCCCGGACGCACCGGCCCAATTCGGCAACAAGCATGGCGCTATCTCTAATTAAAATTCAACAAAAAATACGTTAAGTATTAAAACTTCGTTTGCCTAAAATTATTTAGGCAGACGAAATTGCGGTAACAACTAGTTACTTATATTTTTAAGAACTATCTTATCAAATAGCATAATCTTAAATAGATTTATTACCCGCAAAGAGACCTATTACATACATTTGCAAAGCTGAATTTTTCAGCATTCACATGGCAACTCTATTTAAAAATCATTCCCCCATAAGAACTCGGAAAGTTAAAAATGGCCAATAGCGTGTCAAGACACGCTTATATAGAAGGGTTCCGTATTTGATACGCTATAAACGTATTTGTTAAATAACATTGTTAAATAACAAAAGTTGTTGTCCGATTTCATTCAGAATAATTTTCCTAATGAGTTTTTAGCATGTTCTATCAACATGGAAAATTTGCCTTTGCCCAGCAGTGGTACATTATGGGCTAATAAAAAAAAACTATTTTAGCAGATATTCATACAGTAAAAGTTCATAAATATCAGAACAGCTATTATCTGGGAGTTCCGAGCCTTAAATTCTTATATAAACTAGTTCAAATTCAAAAGATGTCTTACAAAGTCCAGCTCAATGTTGACAGTAGCCGCTCAGACTCGAGTGTTAGAGATTTGTGTTAGCTTTTCTTTCTTTAGCTCTTATTCTTTCTTTTTAATTTCTTTAGTATATTTTAGTGCACTCCTCGCGGGACTTCTCCGGCGCGTCCTCGCTGTCCGTGTGCTTCACCTCGATCGATTCCACCTAGAAGTATATATTGTTTCATATTATTATAGAAAATATATATTTTGGAAAAAAAAAACAATTATATTTTAGAAAAAAAATAAATGTAATCCTTACTTATTATAATACCAGACATAGTTCAAAGTCTTTGCACATTTTTGACCTTGAAGTCCACAAAGTACTACCTAATGCCCGTGTTATAGGTAACAGACGCCTGTTATACCAGGCATTAAGTTGTCTACCTTAGGAACAGACGTCCGTGTGTCATATAGTCCTATATATTTATTTATTTATTATATACGGCTACGAGTATTGGAACGGTCTATATTTTTTTAATAATTGTCTATTTGTGTTTTTAACAAAAGAGGTTTTTCTTTGAACACAATGGCAGCCAACTTATCTAGCGTGCTTGTGATGGCCGTTGAAAAATATAAATCTCTTAATTAACTTCATTTCTATCTTTAATAAACTCAATCTCCTTATTAGCATTGTATCGGCTGTTACCTATAACACAGGTATTAAGTTGTCTACCTTAGGAACAGACGTCCGTGTGTCATATAGTCCTATATATATAATTATTATTTTTTATTGTATTGTTACTCTGCTCTGTGTGTGCAATCAAGTAAAGATAAATAAATTAATTAATTTACTTAATTTCTTTAAATTGCTTACTTATTAAATTACTTAAACCTCCATAATCTCCCTCTATTACAAAATCCGTTCTTAGCGGATATCTACTAATTATAAACGGCCTCTTTTGTTAAATTTGTTGACGATTGCTTCCCAATGTTCACGATACATTGCGCGCTCAAGAATGGGACGAGGATGGCAATATCCGTAACTTCTCATTTCCGAGATGAATGATTTTTGTGATTTTATTTAGCCCTATCACAATGTCGGTATGATGTCTTTTACAGCCTATAGATAAAGATTACAAATGAAGTTAAATTAACAACAAATATATACTATATACCTAATTACATTATTCAAAATATTTATATTATTTAATTATATTATCCGATATTTTCATATCATTTCATTCGCTAGCTGTTACATAAAATTAATTTAAAAAAAATGAATACATTATTACCTGAGTCAAAGATTAAATGTCTAAGTAGCAACAAATTAAGTCAACTTAAATAAAAGTCATGATTATATTAATTAAAATAGTGCTTAAATATCCTAACAGTGGAAAATATGGTCGGATCCGCACATCAAATTCATATTTTCACCCCACTCATTTCTAAGTGCTATTGTTAGGAATATAACGTATCTACTCGTGTCTTTATAAATGCGTAATGCATAAATGCGTAAAGTCGCCTTACACAAAATCTCGAAAACCGCGAGACGTACAAAGATGGAATTTGTCAGGGAGGTAATTAATGGTAGACATCCGCTAAGACAGATTTTTCTCTAAGACCATGTTAAAGAGATCTAAGGGTTTCTTAATTTTACACGGGCGAAGTTGCGGAAAACAGCTAGTATATAACATTACCCTAATTTGCCATCTTGTTACATATACCTCGCGTCCTCATTTCCTTTGATACGTAATAGTTGCGGAAATGTAAGAGAACAGTAAAGCGACTAATAAAAAAAAATATGTTAGTTATTATATATGTATTTTTTACTTTATTTGTAAGATACGATTTCTGTAATCGTAATTGCCTTTGTTTAGTCGAAGACAACGACAAAATCGTTATTCCTGTCATCTAGAATTTTTCCTTGATTAGACAGACGTAACAATCAGGAAAAAGAATTCTTATTCGTCTCAAATTATTCTGTCATCTTGTTACTCAGTAAGCATTATGAATCCTGGTTGGATTTGTGTTACAGGAGATTTCTTAGAATGTTCATTATCAAATATTCTTATATTTGAATATTCTTAAATAGATGACGAAATTTTTATTATGGAGACGAGACAATGACTGCCAGTTCCGCTATCTATGTATAAAATCGAAAGTTCTAATTAAAAAACCCTATGAGAGATTTTTGAATATGAAGCTGTATACATATAACTGCTGTATATATTAATTTTAAATAAAGAATACGAATGATGTATTTATCATGAATTATCTTGATTGAAAAATTACTTTCCAATAAACAGTGTTCGGCAAGCTGCGGCCGCGGGATTTCGCAGCGGCCACTTGTATGCCCCGCGGCAGACGATGCTCTCTGCGGCCCGAAGCCCCGGGAGCGGCGACGTCGGTGCCGTCTACGTCGGTGCCCCAGCAGACCTCGCCCGCAACCGTGTGCTGCGACCGACGCCCCGCAGTACTGTGAACTGTTCAACAGGGACGAGCTGGAAAGAAACTGTATTGTACCTCCATTCAGGAAGTACTGCTGTAACGCGTGTCAAACTGTCACACAAATCGATCGTGTATCATAGAAAAGTTCCGTGAAGGCATGTCTCCGATATATCGACGCATAACGTTGAGATAAGCGTCTGTGGGCCTAGCACGAACATTTCTCGACATTTACTATCTTTTACGTTTCAAACGAAACATCCAATACCTCCTACGTAAGTTGTTGTAACTCCAAATTCCCAGCTTTACAGTTAAGCGTTACAAACAACTGAATTGTAATATGAAAGTCACTTTTTCATATATTATTGTAAACAACAAAGTATTCATCATTATTGAATTTGTAATTGTATACACAAATGTGTTATATGATGACGATGTTATTTCAATTTACATGTTTGCAACGCTGTACTGTGAAGTTGTGAATTTAGGGTTACAACAATTTACGTGGGAGGTATCGAAACGAAGGTACGTGCAACCGTTTTGAAGGACTTACATACATCGCTGCAACGTCGGCAATTCCTTGCAGGTAATTCGTGTAAAACTGTAGGTTTCATATAAAGTTAGGTTTCGAAGGTAAAAATAGGTCAGCTGTCGAGAAATGTTCGTGCTAGGTCCTGTGATTATATCAATGCTTCCACTAGAACCATTACAAAAATTATACCACCAGTTTCTGTTGCGATTGTAATAATAAAATTGAAGATGACGTCACGTTATGCGTTTGACACGTACATCATTGTGAGTACAACTAATGTATTAACTTCTGTTCTATTTATCGCTGAACTTTATGAGCCGACATTAAATAAAAATATTATTCCATGTATAAATTACTAAGAAATGTATTCTTTTTCCCAAAAGTTTTTAATATAAAGTAACTGTTTTATTGGGCCAAAATAAATAAGATATACAAAGTTTTATTATGTTGCTGAATTGAAATATAACTTTATATAAACCGACTTCAAATATAAGGTATTTTTAGTGTATCGCTCGCTGTTACTATGAATATTTATGTAGTAGGTTAAGTTAGAATATTTTACATAGTTTGAAACGAAGTGCCATATTGTATGTATACACTTCATCATCGAAATAAATGTACTATTCGTATATGTGTTTTCTTTTAATGTACTCCACATTTCATAAATCTCGTAATATACAGAAAATTTAAAAAATAGGTTTATATTGTTCTCGAATATCTATTACTGTCAAAAATTTACTATTTTTGAAGAAATTCACGTTTTTGTAGCAAAAAAAAACTATAAATTCAAGGATTAAAACATTTGAAGTTGTCATGACGTCACTTTATGTTAACAGTGCGTTCCATTAAGCGTCATCACGGCGTTTTCGCCGCGACCGTAACGATTGCAAGCGTCAAATGTCAAATATCGGAATAAGGAACGCACTTATAATAAATGTAACGTCATACGCTCAGCTGCGTGTTTTAGCTATCATGGCGGATTGTTGTATTTTGAAACGGGCAGGTGCCGGTGCACTCCTATCACTAGAGCTTTATTATCTGTAAACGGATATCACTTAAAACTACATACTTAAAATGATAAGTTTACGGAACTCTACCTATGTCCGACGAATACCGATTAAAAGTCCGATAAATCTCGATTATATTTAGTTTTGTAGACTAGGTACCAAGACAGGCCTAGGCACCTAGGAAAAAAGGTAGGAAGGAGTTAAAATAGCTAATTAAATAGGTAAAAATTATCACGTGATTAATTCTTAACTCTAGTTTCTCAAACCAAAAGGTTTTTCCACACATAATTATCCTCTACTTTCACCTCTTAAAATCAACAGCGCGGAGATAGAGAAGAGGCGGTGCGGACTAATTTAATGAGTTGGCCTTTTAATTGCTGAACAGCCGGATTATTCAACTGCTAGACTTTTCAAACAACGTTAAAATGGATTTGATAGGTTTTGCCTTAAATATGATATGCATGAGAAACTAAACTACTTTGCTTTAATCCGCGAATGAATACGAGGGAAAATCGGTGTAATGCTGCACTTTTTATTCGTTTAATGCCGAGGACTGCAATGAATGGAGAGAATTGCGAGAGGTCTTTGCCCACCGGTGGGACACAGAGGGCTGATAATAAAAAAATAAATAAAATACTAAAGGTTTAAAATTCCTTACAATATGTTTTCAGGGACATTTAAAAGCTGCTTTAAGTTTACCCGAACTTTTTGTTCAAAAGCGAATTTTTTTTTTATGTTACAAGCGGGCAAACGAGCAGGCAGCAGGCACCGAAGTGCCTACCGGCGCCCATGGACATCTTGTATGCTTTTGGGTGACGCCCTGGCTGGTTTAGATTCAAAATTAGTCTGGCAGATGGCGCTGCAGTTGGTATCTAGATTATCTTTTTATCGATTCTTACGTTAAGGACAGGGGAGTGGGGAGGTGAAATCCTAAAAATTGATGAGATAATAAAATTCAATTTATGGATGACTACTAAGTAATCATCCGAAAAAAAAAACAAAATAAGAAACAATTTTCTTTTAAGACCAATTAACAACATTACAAAATCGTCAAGATATGAAAATGACATGTCACAAGTCCCGGGCACTGCTACGGTTCCTTCCTCTTCAACACGATGGACCTGGCATCCGCACGGTGAATCCATGGAATGCTAAGAAATTTGTTTCATTCGTGTGAGGAACGAAATACGTCACATTTCTTATAATTCTTACATAATTGCATGATCTGTTATGTATGTTGAGTACTTGAATAATGATTTATTTTACGATATTTATCACAAAATTATACATAAACGTGATGTGGTCCTTGATATTCAGAGCCGGCCCTACCATTGGGCGAACGAAAGTATAAATATAACTCGGTGGGGTTATAGTTCTACTAAAATTGATATATTTTCTGTGTGTGCAATAAAGTATAATGCATGTATATGTGCGTATGAACGAGTATTTCAGAATAATATATGAGCCAAAAGATTAGGTAATTAAAATATAGTATAACTGTTAGTGTTGATACATTTTCTGTGTGTGCTATAAAGTATAAATAAAACTCGGTGGGGTTATAGTTCTACTAAAATTGATATATTTTCTGTGTGTGCAATAAAGTATAAATAAATCCCACAGTGTTCTAACTTAAGCAGTAACATCTCATGTTGAACACAATCAAATTCCTTGGATAAATCACAAAAAAAAAAAACATGTTGATAGGGAGAAATCGCAGAATACTATATTCTGCGATTTCTCCCTATCAACATATGGGTTAAACAAACAACAATAAAAGAAAATGAAGAACTAAAATGTACAGTTAATCTCAATCATCGTTAAATTACCAAATATAAAAAAGCGTGATGGTATCATTGCAGCTGTATCAAATTTCAACAAAAAGATTATTTTTATTATTAATGAGTAGTGTTAAACGTACACTTTTCATATTGTAATACTTTTTTTTTTAAATTTTATTGCCATTAACCTTATGTCAAGAAAGGTTTAAAAAAAAAAGAAAAATCGAAACATTATTTAAAAATGCAGAAATGCACTCCTTTTAAATAGATGGCGTACTAGTACTAGAACATTTTTTTTTGTTAACTTTATTGCACAACTAAAAAAAATAAATGTTGCACAAAAGGTTAGCTTAATGCTAAAAGCATTTTCTGCCAGTTTTGTAATATACTAAATGGTTACTTAATTAAATAAAGAGCATTATTATTATATGTCCATTAATGTATGTATGAAATAGAATTTTAAATACGTTAATAACTTAATAATAGTAAAGAACAATAAGGTAGAGCTGAGACGTATTTAGTATTTACTATTTACACAACCATTAAATACCAACGAGTTCATATGACCGTGTACCGAGTACCGAGTACCGAGTACCGAGTACCGAGTACCGAGTACCGAGTACCGAGTACCGAGTACCGAGTACCGACACGCTAAGGTCGAATGTCCTTTGCACGTCAATTAGTTAAAAGGCTCATTTTTGCTTGTTATGCATTACGTTAATTTCGAACAATAACCCTTAGCCTAACCAATAACCTTAGAATCATTAAAATCGATTCACCCAGCCGAAAGTTCTGAGGTAACGAACTTAAAAAGTTATACAGTCGAATAGCGAGCCTCTTCTTTTTGAAGTCGGTTAAAAATAACAAACACGTTAATATTGCCGAATTAATTATTTATTAGTATTTAAATTTTCAGACGCCTCTGCTGGCCTTCTGGTCGTGCAGATATCCATGGGCGCCGGTAGGCACTTCGGTGCCTGCTGCCTGCTCGTCTGCTCCCTTGCAAAATTAAAAAAAAAAAAGGAGTGGCTGCAAGAATACCCCAGCGGCGTTGTGATTTCAACCCGGTACGTTGCGGACTCAAATCACAACAGTCCCTCCTCTTTACCGCTGAGCTATCGAGGTTCAGAGAAAACCTCTGGGGGAAATAACAACAAATGTCGCATTGGCAATTTCTTTCGTCAATATTGGCAAGTGATCGCAATTACAGCCACCCTTAAGCAGCAACGATTTCGCAAATTGCTGATTTTCCTCGCCGACGATGGCAAGAAGTTGCAAATTGCACGTCGTTATATGCATTAGCTCATCTCCTCACGACGCATCTCCACGTGACGAGGCGAGTGTGGAAAGTGTAATTACAGAAGTGTGTCTTTTAAGTTTTCCATCTCAGTGAAAATATTGTAATGTACAGCTTTCTCTGTCTATAGTGCAACTGTTTGTTGCGTTATAGTAGCAGATTCTAATTCTGAGGAAGTTGTAAATTGCATGTCGTTATAGGCACAAATTCATCTCAAAACTCGGCATATTCATTCTTCTGTCAAAAGACTAGCGTGGAAAGTGCCTGTTTGTGGATTGGAAAAGTGGAACTGTTTCTTTTAAGTTTTTCACTATAGTGAAAGTACTATTTCTTTCAACTAAGCTGTAATGTTATCATTAATCACTACATAACCAACCACACCTTTCTGCTTGGAACCCAGAACAGTGCGGTAATGTTGTATGAAATTTCATCACTGCACTGTTTTATAGTTTCATATAAATTTACCACAGAGGTTTAATGTATCCCATTAAGTTTCATATAAAATGTATTGAACCAAAAAAATACTGGCTGAAATTTGATTGAATAAAAACTGAATAAAGGCGCGCATTTTATGCCATTCTAAAGCTTTGATACTTTATATTTAACAGGAAAGGTTTAAAAAATGGAAATTTGCAGAAGAAGTTGTTAATGCATTCGTGTTAACTTTGTGTACCAACATTACGCTCGTGCATTGATAACCCACTTTGAGCTCGGTGCAATAATCTTATACTCTTATACTAATATATATAAAGATGAAGAGTTTATTTGTTTGTTTGAACACGCTCATCTCAGGAACTACTTGTCCAATTTCAAAAAATATTTCAGTGTCAGATAGTCCATTTAACAAGGAAAGATATGGTCTATATATATATCATTACTCTAAAAATTTTCACCAAATTTTACGCGGACGAATTCGCGGGCAACAACTAGTCTACTATAAAATACTTTTTTGTCTATAGATTACTGTTATGTTTTGGCTGCAGAATAGATTAAATATATTGCTTGCCGATTGCCGATACTACATGCCGATTTAACCACATTTGTAGGGTTCCGTAGTACTACAAGGAACCCTTATAATTTCGCTCTGTCCGTCCGTCTGTCTGTCTGCTCGTAAGGTACCCCCTCCACTAGCATTTCCAAACTATCCATGTTGAACATGCTTAAAACTCATTAGGACAACTATTCTGAACGAAATCGGACGAAAACTTTCGAAGTTACTTAACAATTGCGTTCATTTAACAATCGTTTACGGCGTATCAGATACGGAACCATTCTATATGAGCGTGCCTCTTGACACGCTTTTAGCCTTTTTGTTAATTAGGTTTTTACATTTGCCTAATTTGTTATCATTTCACTTGATATCGTTTTATTCTTCGGACCTATTGTTACGTAACGAGTTACGCGTCCACTGCAAAGCTCATTTACTGAACACGAGACCATATAGCCCTATAAATCTACTTAACCTTTAATTAGCACGTCGTTTACAAAGGTATTAAGCCAATAAGTATTACATGTGATGGCCTTGCAAAGTTTAATTAAGCCAATAAGTATTACATGTGATGGCTTTGCAAAGTTTAATTAAGCCAATAAGTGTTACTTGTGATGGCCTTGCAAAGTTTAAATAGGGTTTTCGCGTGCTCGTGACATTTTCGACCAAGCAAGACCGATACGTATTAAAATTTCCGTATTGGTAAAAGGACCACGGGAAATCGAGTTCCATTCTCTGGGAACGGTTCAAGCTGACGGGTCAGAATTGATTGAACTGAATATTTTATGACGCGTCAGATTATGGCTCGATGGTATGTCCGGGAAAGTGGGGTGTATTTTAAAATTTATTTTATAATATCTTTACTATCACAAATCTCTGTATATCGTTCCTTTTTAGGGTTCCGTAACCCTACAAGGAATCCTTGTAGTTTCGCTGTATCTCTGTCTGTCCGCCCACAAGGTCCCTCTAAGATTTCCAAACTATTGAATTTAGAGACTTGAGAACTGTCACTTTGATAGGACAAGCTAGACACTCACTAGAAAAATTATTTTGAGTGAAATCGGACAAATTTTTAAGTTATTAATATTGGGATTAGCCAATAGATCAATTTTTAATAAATGTATTTCATTTCTATCTTATTTTTACTGGTTCAGTCCGTAGTTACTCTTTTGTAACGCCACCTAGCAATGCCAAGCTCGCCATGCCAGCCTTGCCAACCGTGTCCGGCCTATTTAAAATCCTTGCATAAAATATATTTAAAAAAAAACTAGAAAATTCGAGTGCATAGGAAATACGGACCCTTTTTATTAAATAAAATGTCATCCAATTGGAATAGTGCAATCACAAAAGGCTAACGAATCTATTGACACTCCAGTAATGGAAATCCGTCACGCGGACTGGATGCAGACGTAACATACGCACAAATATACAAACGTGCAAATCTTTATATACATATAATTCTAAACGGACATACGCCGGTGAACAGCAAAATTGCTCCATTGATTTAATATATAAGGATCTTAATATTACAACAGATTGCAGTTTGATCGAAATTCGCTCCCGCCGCCCCCCCCCAGCCCCCACGGCTCCGCCCCCCCACTCCACCACCCACACTGACACAGTCTCACCACTCCCCAAAGCAACCAATATTGTTAGTGACATCATCAAAAACGTCAGTTTGAATAAGATTAGCGTAGAGTTTGCTTCTCGTTCAGCTATAAACGAATTTTTAGTGCTTAGTGAGAAGGTTTATTGTTAACGTTGGCTAAATAAATACAAAGCAGTTAATTGATAGAATCAGGCGTTACATTGCGGAAATCCATGACATGTATGAGAAACTAAACTACTTTGCTTTAATCCGCGAATGAATACCAGGGAAAATCGGTGTAATGCTGCAACCCGAAAGCTTAACTAAATATAAATATTATCATTTCCGTGTAATTTCTGCTTATTTTAGAACACATATAAAGCGTAAAATATTCATGAAAAACTAAACTTCTTTGCTTTAATCCGCGAATGAGTACGAGGGAAAATCGGTGTAATGCTGCAACCCGAAAACTACACCACCGAATCCGCAACCAAAGCACAGCACTACATTGAATTTCCGATGTGCCTCAACGCACGTTTCGCTTCGACGCCGAAGCATCATCAGGAGATAGACTCTACAAAGGTTATTCGAAAATAAAAACCAATTTTATTCGCATAACACAAATTTATCTTGATTTATTAAAATTTGTTCTAGATAATTTAAAAATAAGATTATTTAAACATCTAGAATTTTATTCGAACCATTTGTATTGAATATTCGAACATCCACCAACATTCTAAGTCCAATTAAAAGAAAATGAACGAAAACTTTACTCAAGATACCAGGTTTTACATCTTCTAAATCGGGAGGTTCAGAATCAGCGGCACACGTTGATGAGGATACTACGTCGTGATCGGTGCCCAAAAGACATTGTTTGACGATATTGAATACATACTAGGCTATTGCCCGCTATTTGGTTCGCAGGGTTGAATAAACCTGTAACATTTAATGTACCTAGTTCTTTTTCTGCCTAGTATGTGTTACAGTATTTAAATCAATATTGTAACACATACTAATAAACTAATAACTTACATTTACGAATTATTGTATCATTACGAGACTGAATTGACTAAATATATAAAGCGTCAGTCGATCAGGGATGAGGACCCAGCAAAGCCCTCCTGGTATGGAAGTGATATACTTAATCTATATCTTAAAAAAGAAAGAGATTATAAGACAACGTAGATCGAAATGAGATATTAGTAATGCATGAGGTAGTGTACAGTTAGCGTCATTTGTTAATAATTAATAAAACTACCGGTAGCGTGTATTAACATTTATGAAATAATGGAAATAATTGAACAATATTTTCTATTCTTATAGATGTAATAATTTGCAAAATATATATAATTGCGTTTCTATAATAGCGTCTAACACTACAAATATAAGTGCTATGTGCAAGAAGACTTCCACAGAGATCGTGTCTGCGCGACTGACATCCAGCGGTTTCCTGCTACCCTAACTATGTCGTCGGTCCATCTTATTTTTTGAAGTCGCGGGCACAGCTGTCTTAAATATTATCCGAGGAACGAAGTTCCCTAACTCGCCTTGGAGTGTGTATTTCTGGGAAATCATTTCTTTCTTCTTTTTTTTTTTCTTTCTTTCAGCCCGCTGTCGTCCACTGCTGGACATAGGCCTCCTCCATAGACTTCCACAGAGATCGTGTCTGCGCGATAATTTTATCAAAATGGATAGACGTCAAATATTGAGTAGGAAACATTATTAGTGTATTACTTTACTCCTAACAAGCTTTTGTGCATTATTCTAGACTCGGATCTAATTTATTCTCTGCTGTATTCTACTAAAGAAAATGCAATAACTACAATTTCCTGTTATATTTACATACTTACCAGTACCAACAAATAAAATTATTTGATTTGATTTGATTTGATTTGATTTGATTTGATTTGATTTGATTTGATTTGATTTGATTTGATTTGATTTGAAAAAAGGTTCCATTTTAGCGTGATGATATATAACCTTCTTCGATAAATGGGATAAAAATTTTCATATCGGACTAATAGTTCCAGAGAGTACCGCGTTTAAGCCAAAAAAACAAATGAATTCTTCAGCTTTATATAGTGGTATAGATAATAATATCAATTATTAATATCTTCCGGTGACATGGTTTTGGTCTAATAGAGCCAACAACATATCCACGCCAAAAAAATAATAAAAACTTACTCTTATCAATAATATAAATTATTATTATTATCATCGTATCTTTAAGAGGCGAAAAGTTGTTTTATAGGCAAAAATGTCGGTTACTGGATAGTATTACGATAACGCAGCTATGATTGCAAGTATGAAAATTTGATAGTGCGCCCTTAATGACTCTTAAATTGCTCAATTGAGTGTTATTTTATACGTCTGACCTTTGCGGTTTTGTTGCTTGGCCAAAAATCATCTATAATCGCCTTATACGACATTCACGGAAAGCATTATTTTAAGCTAGTTATTGCGAGCTAACATAATTAGGCAAATTTTACCTCATCAAAATCAGTGAAAGGCAAACATTATGCTGGCATTCAGTCAGAAATTCCTAGACGACCTTGGTTCTTTTCGCATCAAAATGCGGCTCGCTGGATTACTTCAACTTTATGTCGTTTACGAATTGGACATGCAGGTACTCCATCTCACTTAGCAAAATTAAGAATTCGTGACCACTCTTTATGTAAGTGCCACGGTAACAGAACAACACAGTGCTTAGATAAAAGCCTTTTGTGAATCAAAGTCGAAATTTTTCACAACATTGTGTGTGTTGCGTTAAACACGCGTTGGTTTTGTACACACATCCCGCTTAGCACTGCGTTTGACATGCGTTAGTAGGGCAAGTGTACTTCTGACTCAGTTCAGTAATGGCTGTTTGTTACATTGTGTCCAAAATTAAGGTAATGCGGACCTTAGTTTTTATTTATTTTAGAATGTCCACACAATTAATTGTTACTGCGTATTTTAATTCAATATATAATTCAACTATAAAGAAATCAGTATCAAATTAGTGTGCCTACTCTACAAAAAAACGAGCGATCAAACTCATAAAAAAATGGCGGCTCATGTATTTTGAAGCGTGCAGATGACGCCCGCGCAACGCGTGTCTGACGCGCAGTTGATTATTAACGCGTGCTTGCATGTGCACCCTACAGTAGAACTCCTGGTTCTCAAAACGCGCGTTAGACAAACAGCGTTTGCAAACGCCCAATATGTACTCACTTTAAGTGTTAGCAGTAATAAATAAATAAGGTTTGAACCACTTTATATCATTTCAGGAGATTCAAAGGGTACACTTTCAATACAATCTCACTTGCTAACGAAATGAATTATTGCTTTTCACGTTTCGAAAACAAGATTGGAAACCCGAAAAATCTTACTCTACATTATTTATAATTTGCCTTACCCAAATATTTCGTTTTTTTTTTAAATGTAGAATCCAATAACAATAAATAAAAGAAAATCAAACTTGATTCGAATAAAAGTCGAGAAAATAATTGAGAAAGCTTTCTTTTATAAATTTGTACTTTAGGTTAAAATATTAATTAAAATTAATTATTTCGTGAAGTTGTTTCTCTAGGTCGGTTCTACATAAATTCGGGAAAAAGTTTTCACCGCTAAGAGCGTAAAATTTTGGGAACAGCGTTTATTATTTTCCTCTGTTACATAATAAATGAAAAAATCTTTCTTTTGCTTCCGTTCAATGTTGAAATTTCCGGGAAGTAAAGTGAATTTGAAGAGGTAGGTGAGCTTATTTGCTCATATCTGGGTACCGCGGTAGTGACCTATGCAGATTTTGACTGAGGTGAACTTACAGCGTGTAGAGTAAGGCCGTGTAGAGTTAGAGGCGTGGCTCTAAAAGACATCTCGTAGATTTTTAAAACCAGAAATATGGTCTCGTCGAAGACATTTTATATAACAATTTTTTTAGTGGGATTAATTATAACAGATTTTTTATGTATAAATATTTGTTTCACAAATTGTCATATGAGGTGATGTCGGCATTATAGGGATTTCAAAACCTCAGTAGTGGCTGTCAAGGATTTAAGTCTAGTAGCTTTGATAAGGGTCACATGTTTATATAGTTAAGTATACCTATTTATATATTCCTTTATGATTATATTCATTATGTAGAACTAGCGAAATTTCACGGATTCGTTTTTCTTAATTCCATGATTATGTCCAACTTATATATTTGTTTAAATTTTTTATAAAGAATTGTAATCTTTCTCATAATAACGTTCCTTGGACTTCAAGGAATATCTGAGAGGAACTTACTTAAAATTGGCAAGCCGTTCGCAAGTTATGGCGTGACCAAGTAAGCATTCATATAAAAAACTCGCACGACCATCTCGTATTTATAGCCTGTAACCCTAACTTACAGTAATAAAACCGAATCCTCGTATACGTCTTTGAGCATTATTGTTAAAGCCGACGCCACTTTAACTTACCGACCTATTGACTCCGGGCCAAGCAATTACTCACACGCCAAAATATCGATTACCGGGGACTGCACACACTTATTAACGCCAAATCGCAACGTTACAACACCTAGAGCTAAAACAACTAACTGAACAGTATAATAGATAGACTGAGAACTGTAAGAACTCGTTACCTGTGAATTTTCACCTGGACATATTCTCCATATATCTACCAAGCATTAGGCTTAGTTGGAAGGAAAGTGATAATATTATATATATGAGTACCTATCTTACTTCTGAGAGGGTCGTAGCTTAATGAGTGGTTGGCATTTGAGTCGATCGCTAGGTTAAGCAGTTGTTACCGCACCTTGATTGATGTGTGACCCATTCTAAAGCGGTTTTTAATTATCCAACCTCTTTCATGTTTCGGAAGGCAAGTAAAAGAGTAGGTCCCGATTAATGTCACTGACTGATATTCTATTATCGACGATGAAATACTTATGAGTTCGAGAATTGCGACGTGTTTCTGACCAGTGTGAACATTCTCATACTCTTCACGAATTCCAGCTAACGAAAATTAAAAATCCACCTCTGCCTTTAACAAGGCTTGACCGTTTCCTCATTTTTCTTTCTCCTTTTAAAGTTTCCCTTCCTTTTAATGCAATTTTCTTCGCCATCAAAGACTTGTAAGGGAACGTTTATGTCGAACTATTTTATATAAATTTAAAGAACTTTAAAAAGCTGAAGCGGTCTTTCAAATAATTAGTCTTTTGACTGTAGAGTTGAGGAAAACGATTTGGAAATATAGTTGATAATAAAAATGACCAGAACGTGTCCAGACACGCATAGAAGCGTTTCGTATCTGATACGCTATAAACGTATTCGTTAAATAACTCTAAAAGTTGTTGTCCGATTTCGTACAGAATAATTTTCTTAATGAGTTTTTAGCATGTTCTATCAACATGGAAATTTCTCTACGTCTCTACGTCTAATAGTTTGGAAATGCTATGCTCCACCTTACGGGCAGACAAACGGTCGGACAGACGGACAGACAGAGCGAAAATTTAAGGGTTCGTATGGAACCCTAGAAAAGTTAGGACGCCGTATAAAAATTTCGATAAGTAAAAACCCGCGCGAAGCCGGGGCGGGTCGCTAGTTGCCAATAAAAATAATAACGGATTAGTAATGCGAGGACATCTGTGAAGGGACTGCTGAGATGACGGTCTTTTATCCTTATTGATGGTTATAGAAATTGGATTGAGAAGACCTAAGCTTAAATCCGGGTTACATATTTGAATATGTTTCGAAAAACTGTTTGATGATACAGCTTTCCTTTGTTATTAGGTACTTTTGTTTGCTGGTTGTCATTTTTGTTTGCTTTTATTGTTTTAATTAAATAATTGATCTCATTATGTACAAATAAGTTTATGTTTGTATATAATGGGATCAATTTTTTAATTCCATTCATGCCTACGACTATACATTTTCTTACAATTATCTTGACGTCAGACTGTTATTTTCATGGTTTCACTCAAAATATTTTTTTATTTATTTATTTATTTATTAGAATTACCAACAAAAACTTATAATAACACATATACAGAATTCTTTTGATTAATTATTTATTTATACGCTTTATTGTACACCACAAAAGAAATTAGCAGATAAGAAAGTAGCATACAGCAAGAAAAGAAGTACAAAAGGCGGTGTTATCGCTGAAGAGCGATTTCTTCCACACAAACTTTAGGACAAGGAAATATATGAAGTGGTAAAAGAGTAGGTGGTGCGTAAGAACACATGAAATAATATATAAGAAAATAATAATAACAAGAAGAAACATTATTCAGAGTATTAAAACAATACATACATATATACACATACAGTTAAATAACAACATAACAACAAACCGGGTGACATTAATTTGCATAATTGCCAGCTGTGATTTCTAATGAAAAATCGGACATCGATGTATACATCGATTCTAAATATAAACTAAATATTTTAGTTTATTTAAAACCTCGTTTGTTTATGATTTTAAGTATACAATAATTACTAAAATACGTTTTAATTTACCGATAACAAACGTAAGATATTTTTCCCCTTTGTACATTCAATGGTCTGGCTTCTTTTGTTTTCCCTTTACAATTTCATCTACCGCGAATCTAGAAAAATACGCCCTATCTTTGGCAATATCTTGAAGGAGTTGTCGTAATTTACAACATAACGACTAGAGGCTTAACTTTGAAGATTTCTAACCTTGTAGTGAGGTATCTTTGTGTTAGTTAAATAAAATCAATTGTAAAATTTGCTATAAGGGCATCGACAACAAATGACTGATGAATCATTTATCATTTGCCGTTAATGTTTAGAAAATTTTTACTTTTATAAATGTTATAAAAGAAACTTGGGAGTTAGGACTGAAAAAATATTATCCTTCTATGTTTCCGTATCTGATAAGCGATAAAGTTATTTGTGAAATAACTTCAATAGTAGACAATAAACTTATTATGGAATAGAAGCAGAAAATCTATCACAAGAAATCAGCTTTTAAAATCTGAATTTAAAATAGAGAGAGCTCAGAGCCTCAATAGCTCAACGGTAAAAGATATGGACTGAAATCCACAAGGGAAGAAGAAGAAATTAGGCCAAAAGCTTTTTATTATAATGCAGTTACATTTCTAAGAATTCCATAACATCAGCATATGGTTTTATTATACGTAATAAAATAAATGAATATATTATTTTAATTTCATTTTATTAATATGTATTTGGGAAAGAAACAACATACTTATGAATACATAGGTAAACAAATAATAAGACTTTAGTTAACGACAATAAACTCAAGTAAATGACGAGCTTAGCTAATATGCATAACGCACTCGTTAAGTATTCCGAATGAAATAAATGAGCAACTTTGAAACATCTCATAGACCAGACTAAATAAAGATATAGGAGTTTCCTTAAAATTTATCATCTGGACATACGTTTTGGAATATGAGCATATATGCGCGTACATAACATAACTTCCGAACTTCTGCACCAAATTTGTTAATTCTTTCTTTGTAGCGTCTGTCTGTCCATTTCTTAAGGGTAACTTCCAAAACATATATACCTGATTAATAGGCAAAAACACAGACCACCTTTCTCTTAACAAAGTAACTGGGTGTATGCACAAAGAAAATATAACAAAATCACTGCATTTACGCGGACGAAGTCACGAGAATCAGTTAGTTTATAAAAAGTATTTTTATAGAACCTTCTCCTGACAATGACAAACACACCAAAACAAGAATTAGCGAAATCAGCTGTAATAGTGTACTTGTCTTCATAATAAGCTTATATAAAAACTAAAAAGTTTGGATTAAATCTTTCATAGCCTAAAAAATTCTTTCTGTTATCATAAAAGTGAGACGAATTTTTTAGCATTCCATGGATTCACTGTGCAGGTGCCGGGTCCATCGCGTTGCAGAGGAAGGAACCATAGCAGTGCCCGGGACTTGTGACCCAGGTGTAGGTTAATCTCTTTAATCTCTTCTAATAAATATTAGCGTAATAAGAGTAGAGTGATAAGAGTAGAGCACGCGGACGAAGTTGTAGGGCACAGCTAGTAAAATTATATTACTTGCCATATATACGCGAATAATATTTTGTAATTGCGGAAATTAATGAGTATAAACTTTTCATACTGTTCTTTTTTTTTTATTAAACATTAATTTGCGCCACAGGCTAATGCCCGTGCCATTTGATAGTGCTATGTTCTAATTAATTGAGATTTCACTCTTCATTTCTCACATGGAGTAAGTACAATAAAAGTTGATAACTCGGTACCTTAAAAGTAATAGTTTTTAGAAGTAATATTTTTACTTATTATTTGAAAATAATTCAATATTCTTGAATTTAAGGCTGATACTATTATTCAGGTAAATACCATTATGAAAATAAAACGTTTTAAAAATGGATTTTTTTTTTAAATAAATGCACGAATAAATGCGAGGGAAAATCGCTTCAGTAGAGGTGGAGTGGCTTTCGTGGCTTGTAGTGTTCGAGTCTTGTAATTGCGTTCGTATTTTTGAGTCTCGGGATCAATTTGTCCAGCCTGATGGTTGTAGCCATAGTCTGCGTGTTGCTGGGCGTGCTGCCCGGGTGGGACCCTGACCTCCACGATCTTTCCACTCACAGGGCCGCTGAAACGATTGTACGAATAACCGCCAGGCGCGTACACCGAGAGCGCCGGCGATACCACGGCAAATAGCGCAAAGATCTGAAAAGAATAACGCAAAGAAAAACCATGAATTAAATTAGACATCTCAACATTGACCGTATTTAGGGGTAGTTCATAAATGGCAATCACGTTAGGGGGGTGGGGGACATCACTTAAAACGTGACAACGAGCAGGGAGGAGGGATCTAAAGCATTGTGACGTTATATGTCAAAATTAAAAACAAAAAACATTGCAAAACAATTTGAAAGTGCTGTTTCTGCTATTATTTTAATACATGCATGAAATTGAAAAATATATATAATTAATGTCACAGCAATTGGGAGGGGCTTTCCGAAATATGACAATCTGTTGCGGGGAAGAGTTAAAAAAAAATTAAAAAAACGTATGACGTTATGTTTGGACGACCCCTTTGGCTTAAAAAATTGTCAATTTTAATTCAAATAACATCAGGATAACCTAAATTAGAGAGTGCTGTAGTAGTATAAACCATTTCTAACTCAACAACCTTTATATTGTGTAACAACTTTTAGTTACATTCTGTTGCCCAATCTCCTTCGTGTCTTTTCCATTGAACGTGACATTGGCGAATTAAATTGTGCTTATGCACAAAAGCAAGCCATCAATCAAAAGAAGAAGAAGAAGAAAAGCTAAAGACAATTTTTTATTATCATTTATATTAAATTAAGTTTCAAAATAGTTTCTATATTGTCATGGTTCTTAAGTTGGTAGCGTAATAAGAAAATATGGGCAACATTAACCTTCACGGTCGGTACGCAATGTTGAAAGCGACGGAAAACGAAAAAGAATCATTTCTATGTTGACAACATTGATTGAGCACTTTGTGAAATTCGCAATACTGTAACGCAAATTGAAAAAAAAAAACAAAGATTTTAGCAAAAGAACTTTACGTTTGCACTTCTTTCTCCTTTTTTGATAAATATAGTTACCTTACTTAGGATGTTTCTTCGTTAAGATTTTTAGTACTTCTTATTTAAGATTAGGATTTTGGCCCTTTAGTCTAGAGTTTTCAGGTTTTAGACCCAGTAGTTGATTTTAATTTGATATATGGATATATGTAGATGCACTGATCTGTTATTTGTATCAATGAATTAATATAGGCAAACACCTCCCTTGTGGAAAAAAATTCGCAGTCCAAAAGCTTTCAATTAATCTGACTGCTTTAGTCAGGTAGAGAGTTTTTCAGAGATTTCAGATTTTATAATTTTAATTTTTTTTTAAATCATTAACCCGTAGTTTTTTTTAACTATAAATTAATCTGAAAAAGCCTTACAAAGTCTGAAAAACTCTTTACCTGATTAAAAAAGGCATATTAATTGGAAGATTTCGAATTGAGGAATTTTTTCCACAAGTGATTTTTATTCTTGGAAGAAAGAGATTCTGAAGTCCTATTGTGATGCTCCACAGTGAAGCCGATTTCATATTTTTGTAACATTGAACACACCGTCTATATACTTTAAAATAATCATTTTATAATAATAATTAATTAATGGCATCTATTGCAACACTGTCAAAAATTAATTTTAAAAAGTTTACAATGAAATGTAAAATTACGTTGTAAATATTTAAAGGTTATTAATAATTAAATTACCTTTAACATAAATGCCATTTTTCTGCGGGATGAAGGTTTAAAATCACTGCACCGTACTCAACTGCACTGAGGTTCGCTCTGCCAATATTGCGGTTATATACGAAATCGTTATTTAAGAAAGTATGACTGGTAATCGCGAACTTATTTACGTAGATTGCGGCAAACTATGAATCAATAATTTTCAATATTGTACCTACCGTTCGTATACAAAATTATAATTATAATTGACCTGCCTGCCTTATTGTTACGCAAATAAAAATTAAAAAAAAAAACGCAATATTTAAATTTTATTTGCGAAACGTGTCGTTGCTATGGTTAAAGAATAAAAATTGGGCACGTGTTTAATATTTCCATGAAGTTAAGAACTAATACTAGTCCAATTACTTGAATAAAGACGTAAAAATAAATAGTAATTGAATTGAAAAACACTTTGAAGGCCAACTAAACCCCACTCGGTGGGGTTGAATGATAGAAAGTTCAGCTCCATTTCACGTGTATGGGAACCAAACCCACAATGTAATTTTTTTATTATTTTAAGATGCCAAAAGCAAAATCTATACGCAATAGATGACTGTACTAAATTTCGTACATATATATTGACAATTGCAGAAGATAGGGTGGACAAACGGACGCACGACGACAGATCTAAACTATAAGGGAAATTCGTGGAACCACGGAACCCTAAACGGTACCGTATAGTTATGAAATTTTTTTTTACATTTAATGTACCTTAAGAATCGAATTAGCCGTTCCGAAGATCACCCAACATACAATCAAATATATGTATAATTTTGCTATGGGGACACGATACTTAGCAGATAATTTTTTTTTTGGTGTAAAAGACATCGTACCTTTGTGATAAGGCTACATTTAATATCCTAAATAAAATCACAAAACCTTGCAAATGAGAGGTGACAGATATTGCCATCCTCATCCCATTCTTGAGCGTGCAATATATCCTGAATATTGGGAAGCTATCATCAACAAAATGTTGACGCGCAAAACAAGTCAACGACCCGCGCCGCGCTATCACTGTTACGTATTTTTAATTTTTATTCACATTGCGGTTTGGTATAAAAATATTGAAGAAATTTGTTTCTGACTTAAAATCGCATTGGGACAGATAGTTATTATACAGTATTCAGTTTAATATACAGTATATTATACAGTAGGATATTATACAGTATTCAGTTTAAAAAATGGTAAAAAAAATGTACATTTCAAGAAAAAGTAGATATATATTAATATATTTTTTTAATTAATCTGCACTCTACACTAATATATAAAGCTGAAGAGTTTGTTTGTTTGTTTGAACGCGCTAATCTCACAAACTACTGGTCCGATTTGAAAAATTCTTTCAGTGTTAGATAGCCCATTTATCGACGAAGGCTTACAGACCATATAAGGCTTACAGGCAATATAATTTCAGCACGCTAAAATTTTACGCCTAATTTTACGCTGACGAATATTCCCTTTTCCCCTCCTACTAAGCTTAAATTAAATGTCCAAAAATATATTATACTGCCACAACTCAACCTATTTAATTCTTCAAACTAATATTACAGATTCTAATGTGTGTGTACGCAACATTTTTACACACAAAAACGCAAAATGTTGACCATAATAACCTTTCATTAAAACATAATTTTTTTTTTTTTTGTATGCTAAAATAAGATTTAGACATTCAACAACTCTGCCCACTTGACTTGCATAATATATGGCAACACAGATAAGAGAACAAAAATATTATTCTTTAGTTTATGAAAAAGTATGTGCTGCTGTTATATTTTTAAATATAATTTTATTGATTGTACTTTTATATATTTTACATGTATGCAGTTACAAATAAACCTTTCTTTCTTTCTTTCTTCCTTTCTTTCTTTCTTTCTTTCTTTCTTTCTTTATATAACAAGGGACAAACGAGCAGCTGGTACTCACCTAAGTAACTACCGACGCCCATGGACTACTGCAACACCGGAGGGCTCGCAGTTGCGTTGCCGGCCTTTGAGAAATGAGTATGCTCTTTTCTTGAAGGTCCCTAAGCAAGGTTCCTAAATATATATTCATGACATTGAGGTATAAAGCTTCCTAAAATTATATTAATGAGACTGAGGTATAAAGGCTCCTAAAATTATATTCATGATATTGAGGTATAAAGTTTCCTAAAATTATATTCATGAGATAGAGTTAAAAAGGTTCTAAAAATTATTTTCATGAGACTGAGGTATAAAGGTCCCCAAAATTATATTCATGACATTGAGGTATAAATGTTCCTAAAAGTAGGATAAAAAATAAAGCACAAGATCAAAATCCCATGGTTCCTTCCTCTGCAACGCGATGGACCCGGCACCCGCACGGTGAATCCGTGGAATGCTAAGAAATTCGTCTCTCTTTTTTAATATTTAGATAGATAACTATAGAAAGATTCGCTTTTGGTATTCCGAGTCTTAGTAGTAATGATAAAAAATAACTGAAAGTTTCTAGAAACTGGTTGATGCGAAATTGAATCACAATTTTGTCATTACAAGAAGATTATAAAGAATACTAATATAATATATAAAGGTCTAACGTAGAATTATATTATTTACCGGGAAGTCTCACAAACCGAACGAAACGCGACAACAACACCATCACTAGTCGTGACAGCATTGCCGCCACTTCACCCCGATCTCATTGATGATTAACGGGCTGAAAGAAGAAGAAGAGAAGTATGTGCATTACCCAGACAAGTCGATAGGGATTAAGGGCGCAAAGAATATTAATGTACTCTTTATGTATTTTCATGTAATAAATGTACAATATTAATTAATTATTTATTAATTGAAAAATTATTACATCTTAGACAGATTACAGAAGTGACGAAGTCCCGGAAAACAGCTAGTCTTTAAACACATACATTACTAACAAGCTTTTTAAATCAATAATCATCTTTGCATAGTCTATCTTCTTCTGAGGATGTCGTGGCCTAATCAGTGGTCGGCATTTGAGTCGACTAGGTTAAGTTGCTCTTGCTGCGATCGGGTGATAGATGGGTGACCCATTCTAGCACTAGTTTATATTTGATATCCGACCTCCGTGTTTCGGAAGGCACGTAAAACAGTGGGACCCGATTAATGTCACTTTGTGATGACTTCGTCCGCGAGGGCCACTTTTATCACTTAGGGGTTAAACAAATAGTATTTGTATAAGGACTGATGTCATGTTTATAAAAACACCTTCATAAATAATGCATCAATTTAGAACATTAGATTAGCATAAGCTTAAAAGATAGACATATGTATGCTGTTGCGGACTTTTGTTTAGAACATTTAAAGGGAAACAATTCCGTCATACATGATCTTTGCGAAACTTTAAACTTTTACTCAACGCACGCAGCGAAGGTCTCAAAAGGGGAAAAAAACAGTCGTTCAGCCGATGGACCCGGCACCAGCACGGTGAATCCATGGAATGCTAAGAATTCGTCTCTCTCTCTCTCTCTCTCTCTCTCAAAGATTTCTATTATCCTGTTGCAGTTGCACCGACTCAAAGCATACTTTTATAGTGTCGGTATTGGGTTTCAGATTAATTCCGACTATAACCAGGGCTTATTTAATAGTTATTATACATACTAAGAAGGAAGTTAGTCATAAGACACTCAGGTATTATCAGGTGCTTGTGAGATTATTTTTTATCTGCAATTTGCAATTGTATGTGATCATGTCTCCAAATAAATACATTTGTAAAGTCACTGATATTTTATTCTTGGTTATTGAGAATGATCTTATTTGGTTTTTTTTCATTATGAGAGGCAAACAAACATGTGGTAAGTTACATCAACAGAAGGCTTGCAGATTCGTTGCCAGCCATTAAAGAGGGGCTTAGGCCATAGAAAGAAAGAAAGAAAGAAAGAAAAAGCATTTATTTCAACTAAGATACTACAGACAGCTTAAGATAATATATAACTGGCAGGTTGGCGCAGTGGGCAGTGACCCTGCTTTCTGCTCTGGGGGTCGTGGGTTCGATTCCTGCCTTGAGTCTGGGTGTTATCTATTTTTATGTAGTCCGTGTGTCATATAGAGTGATGTATATATTTATTTATTTAAATAAAACATATCCCACGCATCTATTATTAGCTGTGGAGCGAGTTAAGAAGACCGACTACGGTCTGACGTCTAATATCACTCAATGATATTAATCAGATGCCACTGTTTTACCTGCTAAAGTTGGATATTGGAAAGCCAATGTCATTGGTCACCCACCCGGCTGCTGTAAAAACTGCTTAACTTTGCTAGCGATTCAAATGCCGGCCACTGAATAAGCTACGACCTCCTCCAAGTATCTACCACCTATTGCATTCGTTTCTAAAGAACATTGTTCAAAATGTATAGTATATCGTGGGATGAGTTTGTTTTGTTATCTAGTGCGTTCTTACAGGAAATATTAATAATCTATATTTATGAGAGTCTGTGGTATTTATTATTTATTTGGAACCTATTCTTGCCCACTGCAGGGCAAAGGCCGAATCTGGTAATAAATACATTTTTTGTCAACGCTTCTAACAACAACGGCAACAAATGGTGCCACAACTTGAAACAAATAGAGGCGCCTTGTTTACAAGATTCCATGGAGATATTAATCAATCCCGTCTGTATACGATATTGTTTATGGTCACGTCGATGCGATCCTTCTAGCGTTAAACTGTTTCTGACGTGGATTAATCGGTGTGCAGGAAAGTGGCCTGCGTTGTGGTAATCGACTGTTGCACCCGGTTATTGTGCTGCGGACAATTTATAAGGAAGTGGAGAAATCTATTGTTGGGAACAGATTAAAAATTATAATAAAAATAAATTAAAAATATTTTTTTGCAACAACAAAGGATTACAGTTCATTTAAATATGGTCCTGCCACATGTGGTGCTTTCTTTTGTGGGTAGCGGAACTACTCCAGTGTCAGAAATGCTCCACTCCTCCATAAAACACTGTAAAATAACATAAACTATATAAATATAAAATAAAAGCTTAAATAAACAATTACATTCTTTAACTCAATTTTAATTTCCCTTAATCTAAATTATATGTTTTGGTGTGTGCGTGTGTGTGTGGGTGTGCTTGGGTTGTGTGTGTTGTTTGTATTTAATTATATTAGTATATTTTATTATATGACACGGTACTGTAGTGTGTCTATATCGTCATAGTTTACATAGCTTGTCGATAGTAGAAGAGGTCGTAGCCTAATCAATGGTCGGCATTGGGGCCGATCGCTAGGTTAAGTAGCTATTACCGCGACTGAGTGATAGATGGGTGACCGCTACTAACGCTTCTAGCACATAAGACAGTGGGTGGCGATTAATGTCACTGAGCGATATTAGTCGTCAGTCTCGTCAGTCTCTATAAAGAGATTTTGGGGATTCCGGAGCAGAGGGGATTCGGTCATTTTGACCATCCCCACAACCACATCCTCTTAGCGAATGCTGGTACAAGACCGGGATAGCGCTTGGAAGAAGAACTAGTCGGTAGAGAGGATCAAACAATAAATGCACTTAGGAATTTCTTTATTTCGACGTTATTATAATTTAAATTTTATTTATTATAACATAATTTTTGGTCAACTATGACACAGGGCTTTGTTAAAAATAATTAATATAAACACCGGTGCGCTTGAGCGCAGAGTTGCGTGCGGTGTTGCGCAAGAGCGTCTCACTGGCGCCATCTACCGTGATCTATAGGCGCCGGCATTCGCCGCTCATTATGCCGGCCCCTTATCGCCTCAATGCAAATCCGACGCCGTTTTAATCTTAGAAAAGTCCGTTTTCGAGCAAATACCTCACCTGTTCCGCGGCCAGACATAACCGGGTGGGCGTTAGCGACGATTGTGAAAATTGCTACGCTTTTTAATAGAGCGTGGGTGGGTAATTATACGTCAAATGCTGATCCTTGGCTGCTAAGCTGGTGCGTTTTCAACCGACTTTAAAAAACGTGGAGTTTCTCGATTCTACTGTGTCTATTTCTTTCTTTTTTTGTTTGTTACCTCAGAACTTTCGCCGGGTGAACCGATATTGATGATACTTTTCTATTCTATAGCTAGTGCTTCCCGTATGGTCCCATATCAATTTTGTCCAGTTCTGACAATTTGAAGTCAGCTTTTTTTGTTAAAATTTTATGTTATATCAACTGCACTCGTGCTCGAGTAACATGATTCTTGGTAGCGATGATATATTGGTAAAGGATTCTTCAAACATTGCAAGTTAAAAAAAAAAAATTGTTTGTATATATAATGTGATATCATCGATATTTACCTTCTTACTAATTTACTTTTATCTTTGAGTATACATAAGCAAGCTACACGAAGTATAAGTATGAACTGTAAGCACAGGTATGAACAGATCTCAACGCCAGTACCTCAGTAGTCCTATACGGTAGGCATTATTAGACACGACATTTTACTGCTTCCTATGGCTTATGTATACTTAAGACTTTCACTTTAAGTATGATTACCCTTAAAATTATTTTATTTAAAGGGTAATAATACTATTATTTGAAAGAAAATATTTTAATTTAAAGGATGTAACTTCTGTGAATTTTCTAACAAAATTAACACGATTTAGTTAGCATTATATTTATGTCTTAGTTAACTTAACTATCGAATCAGGTTAAGCCCGTTAAGATAAATTTAAGTTTAGCAATAAATAAATAAATAAATGTGTGTATACATAAATAAATAAAAGAGTTATGACTAGGTATTGAAGCACTAACCAAATTTCACGATAAATCCACTAGCAAATTTACGGAACATACTAAACAAGTATATAACTATATAATATATAACGATCTTGCTTCAGTGCAGCTAAATCAAGATTTAGATATCTTTTCACAAAAAGAAAATAAGTTCAAAAATAACATTCTTTCCATCACTGCTAAAAAAATTATCGATTCTAACTTTGAGTGGTTGGGTAATATATGGCATTAATGGATCTTCTTTCTTCCAGGGGGTAGCTATTCTTTTTCTCCCAAGGGGTGGATGTTCTTTTAACTATCCGATACCTGTTCAGATCCACTACGGGTACGCGACCCCGGAGCTCCCTAGCTTCTATTGTCACTCCCCCTATACCATCCGTGACAGTAGTATCCGTATCCTTTCTCTACTCCCCATCTACCTTATTACCTTTTACTCCATTCTTTTACGAACGGATACGACTAAGGGACCTTCAAGAAAAGAACATACTCATTTCTCAAAGGCCGGCAACGCATCTGCAAGCCCGCCGGTGTTCCAGTTGTCCATTTCAACTTTCTTTTCAGAAGTCCTATGAGTGAAATTAAACTTCCTAAAGGCATGTTTTTTTTTTCAGAATTATAATAAAATATGGCTAGTGGGAGCCATGTACAACCTTTGAGGAGGTCGTGGCCTAATCAGCAGTCAGTCACTAGGTTAAGTTGTTCTTGCTGCGACCGGGTGCTAGACGGGTGAGTCATTCTAACACTGGTTTATATTTGGTGCCCGACCTTCTCCGTGTTTCGGCAGGCAAGTAAAACTGTGATTTCCTGAGATAACGCGTTCAAGTAAACAAACAAACTCTTCAGCTTTATATATTAGTATAGATAGCTACTTCGCTATGATTTTCAAATATTGTGGATATATGAAAAAATGAGTGAATAACAAAAACGACATCAATTTCTGTATATAAAAGATTTATTAAAAAAACAGAACTTTAAAATAAGCAAAACTTCTTACTCATACTCAGATTAAATAACATTTTCGTAGACATTATTCCTATAAAGACCTTACAGAAAAAAAACTATTTAATAATATAATACTGGCTCTTTCAAACTACAGACCTAAAAATCACAGACATGGCTCATTTTTTTTTTTAATTTCTTTTACAAAAGAAAAACAACACTGGTTCTTTATCTGTGACGCATTTGGTAGAATTATGCGCCGCCGGCAAAACTACTGCCTCTTTGCGGATAAGTCTGAGGGTTATTCCTCAGCTCATCATACTGTTTTGAGTTGAGGTACCAAAATGGTTGTTTGTCTTGCGGCATACTCTCTATTCTGTTCACTAGGTTTCCGTCTCCTTTAGTCTCGATGGGGAGGCCTGAGCTTTCTCCGAATCTGTTCGAGAGTGGATCAGTTTCCGTTTCAGGATATCCGATTGGCCGCAATCCCGCGTAGAACGGACGCTGGGCGTTTGTGAATACGCACATAATTGTAAGGGCTAAAACAATCTTGTATCCTGCCATTGTATCTGAAAACATATTTTAAAATGTAGCTTTTAAATTTCAACCTACATTTATAGCCTTTACATCCTGGCCTGCGGTCGACGTAAAATTAAAAAAAAATATAGATTCAATTTTAGAATTAGAATTTTTCAAACCGGACCAGTAGTTCTTGTGATTATCGCGTTCAAACAAACAAACAAACTCTTCAGTTTTATACATTAGTATAGATACAACCTTTAAATTATTTGGCGTTAACGATGCATATTAAAAATTAAATTATAATTTCACAAAACTCTTGACGAAGGTTCACAGAAGAGAATTTATATTAATTTTCACTTTATCAAATTATTAAATAGATTGTCTGTCTACTTTCGGATCAAAATGGGGCAATAAAATTAATCAATATCGCCCTCCCATCTTAAATAATTGAACTTTATGAAAATTAATACTTTAAAAGAAAATGAAATGACAATTGTATTTAAAAAAAATACTAGAAGGCCCGGCGGATATACCAAATATATAAATACATAGAAGTGAAAGGACACCTAACACGAAATTTCCAAAACCGCGGCACGTATAAAGGTGAAATTTGGCAAGGAAACCCTTTATTTTTTTTGTGTAAGAAGGGGCAAACGAGCAGACAGCAGGCAGCTAAGTGCCTACCGACGCCCATGGACATCTGCACGGCCAGGAGGCTAGCAGAGGCATTGTCGATTGTATGATAGATAGCGACAGATTAATAAGGTATAAAGGCAAGTTTAATTTTAGGCGGAGAAAGTCGTGGAATACAGCTAGTTTAACATTAAATTACACAACAACAGAACAATTATATCTAAAAGATTTTATGAATTTTGAATATAAAAAGAGAAAGAAAAATGGAAGGAGATAATGATTAATTTTAAATCTTTCCATTTAATTAAATTTAATAACAAGTTCGAAATGATTTAAAATATTGTATACGAGTTAAGATAGAATACATTTAATTCGAGCCTTTTTATCTCAATTAATCT
>JANCMC010033613.1:50591382-50654007 GCA_024363005.1 Charaxes varanes | reverse complement strand
TTCGAAATGATTTAAAATATTGTATACGAGTTAAGATAGAATACATTTAATTCGAGCCTTTTTATCTCAATTAATCTTTATTAATAAATGCGAAAGGTCGCCTTACACGGAATCTCGAAAAATGTGTGACGCGCAAAAAATATCGCCGGTGAGTTAGTTTTTTTTATCTATTTATTTTTTTTTAAATATTAGGAATACTTTTTAGTTATGTCTAATATTCCCTTTTCCCCTCCTACTAAGCTTAAATTAAAAGCTGTATTAGGAGCGGGTGCGACAATACCCCAACGGCGGTGGGCTTTGAACCGGGTACCTTGCGGATTTCAGTCCATACCTTATACCGTTGAGCTATTGAGGCTCTGAGTTAGCAGACATCCGCTAAGAACGGATTTTTAGGGCCAGATTTGGGAGTTCTTGCAAGTTAAATTTTACGCGGACGTAGTCGCGGGATCAGTACTAGTGTAGCAATTATATAAAAGTCAATATTATGTACACATGTAAGATAGTATACATGCGATAAAGTAAGATTAATAAGAGGTTAATATTGCATGGATCCTTCGAGAACTCATCCTGTTGCATTAAATATAACCAGTCTAACAACATCGATACAAATACACAGAGAATCGTTAATATATTTAATTACGTAAACACATGCACCGGCATCAGATAATGTATGGAACAATCGTTAAAAATCCATTAAGGACACACGCTAGTATAGGATTTATACAACTTTACAGTAACGATTATATTGCGAAAATTAATAGGTAATGTAAAAGTATTGTTTTCTATGTTGGATATTTACCTATTTGATTTGGCGTCGTGTTGATATGTTCGAGATGTTAGTGCAGCCACAGCGATGAGTTTGTGAGATGTCTCGAATTAGATAAATAGATGGGAATAGGGGATGAAATAAAAAGATACAAAAGTAGATGGAAAGGAGAAAAAGCATGTAGATACTACGGTCACGGACGGTATAGGGGGAGTGACAATGACAGCTAGGGTAGTACATGGTCGCGTTCCCGTAGTGGATCTGACCAGTTGTGGGACAAATAAAGATCTATCCCCTGGACATATATACAATGTGCAGAATTAAATATACATAAAACCATGTGCAGTGCACGACTGTTATGTCTGTAACGCATACAGCACCAACAAACCACTACCTCAGTGGCTCGATTGCTCACAATTGTCGGCAATCATCGTCAATTTACCTCCGCCCCCCACTGCCTGCTTTCACATCTCACCGGTACTTGCGAGCACACAAGTGTTTATATATTTTAAAATCTTGGAGTAATAATTATAGTAAGGCATAATCCCCTTATCCTTCTTAGTTCCTACTAACCGTAGTTATAGTGTTATTTTTGTTGTATGAGTTTGAAACGGGTTCTTATGGATTTAGGTCATTCTTGCCGACATTGAGCTCATCAATCAATCTTTAATTGATGAGCATAGAGATGAGAATAAAATGCTTTAATTTCTAATGTAAAATTTAATATATATACTTCTTTTTATTGTTTATGCTGTGACGCCACTTGGGTCTTAGCTGAAAATCAGCGTCGTGTGTTATAAGCGTTTTGATACTCGACATTATGCTGAGCTGTACACCCTTTCTATATGGTGTTACAGACAGACATACTTCTTAGCATAAGATTGATTCTGTTACTATGTATTGTTTGCAACACTTTGAAAATAAATGTGTTTTCTTTATTTCTTCTTCCTTCAAGCAATTAATTCTCACGTGGTGAACGAATGCCGCGCTTCGTTTCTTCCCCAACGGTATAAAAGAGCTGCACTCTTTCACACCCGCAGCCGCGGCGTGTTTAAGAACGCTAGACCTGAAAATATTATGATTCAAGCAGGATGCCGTAAGCAATACTGATGATGATGATCAATTAAACTTTAAACTTAATACCTACCATGGCATATCCCGAACAAAATAACTGATAAATAAACAAAAATAAAGTTTTAGAATCTCAAAAACTTAACGTTGGAAAGGGCGGGTTAAAATGTATAATACTCCTGGTTCGATATACAACACCGCTGCGTAAAGTATTTTTGGTGTTCTTAATAAACCGGGCAAGTGCGACTGGCGTACTACGAGTTCCATACCATCACGTAATACTGTTCCAGGTACATTTTATACTTTTCATAACATTTCTTTTAATATGACAAAGTCACTGTATACAATTTTATATTTATGTATATAATTATATATTTTTACAAATTTACTATTTTCCGATTTTTTTCTATACTTGTAGGTACTTTATGATATAGCTTTTCCAAAATTCATGATTCAAGGCTAGCCTACGTGTAAGTACAACCCTATAGAATTTGGTTTCCTTTGCAAATGTATGGAAAGTGTGACAAAACTGGCCATATCTTTAGATGGCCATGTATGTACACTATAGGGTTGATTTTTTCACAGTTTCAAGGCACCGCAGACTTCAGTATTTGGTATTAAGTTCAACATTATAACGTTCCTGAAAAAAAAAGGTTGTGACAGACGGGCGGACATTGAAGTGATCCTATAACGGTTCTTTTTTCTTTAGGCGGTACGGATCCCTAAAAATTAACTTAAAGGCCAGTTATTTGGCAAATAAAAGAAAGCACTTCAATTTATTATTGTATATTTATAGGTTTATATAATAATAGATTCTTATTGTACACTACAGTTATTTTAGTCATGTTTACGTCATATACTCCCACACCATAAAGAATAACAAACAAGTCTACGCTGGCGCCATCTTAAATTAAAATAATTTATCTTAATTTAATAATTAATGAATCGTTCGTGAAAGAATCGTTTATAGCAGAAACACGTGAGCTGTATAAAAAATATGTTGAGCAAATAAATACGGCCGCGGATAGACTTTGTTTATTATCTGTGCCGAATTATGCCCGTAATATAATTGTAGGTGAGCGAGCATGTTTGTTTATATTGTCGTTGGTTCCGTAGCAAAAGTGCGGACGTGTTAAAAACTATTTTTCTTGCTTAAAAAAAAACTATACATTGCCAGAACTGGATCAAATTAAAACTGGACCATGCGGAAAGCACCAGGTTTTAAATAAAAAAGAATCATCAAAATCGGTTTACCCAGTCAAAAGTTCTGAGGTAATAAACAATTACAAAAATATACAGCCGAATTAAGACCCTCCTCCTTTATTAAAAAACATCAGAACAGATCAGAAACACAAATATGAGTGAACAAGAAAAATAAAGAAGAAGCAAATTAAGTCTACATCTTTTTCTTTGCTTAAAACCTCTTTCCTACTCATATTCTTCACTCGGGGAGTACCGACAGAAGAGAAAACTTGAACATACAGTGGCTACGAGGAGGTGATACAACCGCTTAGTGGAACGCAGCCCGAGGTGTCAGTACGGTAACGCAGTTTATTAATATAGCTTTTTATTATATATAGCTTTTTATTCTATAGATTTGATAGCTTTTCTACAGAACCCTAGTACGGACTGAACGATGCCTTGTCAATAAATCAAAGATATATATATATGTGAGGTACAAAAATATTTATGTTTCAACAGGAACATTACATAATTACTGTTTATTTACACTATGTATTTCTAAACATATAAAGTACGACATTCGAAAATTGGACCGGTGAGAAAAGGTAAAGAAATTGGGGTTGCAGTAACACGAAACCTTTACAAACTGATACTTTTTATCGTGTTATATTCATAAATTAAAATTACATTCCTTTATTGTATTTCTAAATATGCTCTAGAAAAAAAGGAAAGGCCTAACCTGTTAGTTGTACGTTTAGATAAAATTAACCATTGTATTAAAATAATTATTACATTTTTTATATATATCAAGAAGGAAGCGGGCAGACGATCCATAAGTCATAGTGGTTTCCACGGAGATGTTGCATATCTATGTTGAATTTAAGAAAGATTGTACTGATTTGAATATGATAGTTCGAGTCAAATCTATCTCAAATTCCTGTAAACGCTTAATATTCCTCATACAAATGTGAACTCTATCTTCATTAAAATAGGGGATATTTCGATGGAATACACCTCAACAATGTTTAGGGATAAATCGGCGAATTAAAGCCTGCTATTGTCCGGGGAAGGTATGTTTCATTCGCGCTGTAGCACCTTTCATTTAAGGCTCTACTGCATAGAATAACAATAAATACACAGACACGACAATAATAAAATCATTTAGAATACTACCAGTGTTTCAGCTAGCGTTGTCAGCAGCTTGCGGCAGTCCACTGCTGGACATAGGACTCCCAATGCCGCATCACTTAGCTCCATCTTCGGCTAAACGCATCCAGTTGCTCCTGCTTGCAGGCATGCATCCTGCCAGCCACCCTTCGCAAATCGGCTCTCCATCTGGCCGGGAGCGTCCCACGCTACGTCTGCCGATATATAGTCTCCTCTGCAGAAAACGCTTACTCCAGCTGTTATCAGTTCTGTGACAAATATGTTCACTGCCACTTTAGCTTGCAAGCCCTGAGAGCTATATCGGTTACTTTGGTTCGTTGGCGGATATTATCAATGCGACCACGGTCCGCCAACGAGACCGCTTTCAACAATACTATATCTTTATCTTTAGAGAAACGTTCACAGGAAGAACATATCCAAACTAATTGCAGTAAGAAACACTAAAGGTAAAAGATTAAGAAAACGCTCATCTACCTGGTCTAACAAATTTCCAACTATCATAAGACAAGTCGAAAATTGTGTTGCTTGGAAGCAGGTGGTACAGATTTTAATCAAAGTGTATCAAGGCGGGTATGACGTTCATTAATAAAGATCCCACCATAAACATGTTCATGTAAAATATTGCCACAATGAGACCAAATGGGTCGCACTGTCAAAAATGTATCAGATGTCTATTAGAGCCTCGCCTTTAACTCTCCACGCCTTTACTTTATACGTCGTAACTTAACTGGTTCCATACTTAAGTCAAAATATGTGACATGGTCATACTTTTTTATTGTTCATTACTTTTCAGTTACACAGTAGTGTTTGCAGTAACAAAACGCATGAGAAGACGATTGAGTCCCAAACATCATCTGCCGAATTTGGGAAATTTTGGCAATAATCTATGGTCATATTTCGGTAACAAAGAGCGCGGTTGTTTCGTCCACCGGTGCATTGTCCGCTCCCTCGTCCGTCCATTGTTATTCTGACAATCGGCAAACACCCGCGGCCGCTCCTCGGTTTGATTCGGGGCTGGCTCCCGTTGAGCCTGGGATCTCTTGTTATTGTTGTCTGACTCTTATTTTGATTCGGCAATTGTCTGACGAGATTTGCCACGTGCCGCACTTTTATTTGTTGCCAACTCCTCCCAAACGGCTTTACAGATTCTTAGAAAATTTTGTGCATATCTGGTAGGTCTGAGAATCAGTCAAAAACTATATTTTGAACTCCTAATTGATAAGGGTGGCCCATGCGGCCATATATCACTAGAGTTACCTAAAATACAAGTTAACTATAAAAGATACTTATCTTTTATGCTTAACTTTTATCTTTGAAATTGATTTATTTTAATGAAATAAAAATTTAAAGGGTTACTACTATTTTCATCTTAAATTATTTACATAAAAATTGTACACATGAATGTATGGATGTGTATTTCACGCTCTTTCGTGGAGAAACTACAGAATGGATTTTAATAAAACTTTACAATAATATAGTTTATATATCAGAATAGCACATAGGCTATAAATTATAAAGATATTGTGTGAATTGTCCAAAATATAACGATAAATGTTAAGTGAGTAGGAGAAAAAGTTCTCTGCAAAAACCGTTAGAATTACACGCACATACATAGTATGTGAAGGAAATGTTTATCTTAAATAGTTCTACAAAAAATGTAAAAATTATATAACGTCCTGCACTTAACTTCTTTCTTTCATTTCATTTGAATATATTATTTTCTAATGATTTAACCTTTTTGTCATTTACAACTTATTCCGCTTATAATTCGATAAAAATGGCATTATAGTCAAAAATTATGCACTTTAATAATAGTTTATGAAGTGATTAATGATATTAAAAATTTAACTAAACCTTGTTTTACTTAAAGACAAAAACATCTGTATCTCAGTGTTGATTCAAGATATCGAAATAATTCTTAGATTGGGGAGGTACAAAAGTGAAGCATTTAAATTCCAAGCAGTTTTAACTTTAATATAGTCTTCGACTGTATAATACGCATTAGGAATAAGTGTGTTCTTAACATGCTGTTCAAATTTAACAATATACAGATGTAACATGGCACCTGGAACTTGAAATTCTAACATTAATAAAGAGACAGAGATAAAAACGAAGATGAGGAGGTCGTGGCCTAATCAGTGGTCGGCATTTGAGTCGATCGCTAAGTTAAGTTGCTCTGGCTGCGACCGGTTGATAGATCAAAGTGTTTGTACATTTTTGTCCTTAAAGACTACAAACTTCTACAAAACTTTGCGCAGCTTCACAAAGCTCCCGGCCAATGAAATGATCATTCAAATGAAGCTGTGTCTGGCTCCGGTATATTTTAATATTTATTTGAATGATATCTTCTTTCTTTGATAGATGGATTTTAATGATATGTAAAGGGCAATTGTGATCCGTACAAAATGTACAACGTATTTAATTGGCTAAAGATTAATACGGTATTATTTAAAATAGCGTCGTAAACAGTCCGCACAAAAACCCTCAAATTTTACAAAGTCACTTAATTAAGAGCGGACGAAGTTGCCGAACACAGCTAGTTTTTTTATATATCTGTACAATAACTTATAACATAGTATATCTTGCAATTCATGTCTTAAATATAATCTATATAATCTATATAAAAAAATAAAAAAACAAATAACAATACAAAAAGGTTTAAACTGATTAATCATCTTATTGTCACCATTATGTTTTTAAATGTAAATATATTTAAATTCATTTAGGCGATCTGTGTATATACTATTTGCTGTTAAAAATGATGTATCCACATGGTAAAATAAAAGTTTCCAGACTAGTAAAAAAAATCCACACTAGTATAAAAATTGAAATGAAAGAAATGAAATTTCATTTGTTGAATGAAACTGAATTTGCACATGACAACGATGATACTATAAAAGTTTAAACTGTGTAACAGAATAACATCGCCCTCCGAAACATAAGTAAACTTTAAATCACTTAAAATTAAAGTGAACAAAATTATACACATATATAAAATAATTAAAATTAAAGCGACTGAACGAACAGCCTCGCGGGGCTGCTTTGCGAGGCTGCCTCGTGAAGCTAACAGGACAGGTCTATTCAATCATCCACGACCTCGTCTATAAGGATAAGGAGTACTAATTGTTATCTAGAGATAAAAAATATACAAGCGAAGCCAAAGCGGAACAAAATACATAATATTTTAAGAATCTTATTTAAGTAAGCTTATATAGAAGGGTTCCGTATCTGATACGCTATAAATGTATTTGTTAAATAACTTCAAAAGTTGTTGTTCGATTTGCAGTGTATGTTTGTTCGTATGAGTGTTATACAAAGAAACAAAATTTCTAAACATTAAGCCATTGTTTTGCAAGAATAATAATTAACAAAGGATTCGATTTTGTGTGTTAATTAGCGCAATATCGAATTTTAATTAGGTATAGTTGTTTCATGCATAATGACGATTGCTTACTTATTTATTTATTTATTTATTATTTTTTTTTTTTTTATTGGGTTTACCAACAGCTTAATACATTTAAAACATAGGCCAATTTAGAGAACACACAATATTCTTTGTTGAGCTTATAAAGAAGAAGAATCTATACTAATATATAAAGCTGAAGAGTTTGTTTGTTTTAACACGCTAATATCCGGAACTACTAGTCCGATTTGAATAATTCTTTCAGTGTTATATAACCCATTTATCGAGAAAGGCTGTAGGCTATATATCATTTCGTTAAGACTAATAGAAGCGGAGCACCAATAAAGAATGTTTCAAAATCGGCGGTTTTTTCCCCTTTTGAGAGCTTCCGCTGCGTGCGCTGCGTAAACGGTTAAAGTTTACAAGAAAGTTTCGTTTTTTATAGGAACCGGGTCTTTATTCTATTGTAATACTTTATGAATTATTAAGAGTCCATTACTCTTGTGTGTATAATGCTTGCATAGTTTTGTATTTTAGTTAAATAACTGAAACTATTTATTTATATTCCCAACTGTTGTATTTAGTTTCTATTTTAGGCATTTTTATTGCTTTTTAGTAAAGTTAAATAAATATAATAACTTTGTTTAATATTTAAGATGTTCTTAAGGATGTACTGTTAAAATAACTAAAATAAAATGCTAACCAATTATCAGATGATTGTGAGTTAATCTTGAAGGGTTACTAGTACAACTTTTAACGAGTAGAAATAGATTTTAATTTATTGACTTTAACGTCTACAACGACGATAATGTCAGTCCAATACTTAGGTCTTTAAAATCTTTATTTAAAACAATATGCTAAGTGCGTGTTTTCTAACTATAACGCGATGGTAAAGTCAAGTTCAATTTATATGGAGTTTGATCACGCCACCTAGCGTTAAGTAGAGGTAACTTTGTAAACTCCATCCTCATTGAAGTTAACTTTACTATCGCGTGTAAGTTGTAAAACTAGCACTATACACAGTTCTATATTCTTCTTTGTATATTTGGAATTAGCTCGTATCGTTTAAATTAAGTAAGATAATACAATTGTGTTTATAATTTGGTCTGTGACCATAATATTATAAACACACAGTTCTTGAAAATTAAAATATTGAATATTTAATGTTAAAGAACTGTATTATCTAAGGTGAGTATAAAAAAAAACTTTTTTTTTTCAATAAATTAAAGTTAAAGTTTCTTCGTACTTAATATTATCAAACAATTTCAAAAATAAATTAAAAATCGACTTTGGAAATGCTTATGAAACGTCTTACTTGTATTTAAAGATTCTGACTCTGACCGTTATTACTTAAATTACTTTCAAAAAATACTTTTTATAAGAGAGTTCATTTACTTTTAAAGTCAAATTTCTTTTTTTCCAATAAATTGAACTTAAAATGTATTAGTGCTTAATATAATTATCAAACAATGGAAAAAAAAGTTAAAATCGACTTTAGTAAATGCTTACTAAATCTTACTTGAATTTAAGGATTCTAACTTTGACCGTTATTACTTAGATTACTTTCAAAAAATACTTTTTTTATTAGAGAGTTCATTTACTTTTAAAATCAAATTTCTTTTTTTCCAATAAATGGAACTGAAAATGTATTAGTGCTTAATATAATTATCAAACAATTTAAAAAAAAGGAAAAGTCTACTTTAGTAATTGCTTACTAAATCTTACTTGAATTTAAAGATTCTGACTTCGACCATTATTACTTAGATTACTTTAAAAAAATTCTTTTTTGAAAGTATTTTTTGAGTAGAGAGTTCATTTATTTTTAAAGTCAATTTTCTATGATATTTTAACAGTACTCTTGGATGTTCATTATTTCTGATACAATTATAGTGTCAAAACGGAGAATAGAAAATAAAAAATAGTTTTGTTTTACTACATTGTGAGTGTATAGAGTGATCAGACTTATTCGTTACTAGCTTCAACCCGCGACTTTATCTGCGTTGTATTCTTCGATTCTCATACTTCAAACTTTCAACCCCTATTTCAGGAGTTTCAAATTTCATTTTCGGAACAAAAAGTAGCTTATGTCCTTCTCCTAGGTCCAATCTATCTCTATACCGAAATTCAGTAAAATTGGTACTGACCAATTTTGAAATCAAATGAAACCACTGGGTTTAAGCGTGAAAACGTAATAGACGGAGTTACTTTCATATTTATAATGTTATTAAGGATTATTGTATACTATCTAAAACAGTTCGTCTGCAATTGAATTAATTGATTTTATTTTCAAATTTGGATGTTTTTTAACTTGCGCGGAACCCTTATTCTCTTTTCTGTTATTATAAGAATCTTTCTGGAACCTCATAATAATGCCTTTTTAAAATTCATCCGCTTTTGCTCAGTGGCTAGATGAGTCATGGATCTTAAAACGTGATTCATTAGCCGTATTCTGACTGAACAAGCAGCCTCGCAGGGCAGCCACGCGCGGCAAATTCCTCGGTCAGTCGCGACATGCCTCGCCCGAGGAAAATACACGTGCTCCAAACGAAAAACCTTGCGTGGCAAATGTCCGAGGCTGCCTCGCGAAGCTGCGAGGCTGTGTTTCTATAAATTATCACACTTTTTCTTACTATTTTCATAATACGTTTTTGTTTATAATACAAAGGGCAAATTGAAAAGCGGTTTACCTAGCTGACCACCGACGGCCATGGCCATCTGCATGACAAGAAAGATAGCAGATGCGGTACTAACCTTTGGGGAAGTATTTGGGCCAATGTCTCACAAACTGAACCATACGCGACAAGAATACCTGTCACTTGACAACACCGCCGCCATTTCTCGCCGATCATAAGTTAATTTGAATTCTTTCTTAAAAATATATTAAAGGCATACATTTCGTGTTTTCCTTTTAAATATTTACTTTTGGTCATTCAAAAAAAGTATACCTAATTACTTTTTGAAAGGATCAAACTTTTTTCCTACAAATTTTTGTATCTTTTTCGAAACCTTTAAGTCTTATCACTCTATTTGTTGAATCGACGGAATGTATAACAGATATATTGTAATATTTTAAATTTAACATATACATATGTATATCCTTGTTTATTAAAAAAATATATTCAATATATATATATAAATTGTGATTTAAATTTGGAATGAACATCGAGTACGAAATGAGAAATTGTACTTTGAGAACAAAAAAAATAATAATCTTCCTTTGTAATTACTATGATGTATAAACACTACGAGATTGTGATTCGAAGCAATTTAAAATATTACTGCTGATTAATAGTTTTGGTGTTTGATTACTTACCCTAATCGAATTTCCCTTTATCATTGTAAAGCTCAAATAATTTGAGGAGGTCGTGGCGTCATCAGTGGTCGGCATTTGAGTCGACCGCTAGGTAGCATCTCTTTCTGCGACATAAAAACGACTAATTTATCACGACCGACCCGGCCGCGGCCGGCGCAAACAAAAATTAATGAGAAGTAATAAGAAGACAAACGGATATTTTAGCCGATAAAGATGTAAAAAGTAAATAAAAATAAATAAAAAAATGTTTTATTCGGTAGCGTGCAATGATACAAAAACAAAAAATCTTTAAATAAATATAAATAAATAAAATAAAAAATGTTTTATTCGGTAGCATGCAACAATACAAAAACAAAAAATCTTTAGTAAGACATATAAACTGGAGCAGTGGAATGTTTCAAAATCGAGGTTCTTTTTCCCATTTGAGATCTTCCACTGCGTAAATGGTTAAAGTTTCACAAAAGTCATGTATGACAAATTTGCTCCCCTTTAAAAGTTCTAAATAAAAGTCCGCGACAGCATATGTCTGTTTTTTAAGGTTGGCTCAGTATAACCTTTTTTATGCTAATCAAATTTGATCTAAAATAATGCATTATTTGTGAAGGTTTTTTTATAAACATTATATTAATCCTCATCCAAATACTATTTTTAAAAAAAGAAAGGCAGGACGGCCTCCTACCCGGTGGACTGATGATTTGGTGCGGGTCGCAGGAAGCCGTTGGATACAAGCTTGAAACTTACTTACGATTAATTAATAAAGCCCTAATTATTTCAAAAAGTACTAAAATAGGTATATAGGCTATAGCCCATCTATATAAAATAAATTAAATGTCCGTTTGAAACTTTTACTTTAAAAATTAGGGGTACAAAAAGTTGACATCCTAGAATTTATATAGAATTAACGCGAACGAAATTGTGGGCACACCCACCTCGAGTCTGGGTATATTATCCATATGTATGTAATTATGTATTTCTAAAAAATAAAAAAAAATGTGTATAACAGGCGCTGTTACCTATAACACAGGCATTAAGTTGTCTACCTTAGGAACAGACGTCCGTCTGTCATATAGTCCTGTATGTATGTACTGTATGTAAACTAACGTAATGCATAACAAGCAAAAATTTGCCTTTAGACTAATTGACGCGCAAAGGACATTCGACCTTAGGGTGGCAAACCAATTTCTTGGTTGACTATTAATTATAACATTTATATGACTACAAAGCTATAAATTAGAATGCTAATCTATACTTTTATTACTTATAAATAAACTTTAAGTGTGTGTGATTTTTAACCAGCTATGTTATTTTATGTTGGCACTGTTAGTCGATTCGTTATTAAACAGTTTTATATAAATCTTTTGTCCAATTCTGTTCGTCATGGCGAATTTCTAATAATAATAATAATAATAAACATTTATTTACCTTACAAAGCCTAAATATACTAGTAACAAACACAACGAAAAGTAAAAATCGTGACTATGACCACGGTGACCATGCGATAGTATTCACGTAAGTGACTAAATTTACCATGGGTATACTTTGGTTTACATACAAAAAGGTCATTGGATTTAATCAAATAAAAAGTATACTTTGGGTATATTTTTGTATAAAAGGTCTTTGGATTTAATCAAATAAAAAAAACAAGAACCTATCCATTTTCAATAAAAGTACAATTGAGGTAATTCATTATGATGACTTATTTCTATTTTATTTAATTACAGACCACTTAATAAACAGCAAAATTTATTTCATCGACTTAGATTTGTAAGCACTTTTGTAGTAGTCAATTTCTAGTGTTTTTTTTTCATTATCCTTATAGGATAACGAAAAAAAAACACTAGAAATTTTCACGATTATAGTGATAATCTAAAGCAGAGGGGTCCCTAAACTGTAAAGATAACGGAACACCAACCATATACTTTTTATTTTATCCCATTTCAACCCCATATCAAATGATTACAAATCAACAATGAAATTTACATAAGAACATTTTTTTTAAAGACATGAGTATAAATTATGTCATAAGAATTTTTGTAAGAAATATTATACTGTTTGTTTCCCTAATAAAATAAAATAAATAAATAATTGTGATAATATTAAAAGGAAGTAACACTAGTACCGAGTGGGCAGGGTCCTGCGAGCTCATTTAATTTTCATATGTTTTAATTTGTCCCAGTTTTTTTTCATATTTTCATTTTTTTTTTTTGGTGATAAAATTTTTTGTTTCCTGCTTGTCGTGGATTTGAACAAAGTAACGCTTGATTGTGCGAAGTTAATTATATGTTTCGGAGGGGGGCGATGATATTCTGTAACACAGTTTAAACTTTTACAGTGTCATCGTTGCCATTTTATAATTTGTGCAAATTCAGTTTTAATAAATAAATTTCAATTTCAAATTTAAAAAAAAAAAATGCTTTTCGTAAAGATTTCATATTAATAATACCAAACCATATTGTAGTTAACTGAAAATGTAAAGGCAGTCAAATTAATAGATCAATAAAGCCCTTACTTTTTCCTACCAATTGCAATTAGCCTGAATTTATGGTTGACTGGCGGATTCGGTGGTGTAGCTTTCGGGTTGCAGCATTACACCGATTTTCCCTCGTATTCATACGCGGATTAAAGCATAGTAGTTTAGTTTTTCATGCATGTCATGGATTTCCGCAAAGTAACGCCTGATTCTATCAGTTAAATGTGTTGATCTAGCAAAATACATAATGTTTTTCTTGAAAATAAAGTCTATGAAACGAAACAATCGTTGTAACTGTTATTAGTTATTTTTAATATTATAAATGTGAAAGTAACTCTGTTACGTTTTCATAATAATTATGTGTGTGAAATGGAAGTCTTCAAATAGACTTCAGACATAAGTCATCAGGAACAAAGAAATCTCATTTTCAGAATGAAAGTATAGTTTTTTATATTACAAGGGGGAAACAGGCGGGCGGTTCGCCTTAATAACCACCATTGCTGGCCTCCAAAGAGAGTTTTATGCCACTGACAGCTCCCACAAACTAAACGAAACGCGGCAACAAGCCATCACTTTACGCAACAGCATTGCCGCGCCACTTCACGCGTCTTATGCGAGTTAAAGGTACTGGTACCCGGACGCGTCGGCCCAATTCGCTGTTGATTAGTTGGGTATATGACAAAAAGTCAGTGGAATATTTTGGGCAGTATAGCTTTTGGAATATAAACTTTACTGTAAAAAAACCAATTAAGGCTACTTTTAGCACCCACGATTTGCTACACGTTAATGCCTCAATAGCTCAATGGGGGAAGGTGCAGATATCTGTGAGGACTGGGTTGGAATCCCTATAAAAAGAATTTGTCCAACTTCAATAATTTCAATTTTTTTTGTGCAATAGGCTAATTTTCTGTTAAAATTAAATTAGCCATTCCTTTTGATTTATGGAGTCAGGATTACCTATAAAAGTCCCGTCAAATTAGTCCAATCGTTTCGAAGATGACCTCTGAGTATTAATGTGTTCAACTTTCGAGCTTCAATCGAGATTATAGAAATTTAAAAAAAGGGTTCATAACGAGGTCGAAAACCGATCGAGATCTATAAATACAATAAGCTAAAATCAATATTTTTATCAAATGATGAAACTAGTATTCAATTATTTGAAGCTATAGTGTGACGCCTGCTATAGCGTGGCGCCGCTTAATAAATTTTTGCACATGCATAAAATGTCACTAAGTCATGTGCACCATTGTAATAAATGATGATTGAAATCACCGGCATATTTTAAAATAAGCATTATTTTTTAAAATTTAAATGCCATAAAAAATAATTAGAGCTGAACAAAGATTAGGGCTATTAAACTGTGCGATTGCTGTTGTTAAAATACTAAATAGCAATCGCTTTGAAAGCGAGTAAAATAAATGTTTCACCACTTTTGCCAGAGCCAGACATAGCTCAAAGTGTTTGTACATTTATTTTCTTGCAGACTACACAGTTCTATAAAACTTTGCGCAGCTACGTAAAGATCCCGACTAACTACATGTTCATTCAAATGTAGCTATGTCTCGCTCCGGCATTACATTTGTGCCTTTTAAATGTAATGCCGGAGCGGAGAATAAAGAGAGCCATCTCAATGTATTAAAGTGTACGATGAAATCCACATATAAGTTGGGCGCCACATTATAAGAAAGAAAGAAAGAATTTTTATTCAATAATAATGAGAAAGAATTTTAAGGGATATTATTGGTCAATTCATATTATATTAAATTTATTTATTTGGGGTAACAAACAATAACACAAAGCTTCTTGATATAAGTTATAAATTATTTTACACTAGACTACTATCCGTGTTTTTTCAATATCGGTATTAATTCATTCTACAACAGAGCTATTTTGGTGAATCTTCCAAGGATAATTTGCTGTTTACGATTGGCCACTTTTTCAACTAGCCCCTCATAGAAGATGGTCCTCCTTATATTCTAATCTCTATTTTGAAGTAAACTGTGAGATCCTCTTTGGTGTCTACTACTATGAATATGATAGGTTCGTAGTTCGTACTATGTTCACAGTGAACCGAAGAGTTGTAGTTCATCGTAGTCATTGATAGTCATGTTCGGTTAAGGATCGGAATATATTTTTAAATAAAATGTTATTAAAATTACACAGAAAATGTAAATTGAATTACGAAGATGACAGCTAATTTGATTATAAGTTTAATTCTGCAGTTGTTGGTCTCATGACCATTTAACTTACAAGTCTCATTCCGATAAGTATATACAATGGGCGACGTTGTCAGCTTATTTTCTGTATTAATAATGAAACTTAAATCAAAATTCAGCCAAAGTAAAATTTATTTTCATTGTGATTTACAATGGCACAGACTCAAGTCAGTGAAATGGATGAACGAAAGAGCTACGTCTAATAAAGCATACATTCCAACCACAGTAAGTTAAAACTCTAAAATATTCAATATGTATTATTTACTTTTCTAAAAACAACAGCGATCATATTATCATAGGTATGTCTAAATGTATATATAAGTATGTATTTATATATTTAAAAAAAATCGTGTATCAATGGGCTGTTACCTATAATACAGACATTAAGTTACCTACTTTAGGAACAGATGACTGTATGTTTATAGTTCTGTGTATTTATTTATTTAAAATTATTATTAGTTGTACAAGCATTTCTCAGTAGATTATTGAAAAAAATATTATTACTTGATTAAATAGAAAATTTTTAGAATATTTAATTTTGTAATCAGTTTTGAATTTATAGCCCACTACAAACTTATTATAAAAGTCTCAGATCATAGAAAATTTCAAATTCTATTTTACTCCCTCAAAAGTAGAAATTCCACAAATGCTGAAAAGGGTATTTACTTAATTTTAATTAATAATCCACAAATAATGTGTCTTATAAATAAAGGACTTCCTGATAATTTTACGTACAAACTGTCAACTCCTATATATAAAACCTAGCTATTGCATTAGAACATCCAGGTTCGAAGCAAGACTTGAATAGCCAAATAAACACTTTCCAGGACACAATTTATACGTACTTTTCTGAGCACTATCCACCTCAATCAGACCATGCTCAAAAACCTAAAGAAAACACTTTCAAGTTGAAAATGAGAAGGAAGAAAAGAGATTTAATAAAGCAACTTCGAATAGCTAAGGCCCTAGGTGATAATCATCTAAGTCATCAACTGTCTAGGGCTCTACGGTCTATTCTTAAATTAATCCAGGGCGTATCCCAACAAATATCAAAAAATCGAAATGACTTCAACCGGGCTAAACACGAAGTGGACTTTGACAAAAATCCTTTCCAGTACTCGAAAAGCATTTTCAATGATTACTAATAATATAAAGCTGAAGAATTTGTTTGATTGCTTGAACGCACTAATCTCAGGAACTACTGGTCCGATTTAAAAAATTATTTCAGTGTTAGATAGCCGATGTATCAAGGAAGGCTATAGGCTATATATTATCACGCTAAAATTGAATCTATTTTATTACCAAATTTTACGTGAACGAAGTCGCGGGTACAGCTAGTATAAATATAAAATGTATAAAAGATTTCGTATTTAAGTGACCCTTATGTAATGATCCCATATGGAATATACAAATTTACCAGAGGGGTTCAATATTTCCCATTAAGGTTCATATAAAATGTATACAGTGGATCAAAAAGTTACTGTCTGAAAATAGAAATCGACCGTACAGAAAAAAAAACAAATGGCGCGAATTCTATACCATTCAAAAAATTTGATACTTCATATTTAGAAAATAAAAATATAATTAGACAGCGATGCAGTTGAAATATAAATTATTTTTAAATAAAAAGAAAACCGCCTTCAAAAACAAAAAGGCGAGGAACTAAAAAGCAAAAAATAATTTTAGACTGAACGCGCTCTAGCAAGTGGATTTACGTATTCTATAGTTAATAGTAAATAATATTTATTTCACGCAATGTAGTTAAATTACACTCGGCTTTGTATTTAAATTAACATATATACACCAACTTCACTTGCCAATAAAAAAAAGACCGACTAACGACTATATAAGTCAATCAATAGACAATGAGATTCAATTAAAGTAGTCATATTATTAAACTTTCCTGAAAATAACATAATACTATCATAATGACGTCATGACTGATATTACACACACTACATTACATTCTATTGTTTTAAAATTATTATTGTATTCAATACCTTTCATTTTGAGCAGTGGACTCACACAGTCTGAAACTATAATGATGATGTTTATTGCTTTAGATAAGCTATAAAAAATTTGGCAGGATCCTATAAATGCATATCTACAGACCGAAATACTTTTTTTTTAAAGAACAAAATAAAAAAATAAAATATTTATTTGTACAACAATTACACAATTTAACGGAACGCTGAAAAACTTTCACTGTTCTATACTATATACGCCACAGTTTCTAACTAATGCGGTTACTATCGAATTGTATAACTGTATGTTGTAATGTATCAATAAACTTATTTTTATTATTATTATATTATTATAAAAAAATGTATCCCAGTTAGTATTTGATAAGTTCTCATTTATAATCTTATAATTACCAGAAAAAAAGTTGTATTCAATATTATATTTTGATGAAAGTAATCTTGGCCGATCAGAATGAACGCTACAATCTATATCTAGTGGAGGATGGTATTTGTCTATTGAACATGCAGAAAATAAGTTGTTTTTGCTTATAAAGAAAATTTATTATATTCAACGTAATAAGATATCAAAAAATTAATAATTTTTGTACTTAAAATTTTATTTTGCTAATTTATCACGAAGTTGCGATCAATGAATAAATAATTGAGATCATTCAGTTTGGAAAGTACTAAAAGGAATGAGAATGACATCAATTGAATTCATACACATTACGATTGTAACATGGCGACGGCATCCATTTTGTCTTACATTTTATTATTGGCTTGCTAAAAACAATGTCGACCTGCCCAGCGGCTAATTCACTGCAATCGATTCCCAGCGGCTAATTCACTGCAATCGATTCCCAGCGGCTAATTCACTGCAATCGATTCCCAGCGGCTAATTCACTGCATTTGATTCCCAGCGGATAATTTACTGCATTTGAATCCCAGCGGCTAATTTAGAAGCATTTATAAGCTCTACTTATCATAAAAATTAATATATACTTTACTATCAACGAACGAACTATGGAGGTTATATTTGTGGTTTAGCAATTGCACACTTGTCCACGACCATATTTTTATTTACTTCCAATTTAGGAGATAGAGATGAAAGTCTTAGTGCATCTTCAATGTGTATATATTATATTAATAAATAATATTATTAAATATTAAAAATCTCTTACCATTTTGAAAGTGTTGTTCGAGCTGAAGTGTCAGTCTGACTCAAGCATCATGACAAGGACTTTATATAGGTAGCGTCCAGAATCAAGAATCGAATTCATTATCTTCTTGTTTTGCGTGCACTTCTCACGTTTGTGCATAGATAAATACAACAGACGCGTCACAATCAGCTTTAGCGTGACGATATATAATCTATAGCCTTCCTTGATAAATAGGCTATCTAACACTGAAAGAATTTTCCAAGTCGGACCAATAGTTCCTGAGATTATCACGTTCAAGCAAGCAAACAAACACACTTTTCAGCTCTATAAATTAAGTAGAGATGTTAAGTAGAGATGATCACGACCTACGCCAGTACGTTACTGGCGTAGGTCGTGAGCACTTTTATGTATGTCGTGAGATATTTTGTAACGATATATGAAGAACAAAGTACAAGCAAAGAGGTTTAATTTTAGCCTGATGATATATATAGCCTTCCTCGATGAATGGGCTATGTAACACTGAAATAATTTTATGAACCAGTAATTCCTGAGATTACCGGGTGCAAGCAAACAAACAAACTCTTCAGTTTTATATGTACATTAGTATAAATATACAATATAAATATAAAATTATTTATATGCTTTATATAGTAAATAAATAAATATAAATATATACAGGACTATATGACACACGGACGTCTGTTCCTAAGGTAGACAACTTAATGCCCACTCTTGCGAGCCGCTTTGGTGGCGAGTTGCTTCCGGGGCGCTTTGCCTCCGGTAGACTTGCGAGCGGTCTGCTTCATACGAGCCATGTTCCTCTTCCTCGACAGTAATAGGTCAGATAGGTAGGTAGAGAGGCACAATCGGCATAAGTGTTCGTGTTATCGTGTAAAGTTATTATCCGTAAAAATTTTTTTTTTTTTCAAATAAGTAAATTAGTAAAAAATCTCTGTGAAATCAGTTTCGGCCTTTTCGAAGCGATACGAATTAAGGATCCTAATGAATAAAGCATAGGGATTTGAGTCTATGCGCTAACCAATGAACTATCGCGACCTTATCTGTTGTGTCATATGATACTATTGGTGTGGTACCGAGCGGAACAATTAACGGATACATAATTACCATTAATTTCCTGTGTCGAAAGGGCCACTGCCTCTGATCTACTCACTTAGCTCTTTTGTTAATTGATGGAATCAGGTATCACTTTGCTGGAATCTATGAAAAACGTGGGGTAAAAATACCTTTTTTAATTTACGTATAGGGTTCTGAAAAAATCTTTGTAGTTGAAATAACCATGCTTCTTTTTTTAAGTTTTTAAACAATATCACGGAACTTCGATAATATACCTAAACCTACAACGATGGCTCAGCGACCCAAACTGGATCTTGGCTTCGTTAATAAGGAGATTCCACTTCTCACGGTCCTTTGCTGTTGCTAAATATTTTATTTTTATAAAGATACCATGGAATATCAAAACATTTATATTGTTAGTTCTGAAAATGTGACAGTATTGTGTTTTTATATGCACGCTTTCTAAATTGACTCATAAACGGTTTTAAAGGTAGCGCCAAAAATTTCAAACTCCTGACGCACGTACTGACACACATTTTTCGAAATCCTTACGCATTTTACCGTTTATGTGTTCGAAAGATTGAACTGTTAATGAATGGGAAATGCATTATATAGATCGCTTGCAATATTTTTTTTATGCAAAACAGTGGTGGTTGTAGATTATTTCACATTAATCTTCTTCTTACTAACGTTATCCCGATCTAATACCAGGGTCCGCTTTAAATTTTAGAGGAAGTGGCTGTGAGGCGACGAATTAAAAAGACCCGTCATTATCCCCGCAACCCACACACAATCTCTATAACCTCACGACTAATATCACTCAGTGACATTAATCGGGACCTACTGTTTTACGCGCTTTCCGAAACAAGAAGAAGGTCAGATATGTGAAAACCTTTGTTAGAATTATTCACTCATCTATCACTCGGCCGCGGTAAGAACAGCTTAACTTAGCGATTGGTGCAAATGCCGGCCACAGATTAAACTACGATCACCTATGTCACACTTAATTAAAAATAACTACATTCATATGATTCGTTCCAAAATATCGAACCGTTTTGCCCTAAGGGCCGCGTAGTTCTCCTCAAGGGGTATAGGATACCATAATAGCCGTCCATAAAACGTACTTTTTTCGAAGGATGCCTTACGCACGATGGAAATCTTTTTTTGCATAATAGGCAGAGTATGGCAAATTTTGCACTCTGCGCAATCGTCAGCAAATAGAGGCAACAATTTCAAGTTGAGACACAGTACACTGATAGTCAAGAAAATGATGTCAAGGTCAAAGCGAACAATCCAAACATTTGTCAGCGATAATGATAAATAATTCAGCGGTTTTGCGCACAGGGCAATTATGCGGGCACCCATTGTCACTTACCTCATACCTACTTACAATATTAAAGTATATTTAAACGAGAGATAATGCCTGAACTTGAGGCCCCCAATGTCTTTGTTACGAAGACACGCAGTGCAGGTTAATTCTATTGTTATATTCGTAATATACACCTTAATTAAGTGTCTTCATTGCAGCATTTAAATTAACTAATAGATTTGTAGTGCGGTTGGCAATTACCTTGACAGGGTTGCGGATTTAATTCTCACTCCAAGTCTGGGTGGCTTTTTTCTTTGCCCTGTCTTTTAGTTTCCGAAACTGGACTTTCACTTTAAGTTTTAATTTTTTCCGATTGGCACCATCCTCTTGAATTGCGTAGAGATGTGGCTTCACTCTGCATCTTTTACTGCATGTATCATGAAAGTGTTCCGAGGAATTGATCGAACTAATACTAGCAGCTGCATTCCACCCCAGGACATCTCGTCAATATTTGAATTTCCACCCTCATCACCTCGATGTTCCGAAGTCCACAACTGTGCGATTATTTAGAAACTTCTTACCACGCACAATTCCTGTGGAATGGGTTTCCAGCTTCGGTATTTCCGAAGGGATATGACTTAGGGACCTTCAAGAAAAGCATATTTATTTCTCAAAGACCGCCAACACATCTGCGAGCTCTCTGGTATTGCAGTTGTCCATGGTCGTCGGTAGTCACTTATGTGAATGCCAGCTGCTCGTTTGCCCCTTGTTACATATGAAAAAAAAAAAATGAACTTCGAAATGTGACCAAAATCATCTCTTATTGTAAATCCATCGTGAGTAATAGCTATTTATGTATAGATGTTTCAGTCTTAAAATGCACGCCCTCCAAAGTATCCACCTCTACATGCAAAACAGTGTAGAGGCAATCTCGTCAATATCATTGGCTTACAGTAAATAGTTGCGTTTGAGTTTATAATAAAAACGCTGTACACACACAAGCAAGCGTTGCAATTAATTAGTGGACCCATTTCGTTCAGAAATTAGATGTTAACGGATCACAGTTATAAAATGATTTTTTGAAATAGGTGTCTAGATATCAATTTATGTAGTAATATTATAAGCAATATTGAAATTACTAAACTTTAGTACATCGCAACAAATGTTTGCGCTCGTGTTATGTTCTTAAGTATTAACTATTTATTAAGAAATAGATAGCCAATTACTAAAAACAGTCTCGGGCCACAAAGAGAGGGGTCTCAAGCATCATGCGGTCCGCTGGCTTAAAGACTTAGTATTTCCCTGATTTCATAATGTATTTTCACGAGTTACATCATGCTCAGGACGTGGTACTTTTCTCAAATAACGCGCGGAAATTAAACTAAGTAGTACAATTCAGAGCTTTTATTTGAAAAAGTATTTAAAACCAATGACGAAGTTGACGAACAACTAACAACAATAGTTTTTTACGCGCCAAAGAATTTTTTTTTTTTCACTAAACAGCTTCCTATGTGCAAGCCAGTTCGAAATTTAAATTAAACTTCTGATAAGTTACCTCTTTGGTCGCCATGTTGCGGAGTAGAAGATCGTTCCATTTTTAAATTACACGACAAATATGATTTTTTTTTTCAAATACCTTTATTTAAATCATAAACAATACAATTAGCACTTACTAGTGTACATAGAGGAATCCTAGTAGAACTAAGCTTAAAGATAAGTTGTTTACGCACTAACATATTAAAAACTTTAGGCAAAGAGGTTGATAGAAAACGTTGTTCAAATTATGGAACAGAAGTTAACAAATAGTCCTACATATTTGACATACCTCAAAAAAGTTGTCGAAGTCCTGATCGCATATGACGTCATCTCGGTCGTGGTCCAGGAGTTCTGCATATAACTTCTCTTAATTATCTTGGGCGTTTTGTTAATGTATGAACTATCGTAGAAATGAAAATTAATGAACAGTGAATATTTTTTCCACCTTACGTCTATGTGACGTAAGGTGGAAACGAATTACATATATAATTTCTTTATTAAAATTGCTACGCCCTAACTGGGCATCATGTACAATGTATATATTATTATCATCTGCAATTGAATAAATGAATATGAATATAAATGGCCAAGCAAGATTTTGATTAAGGTGATGAGTGAGTGAAGTAAATGGGATAAAAATTGCGACAGAACCCCTGGCGCAGGTGTAGCTATCGCTTAAGGCTCGGAGATCTCTCATAGTTTATTGTACACAGAAGAAAAAAATACCTATTATTTTTTAACCTAGAAAGTTATCTTTCTAAGTGAAACTAAGTCAATCCAATCTTAGCTATTTGAGTTATAAAATTATCTCAAAAATAAAAGAAGATGTCAATAATCGTATTTTAAAAACTAGAAAAATAGACACTTCTAGATATTGTATCTATAATATAATAACTTATTGTAAACGGTATAGAAGAAGGTACTGAATACTTGGGCCGTTGATAGGAATTTGCGATGTCAAGAAATCGGTACTCTCGTTAGTGGCTGCAGCAATATCCAAACCTGTTTATGTCTACGTGGGTGCAAGTGCCAAAGCGAGTGCAACAACTTAAAGACTGTATTCAAGTCCTTTTATTTGTAGACAAACTTATCTCTTAATACATTCTTGTTGTAAAATGTAGTTATTTACTTTTTTGAATACCGGAGCTGTTTATAATCTATACTAATGGCCCAACTTAATTAGTGACCTTTACTAGTATTTTAGGATGGAAAATGGAAATGACGGGATTAAACAAGATAGGAATGAAATAAAAAATTAGCAGCTGGAACATTTATTATTCCATAATAGAAAATATTCGCTTGTGTATTCAAGACGTAGACAGACGCTTCATTTTTCGGCTTCCTTCTCCTTAAGTTCTTTATTCTTGGGTTTGATGGAGCGCTCTCTGTCGCGCGACCGGTCCCGGTCTCTGGAGCGCGGCCGCGGAGACCGGGAGCGACAGGCAGGACAGTGTCGTCCGGGTCACTAATATTTTTGCTCCTATCTTCAAAACATATCACGACGCTCTGAAGTTATATATATAGTTAACATAGTAAGTTTATATAGTTTACATTTACAAGTTTATATAGTTTACATAGTAAGTTCAAAAGCATATTTTGAGTTTCATAAAATGTATACAAATGAGCCATCAGTTTTCTAAATGACTAACGTATGTATACAGTAACTGTTAGATACGCTCGCTAGAACACGTATTATTAGCCAAATAATATGAAATAGTTAAAACTGCGTATCAGTTGTCACGCCCACCTCCAGAAACTTAGAGCTGAAACAATGTTCCAGCTAAACATTATTAGTAAATAAAAGTTATACCTTAAAAAAAAATTACGTGAAAACTTATCTATTTAATTCTTAAAAACTAAATGTGAGATTATGTATGTGTGTATGTGTCAATTTTGAGTAGATATAAATTTTATATGTGTGTGTGAGACTAAGATATTATACATGTAAACGAAAAGAACAAAATATAAATTATATATATAAGCCACACCTTACACCCCAAAATTCCTACATTAAAATTAAAAAGCATGATATGATGAAATCATTGCAACCAATTAACACTAAATATGAAGTAAATGTATATAAATAGTCTTAGACACAGTAAATGTATTCGTTACAGATCTTGTAAAATTTATTTTAAGGTTAAGTAAGTGTATATCTGGTTGATATTAATAATAAAAAAAATTGATAAGATGTATGTTCACATTGTGATGTACTCATAGTTAAACTGTGGGTAGATGTAAGTTTATGTAAGCGCGTATTGAATCTATGGTTGCGTTCGGTAACGCACCGGTAAAATACCCCGCGTTCTACGACGGACTCTGGTTACAGCTAATATTTAAACGAAAACATTAGCAGAAATAAAAATAATAATCCAATTCCTATTTATATTATGATTATGCGTCCATTTACAATATTCATTATGAATAAATAAATAATTACGCCTCAAATATGTTATTAACAAAGCGATAAATATTCTTTAGGTACATATGACTAGACCGACCACCTGAGTCATGGAGTTGATTCATTTATATTACTAAGAAAAAGGTTTTAAAGGCATCCATGACGAGGTCGAAATTTTCGAAAAAAAAAACCACATTTAATTAATTGAAGAAAAAATGCTATAAAGAATCATTATTAATCAATAATAAGACCCGTATACATAATATTATAAATAAATTAATGTTTAATCTATATATTTTTGTAAAAAGGCAATTCTACGAAATTTTATCTACCCTATCCAACATGCTTCGAAAAAGACTGTTTCCTCACCTGGAAGCTGTTAGTTGTGTTATTGTAAGTGGAAATTTTAAGCGTTTATTCTAAAATTGTAAATTAAGAAGCTATGCTTCTTTCACAGTTGCTTGGAAAATATTCCTATATTTGCAATAATATTACTTAAACATAAAAGAAAAGTAACTCATAAGAACTCTGATGTTGCTTGCATCGTTGTGGACGTGAAATAGTTTGCATAATTTACAAATATTCGGTAAAAAGACATGCTGTGCTCATGCAAAATATTCCTTATATACTCAATATAAAATCTTATCGTGTATGTAAACCCTCGTATATTATTTCGATAAAAATTTCTTTGTGTTCACCCCAAGGAATCTAGAAAAATGAGCTTTAGTAAATTTTCTCCTAAGTTGCTACTACGAAAATCTGATATGAACAACTTGTATGAATTCTTGATGTAAACGCGAAATATTTCGCGGGTTAATCTTATTATGAATCTCTTTGCTAATTAAATTAGGAACTGTCAAAATTGGTTACAAATAAAATATAAATAACGAATTCAATGGCATTTTCCCAACTCATATAAATGTCCAACGTGCCCAAAGAAGTTTTCGGTTCAAAAATGTGTGCGTTTCGCTGCCGCACTGTTCCAAGTATCTCGTACTTGTGATATACTAAGTATGCTTTCATTGATGAATCCTACACCTGATTGGTATGAAAACGTTTGATTATTCTAAACAGGAGACTCTTTCTCTTGTGCCTTAAAAGATCATATGAAAGGCAACTTACCTCAGCGGCTCATGGACATGTGCATCCTTCCAATCCTCCCATATGGCCCTCAAACCTGGTCTTTGACCATTGAACAGAAGTCCGCCCTCGGCGTTTGCCAGCGAGCTATGAGCATAGCATTCTGAATGTAAAGCTCGTCGACAGAATAAAGAATACAACAATGCGCTTCAAAACAGAAATCGCCGATGTGGCCCAATCAGTGGCCAAACTAAAGTACGCCACTCTTGGCCCAAACAGACACTAAAGTGTCTCTTTGGGCCAAAATCTCCACTTTATGGACCCCAGATCGGAAACGACATCTCGGCAGAGCAAGAATGGAGATATTACTTGGATCGTTATAATAGAGATTGGCAATGCATTGCCTTAGATATAACCATATGGAAAGAGGATGGGGAGGCCTTTGCCCTGTAGTGGGAAGAAATAGGCTCTACATAAATAATAATAATAATAACCAGGAGACTCATAGGTGATCTAGGTGACACAAATATCTATAGCCCAGAACATCGTCGTAGGTTGGCGTGTTTATCTGTCTTCTACAGTTCGGGGAGTGTGTACAGGAGTTACAAAACTTGATACCCCCATCTTCTAATCATCGAACCAGCAGGCACCGTGCGGGTTGCCACTCTTACATTGTTGACATGCTCCCTTCCCGTAAGAAGCGTTTCCTTATCCGAACGGGTGCAATACTCTCCCGGTGTCTGTGGTGTGGGAACATAGTGTCGGTAATTTTTAAGGCAAGAGTGAACGGGTTCATTCAAGGCATGCGCGTTCCATCGTTGGCCCCATCTACAATCAACATCAGGTGTGATTGCGGTCAAGCGCATTCCTATCTCACATTTTCTATCCCCAGATTGACCAGCACGGCAAAGAGGAAGACCTGGAGCGAGGTTACCGCGCCGCTGTAGCGGCGGCCGCGCTGCCGGCCGTGCGCTACGAGCCCTTCGACTTCCACACGGAGTGCCGCGGCATGAGATACGACCGCCTCAACATCCTCATAGACCGCATCGCCCACGAACAGGTATGCGAACTCAATTCGGAGAGTGTGCTGTTGAACTTCACAATTTGATCCCTCCTTCACGTTCTACTACTGGACCACTAGACGCCGCGACAGCCTCCACCCTTATGTAGTTGATTTTCCACCAACTCGCACGAAGCGCTTCGACTCTTCCTCTCTCATGCGAACTGCTAAGGTGTGGAATGCTCTTTCTGCGTCAGTGTTTTCTTACAAATATTATTTAAAATAAAATTAAAAAAGAATATTAGGAATACTTTTTAGGTATGTCTAATATTTCCTTTTCCCCTCCTACTAAGTTTAAATTAAAAGCTTGTATTGGGAGTGGGTGCGACAATACCCCGACGGCGGTGGGGGTTGAACCGGGTAACTTGCGGATCAGCTATTTAGGCTATAAATTTTGCTTGAATGCGCTAATCTCAGGAGCTGCTGGTGCGATTTGAGAAATTATTTCAGTGTTAGGTATTCCATTTATCGAGGAAGGCTATAGGCTGTATGTCATCACTCTAAAATTGAATCTATTTTTTTTACCTATCTTTACGCGAACGAAGTCGTGTGCACAGCTAGTTATATATAATGTCATTCGGCTACTTACCTGCACCAGAAAAATATTCTTTCTATGGCAAATTGACAGACAATTGATTTTTGACGACAGCGTTAAAGCATATTTGAACTTATCCGTTACGGAAAAATAATTAAATTTAAACAATTCAATTAATTTGAAAGTTTAACCCGAAGACGTTCGAAACGAACTGATTAAAATTAACACAATTAATTACGCTTTCCGTGTGTTCTAATCCTGAAGTTTGTGCAAATAAATGAACACCAAAGTTTAAAGGTAAGTTAAGTTAAATTAAATTTCAGCGGTTTTCTAATTCATGGTTCATTTTCTTCTTCTATCTAGTGGTATCCTGGTCAAGTATCAGGGTCGCTTTTATATACATATTGGAATAGATAATGGAGGATCCACCTCTCTCAGGGGGTGGATCTTTTTACATGTTTCTGTATGCGGTGTAATGATTTAGCAAATAAATATTTTCTTTCTTTCTTTCTTTCTTTCTTTCTTTCAAAGGAGATATTGTAAAAAAAACTGCTTTTGGCACCGTTTCTTCAATTTAACTTTTCGGGCGGCAGAAATGTTGAAAATTAAAAGAGTACATAAAAATCTATAAAATGGCCAATTTTATAGAATGCTCAGAAAACCTCCCAGATAAGATAAATTACTAACTGGCTAAACTAATCTGTGCTGCAAACACTTTTATTGTGTTTCAGTTCTTCACCCAAGTGATTTGCCAAGTGAAGCTCAAGCTGATTTACCAATCCAGCGCCAGGAATCAATAAGCCACAAGATTTCTTTTTCCCAGGTAAGTCACCAATCTTCTACCCGTTAAACCTTCAAATATATTCCATCGGTCAATAAGCCCTTATAAAATGTTTAATATCGATGACCAATGTCAATATGGCGATGACCAACGATTAGTAATTGAACTATCTACTAAACTGTAGATTATTAATGCTATGGGAGCCCACGGGGCACCATCTGCCTTTTCTGCCATTTTCTTTTCAGTTAAAGAGAATAATTTGGAAAATTATCGGTATGGAAACTTTTTTATTTTTGATTAATTTTTACAAAAAGTTATAGAACCGACATTGTAGAGACTTTAATTTTCTACAAAAATGGCTTAACACAATTTTTAAAAATTATACAAAAAAAAATTGTGCCCTATAATTTCCCATAGTTAGACTTAAAAAATGCAATATTCATATGGAAATAATCAATACAAATAAACAATAACATAGAGTAGATATAGCTGGTCTCGAGTGGAGGCGTGCATAAAATAATAGGAAAGATTTCGTCTCGACACAATCGCTTATAATATGAACGTTGCTGTCAGAACTTTAATACGGACAAACTTTAAAGTGGCTAGGCTTTTTAAATCTCTGAGCATAAAAATGTCTGAGCATATTTATGCTCATATATTTAAAAACTACTTTTGCGAATTTAAAGTCCAATGTCACTTCCATGGTGATAACAAAAAACTGACTGAGTTGTTTGTAGGCTCTTCTAAGACCAGCACTTGGTGGCTGCATAACGAAAACTTTTCCGACACTTCTTGGCAAAAACGTGGAATGTTCTATTGGTAAAAACTTTAAAAGTTTTTACCAATAGAACATTTTAAAAAAGAAACTGTCAAATTTTGTCAAATTTAAATTTAGAATCTACTATCTTGGATAGTCGGTTAAAAAGCAGTGCAAGTATGTTACAAGAGAGGTGCTAAATTATTATACATATTATATATCAAGATTAGCTGTATAGTGCAATAGTTATAATACAAAACATTAGCGGGGTACCATTGTGTTTGGAATACATAAAAGTAACTTACATCACCTATATAATTTCAAGTTGAAAATTTGCTGATGAAAAAGGCTTTAATACACTGTTTGAGACGGAGGTAGATTAATGATTTAATTAAATATGTCTGAACGGAATAAAAACATTGTCTTTTTCTTTATAAGACAAGGGGTAAACGGGCAGGCGGTTCACCTAAGTCACTACTGACGCCCATGGACAACTGCAACACCAGAGGGCTCGCAGATACGTTGCCGGCCTTTGAGATAATCTGGCCGTATCGTAAAACCTGTCCTTAGCGGATGTCTACTAACTATAAACTATCCCATAAACAAATTTCATATCTGTACGTCCCGCGGTTTTCGAGATTTCGTCATGAAAGAAAAGAAATAAAGAAAGAAAACAGTGCTTATTCACTCTTTGTACAGTGTTTATACACTCTGGCCCGTTGGCGCAGAGGACAGTGACCCTGCCTTCTGCTCCGGGGGTCGTGGGTTCGATTCCCACCTCGAGTCTGGGTGTATTTTCCATATGTATGGATGTTCTCAAACCCTTTAAATGAAATATATCAAGACTGGCTTGGTAATTGGTGAACGTCTTATTCTATAAAAAAAAAACACTAAAACACGCAAAAAGGTAATTTTATTTTAATCAATAGTTAGAATTGAACATTTCCTTTTTCGAAAGTTTGTTTTAACAGTCGACATTTTATTGTCGAATCATCCGTTAAAACTATTTGAGGTCAATTATATCAAAAGATCAATGGTTGGTTAATTTCAGATGTGAAGACGCTGGTTGTTATTTGACTGCCAGCAGTTTGAACACTGTGAATAAAAACGCGTATCATGAACATAATTTAAAAAATTGTCAAATCATTAATGCGATGTTATGGCGATATTTAATACTAGCATATGCCCGCAGATTTGAACGAATTACGGTATTTATTTATACGGTATAAATTGTTCAGCTTCATTTAAAAATATCAAACGTTTTCAATCGAGACTCGTCTGTTTGATTGCTAATAGAACAATTTAAATTAAAATGGATAACCTGATCGGAAACCCTCCCTAGTGTAAATAAGTTAAAGGTTTTTATGCCCAGATTATTTACTATAAAAGTGGAATATTGAGTCTGGTAATTTTATTTAAGAATAGTTTAAAGTTTGTCCCCTAATATTGCCATCTCCTCTTTAACAAAGCTTAGGAATTATGCCCTAGCGCTATGAGGGAAACAAGCACCCTTTTTTCCTACCAGGCAGTATAGCAGCAAGGGTTGAAAGTGACCCTAGTTCTAATTTATTACCCTGAGTGTATTCACGATATAATTTAAGGTTTAATCTTGCTTAATTTATACGTTATTCGAGTGTTAATATTCATTGTGATGCGTACTTATGACTTGCGTAAAAATAATACATTTATCTTTACATAGATGTTTATACAACTACATTATATTAATATACGATATATTTTCGAATCGACGACGCTAAAAAAGTGCCAATGAACGCAACGCTTTTTTAATTCTCGTTCGAATGATGGCTAAGAATACCGAAATTTTATTTAGATATGGCAACCCCGCTTGCATTCCTGTCGCGTTTAGAACTATCAACGGTTCTTCAAAGAGTCGCCAGAAATGGCTAAATGTATCATGGATTTATGACAAATAAATGATTAAATGACTAAATGATTAGCAATTACTATTTAAAATAAACTATAGCTAATATAACAGAATATCAATTAATTTAATCAAATGTGAAATGTCTTTCTTTGATTTTTAAATAATACTTTATCCTAGTCTTTTTCCAGTTAAATACCAGGGTCCGCTTAGATTGTAGAGGATGTGGCTGTGGGGCGAGTTAAGATAACCGATTTCCATCTGACGTCATCCTCGGAACCCATTAAGTTTTAGCAATGTTGGAGAAAGATAGTTTTAACATAAGTTGAACAATGTTGGTAAAAAAGGAGAAGTAGTTCGACCTTAAGTTAAAGAGGAAGAGAAGAAGTTCCAACATAAATTAGGCAAATTGGAGAAACAGGAGAAGCAGTTCTGATACAAGCTGAACAATGTTGGAGAAAAAGGAGTAGTTCCAACTTAAGTTAAAGAGGAAGAGAAGAAGTTCCAACATAAGTTAAACAACATTGGAGACACAGAAGAAGTAGTTCCAACTTAAATTAAAAAAATAAATATAAAGACACAGAACAGGCAAAGCAAAAGTAATGTAAGTCATACATTTTTCTTTTACGATTATAAAGAAGAACTTAAAACTTAACTTTTGCGTGATCGTTGAAGCAAGGGTTGCAAACATAAGTTCATGGCACATTAATATGTGGCTATATATAAATAAGGCTTCATAATAGCCTCATTACTTTACTCATAATTTGTTTAATTTAATGAATATGTAATTTTATCTATTATTTAATTTTTTTTAATATATTAAAAAAATTCAGCGTGATGATGTATAGCCTCCCCGATAAATGGGTGATCTAACATTGAAAGAATTTTTCAAATCGAATCAGCAGTTCCTGAGATTAGCGCGTTCAAGCAAGCAAACGAACAAACTCTTCAGCTTTATAGATTAATATAGAATTATTCGTATGGGAAATTAATGCAGATTCACTATGTATTAGCATTGAACACGCAGCTGAAAGAATTATGCCAAACAGTAAACAAAGTAAACAATGGAATAATTGAAAGAAATTTAATCACAATACATTTAACATGAGTATTAGTAAGACTAAGCATTGTTCTCAAGATTTAATATTAATCAACAACTACGAAAACAATAAGAAATTGAATGAAAAAAAATATACTTTTGAGTGAATACTATTTGTAGTCTTCTTGTATAGAGAATAGATTTGAAAGTACTTTGTTTTCTCTATACGTCTAAGTCACATCACATATTACAGATCATACGAGAGGCAAATAGCGGTTTGCTGGATAGATCTAGAGAACGCATTTGGATCTATTCAGCATGAACTACTTAATTTAAAAGCTTTTATTTAACTTGGAACATATGTTCATATTATTAAATTTGAAGAAATATCACCAAAAAAAAATGATGAAGACTGTCACATTCAAGGTAATTCAATTCAAAGACAATTTACTTTTGAATTTCTAAGTGAAAAAAAAAACTCTTTTCTTTTCACTTATAAATTCAAAAGTAAATTGTCTTTTTAAGGAAGGAAGGAAGGAAGGAAGGAAGGAAGGAAGGAAGGAAGGAAGGAAGGAAGGAAGGAAGGAAGGAAGGAAGGACATTACTTTTAAAAGTTATTTTACGAGGCATATTTTACGATTTATCACAAATTGCGAAGGCAAAGCGATAAAACCCTCCCTCAAACGTCATTACTTCGTCGGATTTCAATAAAATTAGAATTTTAAACTCGAGTGTGCCAGATCGCCGCCGTGTAAATATTTATCTGTTCTCAAACGGTGGCCGGCGCTCACACCGTAACGAGCGATATTATTTCAAATGTAACCACTATTAGCGAAGCTTTTATTTTTTAAATACTAGGAATATTTCCATTCGGCTCCCAACTTTAGGTATCAAGTTTCCATTGACTTTTGTAATATTGCATTTTACAAAAAACACATTGCAGATCTCGACCATTGTATTATTTTTATTTACACAAAAGTATTCTATTTTCAAATAATTACAAACATTATCGATGTTTCTTTAGACATCGATAAGTTTTTGGTCTCATCACTAGGCTCGCATGCGGGCATCGCGTATAAGTTCTGATATCATCTATTTTTATCTATGAACTCCGGCAGCACATTACAAATGAAACGAACCTTAAGCCTAAACGGCTTGTCTGGGCACTGCACATTCTTCCCAAATACCATAATCTATCTTAAACTATGTGCCTACGCATTATACCGGAGCCAGATATAGTTCAAAGTGTTTGTACGCTACTGACGTTGAAGTACACAAAGTTTTACAAAACTTTGTGAAGTTACACAAAGTCACAAAGTCCCCAGCCGCACTACATGATCATTGAAATGATCATTCAAATGAAGTTATGTCTGGCTCCGGCATTATAAAACACCACAAATGTTTACCAAGCAACCACACGCACACCAATGCCAGACGATTTACACCATTTACACACACATGTATTGGATGATGTCAAAGCGTAATCGTGACAACCGTATGTTATATTGATTGTCAAATTTAATGTGTCTTTGAATGGAATAATATATGCCGTTGTATGCAAAATGTATGGTTTGTGGGCGAATTTCAACTAGCCGGCGATCTTTAGTTTAAAAAAAAATACCGCTATAATAGCTGTGGAGTTCGTAGCTTAATCAGTGGCTGGCATTTGAGTTAATCATTAGGTTATATAGCTCATGCCGCGGCCGAGTTATAGATGGATGACCCATTCTAGCGGTTTCCAAATATCCGACCTCCTCCGTGTGCAGGAAGGCACACTTTACTTCCCTTTACAAGTTTTATGCTGGTTCTTTTTGGTTCAAATTATTTCACTTTTTGAATTAGCCGTTGTCACAAAATGTATTTGTATAAAAGCGAAAGGTTATCGAATACGAAATTTCGAAACCCACCGGACGTACAAATTTGAAATTTTGCTTATAGTCAGAAGACGTTCGCTGAGGACAAATTCGATGGGACCATATTAAAGAGGTCTATGGGCGCAAGTTTATGCAGACGAAATCAGGGGAAACAGCTAGTTACTTATAATAATATTTAAATAAATATCATAATTTATTGATACTTATTTAAATGCTTCTGGAATCTTCAATCACGATTCATAATATGAGGTGGTAAACAGTAACACGTGAGTACTGAATATTTTAGGACAATCCTGACATTTCGCAATACCTGGCCACTCTACTTGAACGGTATTGTTGTACAAGTCCGTGGTATTTTCGAGCTCCTGCAAAATTAGCACGAGTTTTACTTGGAAATAGTTGCTTGGCGAGCTCAAAGCTACGGGCCTTGTGTTTAAATTAGACAAATTAAGAAAAAAACAACATATTTAGTTGAGGCGAAATTATATGAACAAAAATTAGGATATGAGAGCGTTTTATATTCTGCTAAAAAGGAGGCTGGTATAAATATTTTTTCCGGAAATAGTGATAATAGAAGAGATACAAACGGAATCTGGTATAAGTCTTTGCAATGGGACAATGCTTCTCTACTTCCTAGCGATATCCCGGTTAAGTACCAGGGTCCGCTTAGATTGCAGAGGATTTGGCTGCGGGGCGAGCTAAGATGACCGATTGCCTTGTTGAATAGACTTCAATAACCTTGCAGATTTTAATCCGTTCTTTTACCACTAAGATATAGAGGTTACAATGTCACTTGTGCTTTTGGCGGTATAAAACAATGTCCTTTGTCCGAAAAGCCCTTAATTGATACGGAAGGTTTATTTTGAAACGGGACACGACTCATCGATCGTGTTCAATACCGCACGGTTCCGGGTTCGAATTACGCGCTGATCGATCCATCCCACTGACAAACATACCAAGCTAATGACTCTGTTTAAATACTTTATAGAATCAGGGCTGGTTTTGCGGAAATCCATTAAAGGGGTGAAAATTAAATCTTTAAACATGTAGCTGCCGCGACGTAACGAGATGGCAATGATGTCGAGTGAAAAAGGTTACACCAGAGCATGCTAGATGGCGCTGTACGGATGACGACGACCGCAGTACAAACACTGAAAATCTCCATACAAAACCAACTCACGCTAGCGAAGTTTCTACTTACGATTACTATATATAGACCTTGCGGTTACAAACATAATAATCTGCGCACTACTCCTCCTTAATTTGTTGAAACAGCATCTTTAGTTTTAAGGTTAAAGAAATTTACAGTGCATAATGTACAGTGTAAAGTATTCAGTTGCCGGCATTCGAGTCGATCGCTAGATTTAGCAGTTCTTACCGCGACCGGGTGATAGATGGGTGGCCAATTCTAGCTCTGGTTTTCAAATATTTGACCTCCTCCGCGATTCGAAAGGCACATAAAACACTGGAGTCCCAATTAATATCACTGAGTGTTATTAGACGTGAGGTTAGGTTAAAACTTAGTTACTTATCCTAATATATTATTTAATAAACCCGTTCCTGTTCCCGTTCCCATTCCCGTTCCCATGCCCATTCCCGTTCCCGTTTCGTATATTAGTACAGATAAATAACCTAGATAACGATTACAGCGACATCCGCCGGGCTGATTAGTGAATCTAAGCCATCCAAGGCGCCACACAAACGCATACAAAATTTCAATCAAATCTGTCCAACCACATTGGAAGAGCCGTATAGGAGAGAGAGAAATTATGTATGTAAAGATTTACTTCACAGAATATATTTTGTCAGCGTTAACATAAGCTCATGAACATTTTATCAAGTATGTGCTGTTTACAAATTAAACAATGTATATCGGTGGTTAAATATTGGCTCACAATGTAATAATCCAAAGCTAAACATATTCGCCGTAACCACAACACCGATTCGGTCGGACTCCCGTCGTTATCAGGCCCGTGTTAATTATAATCATAATTAATTCCTAACTGCACCTGTTAACAGCTATCGAAACAACCGAACTATTTTGATACAAGCTTTAGAAATTCGAAAATTAAATTACGTAACGGCGATGTAAATGCGGACAAATTAATTTATCTTTTAAACTAGCTGTTTTCCGCGACTTCGCCCGCGGAATATAACTTTTGGATGCCCTTTGTCTAGGTTGCTATCGGATCGGTTTTTTCCCGATCCGGTTAAGTCGGGCCAGTTTACGCGCTTTCACACGTGCATTCGGTTTTTGTCGTGTCTTAAAACTGTCACGTATGAACGCAGCCTTAGACCTCCTTAATCTGACCCTATCAAATAATTTGTTCTTAGTGCAGCTTTATATATTATACTAATATATAAAGCTGAAGAGTTTGTTTCTTTGTTTGAATGCGCTAATCTCAGGAATTACAGATCTGATTTGAAAAATTCTGTGGTAGATAGGTCATTTATTGAGGAAGGCTATAGGTAGGCTATATATCATCACACTAAGTCCAATAGGAGCGGAGCACCAATGAAGAATGTTTCAAAATCGGGGGTTGCACTGTTTTTTATTTTGTTTATAAATTTACCACAGAGGTTTAATTTCTCCGAATACGTTTCAAATAAAATGTATTAATTGAATTAAAAAGACTACTAGCTGAAAATAAAAATCGACTAAATAAATTCGAAAAAAAAGAACATATGTTACGCAATCTATACCATTGTAAACCTTTGATACTTCATATTTTACCAGAAAAGTTCAAATAGCGGTAATAGACAGCGAGGTACCTTAAAAGAAAAGTAAATTGCTCACCTTGCTGAAGTAAGCTTTCAATACGAAGTCCCATGAAATGAGCATGCAATAGGTATATTAATTTATTCTGTACTTTTGAACACGATTTTTTTTGTATCGAAACTTTTTTAAGAACAAAGCAACTCAATCAATAAAATAATATAAAAAAATATATAACTCACTTGTGATTCTTCACAAGTATAGCAATATAGCAATGAAAAAGTCACAGCTTGATTACAGGTGACATTATTGCGGTGAAATTACGGCCACTTTATGAGCAAGTGTGTTAAAAAATATATTTGAAATCTGTAGCTTTCGGGTTGCAGCATTACACCGAGTTTCCCTCGTATTCATTCGCGGATTAAAGCAAAGTAGTTTAGTTTTCATGCATAAATATGTACTGTTTTTTCTTTATTTTTTAATTATGTATAGTGGATCAAGAAAGTGCTTTACCATTTTGGATGACAGTTGCTACTTAAAGAAAATTAATAGGGTTGTTGTTAGAAATTAACGTAATGAATAACAAGCAATAATGAGCCTTTTAACTAATTGACGTGCAAACGAAATTCAACCTTAGTCGTCGTGTCGATAATCTATGCTATTTTATTTGACAATGGCGGCGTGACAGTCAGCTTGTTGCAACATTTTACAGACATCTGTGGTAGATTAACTTATACTGAATTTGTTGTTTTTGGGAGTCTTAAATATTGAATATTGTAATACGTTATAGTAGAAGATTTATAAGAGCTAGAGACTTCACGGATGTCGAAACTGTTCAGCTACAAATCTTTATATTTTCTTATTATATGTTTATTTAAAGCTATATAAAATATTTTAATTCTTTGTACATTTAAACGTGTTTTACCTTTTCATTATGGAAAATAACATGAATATTCCAACGCTGTGACAAGCATCTGCCTACTGAGCTGGAAAATTTATGTGACTGACCTTCCAACTCCATTTTGATAATAAATGGCATAAATTATCAGGAACAAATTTTCAAGAAGCTTAGAATTTCTTTACCATAAATATTTTCAAAATCAGAGGTCACTTTCTATATGAACTTTTTGATACAAAATTAAAAAGGAAAATTAAGCAGTCACGTGACATTAAATTGTTATTATTTTGAAATTTTGCCATTAAAAAATATTAGTGCAATTTATTTTGAAATTTTGCCATTAAAAAATATTAGTGCAACTTATTTTGAAATTTTGCCATTAAAACAATCCTAGAAACTAAATAGTCTTTAAGTTTTTTTTACAAACTTCCCGAATATCATATGGCAACTTTTAATAAAAGAAACGTATATATTTAAAATGTAGAAGTTAATTAATCTGTACTAATATGTAAGCTGAAGCGTTTGTTTGTTTGAACGCGCTAATCTCAGGAAGAGAATCAGGCGTTACTTTGCGGAAATCCATGACATGCATGAGAAGCTAAACTACTTTGCTTTAATCCGCGAATGAAGTGTCTCTTTGTAACGTCTACTCTCACATCCCTCACAAACTTTTTATATGTACCTTCGGCTATAGTCAGTGGTTTTCAATCTTTTTAGATACGCGACCCTTTTAAGGTAGCGGTTCGCGAGCAAGACCGAGACAGGGGACTGGGATTAATGTCTTAGTGTCTTCTGCATATACTGTACTCGAGCCTACATCTCCTGTTTAAGTCACATTTCACATAGTAGTACATTCCAAAAGGGAATCAAAGGTATAGGGTACTTCCCGTTGACCTAGAATCATGCTATTTGACAAGAAGCTATATCTTGAAATACAAGTGAAAAATTCCGAAATGTGTAAATTTCAAAAAATCATAAGAAAAAATTGCGGTGACTTTGTGAAATTGAAAGAAATTTTATAAAAAGTATAAATACCCTGGCATATTGAATCTATGTACGTTGAGCTGTTTTCGAGATTTTGTGACACGTATCAGTCTACCAGTTGAACATTAATTATTCTACTTGATTCCTGATTCGAACTCGATTTAAATGAAACTAAGACTTAAAATACAGTCCAGACTTCCACAAAACAGAAGTAATTCCAAACAGAATATTTATTATTATGTACTAGAAACCCGCCCCGACTTCGCACGGGTATAATGTACATAGATAAGCACATATTATGTATAAACCATGCTCTTGAATAGAGATTCAGTTTATTGGCGAAAACCGCACCAAAATCCGTTGCGTAGTTTAAATCATCTAATTTTTCGACTTAATTGTACACTTAGTATATAAATTGTGCCCTTAAGTGGGAGCTATTTTTCTTTTTACGCTTTACATTACTGTGTGACATAATTATAAATTATTTTTCATTAATAATTATATGTCAAGTTGCTCACATGAATTTATTTTTGTACCGTTCTTTTATTAATCTATATCTATAAATAATTATTATCCTATAATATATAATATTATAAAATATATCTATACTAATATATAAAAAGCTGAAGAGTTTGTTTGTTTGTTTACTTGAACAGATGGCAATCGGTTATCTTAACTCGCCCCACAGCCACATCCTCTACAATTTAAGCGGACCCTGGTATTTAACCGGGATAACGCTAGGAAGAAGAAGAGATTATATGGATCTCTACCGTCCTATTAGACAACATATGCTTAATAGACTCGTAGAGCTATAAAGCTTCATAGGGATATAAAGCGATCATGTTTTTATTGCAAGTGCGTATTGACCCCTTCGAATCAATATCGTCAACTTTGGGCACTACTGCTCTATATTTAGATCTTCGTATTTGTCCAGTAAGTAAGCCAATTTAGCAACAGCACTTTTACGAATGTGACTGACTAAAGTTGACCCAATTCCGTTCAAAAAGTTCACTTGAATGTGGGTTTAACTCTGGCATCACGGCCAAACTTTATCTCTTTATGGGATGCCCGAAAATATGCGGACAGATAAACTCATCCCAGCACCAGAGGGTCGGCCATTTTACAAGACTTTCCCCGCTTGAAATATGAGAATTGCAACCGATTGACCTTTTCTTATGATTGCGAAAAATAGTTTTATCTACATCGGAGACCGCGTGTTTAATCTTAGTCTTGATAATGGTTTTTCTACTCTATATCTTAATAATTGTGTTGTACCTATATCCAGTTCCTTAGGCCAATTCCTCTCTCTCTCTTTCTCCCCTCTCTCCGTCTCCCTCTCTATCCCTCTCTTTTTTAAACCATATATCTCACATGGTAGTAAGGTATCAGTCAGCCCGTACCAAAATAACTATTTATATCAAAATGATTATTAATTATCTGTTTCCCGCGACTTCGTCCGCCTAAAATTGAGGCCTTAGGCCTCCTTAATGTGGCCCTATCAAAAAATCCTTTCCCAGCGGGTGTATACTAACTATAAACTGCCTCCTTGCCAAATTGCATATGTGTACGTCCCGCGGGTTTTGAAATTTCGTAATAGATGGCCTTCCGCTTTAATCTATTGTATAGAGGTAATATAATGTAGGTATAGATTTATAGTACAATATTAAAATTTCAGTGTTAGTCGTATGTAGAAACTTCCCTAGCGTGAGTTAGATTTTGTATGGTACCCGACAGCGTTTGTATCGCGTTTGTCGACCTGTGCGTACAGCGCCATCTAGTTTATAATAACCTTTCCACTCGAACTCATCGCCATCTCGTTATGTAACGGCGGCTACACACATAATAAAACCTTATAAACCTGATTATGCAATATTTCTATGACAAACAGTCTAGTCGCCGTGAGATAATATGTAAATTACGTAGAATAAATTACGCGTCCACTATGTACAGGCACATCACAAAAGGGTCAATGACCTTCAAAAATCGAAAATTTGCCGCCGTTCGCCTTTGAACACGTTATCGCTATTATCACCAATTTGACGCGATAAGGGAACGCTTCATGCATTTTTTCGGCTGATTAGCGTGTGTTACCATAGTGTACAATTATGAATCATATTCCACGATGCATTTTTAATACGCCTAATAGTTTAGTGGTAAAAAGCACCTCTTAAAAGTCAACAAACACGAGTCGGTATTCCTCAAAGATGCAAGTTAGAAGCAAACGTCGAATCACCGTGGTGGGAACCGATGGGCATGACCACCACCCTAATAGACTTGTGACGTCACGCTCTCACGGTCTATTGAGATCTAAAGCATAATAATAAATCTGATACCAAACTTTCAAAAACAATGTATAGGCCAAAAATTATGGCAGTGCCCACCACCTTTTGTACACTGTATCCGCGCCTGGTTAGGTGTGACTAACAAATGCAACGATAGCCTAGCAAAACCTGATTTCTAATAAAATATGATTCTAGAAAAAGATTTCTCGTTCCTAATTAATTAGAGTAGCTCACCTGGTTAGGAAAGTACTTTCTTTATTTAAAAGAAGGCGTGACGGCTCGCAGTGTCTGTGAACCTTCTAATAGTGCAGATGTCCATTGACACTGACTTTCTTAATGCATGTGTCGTATTCCCACTAAGCTCAATGCGCTTAGGATAGTTGTTACCAAGTCAAAGGTCGCAACACGACTGACTGCGTTTACCCATGTCTCTTTATTTATACTCGTATGAACAACTACCCTCTCTTATCTATAAACTACAGACTCCATAGTAAGGTGTTTAAAAATTTGTTGTTATAGTCTGTTATTATTAAAGTCTGCAACATTCAAATTTCTGTTTGAACTTAAGTTAACTAACACCGTATCAAATGCCACCAAAAGTCATCGCGTCCTATAAAAGGAATAGGTATTGTCGTAAAAAACAACACAGGTCCGACTTGACGGATTACATATAAATTATTGATGAGGGCGTCCACATAAAACCTGGTCTTTTATCCCGTTTTTCTTGAGCCTTCCCCTTTGCGGCTTTAGAATGTTAGTAGGAATGTGCGCGTGCCTTTAAAATATTTATACTTAGAGGTACAGTTAAAATGACAAGTGTTTTATTCTTCCCTGAAGACTTACCTTGGTGCTTTTAAGAGAAGAGGGAATAGGTATCTTCTAGACAAGCACGCTACCTCTTAGGTTGCTTCGACGTCTTCAATTTGAAGGGCTGGTATATATTGCATTTAAAAAAAAGTTCTGAGGTGGAGATTTTAGAATCCCTTGAAGTTTAAAAAATTTACTTCAGAAGTAAGAAACAGGGAAATTTCATTGAAGAATATTTAGTTGTATTTTTAGGTATGCTTAATATGTCGTTTCTTCTTCATACAATTTCCCATCAGGGTCGAAGATAGAACCAGGTGCTAACGCTATTGAGTCCAACCCTTCCTTGTTTAGCCTGTTGAGGCTTACCCAATTGCTAATCCATGGTGAATGTTAGATGGCAAGAAGTTCCCTAATTTAAGTTCCATGGGATCGCGCTAATTCAATTCATAGCCTGAATAGCTCAACGGTATAAGGTATGTACTGAAATCCGCAAGGTACCCGGTTCAAACCCCACCAGCGTTTGGATTTTTGTCGCACCCACTCCTAATACAAGCTTTTAACTTGAACTAAATAGAAATGTATCGTTTAAAATTTTTCTTTTCATACAATCCAGATAGATTTAGAAATAAGTGCCCTCGTAGAATCAAAATGACATATTATTATAATTGCCGACTTGACACCTCGTGTTCTTGAGACGAAAAGCTTAAGGATTGCATGTTTTAAACTACAGTACCCATATTTATACATTTAAAGTATTCTAAAGTTGTTTTATATAATCGCATATTGAGGAATATTCATATCCCCACAAACTCATGAGAGGTTTTTGGATATGAAATTATAACAAAGATTAATCTGTTAAAGTAAAATACAAGTAAATTATTTATCTATCTGCCTATGTAAAACCTTTAAACGAGCAGTACTTATACATTTATGTATCTATATACTTAATCTGAATCTCGGAAACAGCTGTAATCGATTTTCATGAACTTTAGTATGCAGGGGGTTTTGGGGTGATTAATCGGTCACGAACAAAGCTCAACGTCCACATAAATTCTTATATTTATAAGATGACAAATTTTCATTCAAGAGCATACATACAAAGCCAGCAACTTCCATACTTTATATTTAGCAAGAGAAGTTAAAAAATGGGAATAGACAGCGATGTATTAAGAAAAGTAGATTACGTATCTTATTTTAGTACACAATTAAAGCACTCTTGTTCATTGAAGTTAAACATAACACTCGTATATTAATGACTTACTTTGCGCTCGGTCATATAATCTAGTATTTCGTCATTTTCATCTATTTCGTTTAGATTATATAGGATAGTTTTGCTAAGATTTTCTATACCGTATACAGAAACCGGAAAAAAAATGTGTTCAACAATATAATATGTCGACCAGCAAATGTTATATCGTTAATAAACATAATTATTATATACAAAATACTTAACATTTGCCGGGGATACATAGTTTTAAACATTTTTCCATTGTTTAAATGCTATTTGCGATAGAGCGCGTTGATTTCATAATATTTACAATCATATACTTATTATACTATCATTGTGACATTATAGAAATCACAGTATAAGTCAATTGGTAAAGTGAATTTGTGATAATAGCTTTTATGGTTATAATACAGATTGGCAGCGCTATTTGGTTGAGTTGCTTAGTTCTTATAAATAAATAAGGCTTTTTTTAAACAATATTAGAAACATTGCACGGCTCATATTTCGAATCGTTAGGGAATGTTTTAAGCACGATTTTTTTTTTGAAAATTTTTACCGACATTTGTTAGTTTACGGAATTAAGATAATTTGAATATACGTACCATCTTGACGATAATTTAATGAATTGAAAAAATTACTCAAAAAAAAATGCGGAAGAAATATTAAAATAGTCCGAATGACCTATCCCGTTAATTAAACAAACTCTACAGCTTTATATATTAGTATAGATATTATTATTTTGTATAAGGATTGCGATAGACTATGTAAGAAGTGCAGAGATAACAGACCAAAATAGAAGATAGATAATGTGTGGTATGACTGACCAGCGGTGAGAAAAAACCAGAAGAAGAGAAGTAATATACATCACTGTAGATTTTTCAAATAGCACCAGTAGTTCCTGACATTAGCCCGTTTAAGCAAACAAACAAACTCTACAGCTTTATATATTAGTATAGATATTATATTATAAAGCTTTACAGAAATAAAGATATGTGAAGTTTTATTTCTATAAATGAAACATAAACTATACTTTACAAAAATATAAGCTGTACCCGCAACTTCGTCCGCGTATAATAAGGTAAATAGCCTATAGTCTGTTTTGATAATTGGGCTATCTAACACTGAAAGAATTTTTCAAATTGGACCATTAGTTCCTGAGATAAGCGCGTTCAAGCAGACAAATGGAGAAACAAACTTTTCAGCTTTATAAATTATAAGATAGATTATGGTATTTGTGCTTTTTACAAAGTATCTAAGTCTAATCTAGAGTTATTTTAGATTAGCTAGAAACTAATTAATAATTAGACCACTAATGACACTTGGACAAACGAGCGGCGAGACAGATCGTTTTTACGATATCCTGCCTTTAATATTTTCGTAGGAAATATGATCCACTTATTACTTCCTCCGTAGTTGCCGCTTGCTCAAATTGTTTCCGTCCTCGTTCTTTTTGTAAGAGAAATTTGTATATCCGACTTTTTCGTATATAACCAGAGGCAAACAAGCAGCCATTAAATAATTACTGTATAGGTAATGACATCTTAAAATGAAATTGTTTCTTATTGAATAAAAAATATATATATATATATATTTAAATACATGCTAAAATATCTTCGTTTTGAAATGTATGCTAATAACCAAAATATTTAAAATTCGTACAAATATTAAGAAATCCCAGTAGTGAATGGTAACAATATGAATATTTTGTTTCTAATTCTAGGAATAACTAAATAAATTTTAATTTGAATTAAAGTTACAAAACAATGGAATAGCGGAAATGATAACTACCCGCAGTTCAGCGAGAAGACATACACTGTTAATGTGGACGAAGACATCGGTGTTGCAGACAACCCTGTTATTGCTAGGATTAAGTAAGTATTCTGAAAGAAGCTATACAGACATCGTGATAAGCTTTATGTATTCCAATAAGGAGATATAGAAAATTGTTATGTTTTTATCTTCTGTTCCATTTTTGCCATACAATTTTTGCACACTAAAACCTTATTCTTCACTATATGAAATTTGTGACAAAATTTGGATATACGAAATCGAGAGTAAATGTTACACCTAAACCGGGAGTTACGTAATTATTTCTTTTCGTTATTTATTTCCGTCGAAACTGTTTTCTTTATATATATAAGGGGAGTCAATAATTTTTACAAAATTATATTTTTATCTTCTTACATTATGATTCCTGCCTCTATTCTCCTTGTGGGTGAAACTCAATGTTTTTTTATCGTTCGGATTGTCGGAAACTTTTGCAAACTTTAAAGATAAGTTTCAAGAATCAAGTAGAATATTCCCAGTAATAAAAGACACGTCGGTTAAGTTGGACCGAGTAGTTTGGGTAACCTTTTATGCAGTCAAGTCTTAGGAAAACTCTTCCTAGACGACGGCTTGCAAAACTTTCACACTAGCGCGTTTAAACTAAAATTATTATAAAAACATTTTTTTTGGAAGGAGGTCGTAGCTTAATCAGCGACCGGAATTTGAGTCGGCCGCTAGGTTAAGTAGCTCTCAGCGCGGCCGAGTGATTGATGGGTGACCCGTTCTAACATTGATTTACAAATATCCGACCTCTTCCGTTTTCGGAAGGGCCGTAAAACAGTGGCAACTATGAATGTCACTGAGTGATATTAGTCGTGGAATTGTAAAAATTTTGGGGGTTCCGGTAATGAGGTCAGACGGCATTTACCACACACTAAAATCCTCTACAATCTAAGCGGACCCTGGTTCTATACCGGAATAAGCAGGAAGAAGAAGACGAAGAAGACATATATATCCGAAATAAATATATATATATATATATATATATGCGATAACTCAATGGTCGACATGTGGGCTAAAATCCATTAGGCTCTCGTTCTTTCGAAGGATCAAATCTGTGGCACTTTTAAATAATAATCCTCAATACGATATAATAATCTGGCCAAATACTCCTTGACCAATACAATTTTTATAAAGGCACTGTTGAAATGACAATTTAAAAAATCACAGTGGCACTCAGAGAATGCCAACAGATGTGAAAATTCGAACACACAGAGAGGTCGGTAACCGTGACGATGTCGAGAGGTAAATTTTTCTTCAATAATAGTTTGAAGTATCAAAAAACGTTAGTGTGACAGGTTCACACGTCACGTATGAAGTGCGCTCTACAATTCACTTATCTACTGAGACGTTGCGGATCGTGAGTGGAAGTCGTAGGACGTGAGACTCGCACTCACTACCGACCAACTAAATACTGGATAAACTTAATCAGCCGCTAAATAAGTTCCTTACTTTGATTTGCATAATAATATGGCATACCATGTGCTCGAACATTTCACACAACGTCAAATATTCAAACACTAGAAGCTACAAGCGTGAGAGTAGCGACTGCGGACTAAAGGTGAAGGTCGTGAGCGGCGTTAAATTATCGTGTGCTCCGTGTGCTCGAACATTTCACACAATGTCAAATATTCAATCACTAGAAGTTTCAAGCGTGTGTGCAGTGCCCGCGGCCTAAAAGCCAATGTCGTGAGCTGCGCTAAATCATCTTGTGCGTCGTCTACCCGGACATTACACATTACATAATAAATCATGTACTAGAAGCTTCAAGCGTGCGTACAGCGCCCGCGGACTAAAAGCCAATGTCGTGAGTAGCGCTATCATATTATGTGCTCCATGCACTCAAACATATTACATGATATCAATTAATCAAACATCGGTAGCTTCAAGCGTATGTGCAGCGCCCGGGGACTAAAAGCCAACGTCATGAGCCGCGCTAAATCATCATGTGCTTTGTGTACTCAATTTTTTCAAACAAATATAGTTTCAACCGTGTGAGCAGCGTGCGAGGACTAAACGCCAACGTCGTGAGCGCCGCTATATCATCATGTGCTCCGTGTACTCGAACGCTTCACACGACGTCAATTAATCAAACACTGTAAGCTTCAAGCGTGTATAAAGCGCCCGCGTACTAAAAGCCAACGTCGTGAGCCGCGCTAAAACATCATGTGCTCCGTGTACTAGAACGCCATAAATCTGGTGTGACGGAGAAGAAAATTGTGCAGCATAAATCATTACAAAGCGCTCTGTGGAAAGAGTCGATATTATGATGCGCAATAATATTAATTCTACTAGAGCGCCTTTCTCTTTTAGTTAATGATTATTTCAGATATATGGATATAGAACGGGACTGAGCGGACGTTGTTCTTTATACAACATAAAAGTATTTAAAATTACCGTTTTAGAATGTATCTATTTATGAAAAAAAAGTGGATCTACTCCAATTTTTTCACATTTATAAGTTTATGCATAACAAACGAATAAACAGGAAAAGAAATATATTTATTTCATGTGTGTACGTAACACGTACGTACAGATTAGCCGCATGTATGCAATACATATATATAACAAATTTTGAGAAATAGGTTTATAGTGTTCTTAACTGTCTACTATTGCCAAAAAAAAAAATATTTTTGCAAAAATTTGCATTTTTATTGCAAAAAAGAAAACATTTTAAATTTAAGGATTAATACTCCCTCCAAAATGCTCAAAGTTGTCATGACGTCACTTATATTATCAGTGCGTTCCACTAAGCGACACATCAACGTTTTCGCCGCATCCGTAACAGTCGCGGTTGTTAAATATCGAATACCTGAAAGAGCAATTTAGAATGTCGCGATCGCTTACTAGAATGCTCTAACAATATACGTGACGTCATACGCTCTGCGGAATGTTAAAGTTATCATGGCGGATCGTTGTATTTTGTAGTTTCCTTTTTTAATAATCCCTATTAATCTCGCTCGCAGTATAAAATTAAATACGTCTATTAAGCGTTATATATCTTATTTTATCTGATAAATACATAATTAAAATTATTTTTGCTATTGTCAACATGCCTGTTGCTGAACTGGTATACATATTTCCTTCCTAATTGTATTTAGCGACAAAGAAATACCAAATTCTGGATAACAGCATATAACAACACACAACGTAATAATACGGCAGTTCAAACATCAGTAAATTTTTACGAACACAATATCAAAAAATTACCATTCATTGGATTACCCGCGTAGTATTGTAGTTAGATATAATCAGTTGACGAAAACGCAATTCAATGTTATACTGTCGACCGAGAAGTTTGGTTTTTTATGATCAAATATAAATAGCTCAATTCATGTGCTTTTGTATATAATAGCAGTAAAGTACGTACTAAAAATTACATTGACTCTGTATTCTGTAATCTATACATAAAAGTAACTCATCACGATATTTCGAAAGCGATTTAATTAAGGATGTTCAAGGGCTTTCGCAAGTTTACATGAAAGCACTTAATTTTTTCCGGAACGACTGGACCGATTTTGACGGGACTTTCAGTAATAGGTAGCTGATGTTACAGGAAATAACATAGGCTATTTTACTTTTAGATAAATAATTATAGGTCTGCACAAAAAGCTAAAAACCATCAAAATTTTAAAAATAACTGAGTTCATGCGAGCGAAGCCGCGGGTTACAGCTGGTTATCAATGAATAGCAAAAATTCTATGTTAATGTCGCCGCTACAAAGTTGGGACCAAATTTAGCTAATTTGCGTACATCTCAGTAACCAGTCTTTTTATATATAAGGTGGATCATAACACAATATTTCCAAACAATTATTTAATAACAATCTTTACAGTGTTTTTTTTTTAATTACCGGTATTATATAATTTAATCTGTTTTCTATAATACATTTACCGACTTAGTAAAGGACGGTTATAAGCTTCTTAGACGCTATTCGAGTCTTGACCCTAATAGGCGTTGTGCAACTCTCTAAGTATTTATAAATCATATTAGATTCACTTGCGGCTTCGCTTGTACTTTCTTATAATGCTCCAAGATGTCTGTATCTCGCGACTTCGTACGTGTGGGCCACCCGTATCACTCAGGGCTTTTAAATAGTTTTTGAATAAGGATTAATACCATGTTTATAAAAATATCTTTACAAATAATTCGTTATTTTAGAACAAATTTGGTTAGCATAAAAAAGGTATAGCCAACCTTAAAAGGTAGACATATGCTGTTTCAAATGTTTATTTAGAACTGTTAAAGGGGAAAAATTATGTCATACAAGATTTTTGCGAAACTCGTAACTGGTTACGCAGCGCACGAAGCATATTTCTTCTCAGAATGGAGAGAATAATCCGCAAAGTACCCTCTATTATTAATACTTAATTGCTAAAGTATCCTCTATATTCTAGTTGTATATTATTCTAATAAAAATGTTAACAATAATTGAGTTCCTTTTTAAGGCACTGTTATAGATTTGAGCGCGAATCTTGAATGCTGATTAACAGAATTAAAGCTAACATCAAAATCACTAAAGATTATACACGTATCTTCAACAAACTACACCTAAAACGTCATAAATAAGTGTCAAATAGATCGATAGGTGTTTAGCGGCTATGATTATTACACAGTGATTTCAATATAAATAGGGCGAAATTATTTTTTACAAGAGATCAGACTCTGGTGACATATTTAGTACAATGTTTTCATCCAACTTCAAAAAAAGGAGGAGATTCTCATTTTGTCTGTATCTTCTTTACCTAAGAACTTTCTTCTTTCTGAGTGAACCGATTTCGATGATTCTTTTTCATTTGAAAGCTGGCGCTACCCGAGTGGCGCCATTTCAATTTGATCTAGTTCTGATAATTTTCTGTGAAGGCAATAATTTGATTTTATCTCTTTTTCCAATACCACTTTAACTTGCTAATTCTGTGCATAATAGCTTAGATTCAGACACTTTAGGTCGTCTACATTTTCGAAGGTCATTACCACTTCAATTTGTTACTTCTGAGAACAATGTCGAAGATTTGCGTTCGCCTTTACCAAAGTTCATTGCCACTTTGACTTGCTAATTTGGAGAGTAATATTGGTGACTATGGTTCACCTTATTTTTCTGTAAGGAAATATATTTTACAAACTGCCGATCTTATGTGAGAAAGAAGTACTGGTATCCGGACGCACTGGCCTAATTCGGCTAAAGACCAAAAGGACTGCAGGCGTGGCGCTATCTCTAATTAAATTAACTATTTTTGTTATGTCCATGGAAAATCTAGTCATAGCTTCAACGGATTCGATATAAGCAACTGATGACTATTTTCATTATAAGCAGAATGTTTAAATTGCATAAAATATATTGACTTACAGAAATATTTAAACTACTAATAGAAATTACATATATAAAGTTTTATTTGAGTTAGCAGAAATTTAAATGCAAATGTCAAATATGTATGGCAAAGTGAATTTTATTCTGCATTCCAAGAATTATCTCGTTTCAAATTAGCTTTTACTACTGAAAATTTAATTAAAGACGCGACTAACTTAAATTTATCAAACGCACTCATAACGGGAAAATTGTAGTTTGCCGTACTCTGATAGAGGACTCTGGAAAGTTTTTAATGAAATGTAATTCCTTGTATCTTTGCAAATATATTCAAATTCAAAAGATATTTTATTTAAATACAATTATACATTAATGATGTTTTCGGTAACTCCGAAACCTCGCCTGTGATTAGAGCAGTGCGTTTAGTTGGCATACGCATATCATATATAGACAATAGAAATCTATTCCATATCCAATCATAATTTTAAAATAAATGAATTTTAAATAAAAAAAACCGCTTTCTAGAAATGCCAAGGAAGCTTAACGTATTACTAAATCGTATGAAAGTATGATTTTTTTTACTTTTCAGTTTCTTGGCGGTTTTTGAAGGCGGTTTTCTTTTTATTTAAAAATCGGTCATCTTAACTCGCCCCGCAGCCAAATCCTCTGCAATCTAAGCGGACCCTGGTACTTAACCGGGATAACGCTAAGAAGAAAAAGAAGAATTAAGTATCGTATTCGGTAAGAATTGTAACCTGTTGTCTAAATAAATAAAAATAAAACAAAACGGATATTGGTAAAGTTTTGAAGATATGTACAGATAATAGTATCGATAAAACTAGAAACGACATCTTACAAGTGTGTTTATAAAAACATCCTGCTCTATTAGAGTATCTTGATACATGCAATTTCCATTTACCATTACCAATGATAAATGAATTTAATCAAGCCAGGCGGTATTATCAAGGGTGATGGAGAGGGCGGAGGGGGGGAGAGGTATGGGGAACGGGGAGGGGATATAGCGCTTCCTGTTTTCAATTAATGCAATAAGCTCCGTCGGTACAGTTACAACCAACTTGCAGCCAGTTTTACGAGCCGAAGAAACGCTGCACTTTAGTTGAAAAATTTTAAAAAAAAACATTCGCAACCTTCCAAGTGCGACGAAATATTTATTTATATAATAAAAAAAAAACAGAAAACAACACACGGGTAACGTCAAAGTCAAAATGTTTTATTCATATAACAGTACTTATGAATGTCATGTGTATGTTATACAGGTAACGGGTAATACGTTTAATAATTGATAAAGTTTTGAATAACGTATTTGCAAATTAAGTCATTTTTTCTGGGGGGTTTTTGACTGAAAAGAACTTTAAAAGGTATTAAAGTTAGTTTTTTGAAAACTCAAGGCACTACGTCTACATATAAAAGCGAAAGATCATCTAACATGAACTCTCGAAAACCGCGGAACGTTAAAGTATGAAATTTGGCAAGACGGAATTTTATAGTTAATAGACATCCGCTAAGAACGGTCCTTCCTATAGGACCAGATTAAGGAGTTCTACAGACTCTGACAAGCCAAACGAACAAAGTCGGCGGGAAACAGCGAGTATTATCATAAATTCAACACAATCATGTATTAATTACATGTACATACTCAGTTCCATTCCACTGGGCACATCCCATAACAATTATTGTCTCCCAAATAAGTAGTGGGTATAATTTAAAATGGGCGAGTAGGTGTAAAAATAATCTTTCTTAGAAACCATAGAATTACAAAAACATCTTGACGTCAGAAGTAAATGAAATATATGCAGGGCATTCTCATATTGACTGGCCCGTAAGCGCAGTGGGCAGTGACACTGCCTTCCGCTCCGGGGGTCGTGGGTTCGATTCCCGTCTCGAGTCTGGGCGTAATATTTAAATGTATTTATATATTTAGAAAAAGTATTTGTGTATAACAGGAGTGTTTTACCTATAACACAGACATTAGGTAGTATACCTAAGGAACAGCATGCGTGAGTCATATAATAAAAATATATATATATATTCTTTTACAATACATTTTTGTTTATTTTCTAATTTTTCTTGAATAAAAGCCAAACAAGAGGGTTTTACGTTTCCCTTGTAAGTTTATTTATGCCTCATCATAAGAATATTAATAAGTGAAGTAAAAACTTTGGGTACCATTTCAAGAAAATTGCGCGGACGGCATACTCATATAAAATTTTGAATAATTATCTTTTATATGGAGCAAGGTATGCGTATGCTAATATTTTTTATAAAATATGCATTATAAATATGTTTAATTATAAAAATAAAACCACACGCACACCGATGCGAAACGATTTATGCACACATCTATACGTTTTACTACAGATGGTGTCAAAGCGTAGTCATGACAACCGCGTGTATGTTAATTGTCTATAACAATGTCATTGTACAAATAATTAATTTTTTTACATAAAATACGCAAATCTAAAGATTTGTGGCCGAATTTCGACCAGGGATCCTCTAGTGAGGATAAATTTTTGTTACTATCTACTATCTCATAATCTGATGATCGAGAATCGAATCCGAGACGGACTTCCGCAATGTTACACCAAAGAGCGCATCAGGAACGACGTTACGATCAACGTGGAATTTAATTCTAGAAATATTTAAATATATTTACCTGCATAACATAACGCCACATAGTCCTTCGGTGTAGCAGTGCCCTCTACCAGGTCCCACGACACGCGCAGTTTCGACTCCTCCTTCGTCCACGTGAGCGCACCCTTCGAACCCTTGCCCCCGTACACATCTCGCTTCTCGTCTACTTCGCTATTCAGACTCTCCTTATCACATGTGGCACTATTGATATTGGCACTTGCATTCTCCTCATCTGCTGTCACATTGGCGGTATCTTTACACTCATTGTCATCAGTTTCTACACTTTCCAATTCACAATCAACGTCATGTTCCTCTGACATGACTCAAGGACTTAATACTCGACCATCTTCAACTGTAATGGAGAAAACGCACGTGGTATTCCAGATCACATCTCGTATAATAAGCGTTATGGTTTACGAAGCGAGATGTATGAGTGCCAGTGCGAAATTTAAAAGAATACGAAAACAAGTGAGCGCATGAAAGCAGGGGTAGGGTGCAGGGGCGTAGGCGACGTCGCGACGCCAGCCCGGCCGGCGCCGGCTAACTACTGACGCCTAATGCCGTCTGTACAAACGCCTAGCCAAGTGCACTGGGAATATAAAGACAATGGTGTTGAGATAAATTTTGTGGCGCACATTTCAAACAAAACAAGAAATTAAAGAAAAACGTGTGAATTAGGAAACAATGCCTGATGAAAAAATGAAGGAAATGAAGTCGTAATTAAAAAGAAATAAACATTTAAAGTGGCCAATTAAAGAGTCATTTTCTTTTTGCATTTAGATTTTAGTCAAGTTTAGGTCATAAGTATAATATAAACAGAGTACATAAAAACTATTACAATACATAATTAACTCTGAAAGGAAACCGTTTTGACCATTGTGGGTTTTAATTATTATTATTATTCTTTCAAAAAATATTTTTAAGTATCGCAACACTATTTTAGGTCAAAGTTTTTTATTTTTAATTATGAATTTAGCGTTTAATTGAAAGAATTTTTCAAATCGGATCAGTACTTCTTGAGCGCGTTCAAGCAAACAAACAAACTCTTCAGCTTTATATAGTAAAGTATAGATTGATAGACTTTTGGAATGTCTAATTTTTTTCTGATCTCCTGAGTTATATATTTATTTTCTGAATTATAGTCCTAACCATCCAATATTAATTTATTTGAAATACTTAATAAATTATTTTTAAATAAAAAGAAAACCGCCTTCAAAAACAAAAAGGCGAGGAACTAAAAAGCAACAAATAAATACATAAATACGCTGGCTAGATGTGTCGCAAATGTTTCACATTTCTCTTGGTCTGTTCGCGCCCATTTGTTCCCAGATTTAATAGGCGGAGAGCACTGTTGAGGCTGTGGGAGGTACTTTGTTGCCTTCCAAAGGTTGTGGATCCCAGTTGCGTTTGGAGACATTTTCGTTAGTCTTTGCGTCACTGACTCGTTTGAGATGTCCGCTAGGAGAACTTTAAGGTGTTCTATTGCTCTATTTAGTTTGTTTTTGTCTACCCTCCTGTGGCCTGTCGCTTAAATTCTCCCTTGAATAGAATATCCAGAAACTTTAATAATGTTTTTAAAAATGCTGAGATGGATATTTGGTGCGACAGCATTTGTACTTTCCGAAACCATTTTAAGTGAAACCAGTTTCCGTATTAACAATTTTAGATTATATTCATAATGTTAGAGTTCTTGCCCCGATTTTTATTTTTTGTTGTCTGTTTTTGTTTCTGCTTCTATATTTTAGTCTGTAAACTTGCTACCACAAATTCATTTCAAGTGGTGTCATTTATAATTGCCAATAAAGAATAACAAAACAGATATATAGTTTGACTTTGTTATTGGCTCTTTCTAGATTAGGTTACAATGAAACCTCGCCTCTCATCAAATATGCTATGACCTAATATTAAAAAGAATAGCTTAATATTTTTTTTTAACATTTAAATTTTATTTAATTAAATGTATTCGTTTACACAAGATACATTTTCACATTATTATACTAAGTTTATATTATAAGTTTATTGTTTTAAAGATTTTATTTTATGACTGAATTTAAATAGCATATTTTTTAACATTCATACAAACACTGATCATTCCGTTCCAAAATATGATTGCATTAATTAAAAATAAAGCAGAAACCTCTTTCTGATTTCGAATAACATCGACCTTAGAAGCAGGTTTCTTAGATAGTTAATATTTTTGTGTTCATTTCGTGTATAGTATGCTTGTAGATAAATTATCTTCGGCATGAGCTTTTTTTTTCATTTAAATTATTATATTGATGGCAATGATTTTACATCTCTACAATTTATCTAAGATTGTAAAGATGTGAAAATCTTTCATTGATGTTTTAATTTTTGTATGATATAATTTAAGGGTATATGACCCATAAATCATAGTTCAGTATCAACAAATAACCATTATGGTACTCATTACAAAATAATGACGTACTTACTTTTAAAGACATCAAATATCATCTAGCAACCTAAAACAAAAGAGAAAATATTGAAATGAAAAGCACAAAGAAAATATATCTAACAAAATATTATAAGAAATGGAGATGAAGTAACAATGATTGCATTTAAAATTTTAAAACAATGAGGTAAAATATTACAAAAGGCACATTAACACAATTTTGGTATGTATTTGTAAAGTAATTTACATATTTTTGATGCAGACATTTTTCAACATAACCTTTGTAAATTTATCTCTGCAATCAGGCTTACTTGATCTTTATCGAATTGGACATCTTTTCTTTTATATAAAATGTCTTGATCATAATTTGCTTAAATTTCTTGTCCATGTTTTTAAACAAGATGTTGTATCAAATTTTAATTAATAAGTGTTAATTTGTTATTTCTCTCTTCATTTTGTATTGTTAAGATCTACAGACAACCAATTTTTTGCTGCTTCTTTTCGTTGTTTTTTTAGAAACATAACATGAGGTATATTTGAAAATTATATAAAAAAAACTTATTCTAAAGGCAGAGGAAAGAAACAACTTAAAAGGGCTTATACAGATTTACACATTAAGGTCATTAAAACTAATTTTATACATTAACTTAATTCATTGCATTCATTTATCTATCTATTATCTATTTTGCACAATCAATATTTATATATATATCAATATTTATCTATTTTGCACAATCAACGAACGCGCATGCCATAAATATGACAAATGGCGGCTATGAATATTGCCATATAGAACAAAATAAAAATCTACTATTCTTTATTGAATTGCCAATTGAAAATATTACCTCAATGTTGATCTGTTTTTACAAACAATAGCCGCAGTTCTCTATGGTTGTTGGCGGGAAAAGTAAACTTTGCTATAAAATATTATAATATTTATCTTAAAAATAAATACAGTGAGTTATTTCGTGCCGGTAGCTGCGCCTGCGTAGCAACCGGCGAATGCCGGCCAAAGACTAAACGATACAGAGACTAATTAATGTAGAATCGACAAAAGTCATTAATTCAAATCGATTATAGATAGATTTTGTAAAAGCGATATAAATTGCCACTTGCCGACTAAAGATTGTTCGCTAGCGCTTTAAAAATTAGTCGTAATATAGTATAGATAGGTCTTGGAACCAATAGTTTATATATTAGACTGCTTTTGTTTTTAATTAGCAATTTTTGATATTGATATTGCAAAGACTAAACGATACAGAGACTAATTAATGTAGAATCTGACCTTCGTAAAGTCTACTCCTAATTATCACAGCAAAGCATTGTTTGAGTGATATAACGAGATGTTACTGCGACGTAATGAAACGTAGAGAATATTTAAACAATGCTCGACAACCGTCTATATAATCTTTATAATTAAATACAGGACAATTGTATATACAAAAAAGGCGAACAACTATAGACACAAATACATATGATTACCACAGACGACAACACAAGCGAACTTAGAGTGGAATTTTAAGCATGATTTATTAGTATAAGGTGTAATTTTTTAAAATTATTTTTGGAATAAATACATATATATTTCACTTCATTTCATAGACCGTTTTATCAGATCGTTGCTCACCCTCTATATTGCAATAAGTACAGTTGTGAGTAAGAATTCTTTAAATAGAAATATCGCACTACTTCCCCACTTCCACGATCGTATATCGTTTCAGTGGAATGCTTGTTAAACCGGATATATAGAATGGCAAACGTTATAGCCTTTTCGCAGCTTCGTGAGAAAATATCTTTAAGTTTAGCTTCAATTTTTCATGTTATACGTACTGTTATATTTATATAACCTTATAGGATCTAAAATTCTATACTTTAGCTTTTCAAACCATTAAGAAGTTTTGGCTTATAAAGACTGCATGTGGAAATTGTTTATACAGAAATGTGCGGGACTAGGGATTTTACGTATATATATATGCCTCGTATGATTAGAAATTTCCGAATGTCTAGGATAGACGAGTCTTGATGCAATCCAGCTACCGTTATAGATTGAATTAATTTCTCCATGATATACCCCGCATGATAAACGTAATAATAGTACACAGTTATCCGACATCTTTCCCCAACTGATTTACTATTAACTTAATAATTATTAATAGTTATTATTATTATTAGTCTTCAATTAACTCTACTGGTCCCTAGTCGTATCGATTCGAAAAATCAGACACTGGTACCTGTTTTCACAAAGACGTTATGCGGGGCAGGAAAATTCTTTTGTGGGCTTTTGAATATACATAAAGGAGACGGGAATGCAATTTGGAGTTTTGACGCTATATCCGGTGGTAACTTTCAGCTCCCGGTGTTTTTCCTATATATATCTTCTTGTCAAAATTGATGCTTCTAAACCAGCGGAAAATTTCCTATAGGCCCTATAGTTTCCTATAAGTTCCCTTTGCAACTGTCAGGGGAAATGTTGGCGGGTTTTGATTTTCTTAGTAAAATTTAATTTTTATCTCTTTTCACATAAAGATATTGCATGCGCCCTCTACACTTCAATAAGATTTATGATGAAATAGTTTCATTCAACCCAAAATGAATGAGAATATAGAGTTCCAGCTCAGCCATTGAAAGTTTAATGTCTCTGATGGAACTCTTTAATATCTCTTAGTGAGCAGAAATGGATGTTAAAATTTACGCTGTTTATAATGAAAACTTGGGCATTTGGCCACTAAATCTGTCTCGTAAGTTGCAAGTGATTCTAGTTATGCTAGACTCAGTAGGCCCACTAGCCAGATGGCACTTAGCCAGCAAGTGGCATAATCACATTTTCGTGAATAAAAGAAGATATGGTACACTATAACCCAATTGCACTGATTCTTTCTTAAGATATCCGACTTTAATATTTCACATCTAAAAAACTACACAACTAAAAAAGTCAACTTCATTAATTGAGGAAATAACAACAAAGAAAAACAAACTCAATTTTCTAGGTAAGGCGGGTTTGCGTTGAAGTTTCCTCGCTCAAACTATGTTAATAAGATTGAAAGTGTAGAACAAACTTTGCTACGTTGAAAACTATCCGCTTTCCTATAAATTTATCTCCCTATTACATTAACAACTGCGCAAGCATTGATAACACTTCTTAGCATTACACCATCTTCATCAATCAACTCTTTAACCTAGTATTAACCGTTGGGAATGGACCGCTGTGATATACTTTGTCATTTTGTACAAAATTAGGCTTTTAATGTAATAATTTCATAATTATTTACAAATAGTATGTACACTCGCAAGCAAAACGAGTATTACAAAACCAACCACTCTATTGAAGAAAAATTGACAGAAACCCTTAGGTGGTACGGACACGTAATGAGAAGACCAGCAGATTATATGACTAGAAAAGTACTGGAAATGCAAACTGGCCCAAAAAGAGACGAAGACCATTTCAAACTTGGATATCCGTAGTCAATAATGACCTAAAAAGATCCTTACTTAGTGATTCGACGACCCAGAACCGACGTGACTGGCGGAAAATGACGAGGAGAGCCGACCCCAAATGAAATGGGGAAAAAAGGCTAGGCAAAGAGAAAGTATCTAGTTCAAAACAAACCAAATATTTCAGATTTATAACCAAACTTATAACGAAAAGCTATAAATGTATAATAGATTGTATACACTCAATAAATGTCGTTTTGACTTTTAAATGTACTTATTTAGCTGCTCTACATGTTGCGTGAAAATCTGACGACAGGCTTATAAATGAAAATGAACTTTATTACCGGGCAGTAAAACCGAAGTAGCTATTACTTTTATAGCCAATAGCAATACACGCGCAGATAGCGTCGTTCGTGAGCGGCGAGAGCTTAGATAAAATGTTATTTTGACGAATATTTTTAGACGAGCAGAATACAAATCGCCCGAAGGAATAACAGGGAGAGTAAGTCCCTCAACGGCCTCCGATAATTAAGATAAATTGAGACGGACGTAATTGGGATTTCGTCTCCGGAGATTTTGTTACGTCAACGTGATTTAAAAATGTATTGGGTTTTGGGTCACGTTGTAACAGTAATGGTTACAAGTGATGAATTTATTTAACTAATGATGAATTTAATGTGTAAAAAACATTTAAATCTTACCTGAAATTATATTTTCTAATAAGTATTGATGTAATTCTACAGCACTTCAAGAGCGCTGACTACAGCGATAACCTAATTAAACCTGTATCCTGACGAGCCTTTTACATATTTTTATCTCTAGTTTTCTTTAACTCAGTGAAATGTCAAAGTCTGGTGGAGGTCTGTAAGTCGGATGAATTAACCTGACCTGACCGAAAGTGTCAGCGACTACGGCCGCCAGAACCAAGATTGATAATATTTTAAACATCTTTACGTATATCTTCTGAATGATAATTTACGATACGATCTCTGCTTTATATACGAGTTGATATTTGAGAAAATCTTCGAGGGGCTTCCCTTGCCTTTGGGAAACAGTTCATTTCTTAAGTCGCTATGCTAATAAGATGATAATTTAATCATCTTTGTTATTGTTTATGTGAATTCATTATACTCGTATGACTTATCGCTTAGTACAAGACGTGCTTTCTGAATCGTTTGAAATATAAGGGTATGATAACAAAAAATTCAAAATGTGCTCTTGCACCAACGGGCGCCGAATTAAAATTATAACCGTCGCAAACTGAAATTTATGGCCCCTTTTTTTATATAAGACTATAAATACAATTAATATATTCAATTTTATTTAATCAATTTTATTTTATACATGTGCATAGCTAAGCAGTTCTATGGAACACATGAATTTTTTGTTTTTTTTTTCTTTATGTTACAAGGGGCAAATCGAGCGGGCGGTTCATCTAAGTGATTACCGATGCCGTTGGACATCTGCACGATCAGGAAGCTAGAAGATGCTTTGTCGGCCTTTAATGATGAGTAATATAGACCACCGGAAAATCTTGCAAACCGTACGAAACTCGACAACAATACTGTCACTTCACGTGACAGCATTGCCGCCACTTCACGCCGATCTTATGTGAGAAAGAAGTACTGCTTTTTTATATATAACAAGAGGCAAAGCAGCTGGTGCTGCAGGTACTGATACTCACCTAAGTAACTACTGACGCCCATGGACAACTGCAACACCGGAGGGCTCGCAGATCGCCGGCCTTTGAGAAATGAGTATGCTCTTTTCTCGAAGGTCCCTAAGTCAAATCCGTTCGTAGGTACCGAAGCTGGTAACTGATACCACAGAGGAATTGTGCGAGGTAAGAAATTTCTTGAAAATCGCACGGCTGTTGACCTTAGGACATCGAGGCGATGACGGTGGAATTTCAAATTTTGACGAGATGTCCTGTGGTGGAACCCAGCTGCCGGAATTAGATCGAACAATTCCTCGGAGCATTCCTCATGATACATGCGGTAAAAGATGCAGATTGAAACCACATCTCTCCGCAATGCCAGAGGATCAAGCCGATCGGAAAGGGCTTGGTTGCTGACGATTCGAGCCGCTCTACGTTGAATGCTACCCGGACGAGCCGGCCCAATTTCGCTTCTGACCAAAAAACTGTAAGCGTAGCTCTACCTCTAATTAGAAAGACGGGTTTAAAGGAATGGAATGGACTAAAAGGATATCAAGGTAGATAGAGAGAAGAGAAAGGATGGCGTCACATATTCATGTAGGTACTTAACAAAGTGACCTTACTTATCCATTAATTATTAAATGTTGATAAATGTGGTCTAATACCCTATGAGTTAAAGGTTATCGTTTGTTATTTTCTAATTAATTGAGTTCTTATCATTATATAACTACATAAACGAAAAACTTCCCCGACCTTATGTACAGCAAAAGTAAATGCTAAGAATTTCTAGAATGAAATCCAGACTTTGAGATAGAAAACCGATTTGAAATTGCCCATGCATCTTTCATGAAAATGAGAAAAGTTTTATGTAACAACCAGCTGCACATAAAGTTAATATATGAATACTGCATTGTTACATCTGGCTGATGGTTTTGTACGGTTGTGTGAACTGGACGGTTTGCTGAGAAGTTTCCTTCCCAGCAAACCCTCCAGGTCCAGAAGTACGCACAACATTGTAATTGTAAGCTGTAATTTTACCAATCACTTTACGAATAACCTTTGTAGAGACCTCCTGATAATGCTTCGGTGTCGAAGCGAAACGTGCGTTAAGGCATATTGGAAACTCAGTGTAGTGTTGTGCTTTGGTGGTGGGTTCGGTAGTGTGGCTTATGAGTTGAGCAGCATTGCACCGATTTTCCCTCGTTTTTATTCGCGGAACTAAGTAAAATCATTTAGTTTTTCATGCATGTCATGGATATCCGCGAAGTAACGCCTGATTCTCTCAATTAGATAAATTTCATACTTATCGACTACTGAAGTTATTATTATGCTTTGAATTCAAAAGGTTATCGAAAATGTTACACGAGGGACGGTAAGAACCAAATACATGTAAATATCAATAACGAGACCTAATCAGGTAATTACCCTTTTACTGAGATCATTCTTATCGATGACGTGTTGTATCTTTCCTTAACCGCAAGTATATAAGAGGTTTGTAATAATAATCTACTCATTGCATCCACTAGTGGCTGATTCAAAATGGTGAAAGTCACGACTCTTGTACTATTCGCAGTAGCGGTTCTTATTCCAGCTTTTTCCTGTAAGGAATTCAATGAACTGCGAAAATTACGCCTCCAACGAGATATTTCTTTGCCAGGAATTTCAAAGCCTAGCCATCGTGATATTATAATACCCAATTGGAATCCTCACGCCAGAACTCAACCGTGGCAAACGTTAGGTGTTAAACGTCATCACAAAAGAAGCGCCACGAGCCAGGAAAGTGTCCTCCGTAGTCCAAGAAGCGTGGAAACATTGGCAAGCCAAGAAACTTTAGCTAGCCAAGAAAGTCTCTACCGCAGTCCAAGAAGCTTAGAAAAATTGGCTAGCCAAGAAAGTTTCTATCGTAGTCCAAGAAGTGTGGAGACGCTCGCTAGTCAAGAAAGTCTTTTCCGCAGTCCAAGAAGCGTAGAAACATTGGCTAGCCAAGAAACGTTAGCTAGCCAAGAAAGTGTCCACCGCAGTCCAAGAAGCGTAGAAATATTAGCAAGCCAAGAAACGTTAGCTAGCCAAGAAAGTGTCCACCGTAGTCCAAGAAGTGTAGAGACTCTCGCTAGCCAAGAAAGCGTGTACCGCAGCCCAAGAAGCGTAGAAACATTGGCTAGCCAAGAAACTTTAGCTAGCCAAGAAAGTGTCTACCGTAGCCCAAGAAGTGTGGAGACGCTCGCTAGTCAAGAAAGTCTTATCCGCAGTCCAAGAAGCGTAGAAACATTGGCTAGCCAAGAAATTTTAGCTAGCAAAGAAAGTATTTATCGCAGTCCAAGAAGCGTAGAAACATTAGCAAGCCAAGAAACGTTAGCTAGCCAAGAAAGTGTCTACCGTAGCCCAAG
>JANCMC010033613.1:50387647-50591282 GCA_024363005.1 Charaxes varanes | reverse complement strand
GTCAAGAAAGTCTTATCCGCAGTCCAAGAAGCGTAGAAACATTGGCTAGCCAAGAAATTTTAGCTAGCCAAGAAAGTGGCCACCGCAGTCCAAGAAGCGTAGAAACATTAGCAAGCCAAGAAACGTTAGCTAGCCAAAAAAGTGTCTACCGTAGCCCTAGAAGTGTGGAGACGCTCGATAGCCAAGAAAGTCTTTATCGCAGTCCAAGAAGCGTAGAAACAGTAGCAAGCCAAGAAACGTTAGCTAGCAAAGAAAGTGTCCACCGCAGTCCAAGAAGCGTAGAAACATTAGCAAGCCAAGAAACGTTAGCTAGCCAAGAAAGTGTCTACCGTAGCCCAAGAAGTGTGGAGACGCTCGCTAGTCAAGAAAGTCTTATCCGCAGTCCAAGAAGCGTAGAAACATTGGCTAGCCAAGAAATTTTAGCTAGCCAAGAAAGTCTTTATCGCAGTCCAAGAAGTGTAGAAACATTAGCAAGCCAAGAAACGTTAGCTAGCCAAGAAAGTGTCCATCGCAGTCCAAGAAGCGTAGAAACATTAGCTAGCCAAGTAACGTTAGCTAGCCAAGAGAGTGTCCACCGTAGGTAAAGAAGTGTGGAGACATTCGCTAGCCAAGAAAGTTTTACCTCAGTCCAAGAAGCATAGAAGACACATTGGCTAGCCAAGAAATGCTTTCCAGTCAAGAAAGTCTGCATCGTAATCAAAGAAGCGTAGAAAAATTAACTAGTCAAGAAAGTGTGTTATAAAGATGAATTTTAGATCTATTTACTACCGTTATCAACTGTGTAAGGTTAAAAAAATAATTCTTAGTAAAAAGACAACATGTGTTTATCAATATGATATTTATAAGTACATATAATATTTCTTTCTCATTTTATAAGTTTAGAATATGCGTATATTTCTAAATTTTATTGTTAACCTTTTTGCAAGATAAATCAATGAACAGATGTTTCAAAATGTACATATGTATTGTAGCTGCATATTATTTTTAAATTTATTTTTATAATAAAAATCTGTGCAAAAATTTCATCTTGTTTTTATTTTAAAACAAATGTTACCCGCTAGTTTCGCCGCGTTCCATGCCTTTGTTCAATATTTTTTATTAGAGGTTTTAATTTTGGTGCGAAATTAATTGTGTCTATGTCTATTGTCTATCGCACCTCCTAAAATAAGTATTCTGCAGTGGACGTGGCTTGGGGAAATCAATTCTTCATTATAATTTTTGTTTGCTATTTTAATTGTTCGTCAACTGTTCTTTAATGTTAGATTAAAAAAAAATTGTGCGTTTTTAATATTTTTTAATTTTCAAAAATTTACATAAGTTTGCACTAAATATTGATTTTGTCACTTTTTTTAATAGTTTATGACGATTTATTTATTGTTCGATTAATAAAAAACATTTATTTATCCTTTCTTATCCTATAATTTAATGATAAACCTTTTTTATTCTATGATAATTAATTTTTATTATTTCTAACTAACAACCTATCTGCAACTGACTACCGTTTCGCGCAGAATGCCAACCTAGCACGGCGGAATATCACTCATTTTGTACGAAACGTAACTCTGTTGCGGACTGGTTAGAACCGCGCGGTTATATCTTTTGTTTTAACACAGCGATCGCACAGCAATCACCTTGGTCGCTTCGTGGATATTTTTATTTTGTTTTTAACACAGAAATGCATGTATATGTGTTAGTATCAATATAAATTTTAAAAAGTATTAACAAAATTTTTTTTATGTCTTCTTTTTTTTAAGTATTTCTTTTTTTATATGTATTTGGTGATGGACGTTCACAAATTATTTACATTTGAAGGTTGCCGGGTTACTCACGGTTCGAATGATTTTTGCGGTTGCGCAGTAAAAATTAATTAGCGTAGAATAAAAAAGTTTATCTTTAAATTACAGGATAACGAAGGTTTTTTATTTGAACAATATAAATAAATCGTCATGAAGTATTAAAAAAAAAGAAAAATGACAAAATCATTATTTAGTGCTAACTTAAGAGTCAATTTTTAAAATTAAAAACAACAGATGAAAATAAAAAACGATCAAAAAAGTTTTTGATCTACATTATTTATTATTAAGAACAGTTGACAAATATTTAAAATAGCAAAAGATTTAATAAAAAAATAACTTCTTCCGCCATTTTAAGAGAAATTTATTCTGCTGCCAGATGTAGTTGCAGATCTGTGGTTTAGAACTTTATGATGACAGATGAATGTATTTGGATTTTGGCATACCGGAATGCTTGTATGATTAGATATTCATATTATTACTTTATTATATCTTTAAATTTATTTATAGCCCTCTATAAGAAACCCTGGCACATAAATTTAATAAAATCATTGTCATAATTTCGAGCAAAAATGCGTTTTATAATTAAACAAACTGGTTGCGGGGCAGAACGTATTGGTAACCTTTCGAGATGTGTGAATGTGAAATCTTTTGGTATTTCCATTGATACTCCGACTGCTGCTCTTTTTACGCAGGTAATATACCTATATATTCATTGCTATTCTACAAAACGAATTGTAGATATATCATAAAAACAATGTTTTGTAACCACGTGGTATTGTTAATTGTTATCCTTCGGACCAATGCGATGTGTCGGTTTCGACCCCGGACTGCAACTTTCTGCTGCAAGGAAGGGTAAAAGACGTCACCCGCCTTCATAACTTATTATTATGAAAATTCTAACGTGCATTATTGTTTACTAAAGTATTTTTTTTAAATGAGTTTTATACTAATATAATATATAATTTCCTTTTTAATGTACATGCTTGTATTATGCGTATTGTAATATAAAATAGTGTATTATCATTATTATCTGCTTACATGCGTTTCAAACAAAAATAGGGTATATCAATTGCAAAAAACATCCTATTAAGTTCAAGGAAACCCAGATATATGTAAATAAGATTTAATTATTTCTATATAGAAAGCATAAAAAATGACTCTGGTTCTTTTACTTCTTAGTTTTAAATTTAGGATATTATATTTTTAATCAGCCATTACTCGTTTAAGTTTAGATTTTAATATTTAAAAGTGGTAATATTTTTTTAATGGTTATTCTCATAGAATTGAATGTTTCCCAAATTAAAAAAAAATACCAGTGTGTTTTAGACCAGACAACTGCAGTAAAATTTGTTTAGCTCTATTTATATGTATGTATAATGTAATATGTACTACATATTACATCACAGGCAGATAGCTTAATTAGCAGTTCAATTAACAGCCTGGCTGCTTTACTCCTCCATCGTTCAACTAGCTTCATGAATGAAAATAAAAGTTGATGAAGACTTAAGTTGAAAGTATAGAGGCTAGACATTTGATTGAACATTTGATTAAGCTATCTTTATTTATTTAAAACTATGCTTCAGTACTTTTACATAAAATTTAATTTTTCAGGGCGGCAGTGTAGTTCATTTAACAGCTGAAGTATTGTCACAAGTGTTTTCAATTCCCCAATTACTATGGATGCCACTTTCAAACACAATCCAGTTAGAAGCTGGTGTTAAAGCGCAAGGTGAAGGAGTGGCTAAATTCAGTGGTTTGCCCGGTCATATCACATGTGCAACTTTACACAGTCTCTCTGAAGTGACACCATCTGGGCACTTTGAGGTGGACAGAGTGCCTCTATGGACAAAGAATGGGAAGAAAATGATAATGGCTGATAGGTTTGTTATTCAATATTTTATAGTTTTCTCTGAAATGGTTTAAGTATTGCAAAAGATAATAAATTAAGCTTTGGGTAGATTCACTTGCTTGATAAAAATACAGTAGAAAAATGATTGAGATTTGAAGCAGAAATAAACTTGTTACTCTGTTCCTGCATCTGGGTAGAGATAACTCTTTGTGGCCGCAAGCTTATGTGTTACTTTAACTAAATTCCAGATGCAACATTAAATCTGTGTATTATTAAATTTAAACGACATGTTAAAAATGTCTCATTAATAGGGTGTATTATACAGTCGAAAAGTATATTAAAGATAAAACTACTTGGAGTTGAGTCAGTCCAGCTTTCTACCTTGTTATTAACATGGAAATGTATTAAACTCATTTTTGTAATTATTATGACCTAATTCTTGAAACTATTCAGAACTATTTTAAAAAAAGTTGCTAACAAGTTTCTTGCTGCTTCTTCTTGTGGCTCAAATTTTCGAAATCAACGGTTGCTTTTAAAATATTTGACGACTTGAATAAGCTTGTCGAAGTCTACTTGAATAAAACAAAAAAGATTCATATTAATTCACTGAATGTTTCATTAAGAGAATATATTACCTGTCAGTATATTTTAATTAGAGGTAGCGCCATGCTTGTAGCCGAATTGGTCCGGCGCGTCCGGGTACCAGTACCTCTTTCTCACATGAGAGAGAGGATGATAATAGATACACAAATAAATAGATACAGGAAACGACATATAGTAACATATAATGATAATAATAATAATAATACATATTTATTATTCAATATTACAAGATTACATAATGTATATAAATAAAATATATGAATATAACATAGTATATATGATATTTACAAATTTTAGTAATATATATATATAGATTATAATTATACGATCAGTACCATGATCGTTCCTATGATACCGTTGTTATTAATTAATGCAGATTTTACCCTTTCAAAAAATAGAACGTGTGTCAAATGTATTTGCGTTAATCGAATGGTGATTTTGGGTATCGTAAAAGATGCTTTACGGATCTTTTTAACCTTATTCATTAGAATTATCATTGTTATGATGGTGTTTATAATTATGACTATCTTGTTTTTGCTTTTTCCATAATCTAGCTCATTTGAACGATCTCGGTAAAAATGTGGAATATATAAAATCTCTCTCACAATGCTCTTTTTAAATCATTGTTATATCGGTACTAATGTGTTAAAAAAACTATTCATCTTATGATAAAGCAGAAAAGTGACAGTACGACTACAGTAAGTGGTGAATAATGGTTTAGTGATACAGGTCTGCAATATGATGATAATGATATTGTGATATTTTACTGAATGAATGCTTAAAACGGTGTTGTCTGCCACAGACGGCTACGCCTTTTCCCAAGATGTAAACGGCGTAGTGTCTCAGTCCGAGGTGATCCGAGCGTACGACACGACGAAACAGAGGACCAACGCCTGGTGAAGCCACGCCCCCTCAGCCTCTGACAGAGCCCGGGGGCTTCCCTCTCCATGGGAACATTAACCAGAAACCTGAGAAATCACATCATAGAGACCATTGTGATGGAAAGTAAAGGTGCCATACTAACCACCCATAGCACCTGGGTCACTTAAAGGCTAAATACGCACTTTTATCAAGTTTTTGTGTTGTTTGGTGTGGGGTTTTTTTCTCCTAAAAAGTTCCATAGTGTACCTTTCAGTAGAACTTGATGATCTGATACTTTGACCCACTTTACTACACTTTTACGCAATAGAGTTACGTAATAGAGACTTTTCTTCAATTGATAAAATGATAAATAATTTATTATCTTCAAGTTAAACTTGATGAAATGGTATGTGTCCGAGCTCCCGCGAAACGGTTGGACATTTCGATAGGATCCACGGAACATTACGAGATACAATTAAGGTTACATATTAATTCCGCATCGCATGGATTTATTGCTCACAAATATATGGAAAAAATAATAATAATCATTTATACAAAAATAAATAAATTCCTGATCAAATAAATTATAATAGTTAATTGAAATGGAAAAACAGTTAAAAAGTTTGTTATGCTAGCCACTACACCACAGGTGACCCCAAAGAACTGTGGTATTAATGGCAGTCTTATGAGCTGATAGCCTGTGGCCGGTAGGAGCAGGTGAGAGATTGCCTGCCACGTAGCTGAAGTCCTTGGCTAACTATCACTTATTAGATCGACACTATATGATTAATTGTGGTCACTCACCTCACTCAGATATGGTATAAATGTTCACCGGCGTTTTTAAATTAATGTTTATAAAATTTCACTCTAATGCGTCTGGTAATTCCATCAAGTCGTCTGTACCCTGTGTCATGTATGCTGGGGTTCCAATAGCATACCATGACAAAGTAAAAAATTTGGGCTTGATCATAGACTGCAACATGTCTTGGACTGCTCACCTCAACGATATCAGTAAGCGTTTTCATTACACTTTTCACTCTCTCAAACGTCTCCAATACTTTCTCCCTTTCAGCACAAAAATTATGCTAGCGCAATCTCTTCTTCTCCCGATCCTCGACTACGCTGATGTGTGCTATTTGGATGTGACTGAGGAGCTACTTAATACAGATTGACATTTATTCGAACGAGGGTCAATCCTGGCTCACCGCCATCGATTCGTTTAGCAAACTTGCAATGGCTTACCCTATTACGGACAAGACGCCAGGGGCGGTTTGGGAAGGAGTCCTCCAATGGTGTGCGACGTACGGGGTGCCTGAGGAAATCGGTTCTGATTGCGGCCGCGAATTCGATAACACGTCGGTCAGGGAGGAATGTCGGATATTAGGGATTACATGGCGGCTAAATGCTCCGCATCACGTTACCGGTAGAGGTGCGGTAGAAGTTACTCCATTTTTTAAGCTTCCGTCGCGTGTGCAGGCTTATAGGTTAAAGCTACATAGAAATCATGTATGACGGAAATATTCTCCCTAAAATTATATAAAAAATATTCCTCGACAGCATATGACAAGAACGATCAGTAAGTTTGTCTAATGAAAGATAAAGAATCGAAAATATTCGGTCTCTTGAAACGGACGAACAGCGAGAGGCCCGTCTTACTGCAGACAGATTTCAACATAGCCTTAATAACTTAGATGTACAAATAGAAGATGAGGATAGCAAGGGAAACCAGAAATTATCTTATAAGATCCTAAAAGCGTAAAGGAAGGAAAAGCAGAAAAAAGATATATATACTAAAAATACAAAAGGGGAATTACTAACAGAAGAGACGGAAATTATAGAGAGATGGAAACAATACTTCCAAGATCTGTTACAAAGTCGAGACGACATCACGGAAGAAGAAATAACAGAAAGAGTAATAGGAGAAGAAAATGGGGACGAGGAGATAAAGCAAGAAGAAATAGAAGATGCGATTAAATGGTTACCCATCCCTTCTACCGTTCAGCTATTGAGGTTATAAGCTCAATTTACTTTACGCGGTAATTAAATTTGAGCAATTACATTTTTGCAATTTTATACTGTACTGTAATTTTAAATAATAAAGTAGTAAAACCAAGTTTATACGGAGGTTAAAAACTGTAATAATCAACTGTTAATGGGCCTTATACAAGCTTTTAATTTAAGCTTAGTAGGAGAGGGAAAGGGAATATTAGTCATACCTAAAAAGTATTCCTAATATTTAAAAAAAAAACAAATAAAAACTAAAAATGAATTGAAATTTTTTATATAGCTTAAATAAGCATATATTACGCAACTCTAAAGATTTTCGACTACCACACAATCCCTAGTATTAAAGGTGCGGTATATATTGGTACAGATTCTCTACCGTCTCATTCATGCTTTGAACAAATTTCTAATTTGATAAATAATTTCTGAGAAAAACATGAAAATTAACGGAACGGATAAGAGTTAAGACAAAGCAAGACGCGAGTCCTTTATGCAGCTCAATTCTCTGTCAGATCCTATTATGTGTTCATATTTAATTTACAATTCTTCATAACGACATCTGTAAGATTTTCATATTGTTGGGATGACCAATGGGCCAGACGGCCCTCAACATCCGGCGAAAAAAATAATTAACGCTTCAGAACATCTGATGGATCACACGCTGAGGCAAAGCAAGGTGCGGGTGGATTTTTTGCAGTTTATCTCTCTATCTATAGGATGTATTATGTGTTTATATTTAATTTACAATTCTTCATAACGATATCTGTAAGATTTATATATTGCTAGTATGACCAATGCGCCAGACGGCCCTCAACATCCGGCACAAAACATCGAATAGAATCAACGCTTTAAAACATCTGATGGATCACACACTGAGGCAAAACAAGGTGCGGGTGGATTTTTTGCAGTTTATCTCTCTCTCTATCTATAGGATTTATTATGTGTTTATATGTAATCCAAATTATTTATAACGATATATGATCTGTTAGATTATCATATTGTTAGTATGACCAATGCGCCAGACGACCCTCATCAACCGGCACAAAACATCTTATAGAATCAACGCTTCGGAACATCTGATGGATCATACAAACTGAGACAAAGCAAGGTGCGGGTGTATGTTTTGCATTTCACCCCTTCACGTATATGCAGGGCCATAGTGAGTGTTCGAGTATTGAAATCGTCCGAGTTGCCCCTACCCCGCATATGGCTCGAGAGGAAATGACATTTGGTTCCCGAAATCTGCTCACGTTGGAATTAAAGGGATACGTTTAGATAATATTAAAAAGGGTTTTTAATTTTGAACTAATGATAGGGATTTTATTATATCTGAAACGATATTCCTAAACTATTGTGGCCCTCATTGTGTTTTTGGACGAGATGTTGCAGTCATAAAAAGACAGGAAATAGGACATAATTTAATTATCTTAAATTATAAAGTAATACTTAATAAAATATACCTACTATTTAAGTTAGAATTCCATAAAATATTATGTATTTTTTAAATACAACTAAATTCTTATTAAATACAAAACGTAAACAAGATATAAGTAGTTTTCGAAATAAACATCGTACAGCCCGACAAGTGCGCCTACAAATTTAAATGATAAATAATTATAAACGACAAAAATATGCCAATAGCTGTTGTAATAAGTTGCTTTAACTTTCGAAAATGTCATATAGTAACAGCTAATCTTTTCTTGAGGGCATTTTAATTTATAATAACACATAAGATACCTTTGAGGTTCAGCAATTCTTAAGCAGTTTTTAAATATCCGACCTCCTCTGTGTTTCGGAAGATACGTAAAACAATGAGTCCCCGTTAATGTCACAGAGGGATTGTAGTGACGGAAGGGATTGCGAGTGACGTCAGACGGCTGCCGGTCATCTGAACTCGTCCGACAGCCACATTCTCATTTAAGCGGACCCTGGTACTACCGGGAATAAAGCTAGGATGAAGAATATACGTTAGGTACTTTCTAGTGGTATAGAATAAATTTAGAAATCTATGGAGAAAGTTTTAACAATATTGTAAAAGTAGGTCCTTATATTTCCATAGTTGAGTATGAACACACCTGCCGACACATTCCGTCCTGCGCAGGGCTTCGGTCACACACACCGCACAACTGAATTTTATTGCTCTGTGTGTTGTGTGTGTGTGTTTTGACGGGGTATTTATAAAGTGCCAGTTTTATAGCCACCCCTGAAAAATTAAACCATTCCCATATCATCAAACAGGCTGTATCAAATTGAATCATCTATATATTAATAGGTGAAGCGAAATCCATCGGTACCCTTTTACGAAAATTGCATGGACGGAGGAATGTGAAATTTTACACAACAATTATAATTTACTACCTGTGCCCGCGACTTTCTTCGCGTGAAATTAGGTAAAAAAATAGAGTAAATTTTAGCGTGATGATATTTAACCATCGCCTCGCCTTCCTCGATAAATGGCCTATCTAAGACTGAAAGAATTCTTCAAATCGGACCAGTAATTCCTGAGATTAGCGCGTTCAAGCAACAAACAAACAAACTCTTCAGCTTTATATATTAATATAGATATAGAGGAGGGTGTGCGAATGATAATATTTTTTATTACATGCAACATTAATATATTAAATTATTAAAATAAAACCACACGCACATTAATGCCAAACGATTTACACACACATGTATACATTTCACTGTAAAATGGTGTGAAAGGGTAGTCATGACAACCAACACAAAATAACAATGTATTTTGTTAATTTTGAAATTTAAAGTGATTTAATTAACAAATATTGTACTACTGCATGAAAAAATTGTACATAGTTTTAAATAAGCATGTTTCTTTTTTAATTAGCCTATACTGTCCCACTGCTGAGCAAAGGCATCCCCCTTTTCCAACCACACCTTCCTTCGTCATAAGCAATTAGTAAAAAAAATATTTCGACGTTGCAAACAGACACTTAAATTAATTTATACATATGTGTAGATTGTTCATTCAAAAAAAAAATTACTACAGTTAAAATCAAACTAGACAAGACAAGTCGAATAAAATAGATACATGACATATGTTTATTGAATGCACAAAATATATTTAGCATTTGGATAAACGAATACTATATTTTTCTTGGTGATATTTCACCCTTGGCCTTTAAGCACACTCCACCTCGTTCCGCACAGAGCTACGTACCTATTAAAAGAATAATACTAACATAAAGTTGTCCCGTCACCTGGGATTCGGGTGAGTTCTTTCCCTCATTTTATAAATTTAAAGCCATCATTGGGGAATTGGGCTACAAGCCTGAACATGTTTTTAATATGGATGAGACCAGAGTGAATGCCTTCTCTGATTGATGCCCCTCACAACCATGAACAGACAAAGACCTGCTGGAAGTGACAAAGCCTGCAAGGAAGATAGGAGTGAAACACGTAAATTCTGTCATCAAAGAGGGAACAATCAGAACAACAATTAAAACAGCATTTAATTAGTACGCAATCGCTTCGAGTAGGTAAAGAGCGTAGATCTCGTTCACCGACTCTTCACCTGCAGCCTTTGACAAAACACCACTGCCTATTGTTTTAGACCATAGGAGAATATGAGTTTCACGTCTCGGGGTGAAGACATGAGCCATGAGGGGCTGGTACATTGTGCCATGGGTGGTTTAGACTGCTGCCCCTATGACCCAGAGACGGATAAATTGGAACAAGGTGGACGCAAAGAATATACTTTCCGTAAAGAAGGGGTCTCCAAAGTTCTAGTTGAATTTGCACGTACCACTAGAGATTGTAGCTTTTACTGCAGGTTTCAACACCTTTTAGTGTTACCATTGTGTAAAAAGAACAAAAACCAAGAACAAAACCATGTAGATAGAAAGCAAAACTTTAGTTCATGTCATTCTAAAAATGCACATCTTGATTTACCATCGCAAAATAAAACCCCAGAAATATTTTCATTTATGTTACTGGAATGTTTTAATCGGCTGAAAAACAGTTTTACTTTACTAACCAAGTTTTGAAATGAACACTATATAGCAAAATTAACACCTAACAAGAGACTGTATACCATGTATGCTTTTGTTCCGTATTTTTGTAAACAATACAAATAAGAATTTATGTACTTAGTTACATAATTATATTCCTCTACCATTAATTATTACGCTCGATTGAACCTCAAGTCTCATATAATTTCGAACCACTCACGTTTGACTTAGTTTTCAAATAATTAAACAATGAAACCCCAGCAACTTACAAATCCTGATTTCCAGCAATCGAAATACACTATGACACTACCTAACCTTAATCTAAATTTTCAGAAACCAGCTAGAATTCTTTTTCTATATTTGGAATTGAAGATCAAATATCCAGTCAAAACAACCACTACTTCCTGACTTCCTGCAGACCCTTTCCCCTCTCCATTTACCTGCTTTACACTTGTCTTTCTTCTGAATGGGCTTCTTCACTCAAAAGGCAAACACTCCGTGTTTTGCCTTTTGACACGCTCCAGTCTCGCGATGATAACCTCCTGACTGTGTCTTTTTTCCCCTGCTGCTCCAGATGCAAAGGAGAGGTTAACCAACAGATTCTCGGCCGCCGGAGTCTTCAATTACACCACGCTGCTGCTGAGGCCCAGTTTATTGGGCTCCGAGCTGGTGCTCTTCCAACCGCCGTGAGGCTGTCCAGGGGAAGGAGGTGTGGTGGGATGCCGTCCTGCCGGGCTGGATGTGGGGTTCCGGAGACGGCTGCCCACGTTGTTAACCACTGTCCCCTGGTGAAAAGGGTGGCCATCCTGAGGCACCATTCGATAGTCCGCATTCTGGTGGCATCTTTGCAGAGGGCTGGATTGAGGTGTCTCCGCGAGCCTACGCTTGCCACTTCTGCTGGACTGTTTAGGCCGGATTCGACTCTGTGCAGGTGAACACATGCATTCAACTCAAACTCATGGCATTTCACATGAGGTAACCCTTTCATCATCTTGCTCAGGTGCGGGACGGCTCCTCGTCCAGTGCTCCTCTGCTCGGGACCTTCTGTGGGACCCAGATCCCTCCCAGACTGCAGTCCACGCAGGGCTTCATGCACATCCGCTTCCAGACCGACTCCTCCGTCAGTAGCCGGGGCTTCCTCGCAGACTTCGGCCGCGCCATCGAAGGTCAAACTTTATCTAAGTTTCACCCGAGCTGCCTACAGACCCTGAGAACTGTATGTTATCAAGCCTACTTTTTCTTAAATTACCTATAGATACATACACAGATAGCCCGACAGAATAAACTTTATTGCGCCCAAGATCACATAAGACCAATAATAATACCATAAAAAACAAACAACAAACATTTATAAGATATCGCATGTCCATGAGTTTACCATCGACGGAACATTGAGCCGGTGCGGGCATACATATGATCCAATTAAAAGAATGAATTGATAATGTAAGTTACAGCGTAATGAAAACATTGATTAAATTAATTAATAAATATTTTACATATTTGACTAGCACGATCTTGATAATATTGTGACTACACAGCTAGGAATATGTACATGCACACATATGGTACTCTCGAATAGTAACGAATAAATTCATTATTTCTGAAATCTTCTGACATGTCGATTTTGTTTTAAACAAAGGCACTTTTCGACATATGACCCATATTTGTGACGTAATCGTCAATTGATATTTTTTTTAATGGCAACACCCAATTTCGACTATGCCAATTGAAATTAAATCCGCGAATGAATACGAGGGAAAATCGGTGCAATGCTGCAACCCGAAAGCTACACCACCGAATCCGCCACCAGAGCACGGTACTACACTGACTTTCCGATGTGCCTCAATCCGCGTTTCGCTTCGACAACAGCATCATCAGGAGATAGACTCTACAAAGGTTATTCGGAAAGTGACTTTATCGCGTGTCGCAGATTAAAGCAAAGTAGTTTAGTTTCTCATGCACGATTAAATATCTATTACCAGGGTTCGCTTAGATTACAGATGTGGATGTGAGGGGAAGTTAAGATAACCGGCTGAACCATCATCAGGAGATCATCCAAAACGGTAAAGCACATTCTTGGTTGACAATACAATGTTGAAATTTGGCAGGGAGGTAGTTTGTAGTTGTTAGACATCCGCTAAAGAAGTATTCAGCCATAGGTCCAGATTAAAAAGGTCTACGGGTCCTCGTAATTTTACGCGGCCGGAGTAGCGGGAAACAGCTATAAGTAACTTAACTAAATTGTTTTTCGATTGTGGAATTAAAGGGGGGAAAGGAGGTAAGGTTTATATTGAATTCTTAAAGACTCCGTCCGGTCAGTGTATGACCCGAAGCATTTCAATGGGGGCCCGCGAACCCTCGGTTTATGATAGGGCTGTCAAAAAAAAAATAGACTCATATTATCAGAATGTTCTTTTTTATGCGTAATTTAGATTTTGCCATTTTTGGATAAAATGTTTTAATATCTCTTTCGGTGCCCATGACAATTTCAACTCAAGATATAGGCAATGATCAGTTGAATAATTAAGGAAACGAGGTAGATGAGTAACAAACGTACGTACGTAACAAATTCACAAAGGTTCAGAAACTCATAAGGGTACAGAAACTCATAAAGGTACAGAAACTCATAAGGGTACAGAAACTCATAAAGGTACAGAAACTCACAAGGGTACAGAAACTCATAAGGGTACAGAAACTCATAAGGTTACATAAACTCATAAAGGTACAAATACTCATTAGGGTACAGAAACTCATAAAGGTACAGAAACTCATAAAGGTACGGAAACCCAAAAAAACTTCGTACAAAAAATAGCAAGGGCAATTTTTTGTACGAAAGTTACGCGACCGTCTAAAGCCTTTAGTTCGACAGACTTAAAGTATAAGTTAATTATCCTTCTTCTTAGACATACCTATAACATATATAACATATCATATTTACATTGGATTGACCTACTTTACGATATGAACTTCTTAAGACCAGTATCGTAAAAAATAAGCTAATTCATTTCTCCATCTTCGCGTTTTTGATTATGTTTGAGGTCCCAAAAGATTATTAGGTAAGGCCTTATCGAAAAATCTGTTTTTAGCTAATGTCTACTAACTAGTAAACTACATGTTTGCCAAATTCCATCACTGTACGGGCCGCGGTTTTTGAGATTTCGTGTATGATGACCTATCGCTTTCATATACATCTCCACTAATATATAGAGAGAATTTTCCTTATAAACTTTCTTTATGAATAGCTTCAATCTTATATCATTTTATATCTTATAGATACATAAAAATAAAGCTGAAGAGTTTATTTGTTTGTTTGTTTGAACGCGCTAATCTCAACTACTGGTCCGATTTGAAATTCTTTTAGTGTCAGATAGCCGATTTATCGAGGAAGGCTATAGGCTAAATATCGTCACGCTATAATTAAACCTTTTTTTTAAAACTAATCGCGGACGCAGCTAGTAGATTATAAAAAGAGAATAAGTATTAAATTAATAATGATTAATAATTCTTATGTACTGTTTTAATTCAAATTTTCAAACTATTTCTGCCCATTATTGTGTGTTGTATTTAATCGTGGAAACTTTAAGCATCAACTTTTACAAGCATTAATACATAAGAATAACGACACATAAGAATAACATGTGCTCTATGTTTCCCTTAAAAATAAATAAATTGATAAAAATATTGATAAAAAATATTGGATGGTGTTGGCAACCCTAATTTCTCCCCCCAGTTGCGGCTGGCGGCTAATCTTTACCTCATCCTTGTGACAAATTTTATGTTCAGTCTATAATTGAGTATTGCATCAGCTGTATTATACAATACTAGCTTCAGCCCTCGGCCTCGTCTGCGTTGCTTCCTTCGACTTCCATACATACTTTCAACCCCTGTTTTACCGTTTTAAAATTTATTGTTCAGCGGCGTTGGGGTTTGAACAAGGTACATTACAGAGGAGTCCGTCCCTCCTACCGTTGAACTATTGGGGCTTCCAAGATTACTATAACATACATGTGCACCTCTTGTCATGTGTTCTCTTAACATCGGATAGACCTGGTCGTTTGCCCCCTTTTCCATTAAGTTATGGAGGCTTAAATTTTACGAAATGATTACATTTAATTCAACGAAAGTCGTGAAATACAACTAGTCTTTAAATATAAAAATAACAAAGGCTTCTTTACTTTTAGGTAAATTATTTAGGGTTCTGCACAAAAAAGAAACAAAAACTCTCAAAATTTCATAAAATCGCTGAATTAACGCGGGCGAAGTTGCGGGTTACAAGTAGTAAATAAATAAACAGCTAGTGTTCGTACGACACTTGACAATTCAATGACGTGGCGTCAAAAATTCTCTCGATTTCGCAAATCAATGCGGTATCGACGTGACCGCTACCCCTCTGCTGGGGTGGGCACCCCCTTTATAAATCACTGTCCGAAATAAGTATAGAATTTCTATAACTTGGCAAATAATCCCGGTGGTTGGACACGCGCTTCGTTTATAAACACAATGGATCTCCTACGTCATATTAATGGCATCGACAAATTAACCCAGCTTTTATTTATACCGATCTATTCCATTTACTTTAAGAGTACTGTTTATATAAACAAATAACAACTAGGAAGACTTTTTTTTAAAAAGAATATTAGGAATACTTTTTAGGTATCACTAATATTCCCTTTTCCCCTCCTACTAAGCTTAAATTAAAAGCTTGTATTAGGAGTGGGTGCGATAATACCCCAACGATATATTTTTTGTAACTTGCTTGCAGCTAGTAAAAAAAATGTGCTAAAGGTATATCAAACTCTTACTTTTTTACGTGAAATGATATAGGTGGAGTTCGTATATGTTTTTATAGTGTACTATTAAAAATAGGTATCTTTACTATAATTGTCACACGCTTTAGTCCAGTACCCGCTCTAGCCAAACCATAACGCTCGATAACACGTCACGCCTGACAGGTATCACCCCTAAATCATATATGTAGAAATACCGTTTCTTGCCATTGTTCCCTGTCACGACAGAACAGTAATTAACACTGTGCACTCACAATTGACACAACACCTGTCCATCACGCACCATTACACCTAAGCATAATAATACTAACAAAGAAAAGTACAATCTCTGAATAAAAGGAAAAACATATATACAAAGAAACAGAAGATGAATAAATAAAAATACAGACAGAAAAAAAACTGCCAATACTTCTAATTCCGACCGTCACCTGCACGGTTCGGCGACGGCACTCCAGATCCTTGTGGTAACCCAACCTCCGCCACCGGAATCTTCACAGCTACATTTGTATTTGCTAGAAATGAGCCAGTTTGGAGATAGAAAGAAACATGCTTCTGCTGCAATAGAAATTGTGTGAATGGGACTGAACTTGTTTTTTTAACAGTACATTTTGTCTAAATATCCACAGTCCCTGTCCAAAACACCCTAGCTATACATTTAACACCTAATGTGTGACTTCTATACAGCTTTTTGAGCCAAATGTTTATACTGGCTAATAAAATTAAAAAAAATATCTCCATCAGACTATACAGTTGGGTATTGCTAATCTGTTAGTTGACTATAACTTTTTTTAAAGCACTATTCGAGTGAGTTACGAGGGCTGGTCAAAAAGTTCGCGGAACGGAGGGCTGGTTGGGGTAGGTTCACTTTTATTTCAGAATTCAATCAATCGTTTCTTTTTTTACTCTTAACGTTTGCTCCACTTATTGTTATTGTCAAAAAACTTATTGTTTGAAGATAGACGCCTACTGTATGGAGTAGTTGCCCCTGGCAAAATTTCGACATGAGTAAAGATGGCCCCACAGTAGGATAGATGCCTAATATTTTCGGTACAGGGTTCAATAAATTTTTGGCTTATTACTTTCAATGATCTGAATGATCGACGCAAAAAATAGACAAATAAATCCAACTTCCATCAAAATCAAAAAAATCTCCATCAAAGTATAAAAATATCATTGTCCCTTCACCGTATATTGTTTATCATGGTTAATACCGTATGCCTGAAATTTGAATTTTAAGGTATACTAAGATACTCTTAGGTAGGAGCCACAATGCGCAATCCAATGCAGTAGAGACCCACCTACTTCATCGAATTGCAACACGCTACGATAAATATAAGCCTAAAAAATCAGATAAATATCAAAATAAGTGAAATTAAAACAAGTGGAACCACGAAGTACACTAAGTCTTAGTATTTAAAGTAAAACATCTGTTCAAGCAACACGGATAACACTATTCAGAAGGATTTACAAACCAAACTTAGAATTTTCATCAAAACGATTTGATGGTAATTCTATTGTGCCAATCTGAAAGATAAGACTTTAAAATAAGTTAAAAATTTTAAAAATCATTTCAATATTGAACCTGACCCCTCCCTCTTGGGCATGGCCATAAGGTGGGCAGGACACCTTGCACGAATCCCTGATTAGTCAATCCTGATGAAATTACTAACAGAACATCTATACGGCCAGAGCAGAGTTGGGGGTAGAAGACTAGGAAGGTTGGATTGTGTCGCGAGTGATATAAGGACCATCGGTGTGAGGAATTGGATGGTGAAAGCATAGAATCGGGGCACATGGCGATTGCTTGTGGAGTAAGCCATGACACGTTTGCGGATTGTTGAGCAAGGCTAATATCAACTTGAGGCCAATAAAACAGTTTTACAGCCATGATATTAATGTTGATTTATGGATCCCATCTCTACCAAATAATATCAATTGTCAATTTTCTTTACGATTTATTTGGAAACTTATTTCTCTCCAATTGAGTTACATTTGAGGTCATGACATCATCAAATTTGAGAATATGAACACAACTTCTCAGCATAAAAACTCAGGAGTCGAAGTAAGCAAGTACTATTTTGCTTTTGTGGTAACTGCTGTGCCAAGACGTAAATCTATATCTTGTGCGGTTTAAAGTCTGTACAAAGGTAGCTTTGTATTTGGTCTTGTGGCTCAACAATTGTAAGAATGTGCTGAAGTAACAGCATCGGGCGCTTCAGGAATAATATGGATTTCTAGCAAGGCAGCAACCTCTCCAGCTGCCTACGCTTCGGTTACGCTCGTCGATAATACCAGACAATGTGTCAGTTCTTTGGTATGTATTGTTATCTTATTTTCCTCCTAAATTAAGTTCTATTTGACTTAACTACAATTATTATTTTATCAACAGGGATGGTTGGGTGTGCAAAAAGAGTGAGTGAAAGACCGACCAGGGGAGAGAGAGGTGGCCACTGACACATTTTGTGGTCAGAGACACAAAAGGCAGTGGCTACCAGGCCTCCAGTGAAGCATGAAGCCACCAGGGTAGTGTAACAGGAGCGGCCCGCGCCGCCACAGAGCTCTCACCAGCAGCCCACCCTCTCACAGGGAGCCGGCAACACAAGCTCAACCTGCCCGTCCAGCAGGCTTAGTGCGCAGATCACTTAGTTCACTTTTGATTGGTTCGGAATCAAGAACCACTGATCAAATTGATACTGTTACACATTGCTTGATCATTACCCTCGATACATATAAGTAAAATTAAAGGGGCTGTTTGTAATTTTGAAGTTAAATTTTTTCATAATTTGTTTATGACTATTATATACGATGCCAATAACAAAGTGAAGTTAATTTTTTTTTTGTCTGTCTGTCGGTTTGTTACGGGTAATCTTCGTAACGTCTGGACTAATTTCAAGGGGATTTTCACTGACAGATAGCTGATGTAACAAGAAACAACATAGAGTATCTTAGTTTTAGAAAAAAAAAAAACTTCACAAGTACAAGTGATCCAGTTTGGATATCAATGTGCATGCAGGAAGCCTAATGTCTTTTGAAACTAAAACACACTAAGAAACTCACTCAACTTTCTAGAATAAATAAACTATTGAAGGTATAAATTTTCCAGGGGAAATACAAAAAAAAAACGAATCAGCCATTTGACAGAATTCTTGAAACAAACAATGAGCAACATATCCGAATCAATATTATACTTTACATATAAATATTATAAAAAATACACAAAAGCACAGAACATCTTTTTATTATCAGCAATTACATCATTCATAAACAAGAATTGTTCTAGAACATTCTCGAAAATTATTGAAAAATTATAATTTATTAATTCAGATTACTAGTTAATAATAACAATAGATAAGGCACTCTATTTAACAATTCAATCCAAAACACAAATATTAGTTTATAACCAATATATGTAAAAATTATATTCCTTATTGTAATGTAAAAGTATTTTAACAAATCACAAAATTTTTGACTTATAATAATTGTACAATAAGAGATTTTGACTAACAAACGAACTGAAGAACTTAGTCTTTCGTTAATATTAATCACAATGTAATTTTACAAAACTACAGAAATGTGTGTTTTTGTTATGCAATTGTTGAACTGTCTTGTTATCAGAAATTGAACTTATCGTATTTATGGATCAATCTATTTACATTGACATTTAAAGACGCGGAGAATAATCTCAAGTGGAACAAATTAACATGATAATTAAAAATAACAAAAATGAGAATTATATTCAATTATAAAAAAAGTTATGCCCACCTTCATAATGGACAATATAATCAAAAATCAAAGACTTACAACACTGTCTGTACGTTACACCAGACATCTGATAAACTACCCTTCTTAAATTGCAGTAAATTAGTCCTGGAAGGTCTTAACAATTGAAAAACATCTGAATCGTGCAAGAGTTTTTCTAATTTGCGGTTAAATAATGAACACAGGATAGAAATTGAGTTTTATGCTTTTTGAATGTAATAAAAAATCTCTGAATGGTGTACACCGGGTTGCAATGGATCCAGTGCAGCGATAGCACCGACGTGTACCAGCACGATTCGTGCGCATTATACTTGCGGGGACGCGCAAAGGGTTTTTGCTTTTTGGCTTGATTATAAAATATTAACAGGCAACTTAGAGGTGGCGAAACGGTCCGCCCAACGATGGCACCTATGTACGATGGCCAGCACGAGCCGAGAGTACTACTCGGCGGTGGGAACACTCGGATTTTACGCTTTTTGGATATAAGAAAAATAACGGAACGCTGTCAGTATTGGTGCGTTGGAACTTGTTTCAATTGATAGTGTCGTGCACAAGACTGATCACCCACCGGGTAACACTAGTGGCGCCAGAGTCATACATACGTGACAGGACGGGTACCTCTTCACCTACCACCAATCGGTCAGTCGCGCTGCAGACGGCGCACCACGCGCCGGTAGTCGTCCTCCAGCGCCAGGTAGCTGGCGGCGAGGCGCGCGTGCGTCTCCGCCAGCCCGCTGGTGGTTATGGTGGCTGCAAACTCGTCCGCTTTCAAAACCTTTTGCAACTTCTTCATTTCCAATTTCTTTTTCTGTAATTTCACATTTAATCCATTTAACTGTTTCATTTTTGTGGGCTTATAGTGCGAGTTTGTTAGAGAAAGCATTTTCGAATTTAGATATCAAGGACGTTTAAGGTTGAATTAAAGCTTTTGCGGTTGCAACCATTGTCCCACGACCGCCATCTTGGAAAGAGGGGTTCAAATGTTTTTTACGGTTTATCTGACGAATTATAGGTATGACAAAAAATATAGTTAATATTTTTTGTTACAAATAACATTATCTACGATTTTTGATGAGTACTTTTTAGTCGTAGAACAAAAAAAAAACGTTATAAGCGAAATTCTATTAAATTTGAGAATGGTTTATATTCAGGTTAAACAGACCGGCGAGACGAATAATTTGTCAGTATTCGTAACTACACAAAAATATTAATAATTTGTCATAATTTTCAATCATCGTTTCATTTTTTCAAGGTAACCTTTTAATTATTGTACTGTCTTATTTACTCATTTGCTTATATGAAATTAAGAAAGGAATCTATTGGATTAGTTTAAATCCACATCCTCTGTTAGCATTATGGCCAGTGGCTGTAAATGAAAAAATAAGAATAGGAAAGTATTTATACGCCAAATCTCACGCTGCATACAGATATAGAAGTGAAACAGTACCTACATATATTTATAATGAATCCCAAAGACCCTTGCTCGAGGAATCACGCGTGTACGGCTGGATTGATTCAGCTAATTTTTTTTTTGTGTTTGTTATTGTGAGAAGGTTCTTATGAAATAAGAAAATTGCACAGGAAATTAGAAAACTTAAGAACACTTCCACTTTATTAAATACAACCACCTTATTAATATTTTTCTAATGGGATCGCGGAAGAGAATGGGAATGGGAACTGATATAGGAATGGAAACGGAAACGAAACCGGAAACGGGGGCGGGAGCGGAAGCGGGGACGGGAGCGGAAACCAAAATAATATTATAGGATAATAGAATGTAATAAATAGTAAGTAACCCAACCCAAGGTTCGCTTAGATTATAGAGGATGTGCCTGTGGGGCGAGTTAAGATAACCGATTGTCATCTGACGTCATCCTCGGAACCCCCACGATCTCTACAATCTTACGACAAATAAAATATTGAATGGGCACATTTTCCACTTCTAAATTGAACGAAGTGACATTCCCGCTTCACCCCAACACGGAGAAGACACCCTCGAACTTTTCTAACTTAATTGATTTTACCCAATCCTTCAACCTCCCAACTTTCTTACATCTTCCAAGTCGCCGAGGAATTATTTTGGAAAGTTGATAAATGTTTCTTGGAACCCGTGAACTACTTAAACCTGACGATCTTATTTCTCATAATATTATTTCGGTCACGGTGAATACCTTCATCGAAACTTTATACCCTGGACCGCAAGCGCCGCGACACAGAGCAAAAAGACGAGACCGAAGGCGAACAGACGACTGCGACGATCCATGTCCCTCCGACTTTTCGGCGGGTAATAACCGTGACGAACCCGCCGAGTCGATGGGACCGTCTCCTGGCGAGCGCGTCGCCTCCGGTCGTGTCTCGAACCGGTCGGTCCGCCCGATCGTTTCAACGTTTCGAGTATTGTATCATCCGAAGATACAAAGTGCTGTGAGACGTAATCGCACGATAGATGAACCTCTGGAAGCTGATAGAATTAATATCCGCAGCCGAGACGCCTCTGACATTCACTGAAATACATAATGCCCCAGGTATTCCCAGAAGCTCGCTCTCTTATCTGGTAGCTGATCTGGAGGGCTGCGGATATCTTTCCTATGATGAGATAAACCATCGTTATTCACGGGGGATGAGTCTGGTAGAGACCTCAATTCTGTGTACCAATAAGACCGATTCTCTTAATGAAATCAACTTAGAACTAAGTAAGATATGTGTACAATATAATACTGCCGCACATGCTCAACAAAACGACTTACCTAGTGCGATCGTTGCTGCTAGTGACCCAATTGCTATTGGAGCATTACGGGCGCTACAAGAACACAATATCAAGGTGCCAGAAGACATCTCAATTGTTGGATTTGATGATATTAAGGATTCTAGTTTTACCAATCCCTCATTGACTACTGTATATGCTCCGGCTTTTGAAATGGGAAAATATGGTGCCTCCATTATTTATCATATACAGACTACTAAATTACCTATAAAGGTAACCCTTCCTTGTACTTTGGTAGTAATAGAGATATGATGCAACAAGGGACTGCTAAGGTTTGGTCGGTGAATGCACGTTTAAGTTAGCTGGATACCCATTACCTCTCACTGGCTAAATGTCATCCAGACCCAACAAAACTATACACTGGGCGTGGTATCATACCATCAGTCTTAAGGTTGCATACCAAAATTCTATAACAATAATTTGATTCTCACGGAAAACAATTACACGTAGATTTGAACAATGGCTGACGCAATTTGGGTAGCTTTTTTAGTTTTTCGAATTGTACACAAATAATTGTTGTAAATGTAAAACGACTGACATGAATGAGTCAAACTAAACTGAGTCACGGCATGTTACGACCTGCAGGTTTAATGGGACAGAACTTGGAATGGTGTGTTCAATGGCAAGGATAATGGACAATATGAAAAAAAAATCAGGTATGGAGCCTTTAAGCACAGATTTCAAAGTTCTATATAATTTAAAGCAGCCAAAAGCCACATGGAAACAGAGATTTGAAGGATCCCTGGTCAAACACAGGCCTGAGCTCACAGATACGACAAAATATGTACGAGGTGGTCAAGGTGCAGCCGGTGGATATGTTCCCTCATACGCACCATGTGGAGAACGTCGTGAAGCTGGTTCGCAGAAAATAACCTGCCCGCATATACTAACGTCGTGCTTTTTACGTTGACCCCATAAAGGGCAATCTGCCCGGCTTACTAATCAAACACCGATGACGATGAAAAAACTACTGTTAATTCCGGCTCTGTTGCTTCTTATCTCTGCCGCTACGGCACAAACCTCCGAAAAACCACACATAAAAGTCACAGGCATGAAAATTTGTGTATCCAAGACAATCCCATTTTTGGAAGACTTTGAATACAAATGATCCTATTGCATTTAAACAAGTGTTAAACAGCAGAAATCCGATACAGTGAGTGTGAAAAGTGCTGCTGGCTCTGGCTCAGCCTCTCAGCGTTTATTCTCACATTTCATTATAATGTTTAAATTAATCAGGCAGCACCGCGAGGAATGTTTATTTTATGAAGCAGAAAGTTGAAGCATTATTAGCTCGAGTCTTCCAAGCAGATATAAACAAACGCTGAGAATAATTTAAAGAGTATTTCAATTATTCTTAGTTTCCGAGATTTATAGATTTTATAATGACCCGAAATTATTGCTCTCTAGTGTATTTTGTTTACCAGATTGAATAATTTAACAAATAACATACCTGTAATACTGTGTGACAACTTCTTGGGTCATATTCTTGGTGACATCAGGCTCCTCGACTCGTGCTAGACCAAAGTCGCATATCTTGAGTACACAGTTGCTGTTCACCAGCAAGTTGCCAGGCTTGATGTCGCGGTGCAGGATGCGGGCGCGTACCCTAAGTTATTTAGCAGCAAACAGACTATATAAATTCAGTTTGGTATAGCAGGAGGTGCTGAAGCGTCCTCCTTGGAACGGGTCCAAAACATCAGAAGTAATTCCTATCTATCACACCAATCCGAAACCAGTCATAAACGAAGTAATTAGTAAGAGTGGAAGTTAGCAGCGTTGCCTAAACATACGATAAAGACTAGAAAGCTACCTGTTTATGACTTAGCCAAGGCAACTTGGATCTTGTCCAGCACAAATTGTACTGCTACGCGCTGAAATATGCATTATTCCCTAATGTATGCATATCCGGTCACTAGTAATAACAATTTACGTAAAGAGAAGCGTAATATATTACTAGCTTTCTTGGCAATTTTATTCGCGTTACAATAGCGACATAGGTATTAATAACGCGACCGTTTTGAACAATCCAGTGATTGTCCCGTATTTCAGTCGTGTGTCCCGCTGTCTCGGATGTCCCATTTTTTCGAAAGAATTTGGGCATCAAAAATAGGGGTAACATGACCTTTTTGGATGGAGCCAACAAGACAGAGGATTCGAACCTGATGAGTCATGTCTGTCATATTTTTTTTTCTTTGTCTTTTCTTGTTATTTTTTTATTGCCTTTCCCTTTAATTCTTTTTTGTCTTCTGTTTTCTTCATGAAACTTTTTAAGTTTTGTATTCTCAAGGTCATCAAGGAGAACTTGAGATTATTGATCTTGCTGGCTTACGGCCTCTTTTGCGAGTTCTCTTTTTTATTGTAGCCATGGGAGAAATATGAGAGGGAGTAACAAGAGAGTGACTATCTGGCCTACTGCTCAACAGATCTCTTGGTCTTACTCTGGTAGAAAACATAAGCTCTCATCTCGTCAAAAATGTATGTGTAGAATTGTCACGTGACACGCACGTGGCTTGTAGATATAGTTAATGTGTCTTAGCCAATGCACATTGTCCACTGAGCTTACGTGATATCGATAAGTACGCATCTTAATATAGTTTAGATTATATTCGTATAAGTATAGTTATAATGTAGCCGTGGAATTAAGAAAATAAATGTTGTAAACGCATCACGGCATAATGCCAGCCACCCGTTTGTTGGAAACATATTGGATACTTTTGAAAAGCCTTGGATGAAAGTTGCTAAGAGACGTGAAAATCAATATGGTAGAATTTATGGAGTTTATGACGGTTTGATTCCAAAACTCGTTGTTAGTGATCCCGAAATTATCAAAAACATACTGGTTCGAGATTTCAATCATTTCACTGACAGACGTAGTTACAACTTTGACCACACAATTGAAAAGAAAATGATGCTGGTGTTAGATGGAGATGAATGGCTGGTTTGGAGGAAGGTTTTAAGGAGCCGCCGACGACCTCCAGCGTAGCCTGGAGGCCGTCAGAACGGGCACCGCCGGAGGCCCGGCTGTGGCCGGAGCAGGAGGCGGGGATCTATACGCCGCTCAGGTGCAGGAGGCGCTGGCGAGTGGCGTTGCCGATAGCCTATGAGCGTGACCAAAGCGAACAACGTATACCCGAAAACGGAGGCTGATTAGATGGCTACCGAACCATCCACGATCTGGTACCCGGCCTCCTCGGGTAACTATACGACCGCCAACCGTCCGGGCTCACACCATCAATGATTTTATTGAACTGCAGATTTTCCTAATTTACGTAAATCCTTGTTTCTATTACCTTTCCCGCTTTATGTTTAGAATCAGCATGGGAGGGGCCCAAAGAGGGATTTGTCAGCATAGCAGAACAACACCAACAAATGGACGAAGCTACTAGGCAAGAGTTAAAACTAATAAACAAGCAAAGAATATTGAGCGCGAGAGTAATGCAAGAAGAAACGAAACGCGCAGAAGAGGAAGCGAGGGCAGCGGTAGCCAGAGAGAAATTGAAAGATGGAAACAGAAAATATCATTCATTGAATGTTAAGAAAGACGATTCCACGATAGTTCTCACAGCTGCCTCCCATTCTCCCCATGGAGAGAAAGAACTGCCATACTTGGCTCCTCTCATAATCGTATTTGAGCAACCAGTTTCTGCACCATTCTATTCACCTCGTTATAAACTCTCTTGGTAAGCCCTCATTTCTCAGGATCACACAGTTTTTGACAAGTTCACTATTTCCTCTAAAACTTACGTATCTGATGGTACTTCTTTTTCCTCATCCACCCTCCTACGCTTGACTTCTGTGACTATCTCATTTCTCTCCACGGGACCTTATTCTCTGACACTGCTCAAGATGTTATACAGATTTAAATTTAGACCTCATTATTTCATCTAAATTGTTAAATTAAAATGAAGACAGGGGGAAAATAAGAGAACGACATCGGTTACACTACTAGATGTAATATCTACATAGAGAATTTATACATTTCCATGAAAAATAAAATATGCTCATTAAATTTTGGTCACATTTTTCCAGAGATTAAGCATTATTTCGAGCAAATTAATTGAATCTGTTGACTGCCTTGAAATATTATTTTGACCGAAATGATAATGCAGCGCAATATTTTTACAATGTTCCTTAATTGTTACGAGCCCCTATTATCCAGACAATTCCAAGCACTTAAAAAGATATATATTCCGTCTTCGATTCAAGCGGCATGCTCGTTAATTAAGGCGACTTTGTGTGAGTAACAACAGTAGGAAGCAGCAACGGCGACAACAGAGAAAACCAGGAATATTTCTTTAATTACGTTTTCAGCTACTTACAGAGCAGCATCACTCTCGGGGTCCCCTTGGTGCTGAGCTGGAAGGTTTGAGTCCTGGATGCTCCTATAATGCTGCTGGGTTTTTCCATCAGTCCTGGTTTTGCGCCTATATTTCCAAGCTCTTTTCTCAGCTTCTCAGGCAGATAGAAAGACAGATAAAGCAAAATTCATCCCTCTCCCTCTTGCCCTGCTCCCGCTGCAGCTGAAGGATGCCTGGAGCTGGCCTTGCTGCATTGCTGCTGGCAACAGGCAGCCCTCCATAGGGAAGTGGCCTGTAAATTTCCGGTTTTGCACATGACAACACTGATTTTATGCTAAATTTATTTCCATTTTCCTGACAATCCTGACATAAGTCAAAGAGATACACATTACATTCGTGTTTCAACATTGGTTTAGCTTTTGAAGTTTTGTTTTTGGTTACATTAAAATACATTAAAGAAAAAATTACGCGAAAGAAATATTTTAGCATAAATTCGATAAATCAAAATAGGAATTTCAATGTAAGGGAGTTATGGAATCAACAAAACTGATTGAATAGTAATATTGATATTTAAATAATATTTCAAATTATAGGGATATTCCCGCATAAAATGCTTAAATCACTTGCAATCAGGGTAAACTTTATAAAATCATTTAAAGTAAGTACTATCGATTTGTGTTGATTTATTGATACAATTCGGCAGCGTTTTTACGAAATAATATTATTGAATTAATCATAAGAATTTCAGCACATCTAGAATACCACGTCCAAAAAGAACTAAAACCAAACGTGACATGGAGACTAAATGCCGCGAAGATCCAGTGGTGTTGAAACTGGATACACCAGAGTTCAAAAATATTTTTACTCAAGAAGTAACTGATTTGAAAAGTCTATTTGACAAATATCAATATGAAATTAGGATAGCTGGTGGAGCTGTAAGGTATATATTGCGAATCAATCAATCAAAAGATGGTTTATTCAAGTAGTAATAGTTTACCAGCTCTTCTGAATCCTCATATATTGTAAAAGCTACTACTAATTTTGAAAAGTCGAACCAAAAGAAGGATTAGCAAGAAACTCGTTAGCTACTCTCTTGAAAATAGTTCTTATTGATTCTTCATGTGACTCAACTTTTTTATCAGAAGAATAGCTCTTAAAATATTTGACAATTCAAAAGAGCTTGTAACATCTGATTTGATATTGGACATTTATTGGACTGTTGGACATTGTTATCCCTCCTATAACACAGCACTCTTATAAAGCATTAACATGCAGCTTATACAAGGTAGGAGTGAGGGCTATACCAGAAAAATCCCTGCACAACCTACTAAAAGTACTTGGCTTGTCAAGAACTATCATAAAAACATTTTTAGGAAGAACATCTTAAGCTGCACTGGCAGGATCATACTAGATTTGGCTAGGCAGTGAAGGCGAGTGTTAGTAGCCACTATAAAGACCGCTCTTAAACCTACACCTGGGTTACAAGTTCTGTGCATTACCATGGTTCCTTCCTCTGCAACACAATAGACCCGGCACCTGCATGGTTCATCTATGAAATGCTAAAAAATTCTTTTATTCTATAACATATTATATTAAGCGCATTTACAGCTGTACAAGAGTGTTGTATGAGAATAAACTTACAATGTGTTTTCCTATAATGTGGAATAAATCAGTAGATTATATGGGGATAACACTGTAGTGTTATATGGGGATTACAGTATAGAGAATTTTGTGTTTACAGGGATTTACTGCTAGGACAACCAGCAAAAGATTTAGACTTTGCTACAACCGCTACGCCTGAGCAGATGAAAGAGATGTTTACTATTGAAAATGTTCGTATGATCAATATGAGCGGTGAAAAACATGGTACAATCACTCCCAGGATCAATGACAAAGAAAACTTTGAAGTTACGACATTGCGTATAGATATGATCACAGATGGAAGACATGCCGAAGTTGAATTCACCAAAGATTGGAAACTAGACGCTAACAGAAGAGATCTAACTATTAACTCTATGTTTCTAGGTATTTGGTCAATATACTTTAAATATCACAATAATAGCGTATTTGTAAACGTTGATTTTAACAACTTAACTAGCACATCTAGCGAAGTAAGTTCCATCTGTCGGAAATATTCTGAAGATGTGAACAACTTTGCTTCTTTTACTATCTTTAAATACTGAGACGAATTTCTTAGCATTCCATGGATTCACCGTGCGGGTTACTATCTTTAAATACTCTTTTGACTTTTCTTTGAATGCCGTAAACGAGTAAACAATCCGTGTTTACGTGAGCGAGATAGTACTATCTTTGTCTCACTCTAGGAGGAGTTAGCTATCTTGTTCACTATGTACACTAGTGCCAGCCCCACTTATTTGGGGTGTCGACGTCCTCTATCAAACACATAGCTATGTCGCTCTTCATGTATTATCTGTCCGCAACACATACATTGCTCTCTAAGAAATAGTATTGTATAAGTTTTAATCATTTTATATACTTGCAGGATTTGATGGCACTGTTTATGATTACTTTTATGGATATGATGACTTACAAAACAAAAGAATAGCATTTGTTGGTGATCCAGATGTCAGAATCAAGGAGGACTATTTAAGAATAATGCGTTATTTTCGCTTTTATGGCAGAATATCCGACAAAGCTGACAATCACGATCAGCCTACTCTAGACATGATAAAATCAAATGTAGCAGGCTTGCAAACTGTATCTGGTGAGAGAATATGGATGGAATTAAAAAAGACTCTTCAGGGTAACTTTGCGTCTGATTTATTAAAAACAATGTTGAGTTTAGGCATAGGACAGTACATAGGTAAGTCTATATCACACGCTGGACTTTGTTAAGGTAACTAATTTTAATTTATCAGTTTTTATAATTAGTATGAATTCCGCTCACAAAAGTCTTAAATTATTCTTTCATTTTTTGTATATGTATTTTTATACATTTTTATATGTTTACATTATTTTTATTGTACAATTATATTAATAAAATTGTAATAAAAAATAATAAAATAAAACTCCAGATGCCTATAAGTAAATGATTATTATTATTTTTAGTTTATCAACAGTAAATTATAAGATATTAGAGCCTCAATAGCTCAATGGTATAAGGTATGGACCGAAATCCGAAAGGTACCCGGTTCAAACCCCACTGCCCACTGAAAAGGGAATATTAGACGTACCTAAAGAGTATTCCTAATATTCTTTAAAAAAAAAAAGATTTATGCTTAAATGTTATATTAAAATTATATAAATAAAATAACTAATAATTTTTCACACTGTAAATCTCCTCAGCCGATGACACGTTCCAGCCCCGCCTTGCAACATCCTTCTACCTCCATTCAACTAGAATTGGCCTCGTTCCCTCATTCACTCAGTTACATGACTCACTCTGTTTTTTTAGGCTGCTTTTGGGTGATAAAAGCCCATGAGCTTGTCGTCTCCTGCGATTTCCCAAAACGACCATCGTTTCTACATTCGTCTACGATTACCATCGGCCCACATTGCCATCAACCCACGCTACTATCTGCCCATGTTCTTCTTCAATCACTATCCCACCAGTAAGTAGTAATCGAATTAATTACTATCCATCCTTCTTCCGCTTAATCTGTTTTCAGGTCATTACACAATGCACCAGTTAATTACTAGTTTCCATTAGAACAACTTTCCTGTTTCTGTCTAAGTAAAGGAGATAGTTATTTTACTACAGAAGGAAAGTTGTGACAGGGACCGGGATCTGGACCTCGAAGAAAAGGAAGAGTCCGGAAGAGCCCCCAATAGAGAAGTGGTAAAGTATATCCTGCAGCTCAAGCTATAATACACATTCTAACGGTGGTCACCAGGAGCGACCCGACCGAGGTGGTGACGATCCTCGAGGGCGTCGTCGGGGTCGGCCGCGTCACGCCGACCGGTGAGAACGACGGCTGGACCCGGATCGGCGTGGTGGTCGGCGCGCCGCCTGGAAGCGACGACGCGCAGACCACCGTGGAAGCGCTGAGGGACGCGACCGCCGATCTCGACGAGACCTACGTGGGCGGCACGGAGGCCGAGACCATCGACGCCGACGACGCCACGCAGCGGGACCGGTGGGTGATCATCCCAGCTGATAGGCTGCAAGATGCTCCACTTATACCTGAGGGCCCCTTTCTGTGCCCTAATGAGAAGCCTATTTACTTTACATACCAACATCTCGAGTCAGTATTACGCCGCACCAAAGGAAACAAGGCTTCGGGACAGGACGATGTCCCATACATTCTATTGAAGATGCTTCCTCGGAGGGGTAAAGCATTCCTCATAAACATCTTCAATTCATGCCTGAGGATTTCCTATTTTCCAAATGTCTGGAAGCGAGCCATTGTGGTACCACTGCTCGTGCTTGGGTCAATGAATAGCTTGCAATCGTCATTTGGATCGGTGATCTTCTTGTTCAAATCTTGGTCAAACTGTCCTTGCTTGTATGCAGTCTGCAGTGGCACTCTGTGGCTGTTTACCGGATCAATAATGCCACCGGTTGCAAGTTGGACATCTAGGTATTTTGTTGCTGGCTCTTTCTCAATAAGCCCTTTTCTCATAGCTTCATACAGTGAAATCTTGGCACCGGTGAAAGGATCTCTAAATCCAGTTGCTGCTCGTTCTGCAGACAAAACCTGCCGGTGGTCTTTGTTGGGAGCAGAGCTGTAGAAGTCCACAGCAGGCGGGGAAGACACACCGTAGAAAACGAAGACAAGGTACTGGGCGCCGACGATGCGCTCTGCTGCCGCACGCGAGCCCCTGTCGCGGCGCTACGGATTCATGCGGCAGCAGGCAGCCCGTGGATATTTCCGCAGCCCGGAAACCACTTGTTTATCACACAGCTGAGATGTGCTCAGAGCATTGACCGCATGAATCTTGCAAGGAATGAGGGCGGAGCATGCAAGCTAGTCGATAAACAAATTTACAAAAAAACAAAACAGATAAATACATTATAGTGAAATGCTCAATAACTAAACATAATAAACAATTGTAAGTAATGATTACAATCCCGTTATCACAAAAAAAGAAAGAGAATCCGACAATTCAATATGGCCTGTCAGTCATACACCAGATATTGTATTCTGCAGAAATGGTTGAAAATTAATACGAATAATGGGTAGACATATGTACTCCTAATCTAATATTTGTAAGAGCGGGTATTCCAACAAATCCTGAAAAATAACTTAGGTTTTCTGAAATGCTGAAACGCACGGGAAGAAATCAAAAACTCTTGCATTATTGGTTTTAGAGCTAGGATCCGTACTTAAACAGAAACGGTTCAGTTATTAGCCAAAGTATGGTAAGCAGAGTTGGAGCAAATTCTGGAAATTTAGACATGTTCGAGATGTTACAAAATCTGGTCCACACTTGGTACCTGAAGACGATGATCTTAACATTTTGCAAGACGATCCTCACCCGCAATTAAGAAAGTGCATTGCAACATTGCCAGATTTCATCCATTTTTCCTTTCATATCACTCGCTTTCATACAAATGGTTGGTTTCTATATATTCCAGCGCCGAAGCCGGCAAACAGGATTTGAGTTTTCGTTTATCCTCGTGCAGCGAAGTTCTTATTTCATGTGAAGATATCTCCATCAAAGGAGCTGGCAATATTTCGATTTTGGCATTATATTTCTGTTTCAGATATAAAATTTGATCTTCCAGCTTTTCATGCGTATCTACCGTACCGCGGCAAGCCGCAAGGATAATGCAGCTGGCCAATCGTGACGTCAGCAATGCTGATGTTACACATTTTAAAAGCACTTTGGAGGCACCATTTTTCGTCATATATTGTTACCAGTAACAAGTTATGGGAGTTATAGTCACGTGTCATAGTATCAATCAATTATAAAAGATCAAGAGAAACGTGATCACCACCGCCCATAGACATTTACAGCACCAGAGGTCTTAGTAATGCGTTGCCAGCTTTAAAGGGAATTAAGGATGAAAATAAGGAAATCTCCCCTGCATTGGGCTTCCAGCTCACTCACTAGGTATGTCTAATATTCCCTTTTTCCCCTCCTACTAAGCTTTAATTAAAAGCTTGTATGAGGAGTGGGTGCGACAATACCCCAACGACGGTGGCGTTTTAAACCGGCTACCTTGCGGATTTCAGTCCATACCTTATAGTGTGCCGGTAGTCACTTAGGTGAATCGCATGCTCGATTGCCCCTTCTTTATATAAAAATAAATATTACGATCAGTTTATTATTAAGCGTGCTTTGTCTGAATGATATCGTTTCTTTACAGTTATACGAATCAGCGGCGCGTCGTCGTGAAGCTCTCAAACGTGCTCGGGCTAGAGCCCAATTCGCTCGAGACGCGGCCGAGGCAAGAGGTTGGGTCGCCGACAAATTGGCCCAATTACCCGCCCACCACGGTAAGAATTAATTTTAACAAGAACCAAGCTGGTAGACCTGATTATAAAGGACAACCAGGCCACCCAAGGTCAACAGACTCCTATACAAGATTTGGGTTAAAATATGTTCTCAGGATACTTTTCGTTATATCCCATCAACTTTTCTATGTAAATCTTACTAATATTATAAACGCGAAAGTTTGTACACATGGATGTACGCGTTTTTGTTACAAAGGGCAAACGAGCAGGCAGCAGGCGCCTAAGTGCCTACCGACGCCTATGGACATCTGCACCACCAGAAGACCAGTAGATGCGTTGCCGGCCTTTTACGCCGAGTTTAGGCCACCGGAAAGTCTCACAAACCGAACGAAAGGCGTCAACAATACCATCACTTGACGTGACAGCATTGCCGTCACTTCACCACGATCTCAAGTGAGAAAGAGGTACTGGTACCCGGACGCGCCGGCCCAATTCGGCTACAAGCGTGGCGCTACCTCAAATTAAGATGTAGTATCATATGTTACATCTACAAGCTTTCAAACATTGTCCAGGTGAAGTGACCAACCTTGAAGACAAGATCAAGAAGTTGCAGAAGCACCAGGCGTTCACAGCCGAGCTAGTGGCCAACAAAGCTCGTCTGCAGGAAGTCCATAGCCTCGCCGAGGAGCTCACTCCGGACCCAGAAGTTGAGAAACAGCTGGAACAGCTGCACAAGGACTGGCAAAGACTGGAGACAGCCACAGAACAACATGGTTAGTATAGACTTTTGATTCAAACTAAATGTATAGTCGACTGGGAAATTAGTTTGCCACGCTAAATTCGAATGTCGTTTGCACGTGTCACTTAGTTACAAGGCTTATTTTTGCTTGTTATGCATTACGTTAACTTCTAACAATAGCCCTTAGCGAAATTTTCTTTAACTAGTAGATGTCGTCCAAAGTGGTAAAGCACTTTCTTGGTCGGCTATACTTTGATTCGAACTAAATGGCCATTGGCGTCAAAAAATCCATACATTAAGATAAAATTGTAGCATATATTTATGCAAATAGGACTCTAGAATCAAATTTTGACAAATAACGTTGTTGAAAAAAGTACTTGAATGGGTTTTTTGGGTTAAATGGTTTTCTATTTTCCTAACTTGTATTAATTCGAATAGAAGTTCAGTTTTAAACCTCGATCAATCCATCAAAAAAGAAAATATCGTTTAAAATTAATATGATCGCAGGTCGTGGTCTAGAAGAAGCCCAGGACATACTAGAATTCAATCAACACTTGGACAAGATAGAAGCATGGATACGAGACAAGGAGATGATGGTATGGTCTTTTTAATCTTAAAACTATTATGCCGAAGACAAACATAGCTCAAAGTGCTTGCACATTTTTGTCCTTGAAGGCCACAAAGTAGTATAAAACTTTGCGCAGCTATACAAACCCCCCGGCCACAATACATGATCATTGAAATGATCATTCAAATGAAGCTATGTCTTGCTCCGGCAATTGAGTTATTTATTGTATAATGTACCTTGAACTATTATATGAAAATTTCAGATTAAAAGCAACGTATAAACCTGGTTGTAATTATCTATAGGATGATCACCTACCATTGATGATTTAGAAAGCATTGCAGGATACCATCTTAACATGAGATCTATAGTAACGAACTTCTTATAAATTGTAACCATGAGATAGTTAGGTGTTTCATTTTTAAATTTTCTTATAGTAGTATGAATTATTTCGGAATTTAAACTTAAGCTATTAATGCCTTTAAAGAAAGACAGTCGTCAAAAATAACAGACTAATGCATTTTGCATCTTTAATAGGTATTTCAATACAATTAATTGATATTGGAGATTTATACAAGTCAAGGCCTTGTATCTTAATTTATGTGGTTAAACCCTTACTTGACTGGGCTATAATACGTTATATTAAGGACTGAGTTCTTTTGTGACGCGATAATGTCTTATAAATCGACGAACGCTGGCTGCCCGAAAGAGCATGACTCATTGTCACGTTCTGCCTGAGCCGATCATGCAAGCGAGAGCGCGGAACAAGCGGTAGAGAGTGTTTTGTATTATCACGTATAATTATCCGTCCGTAAACACACATTACAGAAAACCATATTTTTTTGACAACATTAGGAATACTGTTTAGGCATGTCTAATATTCCCGTTTCGCCTTCTCTTCCAAGCGTTATCCCGGTCTAGTATCAGTAATATTGCAGAGGATTTGGCTGTGGGGCGAATTAAGATGACCGATTGACATCTGACGTCATCCTCAAAATCCCCACGATCTCTACAACCTCACGACTAATATTACTCGGGTAGTAATAATATTACTAGTGACATCAATCGGGTCCCACTGTTTAACGTGAATTCCGAAACACGTTGGAGGTCGCATATCATATTTAAATCAGTGTTATAATTGGTCCCCCATCTATCACTCGGTCGCAGCCAGTGCTAGTCCTGCTAGCGATCGACTCAAATGCACACCACTGATTAGGCCATGACCTTCCCCGTTTCCCCTTCTACTAAACCTACATTAAAAGCTTGTGTCAGGAGTGGGTTGCGACGATACTCCAGCGGCGTCGGAGTTTGTAGCAGGTACCTTGCGGATTTCAGTGTATCCCTACTACTGCCCATAACGTTACTATCGCTGGCTGCAAAATGGAAGAAATCTATTTTCGTAAATAAATCGGTTGTTAATACTTCTCGTGAAATAAACTGGTTAATAATTCGTAACGGAACTAAGTCCAAAAATAGGGTAAGTCGCATGGATTTGTGAACAGCCGTAAAGTTGTAAATGCTTAACCAAACCTACCTTCACAGTTTCCCTTCCATGCTGAATTTATCGTAGAGGATCAAGAACTTCTAAGACACAATTTATATCATGTTTCCAAGTGAAGTTTGTCGTATATATAAGAATATAATATTAGATATATATAGAATACAATATTAAAGCGCGCGTTTGAAACATAATTATGGAAACGCTTACGCTCGCCAAAAATGCGCCATGTGTATAAACCTAATGTCCGATAACAGTTCGCTAGTCGAATATATTTCAACCGAATAATACATTGTTTCTACATTTCACAAACTGAAATATCGAAACAATAATACTATCCTATTGTATGCTCTATAAACTTGTTTACAGAGCCATTTGCTAAAATAATAAGATATTGAAAATACATCCTTCAAAATATCCAACACGATACTACGATGACTCATTTTATTTAAGTTAAATTTACTACCTACTTTTCGTAAGTACTTCGCAAATCTATTATTACTCAACAATTACAAGTCTAATAACAAATCCGCGCTTAATATTGTGGATGCACAAGTCGCTTTATAAATCTCTGGTAGGAATTCAGAAATAAATTCGACGGTAATTCAGAGACATCCGTAATATTTGAATAATTAAAGGATATTTGTGTTTATGCAAATGTCTGTGAATATGCGTCGTCGTGGCGCGGGGGGCCGGCCTCCGGGCCGAGCGCGGCGGCGTACCGCTCGACCGCACCGGGATCCGCGACCGGGGAAGGCGGCGCGAACAGGTTCATCCCGAACGGCCGCGACGTCAGCCCCCGCAGCTCATGCAGATCCTCCGCCACGGCCTCGACCGTCTTGTAGCCCGCGGCCAGGAAGCCCAGCCCGCCCGCCTGGCACACCGCCGCCGCGAGCGCCGGGGTGGACGGGCCGCCGGCCAGGGGCGCCTGGACGATCGGGTGCCCAATAAATGCAACACGAAATAGTTTCGAAAACCAGTCGAGGCGTGACGTCACTAGCAGTCGCCGGCCCGGTGACTCCGTTTAGAGATGCCTGAGATGACCACGAAGTAGGTATTTGCACGACGACGTTGTAAACTGCGCTCAACGATTGGTATCGTTACTACAAATAACATTCAGTTCACTACATCTTGCGCTAAGTGTTATAATATCGGCATTACTTACTCAAGGTAACCTAATTTCGTGGTGTTTCAAAAATGGCACCAAATTTCGAGGCCACCTACAACTCGGGCGTTTACCAATCAGCTAAGGACTAATTAACGTTTTAGAAATTCGTTAGTTACGAAGCCCATCTCAATCATTGGTGTCCTATCACTTCACTCACATTAACTGACTACTCTGCAATCCCTTCTTATGCAATCTCCTTTTTCCCATATTCCCTAGTAGACTCGTCCTTTATAAAATCATATATATTCTACCAATACTTTCGTAAATTTTCAGACGTGGTTCATCGTTCAAGTTAGCGACTACGTTTCACACCCATATAGAATACTTAAAAAAGATTGGATTTTAGTCAGAGGTTGCCTTACGGGGCAGATGGTGTTGACTATATCTGAATAATATAGATCTTGTCCTTGAAGGATGTGAAGTCACTATTATCGACGCTACTGAAGTATTATAAATATTCCGATCAAAGTTACTCATATGGAAGAGGGTAGAGGTCGGATTTTCCAATATTGGAAGAGTTCCATTACAAAGAAGGAGTACAAAAATCTCTTTCAACTTTATTAAAAAGAATTATCTTCGGACACCTAGAATCGTACCACTTTTCCGCTCAAATGGACTGAATCGTAATAAAAACCCGAACGAATTTATTTCAAGATTCTTCGTGTGTGGCCTAAATGTTTATTTCATACATAGGTATATCAATATAAACATACATATTAACGTAAGAGTGTGAGAAAGTGTTTTCAAGTCTTCCAAATGTTTTTGTTAAATATCCGTATTTAATGACTGAAATATTGTAGCACTAAAGACCTACAAGGACATTTAATAAGTTTATATTATGGACAAACATGTTACTATATTTAAAAATCTTGACCAGATATTGGATTCAGTTAGGAAAGGATGCCTACAATTTTTGAACTTTATGAAGTTTTTTTAGTGGTCATCCATAATGTTTTGCCGGTTGTTGTAAGATTTCAAGTTGTTACTTAAATTTTGAATTTTCTAATTTCTACTTTTAGTTTGGTTATTCAATTGAGTAAAGATAGTTTTATATGCTGGGTATCGAGCTCTATGCCACTTTGATTTTGCTCTGCGTTTATTTCTTAATAACATCCGAATATTCTGTGGAAATTCAGATGAAGTGATGGGAAATGCAATATTCAGCTGAGACCCCGCTGCTTCTGGCGTGGCAGACAGCACAACACATCGATCTAAGGTTTGAAATGAGGTGTAGTGTGGGCATGACGGGAGTGCATTTATGACTCATATCTGTTTGAGGAAAAGAACTGAGCAGTACAAAGGAATGTAGATGAAGAACAGGCAGACGTCCAGTTGCGTCAAGCAGGAGATATATACATTTTTTCTCACCTTTATGTAGAAAAAGCTTGAATCTTCAACTGGACAGTAGCAGATGTCCATGGGCGCCGGTAGGCACTTCGGTGCCTGCTGCCTGCTCGTCTGCCCCCTTGTAACATATAAAAAAAAGTATCACGACCGACGCAATCGGTAAGTGTTACATAGACACGATCTGACGCAAACGATGACGCAATTAAATTTTGGCCACCCCTTGCGTTGCGTTAAGAATCCGGCCCTAAATTACCAGTTCCCGAAAAAAATACTAGGAAGATAAACAAATTAAACTCTTAAGTTTACACTGTACTTTAAATCCATACCTCTGTTGAATGTGTTTAATCTTCACTACATAGATCGATCTACTCATCGAGGCATATATATTTAAACCCTTCTTTTAAATTCCTTATTTGGAATTGTTAAGTGTGATTTTTTTTTAATCTAATAGTTTGGAAATGCTAGGGGAGGTCGCCTCACGAGCAGAAAAACGGACGGACGGACAGAACGAAATTATAAGGATTCCTTGTTTGTACAACGGAACCCTAAAAATCAAACTTTCAGACCTATGATCTTAATAGGAGTTAACCTACGTAGATTTTTTAATTCACAATAAAACTTGATTATAATTTTGAAAGCTTCTTAATAACAAACTTTGGCTTGTCGTCTTAAATTAAAAAGATGGACACGTAATTTCAAATAGAATAAAAGTCGTCCAAAATTCGCCCTTATTACCCAGAAGTTAAGTGCTAAAACTGGGTATAGTATATAAAGTCCAATTTAACTTTTGACCGCTGTACTCCAGGGACTGCAAAGATGATGGATGGTCTGAAATTCATCTGGTTGTCGCCTCGGGGACGCAAACTTTGATGCATGGTCCGTAATTGTTGAGTTCCTGTTTTGTATTAAATATTGTGTTGGAGTTTTTTTTTTTTAATTTTTCACAACGAATATTGTTTGTAGTATTCATCTATTCTACATTGGCCTTCTATACAAAAGTTACGTTTATTAGGTCTTTGGCGAGAAGCAAAAGTTTGTATATAAAATATTTTTTTAATTAACCTATTGTGTCACACTGCTGATGATTCAAATGATTCTAAGTTAACGGAAAATATCCTATAGATTTTGGTTTCCGTTGCAAATGTTTGGGAAATGTGACATAAACGGCCATATCTTTCGATTGCGTACATTTAGAGAGTTGATTTCTTTACACCTTCAAGGGACTGCAGACCTCAGTACTTGGCATTATTTTCAACTTTATAGCTCGACGCGTTCCTGTGAAAAAAGGGGACTTGCTAGACAGACAGACAGACAGACAGACAGACAGACGAACAAGGAGGTGATCTTATAAGGGTTCCTTTTTTTTCATTTTTAGGTTTGAAACCCTAAAACATCTGTTGAACCAGATAAACACAATTTCCCCGTATTAATAAGCAAGCAACAAATTTTCATTTATTCGTAGTAAAATAAACAATAAATATTAAATTACTAACAAAACAAAACAAACGCCAAAATCATATTATTAATTTCGTCAATTATTTTTAATTACATCAATTAGTTGCATTTAGCGAACGGACCGACGCGACAAATACTCATTAATATGAAATTAGTCAACATTAAATCTGCGTAGGCAATAAATTCATATCGAGTCCACAAATAACGCCACTAGACAAGACCTGAGCCTGTATTGGGTAACACTGAACTGCGAAACCAATGGAGAAGCCATTTATTTAATTTAATATGGGAAGTAAGAATAGTCAGCAGCCAAAGTACACATACAAATACCACGTGTACTTGAGCGCTAGTGACCCTTTCCACTCTCCTCCAAAGAGCTCTGACAACCATATTCTTCAGCGCTACACAAATATTGTTTTGTTTTTTTTTCAATCAGTTTTGCCCACTCAGGCAGCTGCATATTAGAAATAAGACTCATTATGCCCTAGCATTCAAGATGTAAGTTTATTTAGTCATATGAATATGAAATTACTAAACAAGAAATTTGCGTTAGCAATAAATTCATATCGAGTCCACAAATAACGTCACTAGACAAGACCTGAGCCTGTATTGGGTAACACTGAACTGCGAAACCAATGGAGAAGCCATTTATTTAATTTAATATGGGAAGTAAGAATAGTCAGCAGCCAAAGTACACATACAAATACCACGTGTACTTGAGCGCTAGTGACCCTTTCCACTCTCCTCCAAAGAGCTCTGACAACCATATTCTTCAGCGCTACACAAATATTGTTTTGTTTTTTTTTCAATCAGTTTTGCCCACTCAGGCAGCTGCATATTAGAAATAAGACTCATTATGCCCTAGCATTCAAGATGTAAGTTTATTTAGTCATATGAATATGAAATTACTAAACAAGAAATTTGCGTTAGCAATAAATTCATATCGAGTCCACAAATAACGTCACTAGACAAGACCTGAGCCTGTATTGGGTAACACTGAACTGTGAAACCAATGGAGAAGCCATTTTATTTAAATATAACATTGCTATGTACGATGGATAAGTGCGGGCTGTCTCAGAGATAGCAGCCAGAGTAATATATAGACGCTTGCATATCTGTCCGTTGCTGACTCTTTCCACTATTCTCCTGTTTACCATCAAGGATACAGCACTACGTGAATTGGGGTGTGATTGCCTACAGGGCAGAAGCAACTGCACATTCGGAAGGAGTCTCATAATAGTTATTTAAGATCTAAGTTTATTTAATGATATAACCAAAGATCAGGGCATTAATTAGCGCATATTTAATTTAGAGATCATGCAGTTTATGAAATCCAATAAGTGAATGCAGAAAAATAAATCTTTTTAATACATATGCAGATATATTTTTAATACATCCTTACGTTTACAGGAGGAGGGCGTCGGCGATCGCTAAAGTTAAGTTGCTCTGGCTGCGACCGGGTGATAGATAGGTGACTCATTATAGCACTGGTTTATATATGACATTCGACCTTCTCCGTGTTTAGGAAGGCACGTAAAACAGTGGGACCTGATTAATGTCACTGAGTGATATTAGTCGTAAGGTTGTAGAGATCGTGGGGGTTCCGAGGAAAGTAAGGTTACTAATCCGATTTACAGCTCATTGCTGACAATTAACCTCATTCCAATTAAGACAAAAACCGTAAGTACCAAATTTATAAAGATTTAAATTCAGAGCTTGACGTTACTGTCACTTTCAGTTTGTCAATTTTAACAAAAATCTAGTTACCTATCTAATACATTAATAGTCAAGCAATTTTTTTGTTGCATTTATTACTTGGCCTGCATCTTCTAGAAGAGGATTAGGCATGTCATTGGACAGATATTGTTGGATAGATGTGCGCAGGGACCAGGCAAAGCACTGTTATAGCCAAGGAGCATTGAACACTTCCTGAGGTGCCCATCTGATTACAAGAAGGCAGCCAACAAGATGACGTCCAAAAAAACAGGACATCTGCTATCTACCCAAGCAAGTAAGTGCATTTTTTCTCCCAAACATTCTCTTGAAAATAAAACAACTCTTTTCTGCTGTAAAAGTGGCGGTAGCTCTTGTAGCTGGAGCCTCTTTTAAATGCACCTATGTGCTATTTATCCCAAAAAAATCATTCCAGTGAAAAACAGCGTATTTACTGACACTATATCGCATCGCTAAACTCCTTTACTGGGCTGGGCGAACAGCGGTAGCAGCGATACAACTACGAAATAAGTTACGATACACTTTCCATAAACAATCGAACTAAAATTGAGAAAAAATAAATGATAGTGGTTGTGTGGACAACGGCGTATTTACTGACACTATATCGGAGCGCTAACCTCCTTTACTGGGCTGGGCGAACAGCGGTAGCAGCGATACAACTACGAAATAAGTTACGATACGCTTTCCATAAAGACCGTACGATTTTTCGGAACAAGAATAGATGCCATTGCACCTAGGTATGCTCCAAAGGTAATAAAATTCCAATATGACAACGAGCGGATTCTAGCCACATTATAATTAAGAACAACCTTTGTCAGAGACAGAAGCGAATCCACGAAATTGGGGGCCGAATGAATAGTAGGATTTATGCAAGAAAAATCCTGATGTTTAAACTGAAGATTAAGCTCAAAGAGCCTTTCAGTGGATTAACATTGGAAAACAAGTTTAATTAAACAATCAAGAAAAATTGAAGAAGATGAGGAAACGCCTACATTTACAGAAACAACCTTTACCATTACCGGAGTAGTCCTTGACCCAATGGATATCAGTAACAGCTCAACGAGCTTTCGTACCTCAAACTCCTCAGACTATAATTTTTATATTTTAGCAGAGGATGCTGATTTTGATATCTATACCACAATATATATAACCTTGACTGGCCTTGATGAATTAAACTTCTTTTCTGATGAATATGATTCAGCAGTACAAGAGGTAGTTGATTTAATTGAGGCTCAAAATATACTTCTCTATTATTTTTAAGACGGTATTCCCGTCCCAAGCTCCAAATGATACTTTACTTGAGCTGTAAACAAAAATTTTAAATATAGTCTAGTGGTTAAGTTGCAAGAATCCTAATGAATGTTGAAATAGTTTTGGATTGATTCAAACTATATCATTTGTCATTGGATTAATGATTATTGATATAACTATATTTATATTTTGAACCGGATAAGGTAACACAATCACATAATAATGATAAGGTAACACAATCACATAATTCTATGTGTACATGTTTGCAGCTAAATAACCCAATAGATCTATTCCTAATAAAGCCACCATTTTTACATCGAAAATAAAATTGATAACAGAATTCCTCACAATACGTCCATTTTGGTGTGTGCTGCAGTTAAAATGAATTCTAATATGTCATCTTGTTTTATTTCTAGTAATCTAGATATATCTCGTTCCTCCGTTCTTGAAGCAAATAGGTTTCAGAACCATAAATATTCTAAACACTATAATCGGGACGATAATTAGGCGAGAAATATCCTTTTTACCGCTTAGTGTTTGCTTACAGTCTAAAAGACACCTAATGCCGAAATTTCAAGTTTGTGATCCCAGAGGTTTAGGCTCTGCGTTGACGAGTCAGTTACTCAGGGCAAGTGATAATACACGTATAGACGAAAAATTATTATCATAATTCGAATTTATGTCATGTATGTAGAATATGAGTATTCTACTACAATAAGATTAGTAGATTGTAATCGTTTTGGTACGTATTTCGGACGTATTTTGTTTCGTATCTAAAACTAAGAGCTAATTTAAGTAAAAACCGCGACCGGGCTGCTCGGCCTGGTCGACGGGACGTTCCTGGCCCCGCAGCGGACCTACGTGCTGGGGGAGAACCTCACCACCGCCGTCGTCTTCGACATCGGGGTGTACCTCGTGGTCGTCGGCGTCGTCCTCGCCGCCCTCGACCGCCTCGGCCCCACGGAGAAACCCCGGCGCACGGAGACCGCGGCGCCCGCCGAGCCCGAGCCCGAGCTGGCCCCGGCCGGCACCACCACCGCCGGTGAACAGGAGCGCTGATGGCCCTCGCGATCAGAAATATGTGCAGTTAGCCCAAGAATTTGTGAATGAGGAAAAGTAGTGAGGAAAAATGAGCGCTCAAATCATCCATGGTGTCTCTATCCATCCATCCATGCTCAGGTTCTGACCACCCAGAGATGTTCCGTACCAGCCCAGTAAGTTCTGCAAATTTCTTTCAACAAAAATGCTATTTACAAGTGCTCACATGAGTGATCCAAGGAAAATATGAGTTACAGATTGAAATCTAGTTTCCCTAATTTAAGCACATATCATACTTTTAAACCTCAGAGTTTAATATATAATTGCGTCCCATAATATACACATGTAATTCCTTTAGCAATTCCCTTCAACAAAGATATGAGGTCAATTGTCCAAGCTTTATTAATATGAAAGGCAACACGTTCACTGTTTCGTTACTTGATATCATTTAAGGACATTTCTATGTTTAATTGCTTCATTTATTCTATGGTTATCCTTACGGCAAATGGTCGTTGCAGAAAAAGCCATAAAATAAATACATCTAAATACGGGTAAGTCGTTTTTGTTGTTAGTACGAGTGTTAAGTTAAATTTCGCAAATAATTATTTTTTAATAGACAATAATTATCAATATTATTTTTTATAACAAATAATTATTTAAAAAAAAGAATATTTATCGGTTTTAAACTGAATTTATTTTTACTACGTATTTTTTATACATAGATAATCTACCTTTAGTAATATGATGTCTTACCAAATATTTTTTGTTCTAAATACGTATATATTATAACTAGCTGTTTCCCGCGACTTAATAGGCGAAAAATTACACAAGCCCTTAGACCTCCTCAATCTCGCCCTATCGAAAAATCCGTTCTTAGCGGATATCTACCTAACTACATCCTTGCCAAATTTCGTCTTTGTACGTACCGTGGTTTTCAAAATTTCGTGCTAGGTGATCTTTCGCTTCTCTATGTACAGATTATTCTGATTTCAGTTAAGAAGAATCTTATAAAAATTTAGAAAGATTTTTATTCACAATATTGTGATCATGAGGTTGGCAAGAACCATAATTACATTGGCTCTGTTGAAATACGACTGCTTTGGGTTTCGCTGCGACCGAAGGCCGTACGCTACCACCACCCAATCACAGGCATCGGATGGACGATTCAAGTTAGTGGTAAATGGGGCCGAAGACACGTATATACCCGAACAGTTGTACATAGGTAACTTATGTAATAGACGCAATACTCGCCAATGCTTTCATCATCAGCATCATCATCGTCATCATCACCACCATCATCATCATAATTTCATCACCATCATCATCATATCAGCCTCTATGACTCCACTGCTGGATGTAGGCCTCTAAGTCGCGCCAGTCGGATCGGTCTTTCATTACTCTCAGCTAATTTCTACCCGTCAATTTTCGTATGTCATCACTCCATCTAGTAGGGGGGCATCCTATAATGTGTTTGCCAAGACTTCGTCTTCGCTCAAAAAGTTTCTTTCTCCATCTTCCATCTGTTCTTCGATTAATCTGACCAGCCCATTGCCGCTTCAGCTTGCTAGCTTTAAGTGCTATGTCGGCAACGTTCAATCTCTTGGAATTTTTTTTGCTTTTCATTTCTTTCAATAAATCACAATAAAGCAGGCCATCTATCAAAGAAAGAAGATTACAATAGGAATTTTAGCAAACCCAGAAGATATTATTGCACGCAGCACAAAGCGAAACTTTTGTGGAGTGCTCTACTGTCACTTAACCAAAACCAATCGATTTCCTGAACAATAAATTACTGTAGATCTTTGGTATTGACACTTGTTGATAAAGATATACATAGTAAGTTACAAGATAATTATTTTATTTAGTATAATGAAAAACTGTTGTAAAAAATATTTCCTTGGACGTCCGGATGTCTGTGTGTGTGTGGATCTGGCACGATCACGTTCGAAACAGCCAATGTATTACGTAATTTTTTTTAATTATTATCTTCAGAATTACTGCGCGATGTTTCCTATTGAAAATGACTGTTTAATTTAGTATTTATAATTAATGAAAAACTAAATGACATAGGTTGCGTTATCTGCCCACTCACTCTTTCCAATATTGACATCCTCTCCCTGTCTCCCTTTTACATGTAAAAAGAAGGATAGCTAATGTATTCCTCTCTGGCAGACGTCAATCCACTCTTTAAAAAAGGTGGTGGGCACAGCCACTTAATTTTTTGGCCGATTTTCAGCCAAATGATAGTTACTCTTGCTTATGATTGGTATAGTCCAGGAAGAAAACAAAGTTTGTAGAAAACAAAGAATGTATATAAAATATATGTATATGACTTTGAAACTTTGTTTTTTTTTTTTGCAAATAAGGTATTGGATATAATATCAGGCTTTCGATCTCAAAAGACCGCGTCACTAGTTAATTATACCGGAGCCAGACATAGAGTGTTGTTACATTTTTGTCCTTAAAGTCTACAAAGTTCTACAAAACTTTGTGCAGTTACACAAAGTCCCCGGCCACACTACACGATCATTGAAATGATCGTTCAAATAAAGCTATCTCTGGCTCCGGCATTAGGGTGATGAGCAAGTCTATTGTGAACACCTTGGTGGATTTACGTCTGCTCTCTGGTAGAAGACGTTATTTTGTTCAAACATTTAAAGTTTTTGTGATCTATGATTTTCAGTGAAAATCGTCGTAACAGATGATGAGTCAAGATTCACTGGTTTTATGATATCTGCCGAGGGTGATATGAAGCCAGATCCTAAAAATCCCCGGCGGACGATTCTCTTGTATCCTGGAGATTTGAGGCCCCTTAATCCTTTAACAGCCAAGTTCAGCGACCGTTGCTTATATTCCGTAGAGCAGGCGATGTTTTCTCCAAAATCTTCTGTTGATGTAAGTATAAATAAAGTATCCCACAGCGTATCAAGACTCCCTTATATAGAGGAATTCCGTATAAGATACCCGTTAAACGTATTTGTTAAATAACTTCAAAGGTTGTACTGCAGAAAGGGGCTTATTAAGACCTAAATTGTATATTTTTTGTGTCCTCTAAAAGAATTCAGTTGGTAATTTTCTTGTGATCAGGTTTATTGGCAAGCACCACCCTCTAATAGTGGTTGCGTGAAACTGCGCGCGATGGTGCAGGAAAATGAGGATGTCTGGTTTGAAGACGGCTCGCCTCTAAGCCAAAATCTGTGTGAGGATATGCGTCAACCAGATGATGTTACACCGCAGTTAAATTACGCGTGTGAAATTTGCGACGAGGCAAAGTACGAGGTAAGTTGCTTGTGACAAGGCAAAAGACATGGATCTTTAAGGTCCCTTCTAAGCCAAAACATTCCATGAAGGCATGAATTCAGCATTGTCTCAGCACTGACCAAAGTCAGTCGTCACAGAATAGAAGCATGGAAATACAGGCATGGGGTTTGGAAAGGTTTGCAAATCACTGACAGGTAGAGAGGAAAGACTTTCTTTGAAGTCTTGAACATCATCCTCATTGTATTTGGCTTTTCCCTCATCTTCGGACACCTCAACTTCTTTTGGATTTCTGGATAAAACAGCCCTTCCTGGGAGCTCAAAGAGCCATGAGTTCATGCCCATCAGGAAGTAGTTTCCTATGTAACCCATCCAGGTGCGCAACTGAATCACGTACAACATAAAAAGAAAGGGGCGGATTAGGATGAAAAATCGGTCCACCGTTCACCGCTGAAAATCTTTGGTTACCCAGAGTAAAATCTACATCAAGAACGGTATTTTCAGACATCGGAACACCCTCAAAGTCACTCGGAAAAAGCTCACCATAGTAATAGTTAACCCTATTAATCTGACTACCCTCAAACAAAGAAACGTAAAACGGGATCGAGATCGCCCGTTCCGGGCGATGGGAACGGGGCGTCGGGCTAGTCGGAACGGATCGAGACCGTCACGCGCTCGCCGCGTTCGAAGCCGGTCTCGGGACAGACGAGTTTCGAGCCGAAGGCGGCGTCCTGGCCACAGAAGAACGATAGTCCGGTGATCGGCCGGTCGTTCGCGTGTACCGACACCGAGTGCCACGTGATCGTCCGGTTCTCGACGACGCCGATTTCAGTGCCCAGAAGTTCGATCCGGCCAGTAGTCGGCATCGCATTCAAGATGATTAGATTATCATTTTCCAGCAACATAAGATGGTAAAGATCGGCTTCAGTCTAATAGCCGTAGTCAATTGAGGGGAGCTATTTGATGAAGTTTATCCCCGACCTGTCTCAAATTGCTGAAGCGTAAAAGAATCATATAAGTGAAAAGAATGATTGAATCAGGTCGGAAGTTGCATGATACGTGTTTTATAGGAATTAAGGCTAAGATAGATAAGGCGACACCAATGGTTCTTTTTAAACATGCATGGCCACATAAATTAATAATGTTCTAAGTTGACATGACTCACGTAAGCTACCATATCGTTGGGATACGCTTGAAATCAAAAACCAAATAATGATCCATTAAATAAACAAACATCCTCCTTAAGAGAAAGCCTTATTATTAATGAATTGTGCACAAATTCCAAGAGAACGGAAGAGGAATTACACGGGTGGTACTTCTGCGAGAGATGAGACGGGTATATCCATAGTTGGAGGGGATGAAGCTTCCATGCATTTCCAAAGGCCGTATGTCTTTCCGACAGTCGTCTGCCAGAATTGAAAACGTGTTTTGGCTCGTACTTCTTCAATACACTTTTTAAAACAGTTTCAGGCCGAATATCACAGTCCTCGTGACTAACGCTTGCACTCTCGCCGGACACCGTCTTGAAAACAATTGCATTGCGAGTCTTCCAGGCACTCAACCGTCCTTAACTAGCTTGAAAATTAACGCAGTTAAATTGTTTAGCAAATTGTAGAGCCTTTTGCTTTATTAAATTTCCCGATATTGCTACGTTTTGATGCGTACGGGCCACTTGAAACCATCGTCATCAAACTTCGTTCGGCGTGTTTGATTCGTTTGGCGTCGGTTTCGAGGCAAAAATTATGGGAATGGACACCAACCTTCATAATTTTCAAAATGCTTGTTAAACCATCGCTGAAATAGCACACTGCTCAGTGTCGCTATGTTTAACACTTTTTTTCCGCTCGAATACGATTTTGCTGCCAATCTCCAGACCGTTGCGTTTGAAACTTTCGTTGCTGTTTTGCGTATATCCTCCTAAGCAACAATTCAGCAACTCATTCCGGCTCAGTTCTTCGCTACCAATATTACCGCTACCCAAAGAGATTCTACTTTAATTGAATTGTTAAAAAAGGGCAGTTCAAAGGTTTGTTTTCTTAGCTTATTCAAGTATATAACTTATTTTTACTTTTTCTACTTTTACAATAATAGTTATAAGTTGTATTTTTTATTTCAGGTCGTGAAGCGATCGTCATCAGATCCAGGTCAAGCTTCGCCACAACAGGAGTTCACTTTTCGTCCAGAACTATTCGGTGTATCGTTCAATTCTGATGATGGATATTTTTCACCCAACTATTCTATGGACAAAAAAGTACAACTCTAGGAACTAAAATCCAGAAAGAATGCAAATCCGACCCGAGTGAATAATTGGACGTGGCCGGCCTTCACTCGAGCAGTGCCTCTGAGCGTCCGGCTTGTGCACGGCCTATTTACCAAACAATTTAGCTTGAGTCATGAACAATTGATTATGGCAGCGATAAAGTTATTTCATTAATTCAACAATAAAAGCAATGTGGAATAGTGACATTTAGTCAAAGAGAAAAATGGTTACTACTGTGTAAAAGTCCAAAGGAGTTAAGTCCGGGGATCGCGCTGGCCAAGACACTTCACTAAAGGTTCCAATCCACTTTCCAGGAAATCGCTGCGAAAGATATTCTCGAACTTGCCTAGAATTATGTGCAGGAGCACCGTCTTGTTGAAACCAACAGTTATTGACCTGTGCCAGAGGTAAATTATCTAAACAGTATTCTAAATCATTTTGCAATAAATGAAGGTATCGTTCTGCGGTTAATGAATTATGATAAATAAATGGACCTAGTATTTTAGTTCCTAAAATGGAGTTTGCAGGCATTAGTTTTTCCCATACTTTAGGGATGAATCAGTGGGAAAGACTGTTACTGTTTTTGAAAGGGAATTATATCAGGAGCTGCTTTTAGAACACCTCACCCCCTAAATCCTTAAATAAACCAATGCAAATTATATTTTCTCCCTACTATGATTGTATGGAAGTAAGGCTCTGCTTTATAGGGTTTGGAGAGGTGCGTACGTCAGGTTCCAATTTTAGTAGCACAAGGCTTCAATGGTCGCATGGCCCCTGGCCCTTGAAAGACAAACTTAAAATAAATATTATTTTGTTTACAAAGAAGTGAAAACAGTGGAGCAAGGCATTAAAACGAGGGTAGGAAAAGAAGACCTACTGCGTGCACGTAGCCTACTTTAGTGTGAATGTCATAGGCACTGCAGCTAAAGGAACACAACGCAACATCATTGATCAGAAAAATTATTCTTCATGGGCATGTGTGTGTCCCTTCCATGGGTGCAGTCCTTCAGGAGGAGGCTGCTTCAGTGTGGGTCCCCCGTGGAGTTGCAAGTCCTGCCGAGCACCAGTGACTCTGGAGGCGGGTAGCACTCCGGCTTTGGAGATACCGCTAAGAGTGTCTCCATCGATGGTCACCTCGAACTTGAGATTTAGCCGCATAGGTTTGGTAATCGACTGTCTCCAAGTTAGACGGTTGCCGTCCAGAATTGGGTCGACTAGAGGCACGTTCTCGGCCTCGCCTCTAGCGGCTCCTTCGACAGCGCCGTCCTTCTCAATCAGCTCGAGGACGACGTGCTGCTTGCCGATCGGGGTGGAGATGGTTAGGTCCCAAATCTCTACCAGCTGTTATGCATTCAATCCTGGAAAGGCTTTATAGGTGTTCTTTTTAAATATTTTGGCTTAGGGCACTTAATTATTTCCTATAGTGTTATTTTCTCGTTTTAAACCTAATATAACTTTTCAACCGAATATTTTAACCGCTTAGCCAATACCAATTATGCAGGTCAAATGTCTTCTCCTCTGTTTAGAGTAGCTCGCTTCCTATTCAAATTCGGTGAGAGTTTGAATAGAAAGATAAATAGCCAAGCCTAGCTCTGTAGATAAGTGTAGATTTTTTAGAGTGATATAGATCTGTTACATAGCTATATTGAATCGTTGCAAAATTTTTACGTAAACATGAAAAAAAAGTGTACCTCAGGAATCGTAGCCTTTTTCGAGGTGAAAGTTTGCCCATGTCAGCTTCCAGGCTATGCTCAGCCTCTGATATTTCCATATATTACTTATTATACTTACTTATATCTACTTAGTTATAATGTATAATTCCATTTACCTCGATCTCAAAACTATAGATATATTAAGACCTTTTTCCGAAACAAGAAGAAATGTGTTTTCTAGAGCCAAGAGTTCTCTTTCTAATGGGCAAAGAGGTGACACTTTGTAGCAAACGTGGTGTCTGAATATCTGGCCCGAAGTGAACTCCCAGCTAACAAACTTGGAAACGGACGTTGCCAAAACAAGCGCAGGCTCATTCGGTGCATCTTGAAAACGATGTTGCAGTAACGGCGTTTCACCAGTGAGCCTTCAGCGCCCATGGGCTGATAGAGGTATGTGTGGGAGCATTACCGTAGTCAAGTGATTTGCCCGCTAAAGCGACCGTAGGGGTACGAACCCAAGTTATCCCAGGAGTAGAACATCTAGCACCTAAGAACAGTAAGCACTCAGCTTAATGAAGTCAGAACTAGGGCACCAAGTTTTAATTAAAACCTGCCAGTTTATTTATATAACTCTAAAACGAAAAAACAAATAGCAAGAACAACAACAAAAAGCTTAACTTTGAATAAGTTAACAATACAATTTGTACCTTTGGCGATCAAATTTCTATTCAATATTCATCTTATTTAGTAATTTATTACTTTACTAGATAGCTACCTGTGAGGTAACAGTAGAGGATGCCGACGTACCACATGGTCTGGAATTGACCTGACAGCTCCCCTCGTATCCTGGATTCGGAAATTTCAGCGATATACATCGGAGTAGCGGTATAGATTATAGCAAAGCTAATACCCTGGATGCAGCGCACAACGTAGAGTATCGCCTTGCTGCGGGTGGTTAGGATCAGCAGCCAGGCCAGTAAGGAGAGCGGACCCGTTGAGAGCAAAACTGTCTTTCGTCCGAACCTGCAAAAGTCGATACACTAATACAATAACCCTATTAATGATGCGATGAGGCCAATAACACCCCAGAGCTAACAGAATTAAAATGTCGCAACAAAAATCACTCGCCGCGGGGGTAATTAATTAACAAAACGTCAATTTCTATCCCGACTAGATTAACTATGAAACATTTGACGTAAAATCACGAAAATTCTACCTTTAAAATTCTCGCCTCGACGGCCGCCGGCTTAATTGCGTTTCCTCGCCAATCTAATTACTCCCAACGAAATTAATTTCGCGACAAAACCTGACTCAGGCCCCGGCCGTGTGAACACAATATTGAATTTATCTACAATGGATGCGAGGCCGGCGTGTGCGTATGAATTATTCTGGCGTTATTGACTTTAGAGCTGTGGTGGGAAGGTTATGGAAATGCCCTACCTTCATAGGGTTTCCAATAAAAAACATGGGAATTTGGTGAAATCCTCGGAGGAGCCGCTTGCGTTATCATCTTCTTCCCCATTTTCACAATTCAGCGGAGCAGCACAGGCTCAGGGATTGATTCAGGCCCACATTGATTCCCTCCTTTGCCTCTTGTAATATAAAGAAAAAAAACCTTAACTATAGATCAATCGTTGTTCGTTAGTCTCGCTGAAAATGGCAAGAGGGCACGATAAAAGATGCTCCATTTTCTGGGAGGCCGTACCACACAAACAGCCCAAATCAGAGTCGTCTAGGAATGAACTTATTTGTATTTCTAAACAGTTTATACATATAAAGCTTTGATTTAATATGGCTATAATAAACATATGAACTAAGCGTGTTAAAAACAGTAACTAATTGCGTTGCAGGTCAACTGTACGAGTATATAGCAATATCGGTGACACAGTTGACCGCTGCATTGGTCAAAGAGCAAAAGCATTGGTGAATTACAAACGCAATAAACATCCTAAATGCTAGTACAATTGAAACATTTTGGCTCAGTGCGCTGTCTACGTAAACCACAACGGTTGTTTAGTGCTTAAGGAGAGAAACGGCAAGCCACCGGAGACAACGCTTGTGCCAAGAAAGAGAAAATTTATTGGTCCAACATACAGCATGCAACCGGAAGCTAGCTTTTGCGTACATTGTTCGCAAACCTTTAGTCAACCGCCTATTATATCCATTATTGTAACATAATTATAGTGTCTATATACATATATATTAAAAAGAAAGAATACATCACGAAATCTCGAAAAACGCGGGACGTTTAGAGGTGAAATTTGGTAGTTTATTGTTAGCAGACATGCGCTAAGAACGGATTTGTCGATAGGGCCAAGTTATGGGAGCAATACGCGGGCAATGTCCCGGGAAACAACTAGTTATTTCATATAATGTTTCTTAGAATAATAAATTTAATCCCAATATATTTAAAACATTATCAAAATTACAATTAAAATGTAATATTAACTTTTTGTATTTACAATTCTGAAATGCAAGATTGTAATCCAATGAAGGTTTAGGTTTAAAGATATCTATTCTTAATAAGACAATACAGTCACTTACTTAAGAATATAGTTAATATACAATTATTGCATCTCTTTCGTTCACAATTCACCCAATACATTCATAGTATTGAGGTTGGATGTCTTACTTAGAACATTTTGAATGTATTGAGTGAATGCATGCGTCTTATATGTATAGGAAGTTTATTGTAAAGCTGTGCTGCTTCAAAAGTTAGCGTTTTTTTGCCGATATGAATTGTTTTTGGTCTAGGAACAACTAATAAACTAACACGTCTATTACTCCGTTTGTTAACCTGCTTAATAAATGTGATATTTGCGTTAGTCATTTTGTTGATGATTTTGTATATAAAAATACAAACGCTATATGTGTATAGTTGAATTATATTCATTATTTTAGTGTCTTTGTAAATTTTACTGGTAAGTGTTAGATATGGATAATTAAAAAGCATTTTTATTAATTTGTTTTGTATAACTTGAATTTATCCACCCGATAATTAAACTACCAGTTTGAGAAGTGGTCTAAAATTTTACTGTTAAAATGCTAAAACACACTACTAAATCTTTATTGTAAACAATAGGGAACAGTATATAACTTAGTTTACTTGCTTATAATATAAAATTCAAGAGAACCGAATCAAATAAAGCCGTTGAAAATGTGATGACAAAACTGTCGAAGTCGTCACTTTGCGAAGTGCATTTGTTGTGAAACTCGTTGCTCCCTAAAGTGAATTTCTTTGAAAACTTACATTATAAAAGTGTCAGAGTTCAGTTCAAATGGAACCTGGAAAACAACAGATATAGAGGTTAAACGCAGGAACGGTGGAAGGAAATTGAATTTCATATTTCGCGACGTATTCTCAACGGCGAATTCAGTTGTGCAGAACTGAGACGGAAATTGGTATAGGAGAGCATTTGTTGGATTTCATTGTTAAATTGACGTGTCAAATATGGGCCAATTTCAAGGCGAGGGGACCCAGAAATTGCCCTCAGCACAAATTTTAAAAGAGAAACTTCCCTTTTGGTGAGCTCAATAGAAAAGTGTAAATAAAAATTTTTGTTCCATCGATGGTTAAAAAAATTTTGTATTTATTTTTACTAGCTTTTGCTAGTAAAAAGAAATACAAAAAGTGAATTTAACAAAATCGTGGTGCGAAGAACCACCATTTTGTTAAATTCACCGTTCATTACTGACAAAGAAACAATTAAATTGCATCAAACAACATAAAGATGATTCTATTTACAGTATTAAATACTTAATATTATTTTACTTTGGTGTCAAAAAATAACTTCTATATATGTCTTCCATTTAATAAATATTTCTTCCAAGTCCTCCATAAATCTATACTTATCTATCCTTAATATATAAAACTAAAGAGATTGTTTGTTTGTTAACTTGAATACGCTAATCTCAGCAACTACTAGTCCAATTTGAAAAAATATTTCAGGGTTAGATAGCACATTTATCGAGTAAGACTATAGACTACATATCATCACGCTAAATGTTTTCATCTAATTTTACGCGAACGAAGTCGCGTGAACAGCTGGTAAAGGATAAAAGACTTACACACAGTGTGATTTGATTGAAATTATTTTAATGTTATCCATAAATGCAATTAAACAATGTCCAAATTACAGTTAAAAAATAAAATAATAGCAATTTTTCTTGCGCCGCACCGAAGGTTTTTCACATCTGAAAGCTCAGTATTCTTGGAAGCGACTTAAGTAACATTTTTATTGGTCTATACAGTACAAAGAATTCCAGCTGCCACTTCGCTAAAAAGTTGCTTGCCTGAAAACCTTCTCACGCAGTCTCATAATTCAAAAAGTAATATATTAGAACGTTTTAAACGCTCTCGCTATATCGTTTCGTAAGCCTTATTTAAAAATGTTTGCAGCATCTGTAAACTGATTTAATAAAAATTTCCATCAGGGTAGTACTTTTTTGACTTCTAAACAATTAAATATATACTAAATAAATATACTAAATTTATACAGGACTATATAACACACGGACGTCTGTTCCCAAGGTAGACAACTTAATGCCTGTGTTATAGGTAACAGCCGCCTGTTATACACAAATACACGTCCTTGTTTTTTGTCAGTCTGACCCTTATGTTTTTTTTTTTTACTTTATTTCTGGACTGACAGGACAGCTGCTATCAAGGAAGCCTGATTTCATTACAGTTCAAAACTTAATTTTTTGCAATTGCGATTAGGGATTATTCAATGGTGATTCTATTTTGGTGAAGACTACTACTACCAAATTCATAACTGGCGATTTCATAATATTGGAAAGTCATTACAAAGCTATTTTTTCTCTGAGGAGCATGAAAACAGAAAAACACAATCAATGGAATTTTTCTTTATTGGGTACCTGGGCAGGCGGGGTGCCCCTGGGACTAACCTTACTTCAAGTTGCAAAAAAGTGTCTTTTCGAAACATAGCTACGGGAATCTCTTCCTGAAGAGTTAAACTTCCTAGATCTTGAAGCTCAAATCGAAAGAAACATTTTTCAAAGAGTTATACCCAGACTTGGGAACATTGGAAACAAATAGTTCTAGAAGCAGCAAGGGACATACGCGAGACGAGATTTAACACCAAGAAAAAGCAAACTTCATCGTGGACAAGACTGCCAGACTGAATGTGCAAGATTTGGTTTGTCTATACTGGCGAAATAAGTCTTCTCCGCCGACCACTACTGCATTCGTTAATACCGCGCAGATTGACAGGCATATTTTTAAAACTAAGCTCTCCCTAATCTATACATTATCTTATGAATGTCTCCAATATAAACCATCAATATTGTTTCCCGATTTTAGTAATGATAACCTTACAAATAAATGTATATTCAATCAAATTATGTACCATTACCAACAAAACATGTGTATTTTTACCGACCTTATTTGTCGCAGCATATTCGCTTCTTATTACGAGAGTTTTTTCTGTTCAGAAATTTCGATAAGAACTATCTGGCACTCAAGATAAGGGTAACTAAGGTTGACTTGCCGGTCTGTCGACATTTTAAATCTCCTAGCGAAACAAAAGAAGAGCAATAACTTTCATGCTGTTGAGGTCCAAGTAAGAGCGTCGTAAAGATTCTTCATATATGTAATCTTATTGAGATCCAATTGTTAAACACGATTCTGAATTTATGTCTTACATGTGTACCATGAAGAGAGAATGGCTAATGAGGCTGAAAGCATGTTTTTGTCTAGAAAGAGAAAGGAATGAGAGAATCTTGCACTAACACGGCATAATTTTACAGCTGATCTGAAGGCAACTGAGAGGCTAATATGTAATGGAGACATAATGCATACCTTTGAGACATACGTTAGAGTCCCTCCAACTCATGAAAGCTACAGGTTTCCCTGTAGAAAACAACTGTACCTGTTTTGCTAGCTGTGTCTCCAATTTGTTGATCTGATCTTCCTTTCCTTGTACCCTCATTGCCACCTCCAGGGAATATCCTTCTTCGATACCTTCTGCGGTTTAGACGTAGCAATTGCTTTCGATAAGGTTACACAAATTGCAGAACAGTCTGTCTGATGTCTTTCCATCATCGCCTATAGATGCACAATAATAGATCGATTACCAGAAAGGTCATACCGTGTCAAATCGACCTACGGTTTCCAAATTAAAATTCCAGGAAACAACAATAATCCATGGAATGCATAGGGAGAGTACAGTCAGTGCAAACATTTTGTATTCTGAAAACTAGACTTGGGGACTGGCATCACAACACTACATTTCCATGCCTCAGGAAAGACATTCCCGAGCAGACATGTGTTTACGAGGTGTGCAATAGTCGGCAGTAAATATGGACAGCAAAGTGTTAACATTTTCGGGGTTATACCGTCAACACCGGATAAAGTAGATCTAATGGAGTAATAATCGATCTAATAATTGATTCAATCTCAGATAGGGACTATGGGATGGATAGGGGGATATGGAAAAATAATTAATGTGGATTAAAACACAACGTTCCAGAGCAGGGTCCTACACTCATAGGAAAGTCCATTCTCCCACAGTCCTTCTTCCACCACTACAAAACATAAACCGTCAACATGCTCAGAACAGGGAAACACAAACATCTGTATAAAATCCAGCTCCGACAGCTTTAGTTTTCAACAGCAGCACACTTCATGAAACAGTTTCAACTATTAACTACTGCCAAAGTAGCTTTGATCTTTACTTGCTGAAGACACCAAACAAGAAAACACAAAAGCGTAAACCCAAACACATTTGCTCATAGCATTCAAGTAATTGTTATATTTAATATTTATGTGGTAATTGATTCAATAAAAAATGAATATTTCTACATAAATTACATATAAAACTGTAAATAGGTAATATTAATCTAATGTACATTACCACATTATAAGTTTTATTAAAAAACATAATAATGCAATACCTCTTTTGAAGATCCGAGAATAAAAAAGAAAAATCTAGTTCTATTATCATATTGTAGGTCGTAAAACATCACAATTACTGAGGAAATATATCTCATGAGGACACCTGATGTATTTATGATATTAAAGTATTTAAAGTTTCTGCGCCCTCCTAAATGACTCCTACCCCTCTCAGATGACTCCTCCCCCTCACAGGTGACTCCGCCCCTCTCAGGTGACTCCGCCTCTCTCAGGTGTCAGGTGGCTGTGTCTGGTGCAGGTCTAGTATTATCTGAGCCATGTGTCATCTATTATTAACTTACCAACAACTGATGCTTTAGTCTGAACCGAGACTTTAGACCCAGACAGACTACAGCCAGACTGGTCCAGGACTAAACCAGGACTAAAGTAGGATAATGAAAAACAATTAAAAAACGAAAAATAATGAAATGTAATGAAAATAATGAAAATGATGAAAAATAATGAAAATGCCATGTGCCTAGAAAATTACTATGAATTACTATGAATTAATTATTAAATGAAGATTAAGGAGGTTGGGAGGGGGGATATACTACGAGTGGTCATTGAGGGTACTGAAGTACGTTCGTTTTTTGACTCCTACGACGCCTTAAAGTGCAATTAATTTGTCTAAAACGATCATTGGCACTTTGAGAATCCCAACAGAAATGAAAACGAATCGTCAGAGGTGTCGATAACGGTGCCGTCAAAGTGAAACTTAAAGTCCATGTAATAATGTTATGTTCCGCGATTGGGTGGTCAAATGAAAATAACTTTAACCGAATGTCCTTATTACTAATTGCCTCGATTGTACTCCTGTTGAACACGGATAGATTAGAAACTTCGCTTCGCTCTAAGCCTTAAGTCTTAACCAGCCACCATCTAAACCTTCTAGCATGCTAATATAAATATATCCATGTTAAATTTTATAACATGGTTCCATACGTCACATGGTCACCCTAACCCGAATTGCCTAAGCATTAACCAGCCAGTTTATTAATTGTTGCAACGATCGTTACGGCTGAATGTCATCCACGAAGTTAGTTGAACGGCGCGGCTTAGTAAAGAGGCTAGACTGTTAATTGAATGGCTAATTAAACTAGTTGCCTGCGACATATATAGTTATATCAAAAATAAAAACCGACATCTCTGAAATTGAAAAAATCGTTAAATTCAACGTGAAAATCTGCCTGCGGGAAATCGCGAAGACTGCGGGAAATCGGCTAGTAGTTGACTAACGCAAAAAAAAAATCTGATAATTCTGACGTTATATTGGGTGACTCAGGAGTGTGTATCTCTATTATTTACACTTTTAACATCCGAATTTTAACCGGATCTGTGAGGAAACTAACCAGATTCAGGTGCTAATATAATAATATCGGCTTGGTATATCACCAATTTTTGTAAACATGTTAGCGTTAGACGAAGGAAATAAGTGTTTATATAACAGTTTCCCGAAGAATTGTTTGAACTAACAGCTGAATTCAACATAAAATCAGATCCCGATATGTCTTTGAATTCATAGCTTCCACTTTTGCTTTCTATATCTAGTGTTATCCTGGTCTAGTACCAGTCTCTGCGTAAATTGCAGAAGATGTGTCTGTGGGGCGACTTGAGATGACCGACTGCCTTCTGACGTCATTCCTGGAATCCCCTCAATCTCAGCCAGTGGCATTAATCGAGACGCACTGCTTCAAGTGCCTTCTGAAACCAGGAGGAGGATATTAGAAAACCAGTGTTAGAATAGGTCATCCATTTATCACCCTGTCCCAATAGAACTATTCATCCAGCGATCGACTCAAATGCCGACCGCTGAATAGCCTACGAACGGAGCGGCCGCTCCAGGCGCCGAATCCCAGGGGTCACCTCAGACAGGGGCGACTCTTAATATACGATTATTTTAAATACATTATATTAACAACTTAAAGAGGGCTAGTATGGAGGGCGCCATAATGAGATTTCGCTCCGTCCTGTAATTCACTTCGGGCCGGCACTGGCTACGACCTCCTCTCCTTCATCAATTAATATCTAAAATCCGATAATCGATTTACAAGGAATTTCCTGTCACGCACTGTATATATCTCTGTAGAGTCAACTACGAGTAGCTTTGGTGTCTCTAGACCGATTACGGCTTTGAACCTCCAATAAAATAGTAGGTGGGTATACTTATCCGAGCTGGTCATCATATCCCCTCCTAGCTTATGAGCCACCCTTAAATAACATCACACGAATCTTGCGAATTTTTAACTCCCCCCGTCCTTGACATAGGTTGTCGCATTTTCGGAACCCTCCCCCTCATGTTGTGACATCAGGTAACCAAGAAAACCGCAGTTACTTTTAAATTTGTGTATTAAAAAATGATCAATAAAAGAACAATAGTTTTTTTATTACCTTTAATTTGTAAGATATGTGTCGTCAAAATGCTTTTGACCCTTTTTGACAGGTTATAGGTACCCTACCTTCCCCGCCCCATTTATAGATGACCCCTTACCTAGTAGTTAGGGGGAAAAGGGGTACATTAACCATCCTTAATGTTATCAATTTTTCCTAGCATTATTATTTTAAAAGTAATAAACTACATAATTCCTTTGTACGAGCCGCTCATTACATTGTTAATGACGTATATTGCAGTTAACGACGTAATTATATTTTAATATGTCGTTTAATGACTGTATTTTTATCACTTTATAGCCCCTCACCGTATTAATCACATTATTTAAGGACATCATAAAATGGCAGAGGCAAATGCTACTCGATAACGTAGTAACTAATGTGTGACTACAATGTAGTGTTTACTTTACTCCAACATTGTCTATGCCCTTAAGAATGCGCGCGAGAGTTTAAAAAGCGTTGCGTTAATTCTCGGCGTTGGCGTTTTTTTAACGTCATCAATACGAAGATGTAGCGTACATGTATATATGGAGTTGGGCAGGCCACATGGTTAGATGTGATGATGGCATGTGGTCTACGAACCTAGCTGAGTGGTGGCCTAGATTGGATTAGAGGAACCCCGGTCGGCCCAAAGTCCAAAAATATTTTCAATTTTTTTTTTTTTTTTAACTTATTTATAAAAGTTGTACAGTTAGTTTCAGATAGTGTTTAGTATTATATATTTTGTTATTTAAGTTCTTATAAATTATGTTACTTTTCTTAATTAATTTTAATTATTGGTTTTTAAATTGATAAACAACCTTATTATGTATATCGTTGTATAGATAAATTAAACAAGGAATATATGCCTATATTATTTAAAGATATTGTAAATTGTCCAAAATATAACGATAAATGTCAAGTAAGCAGGGGAAAGTTTATAGCCTCAATAACTCAACGGTATAAGGTATGGACTGAAATCTGCAAGGTACCCGGTTCAAACCCCACCGCCGTTGGGGTATTGTCGCACGATAGTGATGTGTCCAGTCCACTATTGTTATATTTTGAAACATATTTTTATTGCTTCGATATAAAACAACTATGATTGAAAAAGAGAAATTAGTTTACGCAGCACATAGATCACTCACAACACACTAGTGACTAGATGAACATTTCGCCACTAAATCCATCAGGATGCTGATATATGGTCTATACCTAAACTGTTAGGGCCGTAATTGTTCAAATAATATATGTATTTGTTTAGTGTTTATTCATTTACAGCATTGGTATGCTAAGGCGAGAAAGGAGATACTTTCGTTAAATTCCAAAATGAGTAGAGAAGAGCTTACAAAAAGGTTCATAATAATAACAAAGAAGACTTCATGAACCTCAGAGTTTAAACGTATGCCACTTTTTCTTACCTAAATTAAATGAAGAAAAATTCCTGTACGCAGAGTGAGAATTTGAGAATTTCCAGAAAATCTACAGAACTTTCGATCAGAGATTTTCACTATTGCTAATATTATCTTCTAATTGTAAATGTGGTCACCTCCACAATTTCATTATAGACTTTAAGATTTTGGATTGTGTTAGATTTAGTTGTAGAATTTTATCGTCAACTGCTATAACCTTTGCTGGGTTTTATGGGTGATCGCTTTGGCATACGTACTCAAATTTTATGGGTTGGAAATGTCGTGTAGAAACTGGTCGGGGATTATTCCAAAAAGTACGTGATGGTTGTATTGTCAATCTTAACTGTAGAGGTACCGTGGAAACCATAACGAAATTAGTAGCTAATAATTCTGTTTTCGTACTAAAACACTGCTTGTATTAACTTCGTTCAGATGCTGCATCGTCCTCACCAAAGGCAGGCGCTATGTGTACCACCCCTGTGCCATCTGAAAGTGTGACAAACTCATCGCAGGTGATATACCAGCATTTTTCCTTAGGCTCTACAAATTTGAAAAGGGGCTCATACTCTGTAAATTCGAGCTCCTTGCCGGTTACTCTATCTACTACCTCATACTCCTCCAGCACATTGTCCAGCAGCGACTGCGCCATATAGTAAATCTCACCGCCGCATTTAACCCTTGCGTAAATCTCGTCTGGATTTACGCAAGGCTTATAGGCATTGGAGCCCAGCTTTTAATCACCCTTCCAACCAGTTGGACGATGGGCCTTAAAGTGTGTCCTTCTGCTACAGTAGTAGACCATGTAATGATATTTCTCCTCAGGATTGTGTGGTTGTAAGTCGGGACATCCCTCATGCAAACATTTGGGACACAGTTTCCCTCTCTTTGCTCGTCGTCTCAGAGCATAGAGAGACTTCCCTTGGAACATGGACCTTTGTTTTATTCCCTTTGTCGGAGGTGTTTTCTCGGATTGTTTAGAAGCGAAGGCCGCTTTCGCACAACTTCGCCCGATTTGGCAGTCCCGGAAACTGACCAGACGGATTAAGTTGAAGATCTTCAGGTCCAATGTGAAGACCGTTCTGCTATACGGGTGTGAGACGTGGAAAGTGACAAAAGACCTCATGCAGAGACTCCAAGTATTCGTCAACAGGTGCCTGCGTCGAATTCTCCAAATATTCTGGCCCGAAATAATCTCCAACATAGCTCTGTGGCGGAGATGCCATGAATATCCTATCGACCAGCAAATAAAGGCACCGTCGGGTCGTCGAACGACGGTTCTCTGTGCTCGCCGTGCTGATTCAGTGCCGAGACCTGTGGGACGGGTTCGCCTGCATCGAGCGTCATACCCCGATTTCGTCTCGGCGCCGAAAACCGGTGTCGGTCGCTCCCGCCGGGTCCCGTGCCGATCGCCCGCTCTCGGTTATTCAGTCGTCGATCGCCCGATGGGTGGTCTCAGTTTGACCTAATCGGTCGTGGCGATCAGTTGATGTCGATGCTCCGCGAGTCGTTCGACCGTTCCCGCCAAGGCTATGTGTTGTTTAGAAGCGCCTGTTCTGGTGAGGAAATCTGTACATTGGAGCCTGTTATTCTTTAGGGCATTGAGAAAGCACTCTGTCCTTTTCATTTCACCATCTCTCTTGGCCCGTGTATTTATTATGGAGAGGATTTTCTGCAGGCAAGGACTCAAAAAGAACACTGTGTTTTCCGAAAAGACATGGAGACAATGAAGCACTCTTCAATCTTCTGTGACCTGTTTCATGTTTTATCATCTGTACCTTTAGCAGTTTCTATAAAATTTTCGACTCCTAGCTTTTGGATTAACAGAACGATAACCACTTTCCAGTGGCACATCGATGACGTTATTAATTACGAAAAGCTTAAGAAAACGTATGCATACCTGGACGATGTAACAGTGTGTGGTCAAGATCAGGAGGAGCACGATCGGAATCTCTAACGCTTCTTAGGTGCAGTCCAAAAATATGGTTTCACAATAAATCAAGAAAAAAACAAATGTTCACTAACTTCGATAAACGTGGCTGGTTATAAAATCGGAAGTGGAACCTTAATGTCATTATATAAATTAGAAGTTAATTGTTTTTCAAATAGTATATGTCTATAGAATCAACAATAATATAACTGTTTCTTTACCAGGTGGTAGAAGGCGCGAGTGGCGCGGAGGGCGGTGGTAAAGTAACGCTAAAGGGCTCGTTCCGCGCCCTTCTGGTGACGAGACACAACCACCACCTCTGCATCACGTACCTCACTAAGGAGAAGAAGCAGAAAAGTGAGTTTACCCAAATACTTGGTAGTCTCTACAGTCGGTAGTCGGTAGTCAACATTCTGTTTGCGTTATCAAAGATTTTAATTCATATTCTAGTTTTTTTTATCGTTTTATGTAAATGCTAAGAGCATACTTTCCTTTACAGTAAAAGGTTGAGTAAAAATGCTCTTGTTTTAGCTCTAGCTCTATGTTCGTTTGGTTTAAACCCACCTTTACAAATTTATTCGCCCTGTTTGGCGCGATCGCTTCGAACTTCAATTAGGTCACTTCTTAGACATTCATACGTTTGATCGCGCGTTCGTATTAAGTTCGCTGCCATCGCGCATTCGCAATTTATTAGGACGACGCTCTAGGCTGTTAGCACTTTGGATACGTTTTTGTACGTATTCTTAAGCAAAAGAATCCAAAGTGCGACCGGCCTTTCCCCCTAGAAATGAAACTCGGATAACAAGCTATGTTATATGGCACTACTCGTAATTGATACACGGTAGCGAAGTTTTTGCGTAAGGTCAACATGTAGTAGTATATAGATACTTTTCCAAAAAAGAAAAAATTAAATGAATACTTAATAAAAACGTTCCTTTGGTTTGTTTATGAGTTTTGTCAATAGAAGTTAAAGATCCCTCTCCTTTAAGGACTCGTTGGGCTGGCGATATCGTACGCATTGGCCATGACGTCAATGCTGAGCAGCGTCCTCAACTCCTTCACGGAAACCGAGCGGGAGATGATCGCGGTGGAGCGCGTGGGGGAGTACATCACACAGGTCGGTGCTCTTAAGTTTTGTTTATATTGTACTTGTACCGTTTACAAAAACGATTATTTGTTAATAAGATTGAATCAAAGGTTAACTGACACCAAATCTCTTGGTGGTGCGTTTTTATGATACATTAAATTTGAGTCTTCGTCGTTTACAAAATGTCGATATGAATTCTAATCTAACAATGTTTTTGTTTATTTATTAGTAATTAAAATTTATCAATTAATTTTCAAATTCAGGTGGAGATGGAAAAAATAGATGGTGATTCACCACCGTACGGTTGGCCTTCGCACGGAATCATAACTTTTGAGGATGTATTTCTAAGATACGGGTAAGCTTTAGTATTTTTTTAATAGTAATAAATATATACAGGTCTATATGTTGTAGGTGATGGTTTTAGGTGCATTGCCTTGAGAAAATAGTCAGATTATATATTTTGCGTAATCCTGAGAATATTTCGAATATTTGACAAGCGAGGAGCGCACGTTTTTTTTACAACTTAGCGGAGTCACAAATGGGAGAGCTCCCATTTTCTTATTTCACGTTGAATTCGTTAGGAACATTTTTTTTAATATAAAGCTTAAAATAAGTTCTTCTTAGTTTCTATCTTTATCTTCAAGTTTATCTCCATGTTATTAACTTTCCTTATCTTAATCAGACGCGCCCGAGTTTTTATAAGGGTTCCTATAAGGATTCTAAATAACTCCTCTAAATTAAGAGTTCATATTTGGTGGGGGTACATTATAGGACGCAAGGAACCTCCCTATATAGTTTTCTGACGCGCTCGAGCATAGCACAAAAATTCCCTCTCGGCCTCCTGCCTCCCCAATTAGAAGGTTTTATATACGAAGAAAGTAAATAAGTCGGAGTGTCATCAGTGGCCGACATTTGCCATTTACGCGCCCCGTAGGTCCGGCAACGGCGAGGAGGCGCTTCGCGGGCTGGCGTTCTCTTGCCACGCGGGCGAGCGGCTGGGCGTGGTGGGGCGCACGGGCGCGGGCAAGAGCTCGCTGCTGCGCGCCGTGCTGCGCCTGGCGCCGTGCAGCGCCGGCCGCGTGCTGGTGGACGGCGCGGACGTGGCGTCCATGCACCTGCACGCCTTGAGGTACTCTACTGCGATGCGTTCGAAGCCTCGCGTGTAGGTCGCTGTCGGATTGCCAACGTAACGAGTCTCTTGCCGGTTCTTCTCGTGTCTCGACGTTTCCGAATCTGTGGTAGCTTTTTGAATATTTGACGATACAAAAGAGCCTATACAAGTCTATTTGAATAAAACATCGTTTGATTTGAATATAGATAAGGCGCCCGCGATCAATAGAATCCAGCGTAACTTTGCTGGAATCCGATGTCAATTTTCCAAATTTTAGGTATGCGTAATCGCAGCCGATCATAAGCAAGAATATTTTTAATGAAAGGTTTGGCTCTTCGTGCAAAAAATGAAAACTTTAAAATGCGAACAACGCAGACAAAGTCGTGGGTGAGGAGCTAGTACGTAATATAAACGACTCTCCAAACAGATCGCGCATCGGGATCATCCCGCAAGAGCCGTTCATCTTCTCGGGAAGCATCCGCGAGAACGTGGACCCGCTGGGGCAGTACCTGGACGCGGAGGTGTGGCGCGCGCTGGACGCGTGCGGCGCGCGCGGCGCGGTGGCGGCGCGCGGCGGCTTGTCCTCCAGCGCCGCGCAGCTGTCGCGCGGCCACGCGCAGATACTGTGCTTGGTGCGCGCGCTGCTGCAGAGGGCCAAGGTCTGTTCGTACGGTAGTAGCTGAACCGGCACGGGCACGCGTTGCCCGAGCCCCATCTATTGGTCGCTCACCCCACCGATAGCCGGCTGCTCTTCCCCCGCATTTAAAATCTCTCACATCTTCTATGATATTTAATACCATGCCGCACAGGGCAATTTTGATCCGCGTGCGTTGTACAATGTAAAAACAACATGTCTACGATATTCAAAATTTTGGTTGAGTATTAAGAGCTTCGTAAATAGTTCATCTTTTTTTTTGTAATATATAAAAGACCAAAAATGTTCATGTGGGTTATACTTAGGAGATAGACAAAATCTTTTTAAGATATACAATTCCATGGTAGTTCCAAGTAAGGTTTAGCCAGCGCACGCAATATAAGCGCGAAATACGTTTTCTACGACACCACGTTGCATATCATTAAAATTCTCGCCTTTGTCCACTATAATATGTATTATACTTGAGCCCCCGTTGCTACACGTCAACGCCTTCCATCTTTCAGATCCTACTGGTGGACGAGGCGACGGCGAACCTCGACCAGGAGAGCGAGCGGGTCATCCTGCAGCTCTCCACTGCTGTCCAATCATTTCTCCTCACTTTTTAGTTTGGAACCCTCCTGAAGTGGTGTCAGAAGTCCATCCGTTAAGTTTCCCCCAAAAGTTACCCCTCGGTGAGAGATGCTTTGTTCTGATCAAACACGCAGTGAAGGCTGGACAGGAAGAAGCAGGTGGAAGTGTGTGAGAACTTGCTCAAAGATGGTTGTTTGTAGTTCAGACGTGACAATCTGTTGTTGAGATAATCCGGAAATAGCTCGGAAAGTTGACTTGCTGAGGCTATTGTAGAAGTATTTTTTCCAAATAGATTATTTATTTGTGTATTATTCATTTTTAGGTATTTTCTGCGGCCAAAGTCTACATGAGCGTGGGCGGTCGGATGTATTCCGGCGCTCCGATCCACTCTTCCTACATCCCTGATGTCGTGTTAGAGCACGCCCGAAACGTCACGGTCAAACTTCACCACATGGTCGGCAGGTTCATCAAGCTCCAGTTGTACTTCGCCTCCAAGTGGCTGATGATCAGCGAAGTCTCTTTTGACTCAGGTAAGAAATATGTGGGATTACTCAATTATGCATGAATGAGACAGAACACAGCTGCAGGTTTGATTTGATGAGGGAACAAGATAACGTCAAACACAAACAAGTGAGTTTAGCATTATAGACTATAGGGACTTTTAATAACAACCTACAGGGACTTTAATAATAACCTATACATGATTCAGCAAGTCATCATCACAGTGTCAAATATGTATCTGAAGCTTTAAGTGCCTGCATGAGTCATGTGTCTGAAAACAGATGTGTTGCTTGGGCAGAAGTAGCAGCGCTGTCTCTCCTGAGGCATAGGAGCAAGAGGGGTGTAGCTTACTCTGAATGAGAGCAGTCCTGTTTCCGATGGCTTACTTTTAGAGTCTTGAGATATTTTAAGGTCTCTTCGAAGCTGCTGTATGGCCCTGTTTGGTCTGATTAAGTGTGCTGGTGCTTGGACCACAAATGAGCATTTTAAGTCAAATGCGAAGAGTGTTGAGGGGGGGGAAATAGATGAGTAAGTATTCAGAGTGAATTATCTGCACATTCCTGAAGTGGTTTGAGTAATAAAGTCAAAATTTACAGTAAAGTCATTGTGATAAATAGTTTGGTTTTGGGTGACAATAAAAAAGTGCAAATTTAAACCTTACCTTACAATACTTAGGGTTCTAAAAAGATTGGAAGAAACATTTGGAGATTCATTGAACTTAGTCTTATAACTTTCGCTGTTTTATATTAGGCCTTAAATTTAGAATCATCAATATCGAAATTAATATAAATTTTAGTTTAAAAGATTTTTGTAATATGCTTTATATAGTGTAATAAAAAGTCTGTGTGAATACAAGTTTTCCCCTAAATTTGGGCGACAGCTTTCTTATAGAATCAATAAGATGACTAACATCAACATTGATGTATTAGTACAAGATTATCTCTCTCAACTTTAAATTCTCGATGCCCTGGAACTCATACTTAGAACAAAAGAGCTACATTTTGCATGTTCAAAGGAATTAGAAAAGAGTATATTTTACTTCCCAAAAGTTATGTTTTAAGTTACCGATTAAATATATAAAATAAAACAGATTCTAAGTTGAAACAAAATGGCATATGGAAATGCCGATCCGCGCACGCGGACCGGATCACGGTGCCAATTCCGACCCGCCGCGACGGGGAAGATGAGGAGGACTTCATCTCATGACGCTGACTGCTGAATCGACGCAGGGCCTCGCCTTCGATCTCGGACCGGCCACCGCGCTGTCCTGCCGCGCCTGCGGCCACCGCATGGCCCCCGCCCCCGAGTTCGCCTGCCCCGAGTGCTTCGGGCCCCTCGAGGTCGCCTACGACTTCGGTCGCGTCACTCGCGAGAGCATCGAGCGTGGCCCGAAGAGAAAGTTGCTTTGTTGTAGGAATATTTAAGAAAATTATTGACTGTGTTCGTAGGACAAAATGCAACAGTTTGTAGTGTTATAAAAAAAACACAAGTAAGGAGGAAATTTTTTGTATCCAAGTCAGTTCCTTGTAACAGCAAGCATCATTGCATGCTTCATATTGAAACAGTAATTGCTTTTTTCCTTCTTGCATTTACTGAGTTTCCCAGAACTTTACATCTCTAAATCTCCCACTTTAAAATCTGAATTTATGCTTTTTACAACAGTTTCTAGAACCATTTGGTGTACCAAAAGACATCTATTGGGGCCAGGCAGCGTACACCTCACGGATTCGAAACTTTCTCTCAGCTCAATCTCTTGGAAAGGTTAATACTTCATTGGTGATAAGTCACAAAGGAAGATGGTGTGGTATGCACAATGGAATCTTTTCAACCTGCGACTTCCAGAACCATTCATTCATTGTATTTATGAATGGCAAATACTGAATGCGACATATGCTTCATTCATTTATACAAAAATACAACAAGCATCGGGAATCAAATAACCTCAGAGATACACAGGCTGGGCACTACATGCAGCATCCCATTGGTAGGGGAGAAGTGTTTGGGTACAAGGTCAGCTCATGAAACCGGTCTCTGGGCCTCAGTCCGTTGGCATTTTTCCGGAGGAGAAAAGGTGCAGCCAGCAGCTACTTTGCCCTTCATCCTTCTCCCTCAGTCCACACCAATGGCACAGCCTGCAGAGCTTTACCCACAAACTGACAAACATTTGCTGCTGTGTCTAGTGAGCCAACACAATCCAGGCTTTTACTGAGCCACTCTGGTCATATACCGGTAGTACCTTGTTTACAACTTTCCCCACGTTTGGACTGAGTTACATCTGTCCAGAGGCCCTAGCACGAACATTTCGAACCGTTCGAGGCGAAGAGTCGACTTTTGAAATTATTCGTGCTGGGCACACAGCGTAACCTCCTTAGTGTCAACTCGGGTTGCATTAACATTTATTTGAAGCATGGCACGATATAGACTTGCCTCCTGTGGGCCTAGTACGTACTTTTTCATCCTAAAGACAGTCGACTCGTCGACTTCGAACGTTTCCAAATGGTCGTGCTAGGGCTTCTGATCACGGGGAGACTGACTGGAAAATCTCCACGTGTCCAGGACATTAAAGATTTGTAGTCGAATATCGACCAGCAAGAATAAACGATCTCGTTGAATTACCACGAAAATGCATAAAGAAGTGTCCAAGTCAAGGACCTCGAGTAATTACATCGCAAAGTGCATTGTAATACCTATTTTTACGTCCGATTGCAGGTGGCAACGTTATTAGCTTACTTGCGTACGTCACGACGCGACGTAGGATCGCTGCACGATACAATGTCGTGTTGCGATAATCGTAAAAAAAAAATACTATTCTTTAGCAAAGAACCATGGGACGCAGCATAATACGTGTCAAAAGAACTGATATGAGCTTGCAACACCACCCTGCGTCCCTTCACTGGGGTAATGGATGTGGAGAAGCAGTCAGCAATGCTGAAGCGGGTATGGGCTGGGCGTCTGGTTCGAATGGATCCTCAACGGTGGACCAATATTGCGACTCCCTGGATGCCGACGACCAGGCAGGCCGAAGGAGAGGTGGCGCTACGATTTGGATGCTTTTGCGGGGAAGTTGTGGATGAGATTGCCCCAGGAAGGAGATACGTGGATCGTGAAGGGGGACTTCTTTGCCCGGCAGTGGGACATAATTGGCTAATTAAAAGAAAAGAACTATTTATATAGTCATAATAAGGCTTTATTGCTGTTGGTTTTAACTAAACATTTCATAAATGGAGAACATAAAATAAAACCACATATATCGATTTGAGGTCTATGCTCCTCATTCGGTTGGTTTCCCCTCTAGACAACTTGTCTTTGAACAAAGGTCTGCCCTAAGGCTTTTCACTAACTCCTATCTTTTGCTGCACGTAATCACTCATAACTAGGATATTAGAGCCTCAACAGCTCAACGGTATGGACTGGAATCCGCTGGGTACCCGGTTCAAACCCCACGGCCGTTGGGATAATGTTGCACCCACTCCTAATACAAGCTTTATTTAAGCTTAGTAGGAGGGAAAAGGGGAATATTAGACATATCTAAAAAGTAATTCTAATATTCTTTAAAAAAAAAGTAACTAGGTCCTTTCTTCAAATCAACAATCATTCACAGAATGTTTTATTCAAGTAGAATTTTACGTGCTCTTTTGTATCGTCAATTATTTTGAAATCTACTACCGATTCGGAAAAGTCGAGCCACGAGAAGAATCAGCAAGGAACTCTATAGCCACTCTTTTAAAATCGTTACAATCTTTTCTTGCTGTATGATATTATGTGTTAATTTCTTTTGTGGTGTATAATCTATAAAGCGTACAGTTTCCCATCATCTACCCATCGCGTTGTCTGCATTTTGTGTCCTTCCCAATTCGTTTCACTTTACTTATTGTGTGCATTTCTGACGAAGTTGAAGTTAACACCTAATTTTATCAACCAACGCGACGGTTAAAATACCTTTTTATGTTCGCATGGTGATATAGTATCGCAGGTGGGCTCTGCGCCATTAATTATTTACCCAATGGCGAAGCGCTTATACCGAGCGGAACTAGGTCTCAAAGGAACCGCATTGATAAATTATTAGACGCATGTGCTGCCTCGCTTCGAACAGTTTTATGTTATTTTTTTTTTTATTGTTTTTACCCTCAAATCGGCACTCATATGTGTTGTGCTTTATCGTATTTATATCGAAGCGATAGGTGACCTAACGTGAAATCTCGAAAAGCGTGTGACGTACAAAAATGAAATTTGGCAACTACACTTTTAGCGAGAAGAACAATAAGAAATGAAGAGTGAACGCAACATTATGTACTACTTTCAGATGGCACGGGCATTTAGCCTGTGGTGGAAATTAAGTAACTGGAAAGAAAAAAAATGCTAGTTTTAGCGCAACACACTCATAGTGCATCATATTCATGTTGCACAAAAAAATCTTAGACAAATTTGTAATCTTCTTTAAGAGTCGATTAAAGCGGAAGCATCTCTTTAACGCCAGCACAGGCATTAATTGACTTCGCGTGCCCGCTCCACTTGCCACCTGGTCATGACCAGATGTCAGTTTAACTTCGCCACGTATACGGATGCAGGTGGTCACACCCCTGTAGTTTTTTTATTATTATTATTTCCGTCCCTACGGAATGCTATGTTACTTAAGAAATTACTATTTTTAATTATCGCGTTTTTCCTTCTACGTATACGAGAAGGCACGTGAAACAGTGAGTTCCTTAATGACGGTGAGTGATATTAATCGTGAGATTGTAGAGATAGTGAGGGTTCTGAGGATATGACGTCAGACGGCGGTCGATCGTCTCAAATCGCCCCACAGCCACATCCTCTGCTATCTAAGTGGACTCTGGTATTAGACAGGTAAAAAAAAACATATTTGTCCTTCTCGAATAATTGATAGAATCAGGCGTTACTTTGCGGAAATCCATGACATGCATGAGAAACTAAAACTACTTTGCTTTTTTCAATCGCGGATTAAAGAAAAAGTCGTTTAGTTTCTCATGCTTCCCGAATAGTAAAAATGATTGTAAATAGTTTGTTTTGTTAATTTCTTCGGAATTTCCAAGGTACGTAAAACATTTATGTTTTCAAGCGTCTATAGCTTGTGCCAGAAAGTGGGTGCGGTAATAATTCAATATTTGTCGTCCTATAATTTAGAAAAAGAAATTGTGTGTGTCAGCTCCGACGACTAGAGTTTACTTTCCCTCATTACTCCTCCATCGCTCTCATAACCATTTTCTTTCCTACTCCCCAAGCAGGGAGGGCAGTAATCATAGAAAAAATGCTAAGGAGAAAACATTTTCATATCTCAGTCACAGGTACTGGAAATCAGCATAGCAGTCCTGCACACACAGTACATGTAACGTTTGTTACCATGGATACAATTGAAGGAAAAATAATAATTGTGCAGGTGGTGTTATGAGTGGCAATTCAGGAACTCATGCATCAACAGTAATTGCAGCTGTACTGAGAGGAGAACACAAGCGAGGAAGACCAGAGACAAAAATTTATTAAACAAAAAAAAAAGAAAGCTCGATTCCTGAGTTATTAGTGAAAATTTTAATGGACCGAGTTTTCCATTTATGAATCGCTTCTGAAACGAAATGAAGTCGGACCATTTTTGAAACGAATGATTAAGGGCGATGATAAATGAATCGTGTACTACAATAATGTGCGATGAACCCGTAGCAGCTTTGCAAACAGTTACAAAGCCCGTTTTGACTTGAAGGAAGGTAATGCTGAGTATTTTGGAAGGAATTGTTTATCATGAGCTATGCTTTAGATATTTGGACTTAGAAACCGATAAGGATGTCTGACCAGGTGGACAAAAGAGACTAAATTATGACTGCTCACTAGCGCCATAACGTCAATGTCAAAAAACTGTCAAACAATGTTTGTCATACTCTAGCTGTGCTATATTTTTAATCGTTTTTTCTGTGTGCAAATGACCAAAATCACAATTATAGATTTTGTGACAGTATCATTATATTGTGAGTGTCAAATGACATATAACCGGGCAGGAAATAAATGTCTCCGACTGTACACATGTCATAAATAAGAAAAGAACTGTGACGGTCGGCAATGAGCAACAGCTGTTCTTCTAACCATTACGCAAGTCTAATCTATAGAGTCAATTTCAACGCATTTCCCTTTAAAAGAACATAGCATCCCTTCATGGTCGCTGAAGTATGTCGGCACGACTGAAAAGTCAATGTCATAATGACTGGATTTCAAATAGAAATGATCAATTAATGTCCCCCTCTCAGTGGTGGGAGATGTGACATATTGAACATAACCTCTTTCTACCATAAAATTGCAAATTCTGACCCTCATTCACGTCTGAGTGGAAGACTGATGGGACAGACTGGTCTTTGAGTCTTACGAGAGAGATACATTTGAATACGACACAAATGAAGATTTAAAGTGTAGTGGCCGTTTGTTCTGTGCTGCACTTCCTCATGCGCCTCACATACTTTTGGATTAGAGGACTCGCAGCCGGCCAATGATTAATGCCTTCATTAATTTCACAGGGCTTTCGTTTCAGGAGAGCCACAACTCTGTTTCAGCGTTGGGGTTTGCGATTTCGTGCGCGAGCCCTCTTAGACGCACCGCCCATTCTTCTATACTTTCTTGTTGCGTGATTATTGCATCATAAAACTTCGCTCTATCAACAAAAGTTGATCTTTTAGGCTGAAAATGGTCATTTAACTTGCCAACTAGCTCCTTAAACCCCACTTTGTCCAATTCCTTAGGATGGATCAGGTTACTCGCCAGACGGTATGTGTCATCTGATAGGTGCGTTAACAATAATGCGCACTTATTCTCTTCTTCTACTTTATTCAATTTGATAAATTGAATTAACAATTTTGGAGTGGATTGGTTGGGTTTGCTTTATTATAATTATTTGTTATTCATCTTATCCCGGTAAGGTTAAGAAACTTGAAAGAGAGATGAAAAAATTAAAAAGAAATCAGACGGGAGGAATAGAAATGTCGAAAATTATATCAGCTCTTATAGGTAAAAAATGCAGAATAAAGACAGATAATATTATGCTTTTTAATGGTAATAATGAACAGCGGTGTATAGTCTTAGATGTTGACGATGAATGGATTAAAATAGAGTATATGGATAAAAAATAAGCGCGTATTGAATTGGAATCTGCACTCGATAAATTATTTTTTCAAGTCAAAGTGTCCACTTCTCTGCTCCTATTGTTCTCTCTGCTTTAGTCGGGAGTGTGTGCCCTTAGTGGTCCATGTAGGATAAGGCTAGAGACATTCAGGCCAATCAGGGAGCAAATGAGGCTTGAAGCAGTGAGCGAGCCCTGGGCCACCGCTGAGCACTGGCCACAGTGCACTGGTGATCACAGGCAGAGCTGCAGGAGAGGACGGGCTGCTGTGCTACAATATTAATCATTGGAGATTTGTGGACGTGTTTATTAAGCCCATCATTTGTACCCTGGGCTGCACTGGCAGATCTCAGTATGGACGCTCCTCTTGTGAACAGGGATGAGAAGGAGACGCAGGGAGAGGAAATAAAGGTCCTAGGAGTTTGGCACCGGCTCCACGGAGGCTGAGACAGATGGCATGAAGTCTGCAGCACTCTGGCGTGGCTCGCGTGGTGTTAAAATGCTCCTCTCTCACATTCCAACAAATCCAACCAGGAGGCTGGGGAGTCAACTGGGTGGACGCAAACGCAATTTTGAATGATTTTCAAGCAGGGTTTCGCCCTGGCTATTCGACTGTAGACCACATTTTTAGTTTGTTTATCATAGTCCATTTAACACTGGCAAAAAAACGTCGTAAAGTTTATGCATTCTTTGTAGACTTTAAAGCGGCATTTGATTGCATAGAAAGGGAGGCTCTATTTTTTAAGTTATCTAATCTCGATTTGTCTAAGAAATTCCTTAGAATTCTAAAAAGCTTATATACGAAGACTAAATCAACGGTCGGCGGTGGGGTTTGAACCGGGTACCTTGCGGATTTCAGTCCATACCTTATACCGTTGAGCTATTGAGGCTCTTAAATTAATCAAACCTAACAAGTGTGCTCTATGCCTACATCACATCTCCACTCGTAACTTAGTTGGAAGGGAGACAGATTTATTACTTAGGCATAACTAAAAAGCATTCATTTTTTATTTAAAAAAAAAGAGGGCAATCCACCTGATGTCAAATGGTGACCACTTAGGCACATTGCCCAAGGACTGTATGTGAATGAATATTAAATTTTTTTGTTAATAATTCTTAATTAAATTAAAGAAAAATGGGTACTTATGCTTTTTGTTTATTTTTCCCAAAAATTCATATTTTTTGTAGTTGTTCACTCTCTAATGAGTGATATTCCTACGGCCCCCCGCTGACATTCCGCTCGAAACGTAATCCGTTATGGATAGGTTACAAAAAAATATTAGCCTCCACTAACGGAATATAACTCATTAGAGTACAAATAACTTCACAATGAAAAAAAATATGCATTTTCGGCAAAGTAACTGAACTGCAAAATTACTGAAAAATGTAAAAAATATATCATGAGGTGTGGAATTCCGAGGAATTGTTCGACCTAATACCGGCAGCTGCATTCCACAACAGGACATCTCGTCAAAATTTGAAATTCTACCCTCATCACCTCGATGTCCTAAAGTCTACAACCGTGCGATTCTCTAGAAACTTCTTACCTCGCACAATTCCCCTGTGGAATCAGTTGCCAGCTTCGGTATTTACGAACGGATACGACTTAGGGACCTTCAAGAAAAGAGCGTACTCATGTCTGAAAGGTCGGCAACGCATCTGCGAGCCCTTCGATGTTGCAGTTGTACATAGCCCTCGGTAGTCACTTAGCTGAGTGCCGGATGCCTTGTTGATGCGTTTGCCCCTTGGTATACATATATAAGAAAAGTATCATAAAGAGTTATTGAGAATTATTTGTAGGTAAAGTTTTAAAAAATTAAAAAGTAAATGGCCTCAATAGCTCAACGACAGAAGGGATAGACTAACATCTACAAGGTTCTCAGTTCAAACATTAACGCCATTGGGGTATTGTGGCACCTACTTCCACAAATTTTTAATTTAATCTTAATAGGAGGGAATATTGAATACTAGACATACCAAAAAATATTCCCAATAAAATTAAAAAAAAAAAAGGTTTGAGTAGGTATATTTAAATTACGAAAGAATATTCACAAATAATGTAGGTAAGATAGGTATTCCATAACAAATCCTACATAAAGAGGGATTTGTGAGCGAAAGCGTTTTAAAAATGCAAGAAGGTAAAGATTAGCGAGAGGAAATTTTATGAACAATATCTGAGAAAGTAAATTTTTCCTTTGCAAATTAGGTTGCACAACCATAGGAGGCCCGGGGAGAATTTAATATTTCCAGAGTGTTCATAAAACGAAATAAGTTGTTATAAACGACTTCAAAACTCTATTTTATAATGTAAACACACTTAACGCAATGTATAAGGCATGAAGATGCGCATATTGCTTTTGAAAGTAACCATCGAGTTAGCATATTCGTTTAATCTGTGATTTAATGATAAAATATTAAATTAGTGTCGTAAATAAACTATAATACAACGTACTACCCGTTTTCTGCTACTCCGTATGTGTAAAATAAACGAGGGAGAGTTTTTAGACCTTCATCCTCACATCGTTGTCCTCATTTCTGAGGGTGCTGATCCCCCTGCTGGATTAGTCTAGCGTTGACGATATCTCGCCATTTCTTACGGTTTTTAGCTGTATGCAGAGCTTGATGAAATCTAGTACGAAAAGAGGTGTGTATTTGGTCTGATCATGTCGTTTTCCTACGACCTCTTAGGCGTTTACCGTCGACCTTGCCAGTAACCATGAGATGCTCTAGGTTATAGCCGTCTTTCCTTGCAATCTGACCAAAGAACTCCAGTACTTTGCGGTACTGTGCGACTCCAGTACTTTTAGGCGTTAATCCTGTTATGTATAAATGTGTATATTGTTAGCGATATTGTTAGTTATGAACAAGAAATAAAAAGTTGTACATTTGAACGCATCATAACCACTCTTATCTATACATAATATAGTCCATAATTAGAGTATCTGATGATAAACAAGTAATTACGTTTAAGAACAGATACGACAAAAAAGGTTTGCGACCAATAACAAAATACATAACTTTCCTTACATAAATTATTAAATCTAATTTGAGTAAATGACATCAAATGCACAAAAAAATACATACGATTATTTCGCAAACCCAATAATAAGTACTTAATATTTGAAAGCATAATTTTTTTGTTGAACACTCAAATGGAAGTGACCTCAAAAGGACACCTATGTACAACTGGAACGTCTGAGGCTTATAAACAATACGCCTATGTACAAAACACATTCGATTATTCCGCAGACCCAATATTCAGTCGGTAATATTTCAAAGCATAATTATTTGTTAAGCGCCCAAGTGGAAGTGACTTCAAAAGGACACTTATGTACTACTGGAACATCTGGGGCTTATAAACAATGGGTCTTTGTACATTAAGTGCACAGAAAAACACATTCGATTATACCGCAAACCCAATATTCAGTAGGTAATATTTCAAAGCATAATAATTTGTTGAACAAGAGGACACCTATTTACCACTGGAACGTCTGGGGCTTATAAACTATGGGCCTATGTACATTAAGTGCACAGAAAAACGCATTCCATTATTCCGCAAACCCAATATTCCGTAGGTAATATTTGAAAGCATAATTATTTGTTCAACAAAAGGACACCTATGAACCACTGGAACGTCTGGGGCTTATAAACAATGGACCTATGTACATTAAGTGCACAGAAAAACACATTCGATTATTCCGCAAACCCAATATTCAGTAGGTAATATTTCAAAGCATAATAATTTGTTGAACAAAAGGACACCTATGAACCACTGGAACGTCTGGGGCTTATAAACAATGGACCTATGTACATTAAGTGCACAGAAATTTCGTTTGCAGGTTTGATTAAAACGTTGGACAATATTATTGGTTTTCCCGTGTTAAATTCTGTTGCAGTCTCAGTCACAATATAATTTTGTTGATTTTGTAAATCAGTATTCTTGTTCAGGAAGAAACCATCATTTCGTAACTTATCAATTTCTTGAGTAGATTTAGCAAGAGGTACAACAAAATTTGTATTATTAGGGGGTAATGAATAAAATCCTAAATGTTTTCCATGAGGACACAAAATAGCTTCCTGAAGACATGAGCTTTCAAAATTTCTCAACTGCGCCCTGATTTTGTATGACAAATTGATTCATGTAATAAGTTATTGGCTTGTTATATGCTACAACTAGCACATTAAATTCCTTTACCTTTTGGTTTGACATCAAAATCAGATTCACTTCGCGTCATTTAAGGTTCACCCAGATCTATAGTTGCTGTCTCTAAAACATGTCACAAAATTTCAGAATTTAATGTTTTGGACCTTTTTTGTCTCCAAAATTTCCCTTTTTTCTTCTCTCTCAACACTTTTTAACACTAAAATTTGGCCAATGACAAGAAGGAAGTCGGATAAGAGTGGACTCTTAAGTAATCGGCTTTGGAGGAGAGGTAACTTCCTGCGGAGGATGAGCCTCCAGATCACATCTTCCTTCCTTCCATAAGCTCCGAGGCTTCTCCAGCAAACCTTTCTCCAGAATATAAACAGCTATATCTGCAATAAGTCAACTCCTCTCTTCTCTGCTATATTGGAAATATATCGACATTTGTTTGACAGCTCAACAAATCGACAAGACATAAAAAAGTAAAAATAAAAGAATCGCTCTAGGTTTACTTTTTGTGCAGGTGCTATAGTAAGTGGCATTAGGTGTCAGTAGCTCTGGGACAGACCTCACAGAAATAAACAGACGACACTAAACCACCTCCAACATAAAGTCAGACGCAGTTTGAAGGCGTCCTGAAAGTGTGTTGCTGCTTATGAGAGAAACACATGACTTGAGGCAGTAACATTGTGCTTAGGGGACGGGAAACTTGTCTTTTTCTTCTAGAAAAATACTCTTTTCTCAAAACTATATTTGTAACTTTGTTACATCTGGAAGGGTTTCCCAGAACAAAATGGTTTCCCGCTTCCGTTTCCTTCCGAGAAATAGAAATGTAGCCACTATTTCTATCCATAAACTCTTAACCTTGGGAACTAATGAATGAACAAGAATAGATTTATAGTAAGCTCTTTTATTGAACATAGTTGCTACATATAATTAATCATCTAAAGACCTTGTATCTTTTAAATAAAAAATAACGTGCCTTTGTATGTATATTATTTTTTTCCCACTGTCATAATCTCTCTACTACATAAAATCAAAACATCGGTTTTTTAGTATTCGAAAGCCCCATACTTCCGCGGCATCTTCACATTGAAATGTAATAAATATTATATTGTAACACATATGATTCGAATACTAGTGAATTATTTTTACGCTGTAATATAATTCGATAGCTACGGTATTCGGGCTCGTAGTACACTATATTCTAAATTAAAAATGCCAATTATCATATACAGAAAGTACACATATCTTTTAAATTTCCTAAGAGTAAATAGCATATGCGAAGTACTAAGGAGCGAGTCACACGCCAGAGGATAGCCCCCAAACCCCCCAACAACCACAGGTTTTACAGCTCGCAAAATACGATAAGATTGCCACGCGCCTAAAGATAAATTAACAAAAGTTTTCAACAAAGCTTTTATGCTTTTACCCTTAATAGTTGCCGAGCGTACCACGTGGATAGTCGCTTTTTCTAGGTCATGCACCAGTTTCAAAGCACGCTTGTCGGTTATGATATGGACTTCATAACCCTTTTCTAACAATAAAGAAGCTAGCGCTTTCGCCGGAAATAAATGCCCACCCGCCAGAACAGTTTCAGTGTCTGGCACATGGTTCTGTTGTATCTGTCCTCCTGTAGAACTGCCTGTGCTCAGTGGGGGGCTGATTTAGATACGGACTCTGCATTGAGCCCTTTCTGAGCCTTTTTGGGTTCAGGTGTGTTGGTGGCTCCAGGACCTAATGCAGAGGAGTGCTGTGGGCCCTGCTTGCCGGCTTTGGTCCCTCTCCCAGCTGCAGCAGGGCTGTGCCCCATAAATGTCTGGGACACAAGAAAATCATTGGCTTTAAACTGAAAGACGTGATAATCTACAAAGAATTAGAGGAATATAAACAGTTAAAACAAATTCTCAAACGGAACGAAAACAGAAATGATCAATGATGAAAATAAGTATGTTCATCCCGCGAACTAAACGAACTTGACCTTACCGAGTACACCCGTCTGCCTCGCCCTTCAGTAAAAAATCTGTTGCCAGAAGCCATCTCTTCATTTATACCTTCGTAAATATTCACTAACATACCCTAAGTGCCTTGTTGACTAGTCCCTTTTCAGTTTTCCCAGTCTTAAACACAACGAGCCTTTCACAGTTGCAGCTCTAAATCATGCAGTGTGTCTTACCCAAGTTGAGAGTCGGTCTTGTTGGGTCTTTCCTCTGCTCTCAGGGATGTGCTTGTCTTGATGACCCTCCATGTCCACAGCTCTTATTAAGGCGCCTCTTATCAAGCGCCTCGTGCGTCTGTGCGGTCCGCACGAGCGTAAATGCACGCGCTGTTCCCGCTGCTGACTTCTGCTTTAGTGAATGGAGATGATGCCTTTAGGGACACGACCTCCGCAGGGAACAGGAAAGCTACCACTGATTCGGAAGAGTCGAGCCACGAGAAGAATCAGCAAGAAACTCGTTAGCCACTCTTTTAAAAATAAGTTTTTCACATTTTTGCCTGTTAACTATTTAGTATACACGTGCATTCGGTTTCAAGGCAACAAAAACCGAATGCATAAACATATCCATGTATGTATATACATATGTGTATATATAAACATATATTGGGTATTATTTTTTAACTTTAAAAGGTCCACGCATTTCTGAGAAAAAGGGTCTTAACACACAGACAAATAGACAGACACAGAGACAACGAAGTGATCCTATGTAAGGGTTACTTTTTTAGGTTCGGAACCCTAAAAATTACATGATACAATAAAGATATTTTATCATTATTGGTATATTCTTTCCGGTCACATCCGTGTATATAATTAACTAAATAATTCATATATGTATATTTACAGAAATATTATACACATACACTCGTATCTACATACGCCTTATGCCGGAGCCAGACATAGCTTCATTTGAATGATCATTTCAATGATCATGTAGTCTGGCCGGAGACTGTATAACTTCACAAAGTTATGTAGTACTTTGTGGACTTCAAGAACAAAAATGTACAAACAATTTGAGCTATGTCTGGCTCCAGCATTACAGGTGTAGATATCGTTACATATCTATTATTAAAAATTGACAAACAAAGTTGACCGGTCAGCTCAATGGTTCCCACGTAAATTGTCGTAGTTCCAAATACCCAACTTCACAGTAGAACGTTACAAACATGTAAATTGAAGTAAACTTTTCATTTTTTAATATATTTTTGTATACAATTATACATTCAATAATACTGTAGACAAAACATATTAGGTAGTGACGATTATATTTCAATTTAGTACGTTTTAAGGCTCTGCTGTAAAGCTGTGAATTTGGGGTTATGACAATTTACGTGGGAGACATCGAGCTACCCGTATTGGAAACAGCGGCTCAACTCACCAGTCGGGTACAGACGCTTGACACTGCGGGCATTCAACTTTGTTGCCTTTCGCGTCTTTAGGTTTGCATCTTGTAAAAATCTCTATGGATATGTTTTCGAAAGTGTTTTGCTGAAAAAAGAAACATATATTTATTTATTTTTATTAATGTACCTAAAACTAATATATATATATATATATATACATAGGAAAACTTATCTCTAAAAGAGATCTCTTCCAGCTTTCCTGAAGTGTAGGATAAATAGTACTAAATATAAAGCGGTGCAGATACCAAAAGGGAAAAAGAAAAAAAAAAGAAGAACAATAAAAACATACTTATAAAGTTAAAATAAACAATAATAATACATATATAAAAAGAAAGTATAAACGATAAACATACTAAAGTGATGAAAGATAATATTGTTTTATTCTAGATTTAAAAGTGTAAAAAGAAGGGTTATCTTTAGTAATAGTGTCAGGAATAGAGTTCCAAAGTCGAGATGCAGTAACAGCAAAAGAGTTTGCAAAAAAGATAGTATTATTATACTTATTCTAAAACGGCTTTTAAACTCACGCATATGTTATATCGTGACGCGGTGTCGCGGCGGCAACTGTTCCCGACACCGCTTCGTAGCGAGCTCGTGAGGAAGGACCCCGGACGGGTTCGAAACTAGTCGGGTAATCCCGATATAACATACGCGTGAGTTTAAATGACTACCGACGCCCATGGACTGCTGCAACTCCGGAGGGCATTCCTGCCCGATCTTTGGTCCCGCACCCACGCCCGTTCCGTTCCCTTTCTCTTTCCCAATATTTTAATTTTCAACATTAGAATTAATCTAATAGGGTGGCGAAGTATTCTTAAAGTTTAGCAACACATTTCGCCCAATTTTCTTAATTTTTTTTTTACGTAAGAACCTTCTCCTGACAATGACAATGACCACATAAAAAGAATTATCGAAATCGGTCCAGCCGTTTACGCGTGATGCCGTAACCAAAAGAAATAGGGATTCATTTGTATATATAAAGACTAGCTGGTTCCCCAATCTATCTTGCGAGAACACTCTGACCTCCTTAATGTGACCAAATCGGAAAATTCGTTCTGTCCGATTTCTACTAAATATAAACTACCTATCAAATTGCGTCATTGTATATCCTGCGGTTTTTGAAATTTCTTGATAGGCCTTGATAGATATTGCCTTTCGCTTTTATATATCTACACTCTTTAACATAGACTGATCGATTACGTTTTAGGTCTCAAATGAGTGAATGATACAGGCACCTACCTTCTTTTCAAAAGCCTCTATTTGCCGTTATATTATTTTTTTTTCAATATGTCTAACCAACACTGAGATGCAGCTATTTTTGTCTCCATAACTAAAAATTTTACTTAAAAATGCAAATAAATAATAAAATATCATTCATCACAACATTCATTCATAATTCATCATAAATGACAAAACGTTTCTTGCGTCTTCCTAAAAATCACTCATTTTGGGTTAGCCCAGTTTATGATTAAACGTGCGATATATGTGTTATCATAGTTACATCCAAGGCTTCCAATTTGATCATCGCTTTCGAGCACATATCGAAGTTCCTACACTGCAGGGCGAGAGCTGCGACCGTGCACCAAACCTGGAATGGTTGTTTCGTCAAGCAGAACCTATTGTTTGACCACAAATCGGGCAAAAGAACCAAACCCACGACCCCCCGAGCGGAAGGCAAAATCACTGCCCGCTAACGGGCCAGTCAAACGACAACGTACATAAACTTCCGTTCGTCTGACCTGAATACACTACCGTAACATTCTTGACAGGCATTAGCCAGCTTACTCCCCAAGTTTAGCGACCTCAAAGTAGTTTTACTTCATAAATAAACTTAGCAGGTAGAAATAACTGGCCCGTTGGCGTAGTGGGTAATGTCCCCGCCTTCCGCTCCGGGGCTCGTGGCTTCGATTCTCACCTCCAGTCTGGGTGCCAATACAAAAGACAAAATACGTTACTGTTGGCAACACTGGTGCTTTATGATTGGTCGGCGCGCTTTTCTTCTGCTTCAGCCCATCGATTTAGAATATACAAACATTCTATGCTTGATATCCAGCTGCTAGGCAAACGTAGCAGTGCTAAATATTTTTTTGTTAGTATTGTTAACTATCTTATCCGTTAAAATGTGATTGTGGACTATGCACATCACTACCTGCCAGACCTCTAATTTAGTGGAGTATTTTGCTTATTTTGTATAGAACTATAGAAGAAATAGATTTTTGTATTTTATTAAAAGGAGTTATAAAAATTTTAAAAATGACATAAGAAACGAATATTGACAGATTGAAATACATATAGTTGATACAGACGGTTCAGAATATGAAACCATGGATGATTATATAGCGGCGTACGCACAAGAAAACTTAGAAAATTTAGAACCAACAAACCAACCATATGGAATATCTGACATTGAATATTTCAAACAACATGATAATAAATTAACAATTAATTCCTGGATTCTGACTAAATTTGCGACAAAAAAGTGTATAAAGCATTATGTTGGAAAAGTTATATCAATCAAAAATAAAGTTCCTGAAGTAAAATTTGCGAGAAACTTACAGCGCCTACACTCCTCTCTCCCGACCTCCTGAGAAGAGAAAGCTCACCTGCAGTAAACCTTGGCCGTAATGTGTGTGAAACTGCGTGATTGCTGACTCACTTCTCGCCCGAGTGCGTCCATGGAAACCCGAGCCGCCTGTTGGGCTATCGCGTTCCCGCCCGAGCGTCCGCGAGCTCCGTGGATCACATGTGAGGTAGCCGCTAAACGCCGTCTTTAACCTTTAGGCCCAGGTTCAGTTCTCTAATGAGCTTTCCACTGTCTCCGGCAGGGGTCGCATTTATGCGACCCGAGATAAGATGGAGCGCGATATCCGTAGGGGCCGCATTAATGCGGCCCGGGGTGGATTGGGCGCGATGTGGCTAGGGCGACATAAATGGCGCCCCTGTGGTGGCATTTGTATGGATCAGGTGCGCGATGTGGCCAGGGCGCCATAAGTGGTGCCCCTGTGGTGGCATTTGTATGGATCAGGTGCGCGGTGTGGCCAGGGCGCCATAAATGGCGCCCTGTGGTGGCGTTTGTAGGGGCCGCATTTATGCGCCAGTTTGTTGTCAAGAGTTACACCAAGATATTTTACCTCAACTCAGACTCAACTGAATGCCATTTAAAGTTGGTAACCTAATTGCCACTTTCTTCTTACTAATGAATGCTAATATATTCACTTTATTTGGATTGATGTTCAGACCATTGACTTTGACACCAGTAGCTGTTTTTATTAGGTCAGAGAGTATGCAGAGATGCCTGCCTCTGATCAGTACAACGTCATCAGTGTATCCCTGTGCATAAAAGCCTGCATTAGTTATGACTGTCAGAATATTGTATGCAAGCATTGTACATCTATTTGTTTTGAGTGCTACTATGGCTTCAGGGGAGTCCCTATAAACACGACAACTTGTATTCAAATTCTCCTTTGTGTACTTGTAATACAGTTTGAAAAAAATACTATAACTAATTTACAAGTGCACTGTTAGAGACAAATAAAAAGTGGCATGTTTTGCAGGCTGAGGATGCGATGTCAGGTCCTCTTAAGTACAGCTGGCTCTGCTGTGCGCGACGTGGGTGCATTCTGCTGTGAAATGGGAGAAAGTCAACGAAGTGGAATGATAGATAATGAACTCACTTACTTAGGACTTTAAGTTAAATTTAGCTTGTTCGAATACCAGCTTAGTAAATAATACTCTGGGTCAGATAGTAGCTTCAGCGTTTTGACAAGTTTTGATTCCTAGAAGTTATTGAAACAGTTACAACTTATGTACCAATTGATCATTTGCATATAGATGTTTGAAGAACTAGAAGTAATTCTTCTAACTACTTGCGTTTTAGCTTGTTTTAATCTTTTATATATAGCTGGCAAACGATTGAGTCATATGCCTGTTTAAAGTCTATGAATAGCATATGTAGACTGAGGTTTTGTTCATAACTGTTGTGCTGTATTATTTTCCATCTAAATATTTGATCAACTGTCGATCTCCTTCTATAAAATCTTCTTGATATTTGGCTATTATTTCATTTTCGTACTTCTTTAATCTTTTCCGTATAAATATTGCTAATATCTTGTATACCACATCTAACAAGGCTATGCCTCTATGGTTTTTGCATAGAGCATCTCTTTTCTTTAGGGATCTGACAAATTTTTCTATTTGTACTCAACATTGTTCAGTACATGCTAAGAGTAGTTTTAGCAAAGGAGAGGATTAAAAACCAAATTTGGCTTTCCAAAAATTAATTTTAGGAAGATTATGTATTATTTAATTCCGATCAGAAATCTTTATATGATAATACATAGACAACCTTTATAATGTAAACGGCAATCTTTATGCCCAAGATCGGGGATCGCAGCCCGGCAGGTTCCCCAGGATTTTTAAAATGGAGTAAAAAATCATTGATTACGCCATCATTAGAAAATGGCAATATACAAAAACAATTTTGGCATAAGAATGATGATAACTATGTTATGGAAATATTTTACAAAAATGGTAATATTGAACAAAGATATTGGGTAAAAAACCAATCACAAAGAGACAATAATTCTGCATTAATAAAGTTTCATAAAAATAGTAATACGTACAAATAATATTGGTCAAAAGAAGAAAAACAATCCAACGATAGTGAATGTACTGGAGAAGAGTTTTATGAAAATGGAAACATTAAGAAAAGATGTTGGTATAAAGAACTATTGTCACTCCCCATATACCATCCGTGACAGTAGTATCTGCATCCTTTTTCTCCTTTCCTCTACCTCCTCCTTTTCTCTACCTCCTCCATCTACCTTCATATCTTTATACTCCATCCCTTCCTTTATTCCTATCTATTTATCCAATTAGAGGTAGCGCCACGCTTGCAGTACTTTTGGCCTGCAACCGAATTGGGTCGGCACGTCCGGGTACCAGTACCTGTTTTACACATAGGATCGGCGTGAAGTGCGGCGATACTGTCATGTCAAGTGATGGTATTGTTATCGAGTTTCGTTCAGTTTGTGAGAGTTCCCGGTGACCTAAACCGCTTTTTAAGGGTCGTCAACGCATCTGCGAGGTGCTGACGTCCATAGACGTTAGTAGGCACTCAGTAGATGAATCGCCTGCTCGTTTGCTCCTTTTAATATATAACAAATGCTATCCTTTATCTATAAACTTTGTCAATTACATTAAATATAGAAAATTGGCAGCAGATTTTAAGCCAGCTTTATATCATGTCTTAAAAAGACAGGTTGAGCTGGAAAATTATGAGAGCTCTGAATCAATGCTCCGTCTATTAGATCTGAGATTACAAAATGAAACCGTTTGCGGAAGCCATTTCTTTGCGAGTTAAATGGTCAGTATGAAAAGAGACAAATTCTCATTAAAGATGGTTGCGATATTGAACAGAGAAGAAGTGTTATAAAAGAATAAACTGGGGTAGCTTTTAGGATTCTGCAATTAAACCTACAGTATTTACAAACGCTGTGCTATTGAGATTAATCTTTGTTTTTCTAATCAAGTCATCACCCAGAACAGTGTAAAAACCCAAATTCACAAAATACATTTGATTTGATTTGATGTGAGACTTAAACTTAAAATCTTTAATGTTATTTTTAACTTCAAACTAAAATTGTATTGTGACTGTTATTAAATTAGTATTTTCATGTTTCCATTGCTTAGTATATTGCTAAAGTTTTAATTAGTGTCAAAGGTAAACTTTATATTGCATGCTTATAAGCGGAATTTGGATGTACTTTTTAGCTTTAAGACCTTGTGTAACCCAAGTTTGCAATAAATAAATATGAATTTGATCACAAGGAACAACGCAGACACAATGAAAATAACGGCCGTTCTAAAATACAGTTAAAACATTTATCTAACGGCGATGTGAGGGGTTCACGCAAAAGTTGAAGTAACCCATGGAGGCCGTTTATTTAAGCATAAGTTGTTATTAGAGGAAATACGGCAAGAATGTGTTAAATTGGAGTGCCCCTTTGATAATAATGCTTTGAATAATATAACGTCTATAACTTCAATACGTAGAAACATAAGCAGCTAGTTAAACTATATAACCAGATATAACGCACTTTACTTTTACACGCACGACATACGTACAAAGAGTGCGGTGTTCAATATCCAAATCTACCTGAAAAGCGTGTCGTTTCGTCGTGACATGGAAATTCAATTTGCCGTCACAATACTGTATGCCGTCACAGCATACTAGATTGAAACCTAACCCAATTGATTCGTTCGATTGCTGACGAGAGAACGAATGTCATAAGTAAATTCTACACTAAACTTAATATTAAATTCGAGTCTCTATAGAATTATTCCCACGCACCTGATTGATGTGCATAAGCGCAGTGTGTCAAGTACCATGAAATTACAACACACCTAAATGTGTGCGTGTGACATTCACCGTCAACTACCGATTTATCACTACACTCGACTACAGTCCACTAGATTCAACTGGGCCCGACAAGACTCGACTACAATCGACTACACTAAACTTGACTCGACTAAAAGACTAGAGTCAAACTGGCTTCAACTTGGCTAGAAGAATGGACGTAGATTCGTTGGTGCAATGTTGATACGATATCGGTGCAATGTTGATGCAATGTGGATGCAATGTTGATGCAATGTTGATGCAATGTTGATGCAATGTTGATGCAATGTCGATGCAATGTCGATGCAATGTTGATGCAATGTTGATGCAATGTTGATGCAATGTTTACCTAGTACCGAAACCACAACAATCAAGTACCAGGTGTCCCTAAGACCCAAGTAGTCATCATTGATGACTGATGTCTAGCAGCAGTATGTGTTGAGTACGATAACGCCACTTGTTCTTGTTTTTATATTGTTAAGGTAATTTCTCGCCGCGTCATAAATTATGATGGACCCGTTTTTGCAATGCCCCTCGTACACACATTATTCAAATTTGATGTACTAACCGACGTGGAGTTTGGTTACATCTGTTACCAGATGAATGGCTTACGTGACCTCACCAAATAATTTACCGTAAAATGTTTAATACCATTTTTATTAAAAAAATAGCCGTTAAACGCATCTTTGAAAGCGTTAAATTACTGAGTTCTTGTCTATATTGTCTATTCAATTTTAAGGAATTACATCATCATCAAATTATGATGATGATATAATGGGGCCATCAAAGTTATACTAGCCGTTTCGAATATAAGCCGTAGCAAACAAATAGACAGGCTTAAATTATATACGAAAGATTAATTCTCTCAGTGCATTGAGCAGAACGGTAGATGTGATTTTTTTTTCAAAAAATAATTAAAATATCTTTAAATGTGCCGCTGCAAATTAAAAAATGATTTATTCCTTATTATTATTGCAACTGTGGGAAGGCACACCAAGGTGGAAAACTTTTCGGCGAGGAATGAAAGGTGGGAGCGAATGTTGATATGCTCACCGCAAAGGAAGATCGAGGCCGGGTTTGTTGAAGCCGCCCAGGGCGGCCGCGCCTCGCCCACAATAGTTTGTCGGAAGATCTATATATAGTAATCGTATGTAGAAACTTCGCTAGCGTGAGTTAGTTTGTATAGAGACTTTCAGTGTTTGTACTGCAGTCGTCGTCATCCGTACAGCGCCATCTAGTTTGCTTTGGTGTAACCTTGTCCACTCGACATCATTACCATCTTGTTATGTAGCGGCCGCTATACAACCCTGTATATTCCATACAGCATTGGATATAGAGCACCTTTTATTAATTATACAATATTACAAATAATGATTTAATGATGAAATATTTTTATTGTCACACAAAACCAAGCAATTAATTGCTCCAATCCTAAGTAATCTTTACTTTAGACCTCAGTATATTTAACAACTACTATGCCACAAACTTTGTCCTATTAAGTTAAGTGTATTATAATTACTTAGTAACTACTTTGGAACCCTTACTCACTCTCTTACACATTCATCACGTCAACAAAACATAACAATTAATAATCAATATTTAATTCAGACTGATTCACATTATTTGAGCTCTTTGCAAGTTCTCACTGAAGACGGAAAGAAAATTTCCCCAGGTACACGTCAATTAACACATAAGAACCACAAATGAGCAGTCTGGCAGCCCACCCATACAGAGCAGGAAAAACTGCACTGTTAGGGGAATGATATTTAAAATAGCCCTTTGGGGCAAAGCATCCTTGCAAAGGATGCAAATTTTAGTCATTCAAAATGTTTCATTTAAAAAAGTATCTTAATGAAAGTAAGTAAAACAAATCATACACCTCATTAACAGTGGCCCAGTGGCTGTGACTGTCGTGTGACCCTCACTAATGCTCCACAATGTTCACACTCAGATATGGAATGGAGGATTTGTGTTTATTCTGCATAGATGAGTAAAACTGAGCTGTGGGGAGAGAGGGAGGTGCCATTCTGCTCTGTAATGGTATGGTCCGGCCTCGTCATTAGTAAAGCCATTATGTTCCTCTGTTTAGGGGAAATATCATGCAAAATTCATTTTATAGAGCTTTAGACCTTGTTATAACGTTGTTTCCTCATAATAAATCCCCTTACATATATATCCGTTCTCTTAAGCTGCCGATATGGAATTATGCAATGTTAACATTTATATCCTGAGCACTTAAAACTTCTTGCAGCATCTGCTATCAAATGATTATGGAACCATTTAATAACCATTATGCAATTTTTCAGGGTTAAGCAGAATGTGGAAATCAACTCCAAGGCGTCACTAGGAATTCCTATTTCACAGTATTATTTTATCGAGAAACCATATTTTCATTCCTTTTGAAAATGGAAAACCTTCTTACACCCAGTTATCTACTGCTACAACTGGTTTTATTGCTCTTTGGTACTTAAAAGTGAAAGACTGATGAAGACAGGCCTCCCCACCCTCGCCTGTTTGAGGATGGCTCACAGGCCACAAGGAGCTGTGTTAAGATCACCAATTACTCAGCATTCACACTCACTGACTCCTAACGAATGCAACTGATAGCATTTGCCATCTATAACATAACATCACTCCCCAACAGCCCCAGGCAGCCATGTACTGGCCTGTAACTAACACAGACCTGCACCAACCCACATAAAATATATGCAAGAGTCTCCGACATACTTTAATAAACATTTTCAAACTTTAACAGCATCTAGTGGACAATCCATACAAAGCAACTTTGTATGGAGATAAGTTCGGTCAAAAGGGCATATTGAATTTGAATTCTCGTATTCCATTGTATACGTCTTTTCTGGACTTCCTAAATAAGACAGAATAAGATAATTGTTCGAGTCAAATTTCATATACTACTAAACTTATACTAAACATCATACTAAGATCAGTTGAAAAGTTCGCGCTATCAGGAGGAGCCATTTCAAGATTCTGCGGTGCGGAGTGTGCCCCCTCGCACTGCTGCGGCACGGGATGTGACGTATCGGGATTCTGCGGTGCGGGATTTGGCGCAGCCGCTGTCGGTTTAACACCGAGTTCCCGGGAAACCTCCTCCATGACTTTTTCAATCATCTGCTGTTTCATCTGTTACCTCCATAATTTCTATTATTCATTATCCACCTATCATACAGGCGAATCCTTCTGCTTCTACCACCTGTTTTAATTGTTCCTGTTCCTCAGTGAACCAGTGGTGGCAAGCTACATTTGCACAGTTTGCACAACACTCGCAATTTTACTAGCAATTTCAAAATGGAGATACTGCTATTTGATTTGCTGCACATGCAAAACACATTGTTCTAACAGCATTTAGGCTCTTGTACTGTATGACTTCTCCTTCCTTCTATAAATGTAATGTTGATCTGGCTCTTCACACAATTTTACACTAGATTCTACACATCTTGGCATTTGGAGAAGGAGCACCAGCCTCAAAACCACCTCTGCACTCTCCATTCTCGATGTTCGATTATGTCAATAAACAATCATAAACCACTCTCTTACGCAACTACCAACGAAATTACCCCTCATGTATACTATTCAAACATAGGTGAGGTCCCGACTACCTGATAAACCTGTTTCTTTATTGCTTGGTTACTGTATACTAGGCTCGTTTGTCGTTCCCCGTATGTCAGATTAAGTTTTTGCATACCATAGGACGGTTTAATTCCAAATATTGCCCACCTAACAAATTGAAAAGGCACAGATTCATTCCCGCCTATTGGGGATATACGAATGATAAATCTTAGAACAAAGATAGAAAATCGATTAACAATTAAATCGATTTATCGAATAAAATCGTTTTCTGTCGAATAATTTAACGAATCGAACAGTGAGGTTATTTGAATGTTCTTTTTACATAAATATCTCTAAACACTAACGTTAATGCGTATACAAAAATATATTGTCATCCTTGTCCATTCCTTTTGAAAAATGGAGATAGCTCGATGTTTTTTTACATGTTTTCCGCTAATGAAAACGGTAACGGAGTATGTTTCCCGGGAATGTATTTGCATTAATGTTACCTTTTTATTACTTAGTCTTTATTTAAATAGTAGCTTCAAAGTACCAGTTATAATGTATTAAAGTTTAATCGATATTGTCGCAGTGTAATTTTGCTAGCAAGTCTAGCCCTAGTACTAATTAAAAACATGTAAGATACAATTTGGTTTACAATGTTATATTTTTAGATTTTTGTCTCGTATCTGATTAAATCACTCCTTCTACGTAATGATTATTTATTTACTCAAGTTTTCATAATTGCGTTAACATTTCAATGGCAAAAAGTAGACCGCTCTCTAATGGGTTGTTCTCTAGTAAATCTATGTGCTTTCTTATGAGAGAATTTAGTGTTATTAACAACCATCCCATTCGCTTCACACAAATTTAGAATTTTTTCTCCGTTATCGTTTTTCGTTTCTTCTCCATATTTTCCCAGTACTTCCGGGCATTGCATAACATCTTCTCCAATTCTGCCATTCAGATCTCCCATAATAAGCGGTGTCCCTTTAGCGTCGAGTTCTTTCCTGTAAATTATCGAAAAATCTCTTCAAAAATGGTTTCGGTATAAAATTTCGCACTCGAGTAAAACAAACAACAAGATAAGCGAGTAATTTAAACAGCTGAGGAAGTACGTCGGGGGACGCCATCGTGTGGGCAATACTTCAAGTCTCAAATGACGGGATCCATTTTGGAAGCACTTAACGCTTGATAAGCAAGCCGCCGAGACGAAAGCCTGTACTTAAAACCTCACGAAGTAGTGAGCAGTTGGATGCAGGTCCTAGTCGGTGTTCGAGATCACCACATACCATCATATCGCACTGTTTAAGTCAGTATCAGTTTCTGAATGACAGTCAATACTTGGCGTTTCGGCTGCTAATAGTAATTTTAATGTTTCTTTATGGTACGGATTGGTTTTCTTTCTTGGTATTTTTCTCATACCAGTTATGAGAGGGTCTGACGTCAGAAGGAGTCTATTTAAAACATCTAGGTTACATGCTTCTCGAGAAAATTTTCTTGAATAATTTAGCCTGTAATCTCTAAAATGTTTATTACGGGCTTCTGCAGCCTCCTCTGAGAGCTGCCCTTTGAGATAACCTATAACTGTTCAGTGTTATCAATTTGTTTTTTTGTTTTATTAAGTAACTTTGTTTCTAACAGACGTTTGCGTCCGTGCCTTTATTAACATTTACTTCATATAAGAAAGAATTTGGTTCACTGACAACGCCGATAAATGATATGACGAAACAATGAAAAGACGCGTTAAGTGGTTTCACTTTCCTATGGAATATTTTATATCTATACAAGTAAAGAATCTCATTCAATGAGACGTTTAATTTAGGAGTACCTACCTGTATTACAGGTCCTTTCAAAGGGTTACTTTGAATATTGCCATAAAAAAAGTTAATGAGAGACTTAATCAGGTATCCACCCCACAAACACACCAATCATTAAAAATGCCTAACCACCTCTAGCCAACTGAGGTTGGCTATCCTGTTTAAAGCACGGATTGATGAGAACAATGCATCTTCCTTTGTGCGGAAACTCCACCAACGGAGTGGAAGTAACATCATTTAAATGAAAATCGCACCAACATATCACCGCCGTCCCCTAATGTTCTGTTTTCGAAAACACCTCGAAAGTTTAAATAGTTTAAATGACATGAGTGATAGTTTAATAAAATAAATTGTGTTGAGTAGACAATTAAATAATTTTTAAATCAAGTTACCAATTAAACAATGTGATGATGATAAAAATCAAATTTGAAAAAAGGAGATTCGAAGATGGAACTACAATATTAGGTGACCCGTATTTATTGCTTTTGAGTATAGTTATTTTTTCTACAGTAATGCTTTTACTATTATTACTATATTTCTCAAATTAATGTCCCCTTTCCTGTGTAAAAGGCGCTAATAATATATTTTTTTTCTGTTGGTTTGATTTAAATCATATCAGTACCCATGAAGATACACAACACTAAGTCACATTTTTACAAAGGGAGCAAATGAAAGATTTTTTCCATGGTTTTTTCTTACTTATAAGTCCACGGGAGTTATTTTCCTAAAACCTATAGTGGATAATAAGTAAGATAAAAGCATTTTTTGTGTAAGATTGACGCAAAGATGGTTGTGTTGTACAAAATATAATTTTGTATTTTATTTATTGTTTTATAAATTTATCGAGAAACAAGATGTCAATTTCAGGGATGACAGTTTACTAACATTGACATCACCTTTTTAAGTAAAACTACGATGTTGTTTTTTTTTAAATTATCTATTACACCTCTAGTCGTCTACTACAACATCCACGGGAATGGATAAGTGGTACTATTGTTAGAGACAATGTGGCAGGTCATAATATCTTGCTCAACTCAGCCAATATGTACAAATTTAACTGATTACACATAAGGAAAAAGGAAATAGAAGGTTTTACGGGATAATTCCTGTCAAAAAAAATACCTGCCAACAAAGCCTGAATATTATGATTGCGTTTACTTAAGAGCTTAAAACTTTTACATCTCAAAAGTTCTAAAGATGGTACCTTAACTTCGATATTAATATAGAATCAATATCTGAAACTTTTCATAAAACTTCCAATTGCATACAAGTTCGTCTTCGTAAAAACAGTATTTTTTCGGCTATCTTGGTTCTTATTTCTTAGCTCTTACGTTGTAGTGAAACAGTCATCGAAAAATGTCTCACTGATTTTTTGTCCGAGGGTTTTTAAATTACGAAAAAGGGGGGGGGAACTGCACTATCCTGAATTTCATTCATACATTTGTCTACACCAACCAGGGCTATTCTGAATGGTTATTGGTCAATTCATCTAGTATTGCTACACTCATAGCATAACATTTGTCTACACCCGCGCCCTTGTGGAGATCGCCATTTTCTCTCATAAGACATGTTACTCTTTATATTCTATACTCCATAATTAGGGGTTCATATGTAAATAATCAGGTTACGATGGCGTAGCATGTCCTTAAATAGACAGAAGTGCCTAAACTTTTATTGAATATAAAAAGAGAACTCCAGTGATTACAATTTATATCTAAAAATACCATAGATATTGTCAGCATCTCTAATATTCTCATTCCTTCGTCAAATAAGTGTAGACCTTGTGCTATCTTATGCAATAATAGTTCAGCATGGTTAGGTTTGAATCTAATACTACAAGGACTTTAAACCGTCCTTCAACAGTTGAGCCATAGAGGGTAAATTAGCCATAGAAGGCCCTTTTTAAACAACATTTACCTGGCGATAGTATCAATGCAAAACTAATACGATCCGTCACACGGAGGGGCGACAATTGTGCGTGAATCGGACCGTGCTTCCGTTTCCTAATGTTACATGCGAGCCGTGTGAATATTTTTTTTCATCTGTGTAAAATATTAATGCTATTGCATACCTAACCTTGCCGTACTTGGTTTTATGATCTGATCTGCTCAGTAAATAAACGAGCAAACCATCAGCACATGTACACAAGTTCCTATACTGGTGAGCGAGGCCGGGGTGCTAAATTTGTAGTCACTGAAGCGTTTCGGGGGTTTATTTAATTACGTAGATTAGCTGCAAAAACGAAAAAAGGTTATCTTAAGGCAAAGTGATGTTTGAAGATGGTTTAAGCTACAATGCCTTGAGAAAATCGTCAGATTATATTTTTTCCGTAACGCTTAAAGCATCTCCTTTAAAAAATATATTTCAGTCCAATATTTCGAGGAGACGCTTTTTAAGAACTTTGGGGGGGTTAGACAAATTTTCTTACATCAATTCCTCAGATTATTGAAATATTAATTTATCTCCCTGCAATAAACTTACTTTATCTTAATCTGAAGCGCTCGAGCATTTATGAGGGCCCCATAACAAACCCCCTTATATTATGAGTTCATATATAATGAGGTGCATTAAAGGGTGCAATGATTCTCCCTATATGGTTGTATACTCCCTTTTGGGCACCCCTACCATACCCTTTTGCTGTACAAAAAGCTCTAGTTCTGTACTAAAGTTAAAATTCTGCACGTTTCGATGCATAATCTTGTATTTATCTTTGTCCGTAGAGGAAAGTTTTGAAAATACTGCTTTGTCGCTGTAGAACTAGAACTCTTTCCTACTGAGAAACAGGACTAGATAACACGCTAGGTAGTCCGTCTGATACCTAACACGGCGCTTCTTTCTGTCTTTTGATAGAATTTTTATATTAAATAAAAATTAAACTAAGGAATCGCTTGACAAAATCTGTTATACATATACCTTATATCTTATGATTGAAAAAATGAAGTTATGTATTCAGAATTCAGATAATTATAAGTAAAAGCTCATTTACATATTCTCGGTAACAGCAACGTCGCACATTTGCCGCAAATCAACGCGACGATGAAATTGCGCCGTAATCTAGTTATTAAGTTTTTACAAGCGCACACTCGGCTCTAATAGCATTCTTTACTTTCATGAAATATGTAACATTTCACATTATTAATATACAAAAGAAACAAAAGAGGGAGGGAGACTCTCCCTTTAGATTAAATCCAGGTCCAAACGAAGTATCTCAAGGCCCGAGGAATCCCTTTACGATGCGCATTAAGACACCAGCCGCCAGTTTCCTGGGTCTGTAAAAGAGTCAAGTTATTGTCTTTTAGTGAGTTTTTTAGGGTCCCTGCTGCTATACCCCTCGCTCTCGTTTCTATTGCATATAAATAACTCATACATTTATAATTTATTAATTTGTAGTGTAGTCAAAATTACTTACTCTAATTTCCATAAAGAAAGTAATAAATCTGAACTAGGCAACTAAACAATGTCCTCGTGGATTTTAAATTACCGCTAAGAAATAGTTAAGCAAATGTTCTTTAAAGTATCATAAATTTTTGACTAAGGTCAGTTAAAAAGTCTACGAATAACTTTATAACATTTTATGCTAACTGATAACTAATACACAGAGATCTGTCGGCACTAATGAATCCGTCATGCCTTTGTACTTATTTGTATTTTGTTTGACACCGACGCTCACTCGACCGTGGTTCCTGTTTAACCACTCTGTGTGCGACCACCGACCAGACATGACGAGCGATTTTTTTTTAATAATGAGTATTAGGTGGGCCAATGTTGCGACTATATGGACTCCTACCAATGGCCGCCGAAGACCAGGTAGGTCGAGAAAGAGGTAGCGCGACGACTAAGACGCCTTTGCGAGAAAGAGAAGAGAAGAAGTGGATTGTGGTGGCTCAGGATAGAGGAGAGTGGTCTAGAGGGGGAGAAGCATATGCCCAGCCATGAGAATTACAGGCTAATTTTAAAAAATAAATAAATAAGTATTGCGATTTATATGCATAGACAAACTTTAAAACAATTCTAGAATTCCTTTATTGTATTATATTGTACAAGTAACTACGAGTAAAGCTCTCTAAGGATGGATGCGACATCATCATAAGCATGGATATTATTAGCACAAAATAGATCGCTGTAGAAGTTAATGGAGAAGGCCTATCTCCAGCTGTGGGCCTCATAGTGCTGAAGGAAGGAAGCATGTAAATAAATGTGTAATGTCTGAATGGGATTTTTAAATAGCGACGATTTTTAAGTGCTCGGTAACTTCAATCCTTCATAATACCCAAACATTTAAGACTTGACATTTTCTAATTGTCGAGAGTACTAGTGCAAGCAAACAAACAAACAAACTCTTCAGCTTTAAATATTAGTATATACTAGTTGTTACCCGCGACTTTATCCGCGTTGTTATGTAGCGGCCGGTCCATTCATCCTTTTCAACCCTTGATAACCCACAGCTGGGTATAGGCCTCCCTTTGTTTCTTTTTGGGATTATATTTTACTTTAGCTGTCCCATCAGCGTAGTTGGCAGAGTCCCAGCCTTTGCCCCTCTGGGGGTTGTGGGTTTAATTGTAACCACCAAAAGTCCAAATCTTGTGAAAGAATGAGTAGATTAGATATGACCTCCATGGCATTTCCAGAGATAATGAGGATAGTTGACAAATAATATGCAGAGACCGGTGGCCTCCTGGTCGTGCAGATGCCCATGGGCGCCGGTCGGCACTTCGGTTCCTGCTGCCTGCTCGTCTCCCCCCTTGTACCATAAAAAAAAAAAAAACGGTGTATCCAGTTGCCACAGGAGACCTGGTATTTACAAACCTAGAGACCTTCTGGACAAACGCATACTCGTTTTTAACTCGTTTTTTTTTTTAAATTTTATTTTAAAGTTATTTTAGAGCCTCAATAGTTCAACGGTATAAGGTATGGACTGAAATCCGTAAAGTACCCGGGAAAAAACTTGTTAATGTTGTCGACGGTGGATGTGCCGCCCTGTCTGCCGCGTTAGATTCATTAAAATAATCTCGTTGACCATTTTCTAAATGGACTGCCATATGGACTACTGTAGGGTGTCTTTCATGGATCGCAAATGAAAAGATACGCCAAATAGCTTCGTTGCTACTTATATAGCGACCCATCTGGTACTTTGATATTTCATCATTTGCATTGGTTACACCGAAGACAGCAATATCACTACCTTTATTAACATATTTACATATGTACTAATTTCATTTCGCAGAGGGGATTTATGAAAACTAGGAATAGCGGTGGCCCTAAAGCACTACCCTGTGGAACCCCATAGGTAACATACTAAGTCACCTTTAATGCAAAAAAAAAACTTAATTGAAATCGCTTCATCCCTTCCGGAGCTATGATGCCATAGACGGACTGACACATACACCCACACCCAGCCAGAGATACACACACACACAGGCACACACCTACACAGACCCACACAGAGAGAGAGACAGACAGACAAAGACATCAAACTAATCAAGGAAATGGCAGTTTATTTTTCCTTGAACTTAGGCATGAGACCACACATGCAAAAATGCCGTGAATGGGAATGACTGAAACAGGGAGAGGAGGGGTCTGTTGGCTCTAACACAGCTGGAAAGTGATTAACTGCATTTGTGGAGAAAACTAGCAGAACTGGCTTGTATTTCCCACCCCTGCAGCATTGACTAACCTGGGGCTGCACAAGTTCTGTCTCACGGTGGCTCTGCCTCATTTGTTAAACTGGTTCTTCTTTATTCCACCCAAAACTGAAGTTCTAATTCTCATTAGAATGAATCTGGCCTCGCAGGTCAAACTTTTTTTCGTAGGATTAGGTTTAGGGTGACCCTCTAAGTAAATAAGTCATACTAGTACTATTTGCAAGGTACAAACGACGGCAACCATTTGGCCGGCAAGGGCCACATCGTTAAAAAATTAGATGTAGACGGGCCACACTTGTAATATGATAATTTGGAAACAGGCCTATTTTGAGATTTCCTGCCTTAATTAGCACCGCTACTTCGGTTTCCGTGGCAAGCTGTGGCCCTGCCGGCGCTGCCTCCGCGTCCTCACAGCGCCGCCGAACTGCGCTCCCCGCGCGCCGTCCACGCCGCCTCGCTGCAGCACGCGGTAGTCCACACCCGGGAACCGAACACCCCGCACCGTCCGCGCAGTCCACGCCGCCTGACCATCACAAACGTATAAAACCATTGAAGGACCTGGCGGCGTGAAGTAGCGGCAATGCTGTCACGCATCAAGTGATGGTATTGTCGTCGCGTTTCTTTCTTTTTATGAGGGTTCCCGGTGGCCTTAACCTAGTATTCTACCTTAAGTAGAATACTAAATACAACATAGACAAAACACCCAGACTCGAGGCGGGAATCGAACCCATAATCCTGGCGCGGAAGGCATGGTCACTGCCAACTGCGCCAACCGGCCCGTCTTAAATAATCATCCTTATTTAATACGGACGTTATCGTCTCATACCACAACGCGTACAACGCCATAACGACATACCAGAACGATATTTTCATTGGTAGCATGTTTGGAATAGTCCCAATAGATGGCGTTAGTGCTGGATCTTTCATAATTGAGATTATACTAATTACCCACACTTATACTTTTTTCATATGAATTTTACATTTAGTTAGTATGACCTTAGAAAATAGGGAAACAAACAAAAAAAAAAAACAAATTTAACAAAGAAAAACTCACTAACTACATTTAATTTTGTAATAAAATTAGTACAATAAATATCTACAGGCTTATTGCAAAATAAAAAACATTGAAGCTTTCAAGCATAACATTTGTGATTACATTTAAAGATTTTGCTTAAAGGTACATATATTTTTATAAATTATTTCTGAGTAGAAAAGCATTCTATAACTTTAAATACGTTATAGAACATTATATTTCTTTTTATAGGTGGGGTACTGGTACCCGGACGCGCCGGCCCAATTCGGCTACAAGCATGACGCTACCTCTAATTAAAATCACTTTAAATTACAACCGGCAACCCTAGCACACACGCGAGACAGTGCGACGCGAAATGTTTTCAAACAAGTTTTATAGTGGTTCGAATCTAAAAATAGCGTGTTGTTATGCCACTAGTGTTTATTTTTTACGTTTTAGCATTTTTTTTTACAATTATACAATTACATACATACGGATAATAAACCCAGACTCGAGGTGGGAATCGAACCCACGACCCCAGGAGCAGAAGGCAGGGTCACTGTCCACTGCGCCAACGGGCCAGCCAAATTTATTTTAAATTTGATTCATGGGTGTTAAAGTAGTTCATCAATAAATAAGACTAGTCTGCGATGTTTGTGGTCGCTCAAAGCCGAGCGGTTTTGAGAATCATAAATATATAATTTTTTTTTATATTTTATTTCCACGATAATGGGTAACTATCACATCGTTATTTATTTACGTGTTTCGAAATTTCAATTCACTTGCACGGACCGTGGTCGGCGTATCAATGCCCGTAATATAAAAAAACCGGGCAAGCGCGAGTCAGACTCGCGTAATAAGGGCTCCGCCTTAGTGCGCCAGTTAGTACCACCAAGTAATACTTATTTTTAAACCGGACCAGTAGTTCTTGAGATTGGCGCGTTCAAGCAAACAAACACTCTTCAGATTTATATATTAAAAAATTTAAATTAAAAATATCTTTATTCAATTTCGTAAGTTCAGAAAAAAATGTGGCCAGAGCCCCTGCACTAGGCGCAAGCCCCGTATTGCTGGGTGTTTCGCTCATACGACAATATGTTTTTCGGTTTGTGTGTGTGCGTGAGTGCGTGCGTGCGTGCGTGCGTGCGTGCGTGCGTGCGTGCGTGCGTACCTGTATGTGTAAGAGAAACATTTATGTTACTACGTTAATTTACTTTTGCTATTACAAGTTGTTTACGCTTTTGTAATAATATCGAATATATGTACATAGATTATCACATGTCCTAATATATTATCATATTTTATAGCTTTAACTGATACCATTTAACTAGAGAGGTTGTAAATATTCAATGCATATACTGTTTACCCTCACTGTAAATAATACATATACAAAGGGGGTATACAAATTGACGCAGTCCATTTTCCATGACCCTGTAAGCGGTATTGAGTATCCAATAATGGACACTGAATCCAAGCTAATGCTTGGCAAATGGACGCCTGTGCAAATAGACACTGCATTTGGATAACTGGACACTGATTGGTTTCAGCAATAAAAACCTAGTTAATATAACGAATATCGTACATTACTACAATTTTTGTTTTAGTAATTATGCAGATTCAGTTTCACAAGTTAAACTATGTATTTCCGAAGAAGTAACACTTAGGGACCTTCATGAAAAGAGCATACTCGTTTCTCACAGGCCGACAACGCGTCGGTGATCCCCCTGGTGTTGCAGTTGTCCATAGGCGCGGTAGTCACTTAGGTGAACCGCCTGTCCGTTTGCCCCTTGTTATGTATATCTATATATATAAAAAAACTGTCTACTTTTCCCTAAACTGCATATTTTTAGTTTTTTTTTATTATATTGTCTTTAGCACTCTAATGAGTGATATACAGTCGGAGAGGCTGATTATTTATTTGAAAAATTTTCGAGTTATAAATGCTACAATAGGGAATTTTGGGGCCTTTTGACGTTAATGTTAACATTATATACACACATATACAAAAATTTCGCACACACATATGCAAAGATAGCTGCGCGATCGCCCGTCCACTGCTAATCTATCTTTAACAGAGTTACATTGCGCGCGAAATGTCAGATTCCCCCGTTGGAATATTACTATGCTGCGGAACGTAACTCTGTTGCGGATAACTTAGAAGCGGACAGGCGATCGGGCATCGATCGCTCTGGCCACTTCGCGATTTTTTTTTTAATACAGAAATCCTTGTATATATGTCTGTATAATGTTAATATTAACGTTGAACAGCCCAAAAATACCCTATTTTAACATTCCTAACTCGAAAAAAATATCAGCCTCCTCCGACGGAATATCACTCATTAGAGTGCAAACAACAGCTTCTAGCAAAAAAACATACATGCATTTTTGGGAAAAGTAACCACAATGCATAATTACCTATATTTTAAACCTAAGATTACGTATTTCAGCCACTTCAATGAGTCTTCTTCTACAAGTTAGCCTGGTCTAGCACCAGGGTCCGCTTAAATTGCTGAATCTCTACAATCTCCTCACTAATGTCACTCAGACATGAATCGGACCCACAATTTTAAGTCCCTTCCGAAATACGAAGGAGGTCGGTCACCCATCTATCACCTTGTCGCGGTAAGAACTGCTTAACCTAGCGATCGACTCAAATGCCCATCAATAATTAGGCTACGACCTCTTCTGTCGTAATAATACCTAGAATTATATGTATATGTAAAAACAATTAAACCAATTAATGCATGATAAGTTAGTCTATATGTGGGGCATACTTTAATGAATAAGAAATGTATTTAAGATTATATTGTATATCTCCTTGGCTTCGTATATAAATTTAAAAAAATAAATAAACAAAGTTATTGCTGATACATGACAGAAAACACAAACAAACCAAGTTCGAGAGCCAACACTTTGAGAAAAACGTGAAATTTCTTCCCATTTCTGCGTGATTTCCCTAAAAAAACATTCACGAATATTCAATTCGCTCAATTAAGAACTCTACAAAATCGAGTGCAAGCTCGACAAAGCTAAATTTTGAAAGTCGAAACTTTTAATAAAAATCCTCAAGTCTGTTACTGAGTTAATCCAAGTGGTTCGAGTTCGTAACGAGTTTTGTGAAGGGCTGCCAAACCGAGCCGGCCTGGACACCTGTTTTAAACGTCCCAAAAAAGTTTCAACACAAACAAGTGGCTTCTTGTAAAGAAGAAAGAAACAACATTTATTTGCATCTAAGAAAAAAAATATAGTACCAATATAAAACTACTAGCTGTGCCCGCGACTTCGACCGCGTAATATTGAGTAAAAAAAATATACTTAATTTTATCGTGATGATATATAGCCTATAGCCTTTCTCGGTAAATGAGCTATCTAACACTGATAGAATTTTTCAAATCGGACCGGTAGTTCCTGAGATTAGCGCGTTCAAGCAAACAAACAAACTCTTCAGCTTTATATATTAGTATTTTCCATTGTGAAATATGTTTGCCAATAGCTGTCACCTCATACTTGCGGCCGATTTCGTTCCTATTATGAGGAAATATCAAATTAGTATCGGTTGGAATTATCTCGGATAGAATTGAAAACAAATTGCGACCTATTAATCATGGATCTAAAGAACATTGATATTTGAGACGATCGAAGACGACATATTTTTAAATACCCCTATAAATCAGGGCCCAAATGTCGAACCAATGGCCGCTGAATTAATAAAGTTCTGTAATGCCGGAGCCAGACATCTAAGCAGCATTCCAAAGCAACTTAAGCATTGGCTCCAGATGTCACTGAGTGACATTAGTTGTCGAGATTGTGGGGGTTCTGGGGATGACGTCAGACGGCAGTCGGTCACTTGTTTTCAAATATCCGACATCCTCTGTGTTTTGGAAGGCATGTTAAAGATGGGCCCCGACTAACGGCTCTGATTGATATTATTCGTGAGATTGTAGATATTGTTGGAATACCCGGGATGACGTTAGAAGGCAGTCGGTCGCCTGAACTCGCCCCACAGGCCCGGACCACGTATGTTAGGACGATAGTCGAATAATCGCTTTGTAGGGGGGCCATCTTAGTCGAAAATCCAAAATTCGCGTAAACCCCTCGCTTTTAATCGGAAGCTGTGTTGTTGGTGTCGGCAAAACATAACTGCAGGTAGTGCCTAAAGATATCGAGATTAGTCGGAAGATGTCGCTGAGTGTCGACAAACAATAAAAAATCAAATAGCTGTAGGTAATGTTTAAGGATGGCGCTATTAGTCGGATGGTGTTGCTATTGGCTGGGTGATGAACTTCATGTTGATGCATCAAATCATGGATTGGAAGCATGTTTAATTTAGGAAAAAAGGCCAGCTGCATTTGCTTCTTGTACACTAACGTCAATAGAAAGGGTATTTACCTAATAATATATATAAAGGATATACCTAATTGTGACTTGGAATTTTTGTGCATGCTTTTATGAAATCCATTCCAGTTTCGTCATGGCAGAGGGAACGATTTCTGGAGACTATGAACGAGGACACAGAATTATAACCCATAAACAATTATCTTGAGACAAAATGCAACGCGCCCCAGCCCACGCCGCCCAGCGACCACCCCATTATCGTGATCAGCACTGCACACACGAACATTGTCTGATTACGGGTTATTACGGCAAATTTTTGACACCACCCAGCGACAACGTCATTATTTTGATCAGCTCTGCAGACACGTAACATTGTCAAATTATCGGGTTAATTACGTCAAGTTTTAGACACCACCCGGCGACCACCCCATTATCAGCACTGCACACATACACGTAACATCGTCAAACTATCTGTTGTGGCATTGAGAAGCTGCCAAATGCCTATATCCGAAAGTCATCAGGTTGGTGTATTTGATCTCGTACTGCCATGGTGCGGCTTGCGGTGCTTCCAGCTTTGGCAGTTTTTCTTCCTCGTCATACATTGTGGCTACTTGGTTGGGTGATGTGAACGGAGCCATTTAGCTGGAAATATGCCTTTTTTTTTTATGATACCAGGGGGCAGACGAGCAGGCGGCAGGCGCCGGAGTGCCTACCGGCGCCCATGGACTTCTGCACGACCAGAAGGCCGGCAGGTGCGCGGCCATATGATTTTTTAAATAAATGATTTGAATTTATTGATTGTTTAAATTAAGTATTCCCTAACTTAATTTATGTCTTAGTGGGATTGAATTCGACTAAATTTAGTTGACTCCATACTCATGGCTGGCCTTATCATAGGGCGAATGGAGCGGCCGTTCCAGACGCCAAGTCCTAGGTGCCCAGAAGAAACGGACCCCCAAAAGATGTGCGCGATCATTTTAGACAGGTATATACCCAGCGAGGCGACTTTGCCGCGGCCAATGCATTGATTCACACGAGTCCGCTGAAACAGAAAACATTATATAGCTATTGGTAACAAAAAAGATCTTAGTTTCCTTGTTATCGCAAATGTTTAAAGTCTGTCATGAAATCTAAAATGTAACGGGTTCAATCCCGTTCAGTAAAACATGAGGGCGTACAGAAGGAAAATATCATTTATCAACTGGAATACGGTAAACATATAATGTCAAAACCAACGACATTTACGAACAAATGGTGGCATGCGAGCCCCATAGATTTGTTTGACGATTCTCTCAATGGCTCTCACTAAAGTAAAAATAATTAGGTCAGATAATGGCACTGAATATGTTAATGCAGAATTAACAAATTTTCTTAAAAGCAAGGGCATAGTCCATCAGCTGACTGTGCCATATAGTCCACAGCAGAATGGTGCAGCTGAGAGACTGAACCGTACTTTGTTAAATAAAGTAAGGTGTCTTTTGTATAATGCTAACTTAGACGGTAAGATGTGGGCGGAGGCTGCATGCACGGCAGCTTATCTGATTAATCGGTCTCCGAATTCTCGGATTTCTGGGAAGGAATAAACTTCCTCATCCTTTCCCTCCTCCCCATCTACCTTTATATCCTTTTTCCCCCATTCCTTTCCCCTCCTCCTGCCTTTCTAATTAGAGGTAGCGCCACGCTTGTAGCCGAATTTGGCCGGCGCTTCTGGGTACCAGTACCTCATTCTCACGTGAGGTCGGCGTGAAGTGGCGGCAAAGCTGTGACGTCAAGTGATGGTATTGTTGTCGCGTTTCATTCGGCTTGTGAGACTTCCCGGCCACCTTGTTTTATAAAAAAAACCTCTTTACGATCTCTAGAACCTTACGATTAATATCACAAAGTGACATTAATCGGGTCCCACTGTTTTACGTGCCTTCCGAAATATTTACTACATTCTATTATCATGTAATATTTATCCCGTTCCCGTTATTATTAGAAATAATTTAATGTGGGGTTAAGTATTCTTAAATATTCTAATTTACTGCAAAATTTTCTTTCATAACAACCTTCTTCTGACAAGAACAAACACAAAAAAGAATTAGCGAAATCGGCCCAGCCGTTCACGCGTGATGCCGTGACCGAAGAGAAATAGGGATATTCTTTTTTATATATATACTTCTCATTAGGAAATTCGAAACACTTCCTTTTTTGACATATATTCCTAAATATACACATCTTTCTGATGAGAAGTATGTATATATAGATTACAAAGCTAAGTAACGCCTAATTGTTGATAACATTATATAAATTGGCAAATAGACAAGTCAAGTAGCATATTAGTTCAAATCATACTCGTGATCCGCACAAATCTTATAAGCCCGGGTCTGATCAGTGCCACTGTAAATCTCAAGGGATTAGGAAGTTTCACCGAAATTGGAAAATGAATGATGAAACAAGATTTAGTAATATGCGATGTGCTACACGAGTTTTGGCTTATTAACATTCCACTTCACATTTAAGTAAAACGAGAAATCATTGACTTGAATGGTATAAAACAATCTCATCCAATTTGTAGAACAAATAACAAAAGCTATAAAAACGTATATTTTTAGTCTTGCGTTTACCTAAATTTACCTAACCTAATTTAGAAGTATGGAAAATAAAAACAATGGCAAAGAAGTATAAAAGAAGCCATAAGACTTCAACACTATTTTGAAAATTAGTGATTGGTGTCCCCAATTACTGTAGTCGACCCCATTAAGTTCTACCGAAATCACTTAATCTATCAGTTTTTCTAAAGCCGCAATTTCTGCCGAAAAACCGTCATTAGTCGTTTATTATCCTATTTAATTTATACCGCGAAAGTTAGTAAAGTAACCTTTAGAAACTGTTCCACGAAATAATATAAGTTCGGGGTTAATGGTACGGTAATAATGGTTCAAAATTACTATTTTCATTAAAATGCGACATTGAAAGTAACCGAGACTGTAAAAACTGTCAAACAATGTGTAGCAAGGTAAGGTAGCTAATAGAATTTCAGCTAAGAATGGCGCCGCTTCTTTCTTACTATGAATATTATAAAAGGCCACTAAGAAACTTCCAGAACATTCAATTAGGATACTGGCCGTTTACATCGTGCATAACAGGCCGCTGCTACCTATAACACAGGCATTTAGTTGTATACCTTAGGAACAGACATCCGTGTGTCATATATAGTCCTATATATGTATTGTATTTATATATAATAATCTTATAGGCTATATATAAAATGAACATCAAGCTTGATGACTCCTTGTGAAAAGATAATTGCGGTCGTAGCGCCAGTGCCCTAAATTAAATATTATATGCGAACATACATATTAGGGATAAATATAAAAATAGAATTGCGATAATGTTATACTAAAAACTTTTTTTCATTGTGCGTACTGTGCTAACAACGTTTTCAAGCGCGATATTATTGTTTTACAACAAAAAACATCAAATAACGGTTGCTCATACGTTATGGAGAGTTCACATAATTCCTCCCTCCATGTTTTTCGCGTCGCTTTTACCCTTTGTTTTTCGTTTTAACGCGATTATTTCGCTGGGCTTTTTATCATTCATTATCTTCGTATTAAAACGAATTTTCGTTTTATGTGGACAGGTGTACAGCTTTATGTTTTTATACTTAAATGAAATTTAACTTTGCGAAATTTTGTAGGGAAAAGTAATTTTAAAGAAATTTCTGTCCCACTGAATAATAATAGGCAGTACTTCGCGACGGTTCATCGTCGGTAACAACTTCTACTCAGTACACTACAGGGTTACAAGGTTTTTAAATAAACATGATTTTGACTAAGAATTAAACTGATTAATAAATACTTATAGATATATACATAGGACTTTTGTTATAAGTAACAGTCGACTGATCTACAAAGACATATTTTTTTTTAATATATAAATACATACTTTTGTAAATAAATACCAAGATTCGGGGCGGGAATCGAATCCACAACCCCCGGACCGGAACTCAGGGTCACTGCCTACTGCGCCAGGGGGCCAGTCATTCAACTAATTCTTAAGTTATTATTAACGTAAAATAACATACTCCGTCTATTGTATACAAAAGTCAATACTTAACAATCTTTACCTGGCATAATTGACACGGTTTTCAACGCTCTCAGCACCCTGAAGGTCCTTAATCCAGCTAGGTTACCAACTTCCATGCCGATCGTCGCGTACCCAGAAGTGATAACGACAAAGTCTAGCCAGTTCCACGGGTTTCGAAGGTACGTATACTTGTTGAGGATGAAACCCTTTGCGATGCACTTAATTATCATCTCCGCCGTATATATCGCCAAAAATATATATCTGCAAAGAAAACAGTGTGTTAATAGAGTTACTCAATTACTTACTGAGATTTATTCCTACATGCATTATATCATTACATTTTGAGATAATGAATTAATAAAGTTTTGAACTAGCTTCGGTATTTACGAACGGATACGACTTAGGGACCTTCAAGAAAAGGGCGTAATCATTTCTCAAAGGCCGGCAACGCATCTGCGGTCCCTCTGGTGTTGCAGTTGTCCATGGGCGTCGGTAGTCACTTAGGTGAATGCCGGCTACTCTTTGCCCCTTGTTACATAAAAAAAAATAAAAATAATCGACTTTATAGAGTCCATAGCACATACATTTTTACGTATCTTATACTAATATATAAAAAACACTAAAAACGGTTATAAAACCAGTTTATACGGGGTAGAGGTAGAAGCAAAGGATATACCAGCAAAATCCCTATACAACCTACTAAAAGACCTTGACTTGTCAAGAACTATAATAAGTTCATTACTAGAAAGGACATCTAAAGCCGCACTAGTAGGATCATACCAGCGGAAAGTCAGTGTAGTGCTGTGCTTTGGTGGCGGATTCGGTGGTGTAGCTTTCGGGTTGCAGCATTACGCCGATTTCCTTTGTATTCGCCATTGACGTCACCGTTGCAGACAGCTCTGAGGATTAGTTGTCACTTATGTAGTGACTCCTAGGGTGCCATTTTTTTTTTTAATTCAACATGGGACATTCGGGCTTTTGAGTATTAGTAGATAAAGAACAGATTATCTTCTGGTAGGGTTTAAAAGAAATTAAACAAGAATTGCAATGAATTCCTTTTATTAAGTGAAAAAACAGCATCAACAATACAAAGTGACATCATTACCCTCGAAGGCACACTACATGGAATTTAATACAAGCAAAATGTAAATACATACATGATTATTAAAAACCGACGTTCAACAAGGCATTCTATTAAGCTGTTGCCACACTGTAGCTTCAAATGTGTGAACACTTGTTCGGTCACACACAGTGGCGAACAAAGTGTTCAAGTGTTTGAAGCTATAGTGTGGCGCGCGTTTAGTAAATATCAGTGCATCACTTAAATTTAAATGCTTAAACTTCTATTAAAGGGCTGCCACGCTTATTTAATTAACATTTTGTCCTTGTTAAATGTCAAATCAATCAACCAATTTTTTTTTTATAAACTTAATTTATACCGGTTACCTGGTAGTTTAGAGGCTTATATGCTAAAGTAATGGGTGGTAAAGTTTTTAATTAACTATCTCACGTTAAAAAGTGAATTTTTCATTAACTTAATTTATACTTGTTCCTTGGACAGTTCAGATACTTTTACGCAATTTTGGAAATAAATGTTTTTTCTCTTTTATTTTTTTATACATACATACACAGTCATAGAAAATGCGTGTGATTAAAAAAATATATATATTAATACGTCCAAATTGTAGTAAAACTGCAAAAATTGCAGTAATTTCCAATTTTTTTTAATGTAGCAACCCCATTAAATATACGGATAAAGCTCAGCTATTACTATTGTTACGTTATAAAAATCTACCAACGTACAGAAAAATTGGTCTCACGAAACAAATCTAACATTCCCTTTGAGCAAATTCATCGACAAAAAGAAATCCATCGCTCCTCAGATGACTTAAAAAATACGCGAAAAAAAATAATTAAAAACATACCAAGGTCACTTAACTAGTTCAGACGATATGGAATAACGAATTGGCCCGGCATATATAAGAAAAACCCACTCCATCATCAAGATATCCCATTTTTCGGTAATGTTGCCGGAGTAAAAAATGTTTGTGTAATAGATGTTTCTTACCAAAACGGCGGTATTATGTTAATTAAATATATAGCGCCCCTGGGCATGCGGTTTAATTGCGTGTCTACTGCCGCCCAAGGACCTTGCACTACCATAAGGCATGCAGATGCGTTGCCGACCTTTGAGGAATAAGAGCGCCCTCTATTGTAATTGAAAGCCGATTGACAACGAAATAGTATTCTATAAAATACATTATAAACATTTGAAAGTCTTTACTCATAATTACGTCACACGAATTATAGCTCCCGTCCTTGGCACAGGTTGTCACATTTCGCAAAAACCCCTACCTCTCGGCGTGACTTCACATGTTTTTGATTTTTATGCACGTATTAAAAATAATTAAAAGAAAACAGCAGTTTCAATTTTCTTTTTTCAATTATTTTTCGCATGTTTTTAATTTTGACATGTGACGTCACAAAATGCTCTAGACCGTCCTGGCCGTTGTGACGCAATGTTATATTTTAGTGATACTATACACCCCCTCATCCTTAACGTGTGACGTAATTTATGATAACCCCTCATATATATATGCCGCGTCTATTCCTTGTCTTCTAAATGATGCCTAATCCACGAAACTTGAATATCTTTTTAGAAACAACGGATTCAACTAAAATTTTCAATCTAAACGTCTTCAAAGATAATCATCGTCGTACAAAATAACACGGAACTAAACACATTAATAATACAAGGATAATTTAGCAAAGGACATCCCTAAACCATTAAAAATCATGATACTGAAAAAACAATGTCCACACCAACATTTCAAAAAACCTTCGGACGTGAAATGACGTAACTCAAAATTCTCTACAATTGACTTATATCACTGGAAAGGCCAAATATAGCAATATTTTTTCAGATAAGTATAAAAAAGAAAATACAATTTTTAGAGCTGAAAAAAAAAAGGATCTTATGATTGAATAATTAATAAAAAAATATTATAAAATTGTAAGGGTTCACTAACAAAAAGAAAAAGCCATTTTGAATTGCGTCACATCAATGCCAAAGGCGAAATTTGTTTTTTAATTAAGGCTGTGCAACTTTTAACTCCATTTTTTAAGTCACACAATTCGATGTACAATATAAAAAAATATTTTTTGTTTGTTTAATTTTTTGAATTTAGATTTCGTGTGCTTCGAAGCGAAACAGAAGCGAGTGCGCGTGTTTTGTACTTTACGCTCTTCAATTTATTGAATGTAGCTTAAAAACTTAATTGTTCTTCCTAACAGCATCGGCTACGGCACGACTGGCTGAAAATAAAATAACAAAGTTAATACTATAAGTTAATCTAGCAACTTCTAGAGCACTATTTTCAAGTGCACTCAAAGGTGCCCTAAAGGGTTTTGTACACGGAGTCAGTTCAAAAAAACTTTAAAACATCGCACGCTGAATAATAAACTGACCTAACTCAAAAAAGTTGATTTTTGAAAAAACGTTTTGTCTTCTACGACTTATTCCGCTTATAATTCGATAAAAACGGCAGTGACATATTATTTATTTTATTAATTGTTAACGATATTTTTTGGACATTTTATTATGTTTGTCATTTTAACTACAAACTTATTTTAATTAAAAGATAAAAATAGCTGTATCTCAGTGTTGAATGGACATAACGAAATAAATCTTAGATTGGCTGATAAAGGATGTTGAAACGAAGCTTTCTGTATTTAAAACAAAAGTTGTATTTATTTTAATCATATATATATATATAATTAAATATACTGCCATATTTCATTTTCATACACTGGACAAAACTAAAAAAAATCGGTCCAGGCGTTTTGGGGACCACTGAGAGCATACAATAAACACATATCGTTCTTTATATATAAGAAAATAATACATTTGGCTTCATTGTTTAGTATTCGAAATTTTACAGCTCTGTTATAATCTTTTTACTGTAGTCCACCCTATACCACGGTAGATTTATTTCGTGTTATAGAAGAACGCGTTTTAAGAGTATTCTCGTACAACGCGTTTTGTACGACGCCGAAAGCGCATAATATAATAATATAGAATATTAATGCGTTATAAGAGTACCGTGTTATAGGGGGGATTGATAAGCTTTCAATCCATAGTTAGTGCAAAGTTATTGTGTAATATTACGTTATTATTACAGATGTACAGATGCTTTGTTATATTAGATAATAAATAAAAGTTTAAAAAAGATGCTGTCATACCTTAATAATATAGGATAGCTGTTACCTGCGACTTTGTTCGCTTAAAATTAAACTTGTGGCAGTCCTAAGTCTTCCTTAATACGTCCCTAGCATATTTCTACAAAACTATCCCCTTGCTAGATTTCATTTTTGTACGTTCCTCGATTTTCAAGATTTTGGGATAGGTGACCTTTCGCTTTATTTATATAATATACTTGAGAAATGATAAACAGGTTACAATTTTTGGCTTATTGGTGAAATAGACACGTACCACTAACTAAAAGTGTGACTTCAAACTAACGACATACTCAAAGTAGTGTGATAATTAAGTAGATAAGTAGGAAATTCCAACAAATAGACGCGAATAACAAAAATATGGCTATTATATATGTATAATTACATTGTTTTAATCTTAAATAGAAAATTTGAAGAGTAATTTCCATTAAAAACTGTACGTTTCGCAATTAATCCCAAGTTTATATATAATTTAATTTGGAAGTTATGGGAAAACTCGCAAGTATTGCGGGTTTTTTTTCCATGACATTTAATCATTTTATTTTAATTTGTATAATGAATTACTGCATTCTTTTTAGCGGAATGTGGAGGACATTTTTTTTAATGTAACAGCCCTGTACTCATATTCGCAAATAAATAAATTATTATTTTTTAGACAATATCAACTTGATATGATGTCATTTACATTTTAATCATACATCAATTGTTTTTACTACCCATCCACTGGAAATACCTTTTTTGGTATTAGAATTGCCAATTGCGACATCCACAGGGAGGGAAATATGGACCAAAACTTTTTGCCAAGACCGATCGATTAGAAATCGACGACTCCTACGTAAAGTGTCGTACACCACATTCCTGCCACTCTCGTTTTTTTACGTTTTCTAAATGAACTTGAATAGTTCTATTGACTGTAATAATTTTTGAGTAAAGTATTTTACTATAAAACGAATACAGTTGATAGAACTCATCAACTTAATTTAGAAAACGAAACAGAGTGAACATGATTTAAACTTACGACACTTTACGTAGGAGCGATCCAAATGGTTGTCGGAATATTTCAACCCGAACTTTCGCGACTTCTATATAAAGATCTACAAAATAAGTGAATATTTCTAACATTTAGCAATAGGTTATATCTTAAAAAACGAAATCTAAAACGTAACAGGCGTTTACTACGTGATATCATAGCGTTTACAAGCCAATTAGGGTGTGGGCAGATGCGTGATGTCTAGCGGAACTAAACAAGGTGGGCGTCAATTTAAAATTTTTTACATGCAAGTATGAATAAAACACTTGTTATCTATTCACGTACTGAAACTATTTAATAAATATTATTGTTATCTATTCACGTACTAAAACTATTTAAGAAATATCATGTAAAATATATCGCACCTTTAGAATTATAAGGACGCTTAGCACGGTACATTTATTGAGTGTTATAGGAGAACGCGTTGTAGGGGTATTCTCGTACAACGCGTTTTGTACAATCCCGAATGCGCAAATATAATATTTCATATATTATAATATGAACATTCACAAGTAAACCGTGTAGACCTTTTCTTTAAGTAAAACATTAGATACAGACTAATTTACGCCAGAGAAGGACGAATTTATAATTAATATGAAAATATTGCAACGGATTATATTTTGTACATTATCCAAAAGACCGGAATCTCGAATCGAGTCATTTCAACACTAAAGGTGCGATATGTAAACAGTAAGTACATATAATAATGAAGTGTTTAAAAATACAGACATTATTAGGGGTTTACGAAGATAGTGCAGAGTTATTAAGCGAAACACAGAACTTGACCAGTCCATCTGGTTTTACTTACATATTGGTCTATGTTTTTAACTGCTTTATTCTTGTTTACCTAAAATTTAGATTTATTTTCATTTAGCAGGTGCATATTAAAAACATATATTTTTGCAATCAACAAAAATGAATTCTATTTGCTAAAAACAAAAAAAAAATACAACAATGGCAACATTCTGACAAAAATATTCGATTTTTAAATTCAAAATAGAACTATGAAATAAATGACTTAACAACAAATTAGCTTATTTCAGAAATAAAGCGTATGTTCCGATATACACTGCGAGCACTGTAAGCTGTGACGTCAATTTTGTATACAGTAAAGGTGTTCCTTTTTCGTTTGCTATACTGGTTACAGTTTAAAACGGAACGCGGTCAAGTATACTGACATCCACATAAAATTTCTCCATTTTACAAAACCACGATTTGTCTTCACCCATGACTTTAAATTGATGATATAAGACTGTTAAATTGTTAAAATTAAGTGTTCAATCTTTAAAATGCTCTCTGTTTATTATTGATTACGTAATCAAAGTACTGAGAGCACTGTAGCTCGAGCTCACAGTACAAAAATGGCGATTATTTATGACGTCATATCCATAGAGTACTGGCAGTGTATAGCGAAACGAATTTATCACCAGCGCGAGTAGCGGTCACGGAGTATATCGGAACATACCCAATGTAAGCGTGCTATTACAGAAGCAAAATGTTGCCATATTGTAATTACGGAACCAAATCTAAGGAGAATGTTGAAAAATTCTTTGTAATACGCCTAAAGGTAGAGGCATGCAATAACAGAGATTAACTGTTTAGTGTCTTATTTGTTGAAGTCAAGTTCTAACTAATTGTTAATTGATGTCTTTTCATTTGTGTTATCTATAACATCTAAATTTGCCTACATAATATTTATTACTATTTAAATGTTATCCACCCATTAGGATTCGGGTGCATATCGTATGGTTTATAAAAAAAAACAATATTTTTTTGTAATATTCAAATTATTTCAATGTACGTATAGATCTGCATTACGAAGATAGATGTAATGATCTATAATTAAATACGTAAATGCAGGTTTGCAGGCTAATGTTAATAGTACATTATTGCACCGAGCGCAAAGTGACATATTAATGCACGAGCGTTATGTTGGTACTAAATTGACACGAGTGCGTTAATTACTCACTTCAGCAAGGTGCGTAATCTACTTTTCTTTCAACTACATCGCTGTCAATTTCCATTAATTAAACTTTTTTGGCTAAAAAATATGTAGTATCAAAGTTTTACAATGGTATAGAACGTGCGCCATTTGTGATTTTCGAATTAATTCAGTCGATTTTTAGGTTCAGACAGTATTTTGTTTATCCAATGCACATATTTTATATGAAACTTAATAAACCTCTGTGGTAATTTTGTAGGAAAATAAAAAACAGTGCAATAATGAAATTTCATATGACATTACTGCACTGTATTGTATTGGTTTTAAGCAGAAAAAGGCGTCGTTTGTGATCGGTTATGCAGTGATTAATGATAACATTACTGCGTAGTTGGAAGAATAAGATAATTAACCACATTCGCTCGCAAACAAGCACTTATTTAATAAAAATACCAGACTAAAATACATTAAAAGAGAATGCTCTAAAGAGGCGGTGCGATGTAATGACAAAAAAAAATTATAGAATAAACGTACATCGCAATAATAAAATCATTGATTCAATTTTTTCAGGGAGCGATTTATCCTCCTGCTAGCACCTTGCACCAACTCATGGACGTTAACTGACTCAGCTGTTTTGTGAAGGACAAAAACGTTTAGGGGTCGTTTACAAGTATCTTTAAACACGTAACGAAATGTTCTTCTTCTACGAGGAATTTTTCAAGTCTGACACAATGTTTTTAACTCTATGGTCTATTATAATGATCCGAATTCGTATCGGGCGTATTACAGAGCCTGCACTGTTTGTTATCTGCAAAGAATCAAATTTGTACGTATGGAGTTTGGCGTACATACGACTAACCGTTATTAAATGTTATTTGACTAATTTGGGGGTAGTCGTAATTTTTCTGGCTAATGACATATATGCGACTAGCGAATCCGGCAGACGCTGTCCTGCCCGAACGTTGGGTTACTTACTATTTCCTACGCTTATACGCTAAAAACTCATTAGGAAAATTATTCTGAACGAAATCGGAAAACAACGTTTGAAGTTATTTAACAAATACTTTTATAGTGCATCAGATACGGAACCCTTCGATACAAGCGTGTTTTGACACGCTTTTGGCCATGTTTATTTAATTTTCGAATGCCTATAAGTGGTGGTCGAGGATACGAAAAAGGAGCATTGGTCGTCCAGCAACCAGATGGGTCGACATCTGTCGCGGTTCGAACCTGGTCCAGAAAAAAAACAAACTCCACTACCTCCTTCTCCTCCGCCTTGTCGCGGGGGTGGGGGGGGGGGGGGTTGTCCTTTTTATGCCCCCCCCCCCCCCCCCCCCCACAGAAATCAAAGTCCTGAGTCTACTCATATAACTCGTTTGTCCGATAAAGTAATGCTGGCAGGTAGAAACTGGTATGAATGTACTTATTTCATTATATTCCTAAGATTTCGTTCGCGCTGCTGTCTAAGCTGTATTTAAAATGCATACTTTTCCTTGCAATATTTTGCCTACAACGTGCTGACAGATCATCTGATGGAAAGTGAATGCTGTCGCCCATGGACATTTGCAACACCAAAGGAGCTACAAAATGCTTCGCCGGCCTTTTAGAGGGTATGGACGGGGAATGGATGGGGAATTGAACCTCCGGTAACCTCACTCACGCGGCGAAACACGACGCAAGCGTCATTTTACGCCGGTTTTCTGTGAGGCCGTTGTATTACTCGGGTCGAGCCGGCCCATTCGTGCAAATGCATGGCTCTCCCACGGCAAATCAATCAATAATCAATAGGAAATGATTTCAGCAAACTCCACTTGGTTATCGTTGTGCATATAATATGCCTACTCGTGCGGGAAAACGTTATTTATACATTACAAGGGGCAAAGGAGCAGGCGATTAGTCATTTAAGTGCTCACCGATGCTCATTGAAATCTGCACCATTTGAAGGCTCGCAGATGCCCCTTGTCTGCCTTTAAAAGGGGATGAAGGCCACCGGGAACCCCAACAGGGATTTTTAGGGTCTTATATTTTAATAATTAGACATGGATTATGTTCTTCAGGTTCGTGTTAAAGTTTTAGGTTGCGTTCACACGGCGTCTTATCTAGGTTATAATCAGATCTGCGTTTCCAGATCCGGTTTAATCGCACTAGTATATCAATACGGGCGTTGACACGTGCATTCGGTTTTAAGACACAACAAAAACCGAATGTCTATTCATATGGCACTTTTGACAATTTAAACTTTTTTAATGCAACCTAGCGTTGGACGTAGCAATGACAGAACGGGAATGGAAATGGGAACGGGAAAGGGAACGGGAACGGAACGGAACAAAGAAAATTCAGTCCCTAGTTTGTTCGTTTCGGATGCCTAACATTATCGAATCAGTGATATGTTTACTTATGGTAAGGAGCCCAATCGGGATTACTTTGTGATATTATTCTTAAGGATGTGGAGTTCGTGGGGGTTCTGAGGATGACATCAGATGGCAATCGGTCATCTTAACTCGGTCCACAGCCAAATCCTTTCCAGACTAAGCGGACCCTGGTAAATAACCGGTATAACGCTAGGAAGAAGAAGAAAATATATTATTACTAGCGGACCGTAATGATAGTGATTCAACCAGCCGGACTGAATTTTAGCGTTTTTATGTACAAGTATATATTTGCCATCTTAAGGAATTCTTTTGTGAATACAAAGCTGCAATGTTTTCCCTTCTACCACCAGGGGGCGGTAGTAATTAAATGCCTTCGTACTTTGAAACGTTTGGTGAATCCTCGCTGAAGCGCGCCCTCTGTCGGAGAGAGACTTTATTAAAATTAAATTGCATATTTTGTAGAAACGCGTCTTTTCATATTTTTAAATATAAAACACAATTATATAACCATGGTTCGGATCAATCTGACCAGCTGTATATAGTGTTTCGCCTGTTAATGGATCTTTCGGTCCAGCGATCCAAATCTGGCTAGTTTTGGGATCCACTTTGACGTTCTTTGGATCATTCGAAACGATTTGTTTGCCAGAAACTGGATCGATTTTCGTTTGAATTATTCGCAAGCACATTAATCGAGCAATAGATTTAATTTTTGTATAACCGCGACTGCTGGCACAAAATTAGTTATTAATTTTTATATTACTAAATGTTAATATATATCATCACGCTAAAACTGAATCTATTTTATTTCACCTAATTTAACGCGGACGAAGGCACAGCTAGTAAATACTCTGCGACTACCATACTACGTGCTAATCTTTTACGGGTACAGATTGATACCTATATACATAGATAGGATGCAAAGGGCGGAGACGCGCCAGCGTATAGTCTGGTAGTGCAGCTGTTTATGGGACTCAGTAGGGACTCAGGTGAACCTTCTGTCCGTATTTATTTAGTTGTTTGCTAGCACAAAGTCCACATTATATAGATTTTAGGAAGGAACGGGTGAGGGAGAGGTCTTTGAAAAATTGTGGAGGGAAATTAGTAGGAGTAGAAAGAGGATGGTGGAGAAAATTAGAAATGATGTTAGCAATGGTGGCACGTGACAACTCCTTTTTATCATGGGAGCGATAGAGATCTGGGTCTTGTTGAATATACTCTAAATCAGTTAATAGTTGAGGAACAATTTTTTTTTAAAGGAAGTGGTAATAAAAAAAATATCTTTATTCCATGCTAACGAACTTGTAACTCGTTAGAGGAAATAGCAATTGCCAATTTTATCCATGGATTGATACATGGCACAATCGACTGTTCCATGTTCTTGGAGGTGATTGCAATTAATGTTCCCCGTTCTTCATCACGAAATTGCGCAACCTTCGTCGCTCCTAGATGTCGTATAGTATCATATTTTTTTGAGCATAGAGTAAAGCATGCATGATTTTCATTTTTATTTTACGTTTTGTATTATCTAATGTTTATTTTATTTTATACTGATGTAGTCTTTATTATATTTTATTTTGCTTGAAGTGTTAACCTAAAACGATCAGCAATCTTACACAATTTCCGCCCTATTGGCGTGAAAATATTTTCCAACAATGTGGAGACGAGCGGGGGATCTTTCCCTTTGTTTTTGTTTTTTTTTTTTTGTAAAAATACAAAAAATACAGGTTATTTTTAACCTGTATTACGATTTTTCTGTTATTTTGGTAAGTCTGGAATGAATCAATATATTTATTTATTTAGAGGTTACAAACAATAACACAGAGTTTGTATCAAGTTACAGAAATTATTATATATTATTATTCGTAATATCCGCAGCGTTAACCATAGATTATATTATTTTTATACGAGTGACTGCATTACAAAATACAAAACTATTTATAGATAAGTGTGTGTAAATGGGTGCTTGCGAGTGTGTAAAAAGTGGGCGTGTGCGTATTCGTGTGTAAGTATGCCGTATTTACATCTAAAGACACACGCACACACAGTCTCAATAAAAAAATCAAAAGTCAAAGTAAAAACTTCCTTATTTAATTTGCCATTTTGTAAGCACTTTTAAAAGTAAATTTTACTCATTTTTTTTTTAATTTTCGCCTTAAAAGCTACAGTTACAGAGCTCTGATCTGAGTTCAGCCCACAACAGTTTCAGCCGGTTTATAAATATTTTGTGAATATTTTTTATTCAATCATAACACAGACTAGCCGTAAGGGCGAAACTCGCGCTCGCGTGTTCTATCCAAAATGCCTAAAGGCTTGACCGAACAAGCGAACAATTAAACGACACGTTAATCGAAACAAGCCACCATCGATGCGGTTTTATAAAACTATGTTTTCATATAACATCCTACACGGCTAAATAATTAAAAGTCGACACAATATTTTAATGGAAACAAACTTTGCTAGTACAATAAAAAAAAATCATTGATAGCATGCACCACGTTGTGCAAATTTTTAACCGACTTCAAAAAAAGGGAGGTTGTTGAAATCTGCTGAAGTCGGTACTAAACCAAATAAGTTCCCCGCTAAACCGATGCAAATGGTACAGATTTCAACACATCAGTAGGTGTCTACTAAATCGTATGAAAGTATTAATGATTTTTCGCGTTTTAGTTCCTTGGCGTTTTTTGAAGGCGGTTTTCTTTTTATTTAAAAAAATAATTATAACTAATGATGTCCCCAGACCCATGGTCCAACTAGTGATGTCCGTTAAGTTTTAATCACGATATATAGTACAGATTTTAGGTTATTGCATAGTTAGTGAAATCTAGAGCAAGGTCTTGTTACAGTTGCTAACTATAATCCGCTTAGTGTGACCGTAGTGGATTCCCGGATTCGGTCACAAATAGCAGGTTTATAATTAAGATTAATCACACCATAAATAACTAACTGCTAACTGGCCATTAACGTCGCACTAACCGTAAACGAATGACGTCACTCCGAGGAGGTTATACAAGCTTAATCGGCAAAATAAAAGTTTCCACACTAGGAGGCAATAGTTACCGATAATAAATATATTATGCTCAATAAATGAGCTCAAAGGGTCTATGCATTTCTTTTAAACATAAAAAGGATTCTCTTTATAGTAAGGACTGGCTGTTTCCCGCGACTTCGCCCGTTTAAATCTTCCAAGAGCCCTAAGACCTCTTTAATCTGGCCCTATTGAAAAATCCGTTCTTAGCGGATAAGTATAAACTACCTCCTTGCCAAATTTCGTCACTGTACGTCCCGCGATTTTCGATATTTCGTGTCAGGTGACCTATTGTTTTTATATGTATGACTACCGGACCTGGCAGACGTTATCCTGCTCGAACGTTGGGTTACTTACTATTTGCTACATTCCATTATCCTATAATATTAGGCCCGTTCACGTTCCCGTTCCCATACCCGCCCCGTTCCCGTTCCATTTCTTTTTCGCTTTCGCTTTTCGCCATTCCTTTTTTATTATTCAAACCTTATCCTAACAATAACGAACACAAAAAAAAGTAATTATCCAATTTGGTGCAGTCGTTCGGAGGTTATGTACGTGCATACATTTCAGCGACTCATTTTTATTTACGACTATAAATTGAGATGTTAGCTATCCTATAGACCGGAAAACCGGGATAACGCAAGGAAGAAGAAGAATAAGACTGTTTGAAGGCTGCCTAATATAATCGATACCTCTCCTGCGAAGCATTAATGTCATGTCAATTATGTCAGGAGTGGGTGCAGCAATAGTCCAAAGGCGTCACAATTGAACCGACCACCCTATGGATTTCAGTAAGCCATTGAGCTATTGGAACGTCTCATAAAGAACCAGTTCAACTTATGAAATATCAGATGGGAACCACATTATCAATGCATTGCTTCATTTAGAGGAAAAAGCGCGCGATCTCTTCTTCATAAATAAACAATGTAGTTGTGTAGTGAAACGGAAAATTGGATTGGGAATGAAAAATGCCTCAGACGGAGGAATTTTAAATGTCAAATTTATCTCGAATATCTGAGATGTGTGTAATCTGTTAGTAGACTGGCCCGTTGGCGCAGTGGGCAGTGACCCTGCCTTCCGCTCCGGGGGTAGTGGGTTCGAGTCCACCTTGAGTCTGGGTATTATATCTATATGTATGTCTTTATATATTTCTACAAAAAATATATTTGTGTGTAACAGGCGTCTGTTACTTATAACACAGGCATTAAGTTGTCTACCTTAAGAACAGACGTCCTTGTGTCATATAGCGTATATATATTTTTTTCAAAAAAAAAGAATGCTTTGCGTTTGTTTGCAATTAAGTATTTCAACGCTATACATGTCTGTAAAAGTGTTTTACCTAGATTAAGGATTATGTACTGTACAACTATTACAATTTGTAAAATGCTGTTGGTATGTCAAAATAAATAAATACATATCATCGCGCTAAAATCGAATCTATGTCTTTTCACCAAATTTTACACAGCTAGTTTTACATAAGTCGAGACAGTATATGTATATTTTTAGAACAACGGGACTAAGGAGACCGAGGTTTGCGTACCTGCTCTTGTGACCTCAAAAAATTGATTATTTATATAACCTTAATCTCCCCCCCGCTATGGGGTAGAGATTCTCTCGGAGTTTACCCTTTATCAGGTCTTCGAGGGTGTCCTTTAGAAGTGGAGTATGCTGAGTGTATATATTCTCTACGCCGCTCAAGCCCTGGAATTAGAAAAGATAATTAAATAGCCTGACGTAAGAGGTCCACTGTCATTTTGGCTATTCACACCTATTCACACGACTGTGCACAGCAAGGGCCTAGTTTTTTTGAATACATGTCCATTTAATTTATAGCGTACCGCCTGGTTTACAATTGATTTTGATCTTAAGGATGTTACAGGACGCTTCCTATCTGTTTCCTGATCTATGGGTAAAGCCAACACTCAATAATCCATAAATACAGCTAATTGTAATAAATTGTGCGAATAAAAAGTTACGTAACATGTACCGGGTTCTTATCCTGGTAATTGGACGTCTTGATTTACGACTCGAGAAGATACATTGCATTAATATAAGCAGTTCATACATCATCGACAATTGCATCTTAAATGTCTTGAGAGTCGCACAGAATTACAAATAAGGTTTCAATCATGCTGAACTTACGCGACTGTAGAACAATTCTTAGGCGTATAGTGGGTCACATCAAGAGTTACTTAACCTAGCGATCGACTCAAATGCCGACCTGTGATTAGACCATGACTTCCTCGCCTAAGTAACTCGCCCTATAGTGACATCCTTTGCAATGTAAGCAGACCCTGGTACTGGACCGGGATTTAAAAGACACATACATTAACCACTGAATATGAAAACCTGAATAGTGGCATCTTTCGAAGGTTAAGTCAGTTCTCGTCGATCTGGTCCCACCGCGATCGCGGCCCCGATCCCCCGACCCGCTCCGGTGACGACGGCGACGCGCTGCTCCTGGTTCGTCGTGTGCTCCACACCACATCACGCGAGGACGTCCCGCCAGGGTTGCGACGACGTTGCCCCGCGGTTCGCGCCGGCCCCGAGGGGCAATCCGGCCCGGTGACCGAACCCCTCGACCTCGAGCCCGCGGGCGACGGCGCCGGCTGGTCCGATCCCGCGGCGGCCGCCACCGCGCCCGACCTCGCGACCTACCGTCCATACCGTACCGTCCCGACCCAGTGCGCGCTTAGCTTTTACCGGAAAAAGACTATACAGATTGTTTCGAGGACTGGAAAAAGCGTCGGCAAAAGTGCGTTTTATCGGACGGGGATTACTTTGAAGGCGATGAAATTGATTTGGAAGAAAAAATAATAAATTTACATTTTTAAGCAAATTCACCTTACTTTTTGATCACAGTATTACATTGTACTTAGAAGGTGGTTAAAAAAAAAAAAAAAAAAAGATTTTATACCAAAAAAGCTACATTGAGGTAATGTTTGTCGACCCGTCTTCGCCAATTTCATCTTTGATAGTTTCGCAGCATGAGATGGCGTTTTAATATGCCGGTCGACTTGAAACTTTCTCTCACTTGGAACGTGCATCAAAAATATCACATCATCGGTTGTTTTCTTATAAAATAAGTGTTAGTAAAAGATAAAGGAGTAACAAACAACTAAGGTGTAAAGAGTTTGCTAAGCAATCGGAATAAACGTCATTTAATGAAATAACCAACGCAACGCTTCGACATATGATTAATAATCTTCGACTATTTAATCGCTCATAATTAATATTAGATAAACAAAACCTTAACTTAGTGATCGACTCAAATGCCGACCACTGATTAGGCCACGACCTCCTCAAAAGTAGAAGTCTTAGAAGCATTCACCCCGGCTTTGCCCAGATTATCAATTCATGTATCACGGTGTTTGTTGCCAAACTCCTCCAAAACGGTTTAACCGATTCTTATGGCAATTTTAGTGCAAGTTTGGTAGGTCCGAGAGTCGGTCGAAAACTATTTTTTAAATCCAAGGAGCTCTTATATTTCCTCTTTTAATTTCGCTCTACCCGTCCCTCCGCCTGTCTGCCCGTAAGAGGCCCCCCCCCCCCCAACATTTCCAAACTATTAGACGTAGACAATTAAAAGTTGCCATTTTGATAGAACAGGCTAAAAACTCACTAGGAAAATTATTTTGAACGACATCGGACAAGTTTAACTTTTGAAGGTATTTAACAAAGACGTTTAAAGCGTAGCAGATAAGGAACCCTTCTATATAAGTGTGTCTTGACATACTCTTGGTACAAATAAAAACTAATAACGAAAATTAATAATTTAAAGACAAATAACTAATAAAATAAGAGTCAGATAACAAGTAAGTTTCAGAGGTCGAGTCTCGCTCTCGAGTGTGAAATGAATACAGCAAAATTTAATCAAAATAAAAACTGTATTGAGGTGTTTAAAAGAATACTATTAAATTTGAATTTCCTAAAGTATCCGAGCATTAGTTTCAAATCACATAAGTAAAGTAATATTTTATTTATTATTAAAATATTGTTATGTTTTTTAGTGATAATGGCCCACCACCTCGGGGCCCTCGGGCACCGCAGGGTCGGCGTGCTCTGCATGCGGCTCTCGACCGGGCGCAACGACTCGTTCGCCTCGCTCGAGCGCCAGGAGACCGCCAACTACGAGGTCCAGCGCCGCCGCCTGGGCGGGCTGCGCGACGGGTTCGCCGAGGTCGGCGTCGACTGGTCGTCGGTGCCCGTTGTCGAGCGCTTCGACCACAGCGAGGCCGCGGGCGCCTCGGCCGCCGAGCAGCTGCTCGCCGCGCACCCGGACGTCACTGGAGGTTCTTTACCTTTATGACGGTGTGGGAAGCAACGGTGCCCACACTGCCAATTTTGTCCGGATTGAAGTTCAAAGTAATAGCCAATGTTGTCTCAGTCATACCGTAGCCTTGCAAAACCGATAGGACGCTAGGAAACCTAGAATTATAAAATGTAATTAATGTTTAGTGGAGTGTCGTTAGACTTTTACCTAGGACTCCATGAAATGTCCATGAATCTTTATGTAAACTTTTGAAATGCATTTTTAAGGGTACATAAAAAAGTATTAAAAAAATAATTGGGTGATCTTATTTTTTAACCGACTTCAAAAAAAAGAGGAGATTATCAAATCAGTGCGAATGTTTTTTTCTTTCATGTTTGTTACCGCAGAACTTTCGACTGGGCGCACCAATCTTGATGATTCTTGTTTCATTTGAAAGCTGGTGCTTCCCGATTGGTCCCATATTAATTTAGTACAGCTCTGACAAAGGTTTCCATGAGAAAACAATAAAATTCTAAATTTTGATTATGTATGTGCATAAATAAATTGTTTAATTATTTAATAAAGAGAAAAAAGGGGTTTGACGTTTTGCTCATATGTCAAATACTATTTCAGATATTTAAAATCTGAAAAAAGTTTCAAAAAGAGGAGAAAATTTCCTAAAAGAAAGTAGCCTCTCGAAACTCTGGTTTCATAATCTAAATTGATAATTTAACGATACTGAAAATAGAACACCACGCCTCAATCCGATACGCGGTAGCTGAAATGTCATATAAATTATTTTTTAACCTATTGAATACTAATTTAAAATTCTCAAAAATAATATAGTAAGCATCTTAGCGGTCTTCTAGTAACCAAAAACTTGCTTCCTGCCAAATTTCATATTTGTACGTCACGCTTCGTAAATAGTTAATTTTTTAATACGTAAAAGGTAAAAATGGTTACTGTAGGTTACCGTTAGGTAATAGACATATACCATATGCGAGTTTCATAAATCTTCTTCAGATATACAAGTTCGTACTACACTATTTTTATCTATCTCGTAACGTTTAGAAAGCGAACGCGCGAACGTAAGCGCACAAAAACAGGTTTTTTACAACGTCACGCTACAAATCTCTGAAATTGTCAACTTTTATATACCATAATATACAAGTATTATACAAATTAACCTTCTTCTTGAATCGTTCTTTTTATTGGTGAAAACCGCATTAAAATACGTTGCGTAGTTTAAAAGAAAACGTACAAGGGGAAAAGCAACTGCATTTTATACTATGTAATGAAAGGATAGTTCACCTCTGTTTGACGGCCTGTGCAGTCTCCTCATACAAAGGGGCGGCACCACAAAGCACAGTGAGTACCGTACTGGTATCATATTTAAGGTTAGATTTACACAGCGCTACCAACATCGCTGGAACCACTGATATTTGTGCTACCTGAAAGTAATTACTTATCAAATGTGTGTCTTCAATTTTTACAGTCTAATACGCCTTAGCAAAGTTGTTCTTGTTGTTGGAGTTTAGTTTACAAACACTATATTGTTTCTGCCCAGAATGTAACCACATCAACTGATAGGGCATCAGAGGTAGACATTAAAGCTTCTTGCGAGCAGGTGCTAGGGCACGGAGGAAATAATAAAAGATGGGCCAACGTTTGCGTTGCAACGCATAAATAGCCCAGGTTGATGTCATCTGTGAATCTCCATTTGGACGTATTATAAGTGCTGTTTAAATATTAGTTGTTTCGATTCATAGTTCGATAGCCTTGTGAAAAATAATTATTACTAGACTCGGGCCTTACTTTGCATAAATCAAATGAGAAAAGACTTGATTGAAATTGCATTTTTATGAACAAATAGTAAAAGGACTTCGTAGGGCAAGCAGAAATTTTTTTAACACATCATTTTAAACCTAATTTTTGACGTGTAAAAGTCTTATGAATCGATGAACGCTGTCTGGACTGGACGCACGAAAATGTGTCACGTTCCGCCCGAGCCGAGCGTGCATTCGATAGCGGCGGAACAAGCGATACTGAAGCACGGTCGTAAAATAATTTATCGGCCGCAATACGACTTTACAGATCCTCTTTTTTTATTAAATTGATGACAACAAACTTGTTATAGAGCAAAATAACGATAAGTGTAGTGTGACATTGTGTGTGCACAGACGAGCACGAGAGCCGCGTCAAGTCCGACACCAATTACTCCAAGTCACGCGTCAAGGTGTCGCCCTACCGCCGCAGCACGCGGCTGGCAGACCACACCAACACCTCCATGTTGGCCAACTACACCGGTGAGTGTTCATACAGTATGAATACCAATTCATCAATTCACAGATGATGTGTGAGGCAGGAAATACCTAGCAAATTGCTGGACTTGTACGGCTCTTGGCAGTCCAGGTCCGAAGTAAATTTTATGAGGCAGCGAGATCCAATTATGACACCTCCCTTACTTGTCCTGTTTCTATTTTTTAATATTAAATTATATTTAAAATAACCGTAGCTTAAACTCACCTACTCTTCTCCCTGACACCTTTTCCAGGCAACAACACCACAATGGAAATGGACATAACGGAAACGTCGTCGTTCATATCCGAGGAGCCGCAGTACCCGGAGAGCCCGTACCTCAGCGGCCTGCGCAGCATCCGCGGGCGGAGATCTTACAAGCCGCTCAAGGAGATGACCCTGAGAAACATCGGAGTTAACAGAAGCACCAGATCCACCGCTAGTGTTAATGGTGAGTTTTAACTGATATTTGATGTTTTTAGTGTTCCTTACCTCCAAGTAACCAAAGGAACCCTTATACTTTCGCTCTGCCCGTCCGTTCGTCCGACCGCTAACTGTTTAATAGAGGTGCTATTTCAAAAAGATAGCAATGTTTCAAAAGTTATTTCATAAGTTTTTGTAATCACTTTTTTTTTAATTTTCAAATTTTACCTTTTCCTCAAAAGCCGGTAACGCAACACAAGCTTCTGTGGTGCTGCATTTTGAGGAAAGATTCTGAGGGATAACCATATGTATTTCGATTTATCAAATATAAACGAGTGTTAAAATAGGTCACCCACCTATCACCCAGCTGCAGCAAGAGCTACTTAACCTAGCGATAGGGTAATAAGATCAGCATAACCGAGGCGAATCGTATGTGTCTGTAACAGTGCATAAGCTACATTAGAGAATACATGTACCATTTAAAAAAAAAACAAATACAGAATACACGTCTTCACAAATAATTATATGAAAAGTATCTTTTTTTATATTACAAGGGGCAAACTGGCTGCCGGGTCATCAAAGTGACTACCGTCATTTACTCTATTATCTATACTAATATATGTGAGCTTGATAGTTTGTTTGTTCGTTTGCTTGAACGAAGTTCAATTTAGAGGATTGATAATGTTTCGATAGGTCAGAAATAATCAGGATGGATCCAAAAATATTATGAATTAAAGGACATTCTAAACTTCAGTTGTTAAGGTTTATTTACTCAGGGACCATATAATTTTCCGCTTTCTTTTTATTACACACCGTATAATCGATGTCGTCTCTATGGTGAGTCACAGTGCAATAACCCACGTAACTGTTCGTGCTGTCCTTCTTTTGCACATCTTCAAGATTTCGTCCATATAGGCAATAAACAATAGAGGCCTCAAACTGTCTCCCTGTTTCACACCTTTCTTCATTTCTAATATATCGGACTCTCTTCCATTTATCCTTACTATACCCTTAGAGTTATGGTAAGTGGACTTGATGGCATCTATTAATCCTTGTGGGATATTCTTGGCTGAGAGAGCACTCCATAGTTCTTGCCTAGGGACAGAGTCGAAGGCGGCCTTGAGGTCCAGGAATGCCACCCCTTCTAACCCTAATGAGCTTTGGTAAAGCTTTACCAATCACAGCTCTACATTCTTCTACTTCTTCCTAGCGTTATCCTGGTCTAGTATCAGGCTCTTAGACGCTTAGATTGCAGGGGATGTGGCCGTTGGTCGAATTAAGATGACCGACTGACGTCTGACGTCATCCCCGGAACCCCCACAATCTCACGATTAATATCACTCAATGACACTAATCGGGACCCCACTATTTTACGTGCTTTCCGAAACACGGAGGAAATACTAACTAATTACTGGGTCATCGCACAGCTGTCCATTGACTAATATTGTAATCCGGGGGTAACAGGGTTTGGAAGTAAGTTTTCGGATTTTGTCCCAGACGATGGTAGAACTTGTAGAGGAGTTTATACTGGTAACAAAGTTTATCCACGATTCGGCTTTTGATTTGTTAAAGATTCTTCGGCAAATAGCTCTGTGCTTTTTGTAATCTATTAAATTGTCCAGTGTAATGCTTCTTTGAAATCGTTTGTATGCCTTACGCCGGTTTTTAATGGCTTCTTTTCCATTTAATCATCATTCTATCTAGTTAAATGTACTTAAGACTGTCCTATATATACAGCGCTGATGTTTTGCTGAATACGTTCTGTTGCGCGATACGAGCTCGCCAAGACAAGGTAATAATTATTTCTCGCTAGAACAACTTTATGAACACACTACATAAGGAAGATATGTGCACAACATACAATCTAAAAATTAAAATATACAAATTTACATATGTTTTATTTTATTAACACAAATATGTGAGAGAGTGTCTGCATTTAATGAATATTATTTATATATATAAAACTTGCTGACACCTCGCGTGGCTTCTCGTTCAGTCAGGACGCGGCTATTGATATAGATATCTACGAGAATGAGATGTAATTCAGTTCAGAGTCCATACATCATCAGAGTAGCTTCAGAGATTTTTCTTCAGTGCACTCTAAGCGTGATCTCCCGGGGCCGAAAACTGTTTTATGTGTAGAGTTGCATACCATTAAGTCTTAATGGTATCGAATAATTCCATACAGAAACTTATAACTATATTCTGTAACCGGAGCCAACCCAATTCTTTTTCTAAGAAAATAAAGGTTCTAGGACTGAAGGCCTTTCTGGTCTTAACTGCGTCAATACACGGACGTCTGTTCCTAACAGACGGCTGCAATACCCAATTTTTTTTTTTAGAAATATAAACATACAGATAATACACCCAGGCTTGAGGCAGGAATCGAACCCACAACCCAATGAGCGGAAGGCAGCGTCACAGTCAACTGCGTCGACGGGTCAGTCAAAGGCAGTAGGGATTAAAGTGAATTATATTTAATTAGAAATAAAATTGAGCCCGAAATGAGGATTTATTTTGAACCTTTTCATTTTGGGTCTTTTCGCACTCATCCCATACCTACTTTTAATTTTTAAGGGTTACACGTATTTAGGAAACACATATGAAAGGTTACCTATAAAAAAATCTCGAAAAACCTCGGGACGTACAAAGATGACATTTAGCAAAAAGATAGTTCATAGTTAGTAGAACGGATTATTCTATAGGACCAGATTAAGGAGATCTAAGGGCTCTTACAAGTTCAATTTTTTGCGAACGAAGTCCCGGAGCAGCGGCATGCTGGAGGACAGCAGGTCGGACGGGAGTGTCCGCCGACGGGGCTGGGGCCGTGCTGGCCGTCGCGGTGGTGATCCCGAAGGGGGCTGCGGCGGCACCGACGAGCATGGCTACAAACATCTGTTTGAGCATGTACTTCCTTTCTGCGGCATTGTCATCATTTTTGCGATGAGAACGTTCGGACCTATGTCGAAAGGCGCCTCCTGCTGATCTGAGCCATCCCGGTCGGTCCGGGCGCAGTCTGGTTACAGCGCTTGGGAGAGGAAAGATTTACATGGCTTCCAAAAGGTCTGGTACGAACATCATTTATTTGAAGAATCCTGAGGCACTGGCACAAACATTTCGAATCGACAAGCCGAAGAATCGATTTTATTTAAGATGAAAATGTTCGTGCTAGGTCCACAGGAGGCAAGACGTGTCGACACTGAGAAGGGTCGGCTGTGGGCCTAGCTCGAACGATTTCATCCTAAATAATGTCGATTCGTCGATCCCCAACAGTTCGAAATGTTCGTGCTAGGGTCTCTGAAGAAATCTTTCAACTTTTCCTTTCGTTTTTTCCTTTAATCACTCTCTGAGATTACAGGAATAAAACTAAAAAGAGTGAATTTATATCGGTACAGCTGTTTTCAAGTTTAAGCGAGACTAACTATACATTAGTTTATTGTAAATTTACTTTAATTAGCGTGCAATAAAGAGGTTCCTATCACGTGGTATATATTTATTTGAACTGTCCTCAAAGCTTGTATACAGAGCAAAGGGTCGGTGTTTGACAAGTTAATTATGTTTAGAGCACCTGCAATGGCGCATTATCCCTTTTTTTTCGTTTAATTAAAATTATCTGTGTTTGTAATTGACAGACAATTTAATTCAAAGTGACAAGGGGCATACAGGCAGGCGAATTACTTCACTATAAATGATGCGACGCCCATAGACAATCGTGCTGCCACTGTAATACCGGAGCCAGACATAGCTCAAAGTGTTTGTACATTTTTGTCCTTGAAGACTACAAAGTACTACAAAACTTTGCGCCGCTACACAAAGTCCCCGGCCACACTACATGATCATTGAAATGAAGCTAAGTCTGGCTCCGGTATAATAAAATGACCCTAATATTATCTTATTTTTGCCATATGCTTTGTTTTTACGAAGTCTATATTCCAATCAAAAATCTATAAACACACTGCAATAGGAACTACACTTATGAAAATAATTATTTCAACCACACATAGAAAATATAAACTTGTATAAATAATTAATTTTATTTCAAGCAGACGACAATGACATCATTAGTGATTTTTAAATTCTAAAACAGAAAGAAATCTCATATTTATTTATCTCTATGGACAATTCCACAATATTCTTCAAACGTTTTGTAATTTTATGTTAATATTCCTTGTTTCTTTCTCTAATATCCACTGCTTAACAATTTTAAAAAGAATTTCAAAAAGTAATAAGTAAGATTTTTTTTATTCATTTATTATATATTAAGAAAATAAATAATTATTGTTAAATATTAAAGTATCAAGATGTATTCATCGACAATTCACACAGTTTCTGTAAACTTTAAAATTTTTACGCACGTTTCCTTTCACCCTGCATGAATGTCATAGTGTGGGTGCGAGCGGGAGGGGGCCATATCTCTGTCTCAAACGGTCACAATAGTACATTATACTTGGTACACTTCCTCATAATTAAAGCCTTTGAAAATTATGAATATATAGAAAAATATAAGGTTGTATAAAAACAATATAAGCTAATGACAAACCTTTAACTATCCTCCTTTCTTTTATTGATAAAAAATTTAAATTGTTGCTTTTTTATATAAAAATAAAAAAAACCATTTTATAAAAATCCCGAAAGTATTACTAATAAAATGAAAAAGTCATAATCCTGTTAGTGAAAAACTCTAGCAAAGCTCAGAATTAAATCAAGTAAAGTTTAGATTACAAATCAGTTCTCTTACCGATGAGCTTTTAACTCAAACTTTCTACTAATAGAATGTACAGGAAGTTAGTAAACGTAAATATTTTTTTTTGTTTAAAGAATAGTAGGAATACTTTTTAGGTATGTCTAATATTATTCCCTTTTCCCGTTCTACTAAGCTTAAATTAAAAGCTTGTATTAGGAGTGGGTGCGACAATACCCCAACGGCAATGGGGTTTGAACCGGGTACCTTGCGAATTTCAGTCCATACCTTGTACCTTTGAGCTATTGAGGCTCTAAAATATATAAAAAGTGTCACTATGTATGTTCCCATGAAACTCCTTACCAACTCAACCGATATTCGTGAAAGTTGACATTCATGTGTAATTTGATCCAACTTGACAGATGGACAGTCAACATTTTGTGTAATGCCGTTAAATTTAACAAAATCACTGCATTAACGCATGCCAGTTATTTTGCTACCATTTTTGAGTGGTGATATAAAACGCAAGCCGCTGATACTTTCACTTCTCACCAGATGTATGTCTTTCACAATGTCACCTCATAAATTATGTTATAGTAAGTTATATAGAAGTGATATAATTTATGACATTAGAAGTATGGCGGGAATTTTGCGGGAATTGCAAGAGGCGGGAGAAAAGCAGTATCAAAAGGAGCTGTGGGCTTTAAAGAGGTCTTAAAAGCCCTCAGTAATAGACTTCTTCTTCCTAGCGTTATCCCGGTCTAGTACCAGGGCCCGCTTAGATTGCAGAGGATATGGCTTTAGGACGAGTTAAGATGACGGATTGCTCTCTGACATCATCCTCGAAACCCCACGATCTCTACAACCTCACGACTAATATCACAGTGACATTAATCGGGTCCCACTGTTTTAGGTGTCTACCGAAACACGGAAGAGGTCGGATGTCAAATATAAACCTATGTTAGAATGGGTCACCCATCTATCACCCGGTCGCAGCAAGAGCTACTTAACCTAGCGATCTACTCAAATGCCGACCACTGATTAGGCCACGACCTTCTCACGGCAATACTAGTTATATCTAGAAAGTCAAACTATTTGTCTGTATGCTTATACTAGGGGTTCCGGCAGACATAGTCCTGACCGTATATTGTCTGCCGGCTATTGACAGGTTGTAAATTTTAATAAAAAAATACTTTCAATTATTGTATAAACTATGTCGATTTTAATGAAATTTCATGTGTTTTTGGGCGAGTCCCTGAATGCTTTAGAAAATTTCACATTTGGTTTAAGGCCTTTCTTAACCAAGGAGATTTTGTTTAACAGACCCCAAAATTTTAAAATTAAATATTTGAAAGAACTGAGATTAATGATGGTATTGTTGTCGCGTTTCGTTCGGTTTGTGACAGTTCCCAGAGTCCTAAACCCGGGTTTAAAGGCCGGCGACCCAACCCATGGTGCAGAAGTCCATGGGCGGCAGTAGTCACTTGGGTGAGCCGCCTGCCCGTTTGCCCCCTTGTATAAAAATATAAAAATATAGTTGTTACATAAATGAGTTTAATACATTTGCATATTAACTACCTTCAAAGCTGGAGCATCTCAACTTCAATCTGTTTTATCTCTAAAATAGTTTTCGACCGAGGACGCTGCCCCTCTTCTTGTGTTCCCGGCGAGGAGGTGGCTCCGCAAGCTCTCGGTAGCGGTAGACGGTACGCCGACTTACGCCGGTCCAGTATGCTATGTCCTGTACCCGAGCCCCTGCCAGATGCAGCCTGCGGATCTCTTTCCACTGCTCGACGAGACTTTCATGGCGTTTTCTGGCAGGTTCCTCGATGCTCTCGTAGGGGCGCTGCAGGGGTTGCTCCGGGCCATCTTCGGATTCGGCTTCCGGGATGGCTGCTTTCTTCAGCTTAGGTTTTTCAGGAACGTAAATCTATCAAGCACTGTATTTCACAAAATACCGAGAACGCGGACGTTATTTATAGTAGGGCCTAAACTAACGTCAGTTTTAGCAGTCGTCACGAGCTTGGGTGGAATCATTGACAGCGCGCTACTACAGTTCAAAACCCAACTACACATCACAAACCCTGCAAACTGGTGAACTTTAACCATGTCATTTGCAAGGTATGTAGGCATCCTCTTTTCTGGAAACCGTACTTTTGTTTATTTTTGACTTCTGCATTTTGTGCCGTCACACTTGCCTAGTGCGGCCAACTTTAGCGACCAACTAGCCTGACGTCGTTATTTCTCCTTATGTTATCTCTTTATGTAATAGGGAAGGGTTATCCAACACGAAATCTGTACTATAAGATGACGTCAAAGTTCATCGTTGGACGTCCCGTGGTTTTATTGATTTCGTGTTAGGAACAAGAAGAAGAACAAGAAACCATTATAATTTCGCTCTGTTCGTCCGTCCGTCTGGCTGTCCGTAAGGTGTCTCAACCCCCCTACACGCGTACGTGCCCACCGTACGTGCCAACGTACGTGCCAACGTACGTGCCCACCGTACGTGCCAACGTACGTGCCCACTGTACATGCCCATCGTCCGTACCCACCATACACATCCACCATACGTGCCCTACGTGCCCACTGTGCCCACCAAACGTGCCCTCTGTGCCCTCTGTGCCCACCATACGTGCCCTCTATACCCACCATACATGCCCTCCGTGCCCACCGTCCGTTTCCACAGTACTCACTTACCGCACATACCCACCAACGACTACAAGAATATAGCCAATTCTTGCGAGGAATGTGCGGTCACACTTGGGACAAGTCAGGACACCGCCGCAATAATTATACGTAATAGCCGTAGGTGGTCGGTTTTTACTTCGTCTCTTTTAAAATCTAGCTCTTGTATACGTTTGTTGTCAAAAGCGTTGATGTTCTGCTTTACGAGGCGTCTCCATTCAGATCGCTTTTCTGCACGTAACTCCCAATCCGAAGGCTCAATGTTAGATTTTTTTTCTGTGCCGCTTTAATACGCCTCCTCAACGTCACCTACATATAGATAATAGGCCCAGACTCGAGGCGGGAATTGAACCCACGACCCCCGGAGCGGAAGGCAGGGTCACTGCCCACCGCGCCAACGGGTACGTTTACAAACCAAATCTGCTTAACCAATTTAGATTAATTTCGGCATAAAGACATATTGGACAATGACATGACATTTGACGATGAGATGGGCTACTTTACTTTTAAAATCAGGGTTCCGCACTAAAAACACAAGTAATTGAACAAAATCACCTTTCCCTTTCCCTTTCCCTTTCCCTTATACAAGAGGCAAATGAGCAGGCGGCATTCACATAAGTGACTACCGACGCCCGTGGACAACTGCAACACTATCATAATCATTTCTCAACACACTTTGAGAATCTGGCAACTGATTCCACAGAGGAATTATGCGAGGTAAGAAGTTCTTAGAGAATTGCACGGTTGCGGACTTTAGGACATCGAGGTGATGAGGGTGGAATTTCAAAATTTGACGAAATGTCCTGTGGTGGAATGCAGCTGCCGGTATTAGTTCGAACAATCCCTCTGAACACGCATGTATAATTATATTTATATATTTTAAAAATTCTGTATATTTTTAAATTTAAAATTTTAATTTAAATAATTTTGTATATTTTAATATAAAAGCCAAACCTGTCAGAATTCCTATTAATATCACATAATGCATGGCGGCATATGATTTTTTAGAATTCTAATAATGTCATGTGAATAGATTTATTTATTTGTTAATTATTAATGTAAGTACAGATACAATATATTCGTATTAAGTTCAAGATTACACCCAGTTGGCGTAAATTAATGGATGTCATCCAAGAAGTCTCACAAACCGAACGAAACGCGACAATACCGTCACTTGGCATGACTGCATTGCCACCACTGCACGCCGATCTTATGTGAGAAAGAGATTGATAACATGAAATAGTTAAACATAACAATGTCGGTATCGGCTTGTTAAATGACCAAATTAACGTCTTAAGCTCACCATTGCTTAGAATGTTTGAAGGTAGCGCTAATGTCGTGGGGGTGCCTGAGATATATATTGTTTCCTGTGTTTTTACTAATCACTTTACGAATAACGTAGTGCTGTGCTTTGGTGGCGGATTCGGTGGTGTAGCTTTCGGGTTGCAGCATTACACCGATTTTCCCTCGTATTCGTTCGCGGATTTCGTTTTTCTTGCATGTCATGGATTTCCGCAAAGTAACGCCTGATTCTATCACTTATTTGCTAGATTAATATTTTTTATATAATACTATTTGCGAAGCGGTAGTCGCCGTCTACAAAAACAATTGTCGTCCGCTTTTCGAAGGTTCGAGAGCCTTATAAACCGATTGAAAATCGATTCCTTCTCCGCACGTGTAAGGCACTGTTAGTTTTGCTGGTGTGTTAATTTTAAATTTACAAAAAAGGCCTGATAAGTACAATTGTGTTATCTATACTAATATATAAAGTATAAGTTTGTTTCTTTTTTCGCTTGAATTTGAGCGCTAATATCAGGAACCACTGGTCCGATGTGAAAAATTCTTCAGTATCAGTTAGACCATTTATCGAGGAAGGTTATGGGCTATATGTGATCACGCTAATATCGAATATATTTTTTTGCCCAATTTTACGCGGACAAAGTCACCGGAACAGCTGGTGATAGATAAAGCTGAAGAGTTTGTTTATTTGTTAGTTTGCTTGAACGCGATAATCTCAGGAACTACTGGTCTGATTTGAAAAATTCTTTCACTGTTAGATAGCCCATTTATCGAGGAAGGCTATTATAGGCTAAATTTCATTACGATGAAATTTAATTTATTTTTTTTGCTAATTTTACGAGAAGTCGCGGGTACAGCTACTATAATGATTATTATATAGATAGTTCTATTTTTAATTATTTTTGTATAATTATATAACAATTCATAATAATTATAACAACTCTTTAGAAGCGAGAGGAATTTTCGTTGTGTATAAAAACATTTTCCGATAGTTTCTGTTTATTAATATAAATAGAATTGCTGATAAATGTTTGTAAATAGAAACCTACTCAACACGTAGGCATTTTTTTATCTATTAGCTCTCCTTTTTTATTTATTTAGGTAAATTTGTATAAAGAAATAAAAATCTGATCTATTTTTGTGACGATATTTTAGGTCGTTGCGTGGGCCACGAAGACTACAGTATAAGGTTTTATAACGTTTTTTAGGGTTCCGTAACACTACAAGGAATCCTTATAATTTCGCTCTGTCCATCCGTCCGTTCGTAAGGTGGTCCCCCCCTAGCATTTCCAAACTATTAGACGTAGAGACTTGAAATTTTCCATATTGATACAACACCCTAAAAACTCATTAGGAAAATTATTTTGAACGAAATCGGACAAAGACTTCTAAAGCTATTTAACAAATACATTTATAGCGAAGCAGATACGGAATCCTTTTATATAAGCGTGTTTTGACACGCTCTTGGCCATTTTATATGACAAAATGTATATTTAGGAAGTCACATATGCTAATATTGCATTATATTTTAATAATCATTTGAATCCCAGCGTTATCCCGGTCTGGTAGTACCAGGGTACGCTTAGATTGCAGAGAATTTGGCTGTGGAGCGAGTTAAGGTGACCAACTGCCATCTGACGTCAAACTCGGAACCCCCACAGTCTCTGTACTTCACGACTAATACCACTTAGTCACATTAATCGGGTCCTAGTGTTGTACGTGCCTAAAACACGGAGGATGTCATATATAAACCAGTTTTAGAATGGCTCACCCATCTATCATCCGGATCGCAGCAAGAGCAAGTTAACCTCCATTCCCTGATTGAAAATGTGACAAAGGTTTCATAATATTTATTTATTTATTTTAATAATTATTACACATAATAAATACGAAATAATAACAATAAACAATAATTTAAAAGTAGTTAAAAAGCGCAAGGGCGGTCTTATCGCTTAAAGCGATCTCTTACAGACAATCCAGTTAAGAATTTTAGGAAATAATAATTGGAGTGGAGCAAGAAGTATGCAAGTAAGTATATAAACATATATACATTATATATATATATATACATATATGTGTGGCTGCGTGTGTGTGTGTGTGTGTGTGTAACTATCAAATTTTAATTAGTTCAATCATTAGAAGTAACAAAAAAAATATGATAACATTTCTCGTAGCAATCGTCTACGGCGTAGCGCAGTTGCTACAATCATAACAACACAGTATAGGGTTTTATTACGTTTTTATGACAGTATGTGTAGTAAGGATCTGTTATGTGCTAGGGGTTATTAAAATTGTAGGAGCCACAAACATGGCAGAAGGGTAAATAAATGTATACAGCAAGGGTGAAACTGTATTGGGGACGATCGTAACTCTTTGGGTAGAGGATACGTGATGTCGAATTTCCCACTAAAAGTGATTCACACACTAAACACAATATATGTATGCTTGAGTATTCTAAGGGACGCATCGAGCTATAAAGTTGAAATCACTACCATACATTGAGATCTGCGGTCCCTTGAAGCTGTGAAAAAATTAATCCTCTGAGTGTAACGCAATCAAAAGATATGGCCGTTTATGTCACATTTTCCATACATTTGCAAAGGGAACCGAAACCTATAGGGTAGTACCCTATAGGTTTACTACCAGAATCGTGAAATTTTACAAGAAGCTATATATTAAAGTATAACATAATATATTATGTATTAATTTCGTTGACCTGTATCGGTGTGAATTCACTTACACTGCCACTAAAGTTATTTGTTATTAAATATAGTAAGTAATATATATTAGGTATAAATTATATAGTAATTTTAAGTTTTAGTACATTATTATGTATGCAGCAACACATTGAATTAGAATTAAGTATTCTGTAAAGATGTTTGTGAAAGGAAATAAATAAATAATAATACTAATATTAACAAACAAGTATAGCAAAAATCTGTAAAAAAAATAACCGTGACTTAGTCGTGTCAAATTAAAAGATTTTTTTTTTAAATATAATAAGGGGCAAACGAGCAGCCGGCTTTCACCCAAGTGACTAACGACGCTCATGGACAACTGCAACACCAGAGAGACCGCAGATGCGTTGCCGGCCTTCGAGAAATGTCACTTAGGTTAATCGCCTGCTCGTTTGCCCCTTGACATATAAAAAAAATAGAAGTTTTTTTTTTAACTTCTATATCCTCCTAGTCAGTTTGCCAGCGAGCTATGGAGCGTAGAATTCTGGGTGTAAAGCTCTCCGACATAGTAAAGAACGCAATACTACGCTCCGAAACAAAAAACGCCCATGTGGTCCTAACAGTGGCCAAGTCAAAATGCGATTGGATATGTCTGCCGCATGTCTGATGACCTTTGGGCCAAAATCCCAAGAAAAGAGTTCGATACATCAAAAACGACTGTCCTCATTAATAGGATCCGATCCGTTGGTACCCGTCTAACTAAAACTAGTCATATGAACCGCGAAAATTCTTGGGAACCTAGCTAAAGATCTTTAAGATTTTATACCCTTGTCTGTTTTCTCTTGTAATGAAAAAGGCCGATATCGATATATTGGTAACTGGTACCTAAAATGGTAATTAAAGTATCGATAACTTTAGGTACCATTTTAGGAAAATTACGCGAACGGAGGAGTATGAAATTTGGCATAATGGTCCGCGTAGATTGTAGAATATGTGTGGCTGTGGGGCGAGTTAAGATAACCGATTGCCATCTGACGCCATCCTCGGAACCCCCACAATTTCTACAACCTTGCCACTAATATCACAAAGTAACATTAATCGGGACGCACTGTTTTAAGTGCCTTCCGAAACACAAAAGAGGGCGGATATCAAATATAAATTAGTGCTACAATGGGTCACCCATCTATCACCCGGTCGCAGCAAGAGCAACTAACCCTAGCGATCGACTCAAATGCCGAACACCTGTATATTTTATCCCGACAACGCCAGGGAACTGAACGTTAAACAAACGCCACTGGCTTTATTTAATTCAACCTCCTCCATGTTTTGGAAGGCACTTAAAACAGTGGGATTAATGTCACTGAGTGGTGTTAGTCATGAGATAACCGAGATTCCGGAAATGATGTTAAAAGGCAATCAGTCATCGTGGTTCGTCCCAAAGCCCCATCATCTGCAAATTAAGGTGTCAAATACAGGATTCATTTTATCTCGTTATTATATCACAACCTTACGACTAATCTAGTACCAGCATCCGCTTAGACTATAGAGGAGGTGGTGGTGGGGAGAGTTAAGATGATCGATTGCCATCTGACATCATCTTCGGAACCCCTACGATCTCTGCAACCTAACGACTAATATCACTCAGTGACATTAATCGGATCCCATTGTTTTACGTGTCTTCCGAAACATGGAGGTCGAATACCAAATAAAAACCAATATTTGAATAGGGTAACCATCACCCGGTCGCAGAAAGAGCTACTTAACAACGGTAAGACCACGATCTCTTCCTTTGGCATCTGGCATGCAGAGAGTGGATCTTTTATTTATCTGTCCGATGACTGGTTCGACCCACTACGGGTGCGCGGCCACGGACTACCTTAGCTACTATAGTCACAACCCCTATACCGTCTGTGTGTAGTATCCGCATCATTTCTCTCCTTTTCATCTACCTCTATATCCTGTTACTCCATCCCTTTCTTTACTCCTATCTATTTATCTATTAGAGGTAGGGTTGCATTCCTTCTGGTATGCACCTAAAATTGGGTCGGCGAGTCCGGGATGCTGCCAAAAAAACAAGTTAAACGAAATATTCCTTCTGGGTGTAACACTCATAATGTCACTAACAATGAGTATACTTATAAACAGCCTCGTCAGTAGATAACATTCTGTTTCCTACCTAAATTTCTTTTTTATTTGCTTTCTTCTTCGTATAGATAAGGTTTAGATATTACTGTTGCAAAATATTATCAGCATTAGTGACCTAAATTATATTTTGAATAATTGCTTCTTACAAACCTATGCACTAGGGCAAATTAGTGGAAGTCTAGTAGTCTAGGTAGGAATGTCTATGGCGATGTTAATCCATCTATCCAGTTCATCTAGTAATAATAATACGACAATATAAAATTATTTTAGTGCGCAAGTCTGACAGGCGCTTGATCGGTTTATATTTCATGCATGTCATGGATTTCTACCTGATTGTATCAATTATTGTGCTTTAAATTAAGACAAAGTATGTAGGAAAGGGACGAGGCAGGGATACTCACGGCGACCGGCATATCAATGAACTTGTTGTAAAGGTTCATACGACCGAGGTCGAGCAACTACGCAACGGATTTTGATGCGTTTTTTTTAATAGATAGAGTGATTCAAGAGGAAGTTTTATATGTTTTTATATAACTTTAAACTTTCGTGGTTTTTACTAACACATTGTTCATAAGAAACGGGATTCTTACCACGATTAAGCTGTTTGAGCTCCCGATATTTCGGCACAGTTGCATGCGCCATGGTCACGGGTTGACTGAAGAAGTGCGGTAGTGTGAAAAAATAAAATTGTTATAGGTAGCCGTATATGTTTTTATATGCATTATACCTAAATTGCGTGGACGTGAAATAGAATACTATAGTTTTAGACCAAAGTATCTTTAATCGGTGAGACGTTTAACATTTTTTAGAAGGGTGGATCTTCTTTATTAACATTTCGATAACTGATTAGATCCAATACGGGTACGCGACCCTGGTCTACCCTATCTGCTATTGTCACTATCCCTATACCGTCAGTGACAGTAGTATCCGCTACCTTTTTCTCCTTTCTCCCTACCTTTATATCCTTTTACATCCTTTTTTTGAAGTCGGTTAAACAATTAAACTAAATCTGTCAAATAAGACTTTTTACCATTTACCTTTGGGTTCTGTAATTTAATTTTTATATTGGTAGCATTTCCTTCACTGCCGGCGCCACCGACATCGCGTCACCGCCGCATCTGAAATTTAAAAAATATAAATTAAGACACAGTATTTGTAGGATAGGTAATGACACGATTTTTTTATTTTTATTTTTAATAGAGCCTTAATATTATTAAACTTTAGCGTTCGTGCCGTAAAATAAGATATGAAGTTCAAAAATTCAAAGACATGAATTCTTACTCAAAATTATATAAAATTAATGTTAATAATATTGACATTAATTTTAGACATGATTCATTTTTAAAAGTAATTATATTTTTTATTGATAATGAGGTATATGAAGTAATATCCTACTTGTCTGTTCACATGTTATTATTTACGTTTAATGATCTAGCAACTTTATAGATTTCTTTTAAAATAGGTTTTAAAATAAGTTTCTTTTACATTATTGCATAGTTTTTAGGTTTTCGACGTCCAAAGAAGAAAAAGAGCGCGTAGAGTTAAAATTTGTAATTAACAATAATTAAATGCTAAAGTCTTAGGAGCCTTGAAGCAGAGAAAAAATCAACCCTGTACGCAATCAAGAAATATGGCCATATATGTCGCATTTCCCATACTAGTACAATCGAAAAGGGAGTCAAATCCTATGGGGTAATTTAGCAAAAAGCTATGTATATCTTAAAGTACAAGTATAGAGAAATTTTCGGAAACCGTAAGTTTGTAGTTACATCAAAAAAAAAATTACGGTGACTTAGTCAAATTAAAAGAAATCTTATAAAAAGTATAAATCTTAAAATAACCTAGTAAAGTATTACGTGATGGAACGGAATCCTTAGTGCGCGAGTATGACTCGCACTTGCTTGGTTTTTAGGGTTCCGTAGGAACAAGGAACTCTTATAATTTCGGTCAGTCCGTCTCTCCGTCCGTCTGTCCTAACTTACTTCTGCAATTATTTTTTTTTTGATTGGATTCTTTATTGGGCTGTCCTGTAAAGTTACGTTTTTGATATGTCACTTTGTACGTAGGGACCTAAAACATATATTTTTTTAATTTTCTCATGACTTAATGATATAAACTGATAATGACAATGTTTTGAGAAACCTATTTACTAAAAAAATATCATATTAAAATATTTTTTCTCTACAGAATATAATATGCGTATAGCACATCTTTTTTAACCAGATCTTATATTTTCTATAATTAGAAAATATATAGTAATGGTTTTCGTTTATAATTTGATTAGTTTCCAATTCAGATATCTACAAATAACAACAATTTTATCAAATTTTTAGATTACATAGTCTGGCTCAAACGGGACCTTACATTAGTGGTTTTGATTTAATCTGAGTGAATTTTAAGTTAAAAAATATTCAGGTTCACCTTATTAGCCGGTGAAGGTCATAGAAAATTTCCATGAAAAAGATTAAAGTGAACTGTTGAATAACTTACTATCACGCGATTAATTAGTATTTAGGGGTCTGTGCTTCATCTACCTTATATATCAATATTATATTAAATAAACCGATCTCGTTTTTAACTGAAGTAGAAAGGATATAGGGAAAATGACTCCCGCTAACATAGACTTTTCAAGAGATTTTCTTCCTTTACATACAAATAAATGAATAAAATAAAAATATACAATGTAAACTTTTTATAGCGGCGTTCGTTATAACGAAATAATCCTTTTACATAGAAATTTAAGCAATCTGGTTGTATTAGGTTAAAACCCACCCATTAGTACACTCTTTATAGCGCCATATCAAATCTCTATAACGAAGAAATATATCTATATTTAGGACCAGTCTGGAAATACTTTCTAATGTATTTTGTAAAGTACTCGTGCTTATAATAAGTTTATAAAAGGTTCCAACTAAAACTTGAGGTGCCCAAATTTCAAAGCCTTGACGTTATGAACTTGTTTTTGTTGTTGTTAATTGTCTGAATGTGGACCATTGCCCTACCTACATTGTCTTTAGGAAATATAGGTATCTGTTATGAATCAAACTAGATGGATATATCCCTCCATATAACGAAAACTCTTTATAACGAACTAAATTCTCGGTCCCTTGAAATTCGTTATAAAGAGTTTACACTGAATTTAACTTTATTGAATGATAAAAAGATTTGATATAAAACAAATATCTTTACTGAAAGGCATCAGGGGACACACAAATTAGAAGTTATAGTTTATAAAAATAAGATTGAGTACAAGATGACTACATGGTAGGACTTTCAAGTATATTTACCAGCATATAAGACTTGTCAACTTGGTCTTGTATATCGGCAATTAAAAGCTTTCTCCTTAGACTAATTGAAAGAAACGTCGCAGATGTAATTTAAAAACAAAAGCAGTCACTTCCAAAGGCATACGAAAATGCCAAAGATTCTAATAGGAAAAAAATCTTATAGGAAAAATGTTCCCTTTTATCGACCTAGAACTTTTATAAGTTAAGCAGATGTTTATTTTTTATTTATTTGCGATAAATACAATTGAAATAAGTGCAATAATTTTTAAATAAATTTCCCCACAATCGAGGTCGTAACGACAAGTTTTCGAAATATAAGCCCTATATAAGTTTCCTAAATAATAGCAGATGTGTACTATTAAATATTTAGGGAATTAAACCTGTGAACCCATCAACAAATAACATTTGTGCGCAAGTACCGTTCAATAAATAAAATATCTCACCTCTCATCGATCCCAAAATCAATTTTATCATTCATTTGTCCACAGTCACAATCTTATCACCATTATTTGTATCGGAGTCCTTATCAACCATTCACAAACTTAAAATTCAAAATATCAACCAATAAGGAGTTCGAATGGAACCATTGATCTTCAAATTTTTGGCACGTGCTACCGGCGCGGCTGCGCGTGCGACGAAAACTAGTGTGTTTTAAGTAAAAACGCGTGCGATGTACTTTTTTTGGAGAAAACAGCAAAAATCCACCCCACCCGAACACCCCAAGTAGAAAGTAACAAACCAGATTTTCGAGTGGTGAAGCGTGAGACTACGAAGAAGGTGGTGAGAGGTGATGAACAATAAGCCACAATTTGTAGTACTTTCTCGTACGAAACAACTCAAAAAAACACTAGCTGTAAATTGTTGATGTTTGCACTATGGAACAGGAGGTAATAATGATAGCCTGTACTTTTTTATCGTTGCTATGATGACGACACCATCACTCAACTTAATTTTTGTAACATACGTTATTTTAAAAAACAAAAGAAATATTCCATTCGTAGGCGCTCTCGACTGCGCGCATCGCCCGCTCTATCGTTCGGGCAGCGTTCGCGCTGGGCTCGTTCGTGAGATCGAGCAGTAAGACGGCGTGATGACGCGGAACGACGGGGTTCCCGACATCGTCGCCCCGGAGGAAGGCGTTCTGGGCGTGCTGACGCTCGGGGAGGTCGTGTGGGTTCGGCCCCAACCCGAAATCGTTTCGCGCTGTCGACGCTGAGAGGCCCGCACAGCCGGCGAGCCCGACGGTCCCGGCGAGGCCAGCGAAAATTGAGATATGTTATATTCTTTTGAATAGTGAAAATTTGCACACATGAGTTTCTTCCCATTGTTATCTCGGCCTAGTAGGAGGGTCCGCGTAAACTGCAAAGGATGTGGCTTTAGGGCGAGTTCAGATGAGCGACTGATGTTTGACGTCATCACGACTGAGATCACATTAATCGGGTCCCATTTTTACGTGCCTTCCGAATCACGGAGGTGTTCAGAGGAGGTCGTACTACAAAACCAGCGGTACAATAGGTCACCCATCTATCACCCGGATTTATTATCATCGGTCGACATCTTCCATCATGTCGAAAGCTAAAAATTAAATAATAATAATAAAATGCTTAGAGAAACGGAAGGCTCGATAGCGATACGACCGTTCTCTATGTTCAATACTCTTTCAACGTATCCGTAAGGTCACTTTCAAATCTTTAAGATCACCTTTGACGAAATAGTCCCACCTACGTATTGTTCTAGTTCACGGACGTCTACCTTCTGATTCACATCTTATTAACATTTCATAATTTTGTTTACAGCTAAGCCTAACAGAAATATTTATCCTTCTAAACTTTCTCATTTACAATATTAGCAAGATTTATACGATATTATACGCGCAAAATGTGTTTTATGTAATCAATTTAGAGTTAGTTATCACAAATTTGACATAAAACTTGTGAAGCCCTCTCCCTAAAATAATATTATAGTAATTATAAACTGAAGAATTTAATTTATTATGAGTATAATTGTCTTGCATACTTTCAATTAAATTTTTAAACAAGAACCTTTATTTGGAAAACAATTGAAGCCAATTTACCATAAAGTACTGCAGGGGAGCCTTCTCTGAGCCGTAAATATATTTTTCCATAGGAAGTCTAACAGCTACTTGTTTGATGCTTTTTTGAGTATTCACGCGCCAGGAAATATAACCTCCTAGTCTCAGCTGTTAGCGACTCAGATACATAAATTGGCTTAGTAGGTCCTTCTAATTTCAAGAGACTTGTGTTTAATTTTCCAGACGTAGTTTTTTCCTTGTTAAATAATTTTGTGGATTTTATAATGTTTTCTTTAGTTTTTGTGGTAGTAAACTCAATCATTTCTGATAAGTAACGTTTGGTTCTAATAATTCTTTTCAGGTTTCCCTCAATACATGACGACAATCAAAATTGGGGTAAGCTATAGTTTTTTTTATTTATCTCACTTTTCATTTAAAACGTCGATAGCCCAACGATAATAGGTTGCACTGAAAACCGGGAGATGGGCATTGCACACTTGACCTTGTAATTGTTTGTTTATTTTATTAAATCTATAGTGTTTTTGGGAATATTAGTATGATATGTTAAATAAATAGCATTGCACACTTGACGTAGCTCTTGCCATGGCTAAGCGATGGGTGGTCCATATTAATATTGGCTTTCAAATATCCAACCTACTCCGTGTTTCGGAAGGCACGTAAAAAGTGATTCCCGATTGATGTCACTGAGTGATATTAGTCGTGGGGTTGTGGGGTTCCTGAGCATGACGTCAGACGTCAGTCGGTCAATATAACTCGCCCCATAGACACATCTTCTGCAATCTAAGCGGACCCTGATACTAAACCTGGATAGCGCTAGGAAGAAGAAGAAGCTAGTTAGACAAATAAATATAATGCGTTAAACTTTAATTGACCTAAACCCTTATTTGCAAGAAACATTAAGAAAAGCAACCCTAAATCACTGTAAATAGAAGAATATATATATTTAATTTGATAGCTGATTCATGTAAAAACAGTTGTCTGAACGAATCTTACTGTGGGATTTAAGGCCTTTAAAAGTAGATCATAACTCACATTGGACAATGTTTCTCTTTGGTCTGGCGCCATCGCAGATATGGCCCCGATCATAATACCGGCGGAAGCAGGATTCGTGAAAATCAAATGTATCATAGTATAATTTTGTAATTTAAATTAATTTGGATGAAAATCTTTTAGTATTTACTGAGAAATTAAAGAAAATGTTGATTTGGATCCTTTTTGAGATATGTAATATTTCACGGGGCTATTCTCAAGAACCATTTTTCAAAAACGATCCAGCTATGTCAATTTGTTAATTTTTTTACTTTCCCACCCATTCGATCATAGCCCCAGGGTTGTTTTGGGGAATCTCTTTGCCCCAGGACATCATTGGAGAGATAATAAACTTGGTGCCCGGCGCGATGATCGATCCACTACCACGATGTCAGGTCTATTGGCGGCAATATACCTGTCAGTGATAATGGATCGATCCCAGTAGAGCAAGGCACGACCATTTTCTAGAACTGGCGCAGGATTGTAACTGTAGTAGGGAACCTCCATTTCGAGTAAATCATATTGAAGAGCAAGTTGTTGATGGATTATCCTGGCTACTTGGTTATGTCTGTGCAAATACTCACCGTTAGCAAGATGAGAACAACCGGAAACAATATGCCTGAGGGATTCCCCAGGGCGGTGACATGCTCGACACAAATCGACAGTGCCATCCTTCATAATGTGTTTCCGGTAGTTCTTCGTCTTAATAACTTCGTCCATAATTGCACAGACAAAACCCTCGGTTTCCCCAAAAAGGTCACCGTATTGCAGCCAGGATACTGAAGCGATAAAATCTACATCTGGCCCCGTTATCGCCTTGTAGAATCGTCCATGCAACTCCTTGCTCTTCCATACGTTCACTCGATCAGAAGTAGTCAGTACTACAGGCCTACGCCAGTTTGTTTTGCCAAAGGATAGCGGCGTAAAACCCTTATCAACTGCAACGACCTCCTTATGCATATCCACATTCACCTTGAGAAAGTATTCTCTAAGACTGCATACTTCACGATTGTGCAGGTTTTTGGCATTTAAAAAGCCACGACCCCCAGAACTACGGGGGATATACAACCTCATAACAGATGAACGTGGATGATGCATACGGTATGTCGTTAACAATTTTCGGGTTTTACGATCTAAGGTGTCCAGTTCGGTTTGAGTCCACCTTAGTATGCCAAAAGTGTAGGTAAGCAAAGGCATGACCCAACCGTTGAAGGCTCGCACTTTGTTGCCGCCTGACAAAAGACTATTAAGAACTTTTTTCAGGCGTACAAAGAAACGTTCCCTCACCGATTGTTTCATCGCTTCATTGTCAATACCTAACGCTTCCGACATACCAAGGTACTTATAGGTTTCGCCTTCGCAAAGACTTTTTAAAGTCAAAATATCTGAAACATTGACCTGATCAGAATTCACAATTCTACCTCGCTCTATATGGATAACCGCACATTTATCTACACCAAATTCCATTCTTATGTCATTACTAAAGTTCTGTGTGATTTCTAGCAATGACATAAGATCAGAAGGTTTCGGTGCAAACAACTTGAGGTCATCCATATAGAGTAAGTGAGAAATAATTTCCCCTCCTCTGCGTAGACGATAGCCCATTTTTAAATCTCTCAGCAGAGTGCTAAGTGGATTTAAAGCTAAGCAAAACCATAGAGGACTCAAACTGTCACCTTGAAATATTCCCCGCTGGATCCTTATCGGTTCGCTCGATGTAAAAAAATCCATACCTCCTGGTTGACGAAGAGATGTGGTCCACTGCGCCATACATGAATTAAGAAAAGAACATAAAGTTGTATCAATTTTATACAGCTCCATGATCCTCATAAGCCATGTATGGGGTACCGAATCATAGGCCTTCTTAAAATCAATCCAGGCTGCATCAAGATTTTTTTTACTTCGTCGAACCTGTTGGCAAATGGTCATGTCAATAAGGAGCAATTCTTTAGTACCACGGGCACCAACCTTACAGCCATTTTGAGTTGGAGCCATTATGTTATTAAATTCAACATGTGCAGTTATTTTCGAACTCAATATGGATGTAAGTAGCTTGTAGATGGTAGATAAGCAGGTAATGGGACGATAGTTCTTGGGGTCCGTGTTACTGCCGGACTTGTGTAATAGGAATGTAATACCCGATGTTAAAAATGTTGGTAGCGATCCGGAATCAATGGCATTCTGAAATTGTGATGCCAAGACAGAATGTGAACTACGAAACCATTTAATCCAAAAATTGTGTAGTCCATCTGGTCCAGGACATTTCCAATTAGATGTCACAAGGATTGCACGTGCTACATCTTCTGTGGTAATATATATAGGTTCCATTTCCTGAATAGAGTCACATTCTCTCTTGACGACATTCATCCAATCACTCTCATTGTGGGTAATAGGAACAGACCAAATATTACGCCAGAATCTGGTCATTTCTTCCAGCGATGGAGACTCATCATCGGATTTACACCTCTCAGATCGTTCCCAATTCCTATACACTTTCCGTTGATCACTTTGAAACATACGATTCTGTCGTCGCCGATCCATCCTTTTGTTGTAACGCTTAATACGTTTTGTCCATGCACAAACTTTTTGTTTCAAGAAATCGATGCGATCTATAACACAGGCCATATAATCTCTAGAATGCACGTTCGTGCCAGCATATGCCTGTCTTACATATCGCATGATTCTCGGTCTGTTATTGCCAGCCCTATAACAAATAAGTTTAGCAATAAGAGTTCTCGTGAATGTGATGCGTTTCTCAATTCTAATCTGCCAAGCCGGGACGGTAGGCACTTGCTGCGTCACTCTACCTGTAGTTAGTAATTTGACGGAAGCCAAACGACATACCGTCACAGCCCCACAGTATAGAATAGAGTACGTATCACAAAGATCTTTGGAACTCTCTAAATATTTTTCCAAAAATTTATCTACAACCCCTACAAGCATCAAATTATGTTTGTGCACTGGTAAGCGGGGTAATTGAGGTCTTAAGCTAGGGGGTATGGATCCAAACTCTAGAATCGTATTTTCCAAAGTGCTCCTTATTTGCTCATTATTCTGGTTAGTTATAGACAAATTAATACTGCAATCTTCTACCTGATGACTCTGACTTTGTACATTATTAAGGGAGCTACTTACATTATTGTCATTTGTCGTTGACACATTTTGAGAGTCACTAACAGTATTAACTTGTCGTATATCTAATCGCAACCGTTCAAGCACAGACTCTTCCAGAAGATGACACCGCTGGATAGCCCGCACCTGATCCGATAGTCGTTGCGCGGTCACATTGATGGTTGGTTCAAAAGCCTGAAACAAAGACAGCATCGTTGATCGGTACGCAGAGAGTTTAGTTCCTCCCTCTGAGCACGAGTTTATAAACCACTAATGCCCGCTACACACGTATGAGCCGAAATAATGTAACTTACAGCAACATATCGTAATGCGTAAATTGGACAATTTAAAAATGAATTAAAATATTTTTTTCTGTATATATCAATTTATCTGATGTAGATCTTGTTTAATGATTTTAATATCATTGTATATGTACAACATTAATTCAACAACTTAAAAAATCATTAATCAGTAAATACACAGTTTCGAGACAGATTTTAAGTCTAGTTCTAGTCAACTGACTATTGTTGAATAAAAAATATTTCTTAAACCTAACTGGTTTTTATTTCAGTTATTCACCACAAGTCTGTGGTGAATGTGCAGCTCGATATCTCATCCCTTCCTACATTAGAAAAATCTGCCAAACATCATAGTTATTGGTTCCACCTTCCAATACAACAATGGCTGGGCAACACCACCTTACAGGTGGAATCAGAACGCGGTGGGCAGACTCACCCCAATTTGAACCTAAGATCCAGTAGCCCTTCTTCTTCTTTGTCTTCCTCTTATGCCGTCACGAAGCGCGAAATCAAGATTAACCATGAGTTAACGAAACCAGTAACCGTGGTATATTACTTTTCTTTTTTATATATTTATTACAAAAACTGGTGGTTCGCCTAAGTGACTACCGACGCTAATGTATATCTGCAGCACCTGGAGACTTACAGATATGTTGCCAGCCTTTAAGACGAGGTTTGGACCACAATGAACTCAGACAAACCAAACGAAACATGACGTCTCTATTTGATGTAAGTTATTCTATGATGTGTCTATTTGGGGTAGGTTATACAACCGAATATAATAATAACAAAAACAGATAAAACCAACCAAACTGTTGCTATTAGCAAAGAATAATATGTAAACAAAACCATTTTATTATTAAATGACTTACAAACATACAAAAAAGTCGGTTTCAATCCGACACACAGATTGATGACAGATACTAATAAAACATTAGGATTATTAAAAAAACGTAAATATATTGACATAAAAACATACCAACAACTCATAACCAACTCCCCCACATCCCCGAAATTGTATTCAGTAATAAAAAACCATAAAAATATTACTTTATTAACTACGAATTATTTTAAAAATATATAATCCATACCTCTGTCCTGCTTAATGTTAAGGCAGCAAAATGAACAGGATATTTAAGTTGTAACAATCGATGTAAGTATGAAGTAATATGATAACCTCCAATATCAAGCCTTCGAGAATGTTGGGGATCAATTGCACCATTAATAATAGGTATTACATGGGTTGAATAATATCCACATGATATAATTAAACCAGTATTTCCATTTTTACTTTCATTTCTGTAACTCAGAATAGGCAAAATTTAGGGCTCCCTCTGTAACATCGTCCGATTAGCCATAGTATCATAAAGTGACGTTAAATAAATAACCAACCGACCGATCATTTCCTACATTACTAACTACGTTGTAACCTTATTTTGTTTAAATAAATTCCTCTTGAGCTGAAGACAACTTCCTATAATATAGTATCCTATTATAATGTCCACTATATATGATAAGGGAACCAGTAGATACCCGGGAAGATAACTATACGACGTAGTGTAGTGTGAAGGATAAGATGAAGGACATCACCTCCTCCTTCTCCTTCTCCTCCTCCTCCTCCTCCTCCTTCTCCTCCTTCACAGAGGAGCTAAAGAGCTGCCTTTGAACTCTCCTACATACAGGAGCTGTCCATGGTAGATGTCCAGCACCATGGACAGCTCCAGCTCAAAATAATGTCCTCCAGAGTCTAGACTGATCTATTGCAGTACGAATCTCAGCACTATATCTGATGTTTTTAGTGGAGCCATATTGATTTTGTCCTCCTTTAGTATATTGTAAACTTAGACATTTGTGGAATACTTTTTATCTCGGAAAAATTTTCAAGGGAAAAGCGTTTTCTTATCCAGAACAATAAACTAGTATTAATATAAACGCAAGTCGTCCATCTTTGATATACAGAAAAATGAATTCCAATTTTGATTATTGAATGATTAAATTTATATTTTTCAGTTAAAAAGTTAGATGGACCATCCCGAAGTCGAGGCGGCGGATTGTCTAATCTGTTGGGTCAGCTAAATAAAAAGAACAAATTGTCTACGCTCGAAAAATCGAAATTAGATTGGAATACGATAGGTATTTTATAAAAAAAAACAAGTATAATTTAATTGCGAAGGTGATTTTTAATCTATGCTGATGATTTTTGAACGGACGTGGAGGCAAAGGTGAAATGAACGGTTCGAGTCAACATGAATATGATAATGTGATCTTTTGTTACGTTTTTACATAATGTATGGATATATAACATTGTATCTGAACGTATTTATATATTATTTGATCGATAAATATGTTGTTAGCGAAAAAAAATCAAACATTACGTCATTGTTACAGTTGTTTTATTGACTATATAATATGCAAGAAATTTCCTGACATATCTCTATTAACACCTTAAAGGCCGGCAACACATCCGCCATAAAATAAAACGAAAAATTCCAACCTAACGCCCTCAGCCGCTATGGAATTATTAGGCATTATAACTAACATCGCACTCTATTAAAAGAAAGGCCACTAAATATTTTGACTACATATTAAACCTATAGCATCGTTTACTCCTCTGTAGATGGGAAACAGCATTTTTTATGAGTTATTCCGAACAGCCAATATTTCTCCGCAACTCAAAAAAGAGATAAAAAAACGTCTTTGAGATAAAGCGCCTAGTGACCAAACCTTTTTTATCAACTTTTAATTCCCAATTAATGCTTTTACGCTCGCCTCCAAATTATAAAAACTCGACTAAAGAGTCTTATTGGCAATGGCTGAACTTTGCTCTTGGCTCTGAAACGCGACAAATCGAAGACACTCTTATCAGATCTTACGTTGAGTGTTACTTGCCCCCTGCAGTTCTGAAGTGTATCATTCATAACAGCCGCAAAATAGATAGCAAAGAGAGTTGGAGCAATTACACAACCCTGTTTAACGCCGCGAGTTACGGGGAATCGGTCTGAGAAGTAGTTATCGTTCTGTACTCGAGCCATCATTCCAGTATGGAATTGTTCCACTATTCTTATAAACTTCTCAGGATATCCCATTTTCTCAAGTACTATCCATAATGCATCCCTGGGTACCCGATCAAAGGCCTTTTCGAGATCGACGAAACACATGTAGAGGTGACGGTGTTGTTCAAGGCACTTCTCTTGAAGTTGTTTCACCACGAAAATTGCGTCAACCGTGCCTCTCCTAGGGCGAAATCCGCATTGGCTTTCAGGTAGGATATGTTCCGCTAAAGAACTAAGGCGTTTAGTGATAATGTGAGCCAGAATTTTGCCAGCTGCACATAATAAGGATATACCTCTGTAGGAGCTACAATCCGAACGATCTCCTTTCCCCTTGTAAAGTTTACAGATGGATGCATCCTTCCAATCCTGAGGTAATTCAGCGGTATCCCAAACTCGAGATATAAGCTTAAACAGCCTAGAATGTATGTTTGTACCCCCATATTTAAATATTTCCGCGGGCAGATTATCCAATCCCGGTGCTTTAGCATTTTTCATACGCTTAATTGCGCACTGAAACTCGTCATAACTAGGAGCGTCATCCAACTGTGATGATCTTTGTAAAGTTGGAAGTGACCGAATGTAAGGGAGATCGGCATCTTGAGCTGTTGGGTTAAGGACTTCCTGAAAATAGTCAACCCATCTTTCCAGTACATCCTTCGGTTCCGTGAGACGTTTCTTACGATCCCGAGAGTAGATAGGAGTAGTGATCTTACTTATAGGACCGAAGACCGAGCGGAGATTTTCGAAGAAGCTGCCTATTTTGTGAGTATCAGCTAAATGTTGTAGCTCCAAAGCTTTAGTCGTCCACCATCTGTTCTTCAATTCCCGTACTTTTACTTTGAGATTATGCTGAATTTCACTGCGATTTTGAACGTCAGCTGTTCTTTTTAAAGCTGATTTGTGGTCCTCGACAAGTTTTCGGAGCTCTTGGTCAGAATCATCAAACCAATCCTGATTCTTCTTTTCCGATTTGCCAACAATCCGTAAAGCGACATCATTAAGAGAATCAGCGAAGGCGCGCCATTCCTGATTGATAGAGAGATTTATGGGGTCTAGTGTAATCGACTGAAGTTCGTTGTTCATCTTTCTTCTGGTGTCTTCGCAGCTTATCAACTTCCCATACGCCAATCTAGAAGGAATTTTATGATTCGCTCGATGCGGTGGCTGGTACAGAAGTCTCATTTTAGATCTTATGAGACGATGGTCAGTCCAACCCTCAGCTCCTCGCATGGCTCTTGTTATTAGAACGTCCTTAAGATCCTTTCTGCGGACGATTATGTAATCGAGTAAATGCCAATGCTTTGAGCGAGGGTGCATTCCAGGATGTTTTGTATTTTTCAGGAAGTCGAAAAAATGTATTCGTTATGCTGAGTGAGTGAGCATAACGATAAAATTATATAAGAACTCATTCAATTATGAAGTCGTCTGAAAAGATTAAAAAACATTTTTAATAATGCATTCAATTCCTTTTGTGAAAATATAGAAACGCTACGATGGTCTGGTTGAAAGTTGGTACGGTCACGCTATTGTCGAGTGTCCTGTCTCAAGGGCACTCCACTTCAAGCAACGTCGTGAAACTTTCTTAATACGATTCTTATAAAGCGAAACAAACAGAAACTTTCGATATGATAAGTAGTAATAAAAGTCTCATAATAGCTTTAATATATAAATATATTTAAACCTTTCATCTGTCATTTATAATAAGTCTTTTTATTTCTTTATCCCTTGAAATTGCTTTGGAAACGTTTAAAAGAAAATCCTTTAAGGGTTTTAGAGTTTTTGAACGAAACAGATTTTATTTTGACTAATTGTAAGATTCAGGCGTATACCGTACTGTCCCGCCTTTTTACAGAAATCAATTCACTTCTATAGAAAGAAACGTCAAAAAACTATATTTATAGGTACAGATTGAAAAAATGTACCACGAGAGTAAATTGATGTGACTGTATTTCTATACGTTCTCTTGAAACAATGTGGAATTATTCAGGGCCGCCCATTGAAAGCTTTTCACTTGAACTGTTTCATACGATTGTATGTTGCGGAACACAATTGAATGGGATATTTTACAGTCTACATACAGCCGCTGTAAATTGTAGAGTCGTATAAAAGTCTGATCCAAATAGGGGAATCTTTATTTGTTACAGTATTCGAGGGGGATATATATCTTACACAGATTTAACACAGTATCTCAAATAAATTTACATTTATGGTGATAAATATCGGAGAGTAATATTCCAAATAACTTGAAAGGAATTCTTAAGAGAATTAATTTATTACCGGCTGATTCATCAGTTAACAATTTATCTGAAATGGTTTGGTTTTCTTAAATTTATATCATTTCAAATATTTGACATGATAAATAATTAATCGCACAATCAAGGGTGGAACAGCCCAGGCTCTTGATATTAAATTCAATTTCAGTATAATGCCTCGACGAATGCTGCCAGACTTCTTGACTGTTAAATGAAGGAATTTAAAAAAAATGTTAGTTCCTGGCATGTAATGATAAACACTAGCAAAATAACATATATATTCAGATAAAAGAGACCCTCAATAGCTCAACGGTATAAGGTATGGACTGAAATCCGCAAGGTACCAGGTTCAAACCCCACCGCCGTTGGGGTAAACATGGTTATACTACTCCTTGGATTAAAAAATTTTCCAGCTTGAGATAGCCCTGCGTGCCGGGACTGCGGCGCGGAAGTGGACACGGCGCAACACACCCTCGAGGTGTGCCCGTCGTGGTCCGAGGAGCGCCGCAGACTGACCCCGGTGGTCGGCCAGGACCTCTCGCTCCCCAGCGTGGTCGTCTCCATGCTGGGCGACGAAAGGGCCTGGTCCGCGGTCGCCTCCTTCTACGAGGAGGGGATTTAAATCAAATGTACATCTTAACAAATCTATCCTACTCAAAATTTGTGTCGTTGCTAGACATACAACGTAGTTGAGCAATTTGAAAATTGTTGACTATATCATCAAAAGAGGCCATCCGTAAAGTACGTCACACGTTAAAGGGGGCAGGGGGTAACACCAAAAAGTGACATTGTGTGACAATGGGCAAGGGTTTAAAATCTTTAAGACGTCAAACGCTTATCTTTTCTGTCTTTTAGGAACATATTACATATAATAAATAAAAGAAACCTTTCAAAATTTATTATTATAAACACGAGGCGAAGATCTTCAGTCCGGGTTAGGTGGGGTTTTCCGAGGCGGCCGCGCGTCGCTGGGAGTTCTTTTTTTTTTATCGTGTAATGATGTTGGTCAGAGTGACCTTCACACCGTCAACGGACAGGGTCGGTGGGCAGCTTTATCGAGATAATATTAATCTGTGTAATATATATTTCAATTACAGCAGATCGGCGGCCAATCGATCACTAAATTTTAAATGTTGCCGAATAACTGCCAAGTTACCTACATTGTAACTTGGCAGATATTTGGTATTCGTATATATGATGATGTACGAGCTGCCCGTCGACCTTGACCTTATGTTTCGTATCATTGATCAATTATTTGAGTCTTGATCCTGTGCATAGAAAGTCCTACCTCAAGGCTAGCCGTGCTCAGGTCTTGCAGCATTAACTGGAGCTCAGAAGCAGCAGATGCAAAAATAATAATGTCGCAGCAAATTTATACATAGCTATCTAAATTAATCTTACAATTACACCCTATAATATTTAGTACATAAATTGATAACTAGATACCAAATTTTGCAAGTGACATAACTATATAGCACACAGACGTCTGTTCCTAAGGTAGACAACTTATTGCCTGTGTATAGGCAAATAATCACATACATCTGTTTTACACAAATATTTTTTGTAGAAATATGTATATAAATACACAATATTTAGATAATACACCCAGACTCGAGGCGAGAATCGTACCCACGACCCCCTGAGCGGAAGACAGGGTCACTGCCCACTGCGGCAACGAGCCGGTCAAAATAGAAGGATGGAAGGTGGAGACGTCTTAACCTTTTTGATTATAGATTTTTTTAACCCCAAAAGCAAAAAGAGAGTTGTTATAAGTTTGATGTCGATGCCTGTGTGTGTGTGTCTGTGGTTTCGTAGCTCTCAAACGGATGGACCGATTCTGATGGGATTTTGCAAGCCAGTTGCCTTGCGATGGTTCCTAGCTACATAGCTAGGAACCATCGCAAACCAAACATTTGGTGAAAGTTGGTCCATAATTACAAAATGAAGGACGACTTTATTGAACAATTTCTGGATAAAAATTCCAATAATCTCAAATAGCTTCATCAGCCTAATTAGTGATCGGTATTTGAGTCAATCGCTAGGTTAAGCACTTATTTCTGCAACCGGGTGATACCCATTCTTGGTGTCCCGGACATAGGGACAAAATTAGGTCCTGTTAATGTCACTGAGTGCTATTAATTTTCAGATTGTAGAGATTATGGGGATTCCGGGGACGACGTCAGACGGCAGTAGGTCATCATAACTTGCCCCACAGCCACATTCTTTGCAATTTAAGCGGGCCATGATACTTTATAATATAGAAGAAGAAAATACTATGCATAAGAATAAATAAAAGTGTTCTCCTTGCATTCCATGGATTCACCGTGTATGTGCCGGGTCCATCGCGTTGCAGAGGAAGGAACCATAGCAGTGCCCGAGACTAGTGACCTAGGTGTAGGTTTAAGAGCGCGCTCTTTATAGTGATCACTAACACTCACCTTCACTGCCAGTGTTCCCTTGCCTAGCCAAATCTTGTATGATCCTACTAGTGCGGCTTTAGACGGCCTCACTAAAGACCAATTTGAATGCACTCTTCGACAATTGAGTAAGATCTGAATTAATTTTTTATTTTAATTTTTAAATATTATTTTTAATAAAAAATATTTTTTTAACATGTTCTTTAATAACGAACTTTGCTAATTCTGGATATGAGAGCGACAATGGCCGGCACAATCAAATTGTGTTCTGTTGCAGGCAGCACGGAATAACTGAGCAGAAGAGTTGTAGTTACCTACGCTTAGGTCGATTTTTTTAAGAAGACGCTCCGAAAATATTTAAAGGCAATCAATGTAATATTAATATTAAATATTCACGAGAAACTTGTTGCGTTTCACTCTACCAAATGTATGCGGCGCTCTCATTGAAAATTAGGAAACAGACCTAATTGGAATTTATTAATTAATTTGTATTGTATGACAATTTTGTAGAACGTTTAAATAAACATAATATAAAATATGTAATTATAAATGTGCATTAAACATTCTTAAATACTGTCACGTGAAGTCACAGATTTGGGTTTTACTTCGCATTATAAAAAATAAATATATAGGACTATATGACACACGGACGTCTGAAGAACAGACGTCCGTGTGTAGATTACAAGGTGAAGAAACAAAAGAGCTTAGGTTTTGCTTTAGTATTCATAAAATTGAGAATAAGATTGTAATGCCGCAGTCAGACATAGCTTAAAGTGTTTGTACATTTTGTGCTTAAAGACAACAATGTTCTTCAAAACTTTGCGCAGCTACATAAAGTCACCGGCCATACTACATGATCATTGAGATGATCATTCAAATGAAGCTATGTCTGGCTCCGGCATACGTGTGGTTGATAGAATATGACAAAAAATCAATATATTTTTAATGTGATGTATTCAAATAAAAATAAATATATTTTTATTGTATCAAATTTAAAATTATTTTCCGTTATCAGAGCACAATTATATACAAAATAAAGTACTTTAATATTGTTTACAATAAAAACGAGCCTTTAATAGTGTTCATTGCATAAGTAAAACAGATTAAAACGGATTTTTCACCATCACAAGACCTTTACGAAAATAATATGAAAATAAAAAATATTTTAGTTTCTATTGCAATTTATAAAGTGGCTTTTAAGTGGAAATTAGTTATGGAATTAATATATTTATTACACTAGGCATGGTAACTTCAGTCAATACATATTAGGCAAATAGCCGTGATGACGCAGTGACAAGAGGGCGTGTAAAACAAAAGGCAGTGAATTCGATCTTCAATGCAAGCTCCTCAAAGATTTCTATTTAAATGCGTTGAACAATAATTCACGATAAATACGGGGAGTATTAAGTCATTACTACTTACAGTTCTAAAAGTATCATATATATAAGTAATTTTAAATCAAGGATTCGCAAATAGAAATAATCCTATATGCTCTTGTTTGTCTTTAGGATTTGCAGATAAATACAATTCAATAAAAAATAATCGTATCAAAAAGCCCCTTAATAGCATAAACTTAGCATATTACCCAATTTAAAAAAAGAACATAATATAATAATCATGACAAACTTAAATGTCAACGACATATATGTAAAAATAAATAACGGAGTAAGGGTAGCGTTTCGGCACCGCCCTTAGAACCGCGTGGAGTCCCTGTTTTTCGGCCTTAGATAAAAGTAAAAGTATAAATAACAGAGATTCATCTCTATACATCATCATAATTGTTCTTTAGCATCTAGATAATTCGGGAGACATCTAAATTAAAACGTCTCTCGCCTTAAATTCAAATGCTCAAAAAACTGATACTGCTCTGTTTAATACTTAATTGTTTATGACCTTTATAATTTATGCTCAATTTACTACATGCCCTTTAAGAATCTTAGGAGTTATAAAAATCCTTCACCGTAGCAAGGATAACCACGTTTTTCTCTGTACTTGTTGACTAGACCGTGTGGCGAAACTCGGGCGAGCAGTAGCGGTTAATATGGCAGAATTTTCGGAATTAGGTTCATTGGTTCTATTTATGGAGCGTCTACTCTCGCCTGTAATACACGCTAGTAACATCAGAGTCCTTAGGCGTGGTCAACTAATTAAATGCGGCGTCATTTTTTTAAACCGACACATCAAATCTTCCGTTGATGTTATTTTAGTATAACTTGTGACATGATTCAGGATTAGTCATCTTTGCTCGTTGGTCTTGAGGTTTTAGCGTGAATTGTTTACAGCTTTAAATCTTGCCTTCAATCCAACAATTGTTCAATATCAATATTGGGAACCATTCTTCTCTAGGAATCGAGCGTCACTACGGGAAAATCTATATTAAGCAGTAAGTTTCTATTACGGACTCTACGTAGATTAGGCCCCGACATGAGAGCACCATTAGAGGACATACAGATATAAAATGTGCATACAAGTTTTACAACATAGACTATGTAGTCACTACAAAATTAGCCTATGCTAATCCTGTACAGCCAGTTTGATGCATTGCCTTAATACATACGTTTAACATTTAAATGCGATATATTTTTGCTCTTAAGAAGCCTAGTTCCTATGCCTTTATTATTGAAAGATTTTTCACACCGAACAAGTTCGATTTTCACATGTTCTCGAAGGTAGCGATCAGCTCTATCTCATAAATTGCTATGTTTATTCGATTAAACTTATCTACATTACTGCGATTAGATTACTTGTTCGCTTCCTAAATGCAGTATAGATTTATTTACCTACTAGTTGACATTGACCAGGCTTGACCTATTAATATATTTTTCTAAGGACATTGATTACGCATATTTTCAGTAAAAAATTGGAGATTAAATATAAAAATTATTTAAAACTCGTGCGACGAGTCTGCTAAAGACAACATCGTATCGATCGTGGTTTCGCGTTCCCCGCCCGGCATTTTTCGCGAAATCCTCGGGTTTGGTAACACAAAGGGACAACGAAATCGGGTTTGGAAGAATGAAGGACCATTACCTGAGAAACGTGAGCGGCGGCTCAGCGTAGCTCCCACAACACAATTCACCACAACACACGCGACAAGACGAGCGGCAACACCGACTCGCCCAACTTAATGACGCCGAATGACCAAGTAGTATATACTTTGTTGTACTATCCACGATATGAACGGCCGATGACATGCAATGCGAAAAAGAGACAACTATATCCGTATCTCGTCTAACACACTATCGAGTAGGAGACGATCCTTGCCGAATTGTGTCGGAAACCGCCGAAATAAAAGGACCAGACGCAAGCGTGAATTGCGCGCGCTGGGTGTAGTCCTGCGTGGCGGTTTGAATCGAAAAATAGATTTAAGTACTATGCGCTCCCCGATCGTAAATTCAAGATGGCGATAAGGAAGCCCATTGATATTCACTGTCGCAATTGTGATCCACTTCCTTTTTAATAATCAATAATTTAAACGTCTTTTACGCATTATGTGGCCCATAGTGTACATTCACAACTGCAATTTAAATATTGGAAAGAAGTTTATCGCCTAAAGAGGTTTTATCCATTAGAAATGCAAAATCATTCTAGTATTAAATTTAATGAAATGGTCAAAAGCGTGTCAAGACACGCTTATATAGAAGGGTTCCGTATCTGATACGCTATAAACGTATTTGTTAAAGTGTGGCGGCTTATTACCTTAAGACTCACAAAAAATCAGGCGTTTCTACTTGACCACAGTGAGAGGCGTCATAGGATCACAGTTATGCAACTCTACCTTGAGGCCTCGGGGAGGATATTGATAATAATATTTATAGAGGCTCGAAGGACCTTGATGGTCCTTCGAGCCGGACATGAACCAGCGACCTATGGGTGTATGTGTTATAGTCCTATGAATTTATATGGCTGAGTTTTTTAATGTTTGATATTCGCATTGGAATATGTAGGCAGCGGTTTACTATTAACTTTTTCTTTAATAATCTCAAAAATTGTATTTTAGACTTAGTATGGCTTGGCCATAAATTCTTTAGTGGCTGATGTTGATTATTAGTATAGAATAAAAGAGAGAATCAGGCGTTACTTTGCGGAAAATACTAATATGCATGGAAAACTTTTCTCCCAGGTGGTGGATCTTCCTTTATCTGTCGAATAACTGGTCAGACCAATATATTTTTTTACATTAAAAAAGAGCCGTAAAACCACATATAAAGATTTGTCTCGGCACTCGGGTCGTTTCATAAAGTCCTCCATTTTCACCGCTAAGCTATCAAGGTTCTTATGTACAGGTACTTATCATCAGGACATATTTTCGCATAACAGATGAGTCGTAGCCTGGCATTTGAATCGATAGCTAGGTTATGCAGTTCTTATAGCGACCGGGTGAAAAATGGGTCTGCCTTTATAGCACTGGTTGTCAAATATCCAACCGTGGGTCCCAATTAATGTCACTCTGTTATATTAGTCGTGAAACTGTCGATTATGGGGGTTCCGATGATGAGCTATATTTTACTACTCGGAATTTTGGCATAAAGTAGACAATTTTGACAACTTCCACCAGCTATGTACGTGGATGAGTACCTTCACATATAGCTGTAATAATAATAATTTAGTTATGACATATTCTAACAGTTAAAAACAATGACGGAAGCGATGAATGATGAAAAAACAGAACTCATTTATTTATATTCATATGGATCATACCAGATTTGGCTAGGCAGGGGAGGGAACACTGGCATTGAAGGTGAGTGTTTGTGATCACTATAAAGAGCGGGCCGGGCAAATATTTCTCAGGGACATGTCACCGAGAGTCGGAACAAACTTATGTCTGATATCAAGACACTCCTATCTCACGTCTCGATATGGGATCGACTAAATTTAGTCGAATTCAACCCTACTAAGACACAAGTTTGCGCTTTCACCGCTAAAAAGTCCCCCTTCTCCGTGTCTCCTCGATTCCAGAACACTTCCCTGGTCGCCTCAGCCAGCATCGGGATACTGGGAGTCGATATATCGAGAGACGTTCAATTCCGCGGTCACTTGGAAGGCGTCTTCGTTATAAGAGCCCAGTGGAGACGACTCGAGTTATATCCCTGGCTGATTGGTCATGTGGAAACTGATAAGCGGGAAACGATCGTATATTCGGATGGTTTGTTTATATGTTTCCATATTGTAACCTTTATATACGGGGTTTTTGCATACTGATATTCAAAGAATACTATAATTATAAATGTTATTATACCGTAGTTTCGGGAGGTCGTAGCTTAATCAGTGGACGGAATTTCAGTCGATTGTTAAGTTAAGCAGTTCTCACCGCCGATGGACCCGGCACCCGCACGGTGAATCCATGGAATGCTAAGAAATTCGTCTCTAATTTTCTTTCATGTATTGTATTTGCAATTATGACACTAAAATATCATACATATTGTGCCTCAATAGCTCAACGGTATACGGTATGGACTGAAATCCGCAAGGTACCCGGTTTAAACCCCCACCGCCGTCGGGGTATTGTCGCACCCACTCCTAATACAAGCTTTTAATTCAAGCTTAGTAGGAGGAGAAAAAGGAAATATTAGGCCTACCAAAAAATAGGAATACTTTTTAGGTATGTTCGCTTTTCCCCCCTATATGAATGCGCGAACAGCGTGTTGGTTATTTGAATAATAAAATCTAGTTGAGACACCGAATCGATCTTTGATAGTTGCTCTCGCGTAGATAGTGCTTAAATTGCTATTGTCACTCCCCTCTACATCGACCGTGCCATTAGTATCAGCATCCTTTATCTACTCTCCACCTACCTTTATATCCTTTTACTCGCTTTCCTTTCCTCCTGTCTATCTAATTAAAGGTAGTGCCACGATGTGTCATGAGTCGTGAGTTTGTAGAGATTGTGGGGATGACTTCAGAAGGCAGTCGGTCATCTTAACTCGCCCCACAGCCACATTGTTTGCAATTTAAGTGCTCATGGTATCAATACCATGCCAGCATTATCAGTAACGCAAGGTGTTAAGTATTACTACTTTTGACTATAGACTGGCCCATTGGCGCAGTGGGCAGAGACCCTGCCTTCCGCTCCGGGGGTCGTGGGTTTGATTTCTGCCAAGAGTCTGGGTGTATTATAAATATGCATATAATAGAATCGAATTTTGTATTATTAGATGCTTGTTTTAAATAATTATTAAGTAGTTTTATTTTTCCTCGTTTTAACTGTATTGTAGCATCGTTTTATATGTTTATGCGGTATTGCCGGTCTAATTCCAAGGTCCGCTTAAATTGCAAAAGATGTGGCTGTGGGGCAATTTAAGTCGATGGATTGTCGTCTAACGTCATCCCCGGAACCCCATTTCTGGGTGATTTCCAGAAGACATTTCCCCTTAATTCTTTACTCCACGCCTGCTTTTGTCAAATGATGTAAGGAGCAAACGAGCGACAAATTATGTTCATTATTCATTCATTCATTTATTCATCTATTCACAGTAATGTACTTAAATTAGACTTCTTCGCGCCCTTAAGCCTTTACGGCTTGTCTGGGCACTGCACATTCTTCACAGATACCATCTATCTTAAATACCTAAGATAGATTATATAATGGTGTTTATATTACGTATGACTAAGGCCCGATGCAACATGGGTATCTTTAAGGCAAGAGTGAATAGGTATTAGGAATACCATAGACCGCATCTACACTTTATCAAGTGTGACTGCGGTCAAGCGCTTGCCTATCTCCAATTAAAAAAAAAAGATTTTCCGTCTGCCTTATTTTCAGTCTTTTGTATTTATTAAGTTTTCTTTTTACTTTTATAGTAACAACTTATCGCACGCTTAATATTAAACTAACCGATTACGATTTAGGTCTAAAGTTAGTTAAAGATGCAGGCAGCTTCGTTTCAACATCCTCTATCGGGAAATCTAAGAATTATTTTCATATCTCCGTGCAACACTGAGATACAGCTATTTTTGACTTTTTAACAAAAATAAGACAAACAAATAATAAAATATTAAAATAACATTTCAATATCTTTAACCACTTCATTAATTATTATTAAAGTACAGAATTTGTTACTATAATGCTTGCCGTTTTTATCAAGTTATAAACGTACTAAGTATTAAATGATAGAATATTTTTAACGATTTCTCAAAAACCTGCTTTTTTGAGTTGGGTCAATTTATTACTAAGCATGCGTTATTGCTTTTCATTTTGCTACCTCAGAGAACTAATATAAGTTCTGAAAATTTTCAATGACATCTTCTAAATAATCCCTTTCTTTAAATCTATTGGGATTTGTATCTTAAAAATACTTAAAGTTCGCATATGAAAATATAAAAACCATTAAATTTTTTTTGAAAAAGATTAGCTTCATAACTACATATAAGGCCAAACGCACACTCATTGCCCATAGACCCAGGTATTTGTATAAATTCATACATTTATTTAGAGTTATACATGGAAATACATATTAAAAAGTATATTAATTGACTACTGTATCACCGGAATTACCATGCCTATCTTGTGAACATAGTATGTGGGTAATAAAAATGTGTTAAAATGCATCGTTCAATTCGCAGTCCGCTGTGATGTTTACGAGACTTGAAGTAGAACGAAATTGCACAACTAGTAAATTAGCATTAATGAACTTAAACTGGCAGTCGCGAGCGCGATACGGAATAGAGCTGAACCGACCGACATTACTGGAATTACAGCTAAAAGCGATCGTGAGTTGCCTAATGTAGCTACCCAAGAGATAAGCGAATAGCACATTTACTAGACGTGATTTTGCGACCATATTTTATATTACAAGGGCTCACGGGCAGGTAGTTCACTTAAGTGACATCTGCACTAGCAGGAATCTTGCAGATGCCTTGCCAATCTTTAAGGAGGGGTTTGGGCCACTAGGAACTCTCACAAACCGAACGAAACGCAACAATAATACCATCACTTGACGTGACAGCTTTGCCGCCATTTCACGCCGATCTAGGGTGAGAACGAGGTTCTGGTTCACTGATGTGCTCGTCGAATTCGGCTTGTTTCATTAAAAGCCATAAAAAACTGACTCTCTGCTAATCTTCCCTTCCTCCACGCACTACCATAAAATAGCAAATGGTCAACAAATTCCGCGTATTAAAATGTAGCCAATAAATTTATGATTTTCAAAATCAAGTCTCTTTTAAGTCTATACTTTAATTTTAAATTCAGGAATTTTGCAAATGTTTCCCTTCCTTTCAGTTTTGAGTATATAGTGGTTAGGCTAAGATTCTTTTCTTCAACCTAGTGTTATCACGGTCTAGTAGTAGTTAAATTGACCAACTTCAGTCTGATGTCACCCCCAGAACCCCCACAATTTCACGATTAATATCGATCAGTGACAATGTTATCGGGACCCCCTATTTTGTGTGCCTTCTGAATGACAGACGAGGTGAGAAACCAGTGTTAGAATCAATCACCCATCTATCACCCGTTCGTGGTGAGAACTGCGTTATCTAACAATCAACTCAACTGCCGGCCAGTGATATTTCTGCGACCTCCTCGGATCGAAAAATATTCGCTTAGTGGCCAGGCCAAGATTCAGCGATATCATAACTTACTAAGGTTTACGCCTAGCTCGTACTAATATGTTCAACAAGATGGTGCCATAATCACTATATCATCAAAGAATTCCATGTCTTACAACTTGCACCATGTCGAAAGGGAACCTCTCGGGCGCAGCAGTGACGTTTAACCAGCCTTCAGCAAGCGCCAGCTCCGGGTTAGTTTTCCAAACTTAAATTGCTAAGTTACGTTGCAAAGGCGAACTATTTTTAGTCTCCGTTTGATGCCTGAAGGTTTATTGATGGCTTTTCAAAACCTATTATGTTTCGTGCAAGCCAGAGCCGGCGATCGATAAAGAATATTGAAATTGTTTCCGCGTAGGGTATTTTCTCTATAATTTTCTTTGAAAATCCTCCATAAAAAGAAATAAAAATTGCATTAAATAATTATCTATACGGTATATCATGTCAGATCGGTCTGGAAAATTACCGAGAGAAATTCGTCAGGCGGAATCTCTCAACATATTTAAAAGCCGTTTAAACATATATTATCTATCTTCCCCTTTTTCTTCCTAGCGTTATCCCGGTCTAGTAGTACAGGGTCCGCTTAGATTGCAGAGTATTTGGGTGTGGGGCGAGTTAAGATTTCCGATTGCCGTCTGACGTCATTCTCGGGAATCCCCACAACTTCACGACTAACATCACTCGGGATATTAATCGGGACCCACTGTTTCACGTGCCTTACAAAACCCGGAAGAGGTCGGATATTTGAAATATCCGTATCAGGATGATCCACCCGCCTGGTCGCCTATTTATTTATTCGCAAAAAGTGTTAAAAATTCATATTTCAGAGAGAAAGTGTGATGTCACAAATCTATTGAGGTATTCCGACAAGCCGCCCCATGAAGTTAACCAACTTTCTTGAATGTCGGTTGACTTAGTAAGGAGTTCACAAGGTACATACATACATAGTGACATTGGATTCTTATATAATAAGATTTTAAAACGTCCCTGCAAAAGCAAAAACAAAAACATCCACCGTTGAAGCAGAAAAATACGTCGCCTTTTTCGCACGCCACGAACAACCTTACGCTATCTCATAAAAAAAAAGTCCTCTCTCATAAAATAAAGTGTGAAGAATTTACTCGCTAAATAACCGGTCCATTGGCTCGCAAACACCGCGGCGGTTGAAACGTTAGAGCGGTCAGATATGTATACATAATTAGTGTGAAACGGTGTTAACACTTTATTCCAATTCAAATTCAAGTGAAATAGTGTCGGCAACTCTACAATATATTATATGTAAAAAAAAGAGCAGTCGCATCGGTGACTTTCGAAATCCATATAATTGGTGTGAACGGTTTATTCCAATTCAAAGTAGAGGGGTGACGTAGATTGGGCGAGGAAGGCGGAATATTGGTATAGATTTTTTCACTCCTAAATTGAATTAAAATAATTTTCGTTCTTATTATAACTGAAAGAGGGAGTAAGGGTCGTGGTTATAAAAGAAATCTGATAACTTTTTGATAGCGCGAGCGAGTTGTGACTACATTTTACATGAAAATATTTTTGGTTATAAATACATACTAATTGGTATTTTTCATAAATGTCCCCTCTAATAAAGTAATCTTTATTAAACCTAATTACTATTTAATTATTTTGTATTATGAATTCAGCTTCCCCTGAAACTGCCTCCTGGTAAATGCTGTCACGTCTAGTGATGGTGTTGTTGTCGCGTTTCGTTCGGTTTGTGAGACTTTCCGGTGGCCTAAACTCGTATTAAGGGCCGGCAGCGCATCTCCTAGCCTTCTGGTCGTGCCGATGTCCATGGGCGCCGGTAGGCACTTCAGTGCCTGCTGCCTGCTCGTTTGCCCTCTTGTAACAAAAAAAAGAAAACAGTTGCAAGTCACTATAACTTGCTCTTGTAATCTTTTCATCTTATCTACTGTTTCTGATTATCTTATACTTGTTCAACGTACAGTCTCCACTGGAGTGTGGAACTAGAACGTTTTATTTAATTCCCGGAATACCCACTAATAACCAGGGGTTACCCTCTTCGTCATAGCGCCACAGGAGCGTTGCATATCTAACATGACGACTCGGCGGATTTTCTCGCAAATTCCTTACATTTTCTTAGGATTCCCTCACAAACCACCGCTTTTGAGAGTGAGCACATCAGTTCTCAAGGGATTGTAACACCTTAGGCTTCATTTACGTCTCCGCAAGTCGCGAGGCCGTGAGGCGTGTTTTAGTACTTAGTAAAGTATACTACAAAACTGCTCAGGGTATAACTATATTTATGTGGCCCCTTTCTTTATGGCTCGCGACTGTTTTTTATATGATAATCTAATTCTTATAAATAAATAATAACTATATTACATGAGCGCAATGTTTTACTTTGATTTTAGGCAATTGAGAGTTGGACTTATCGCTGACGTAGGCGCGCCTGTCGAAGCTGGCACCTAAAGTCTCACTAGTTGATGAGTTATGTGAACACATTGCGCAGCTATTTATCAAGACGCTGCTGGGGAATTGTCGCAAGTACTCCTAATACATGCTTTTAACTTAACCTTAGTAGGAAGAGCAGAAAAAGGCACTATTTTCATTCTTTATTTCAATTTTGTTTTATAGATTAGAAATGAATTCCGGTTCTGAGATAGAGCAAAAATAAGATGATTATAATACTTTGCGTTGCGTTGTGGACCAGAGGGTCCATAGGACGTGTCAGATCCACAAGATAATACTTATAGTCAAGAGGCAACTCTTGACTCTGTAAGTGAGGAAAAACCTTTTTTATTTTATTTATAATCCACATGCTTTTATTTTATAACTAGATGTTCGCCCGCGTAAGCAGATGCATTGCCGAACTTTAATGACGAGTTCAGGCCACCGGGAAGTCTCACAAACCGAAAGAAACGCGACCACAATACCAACACTTGATGTGACAGCATTGCCGCCACTTCACGCTGATCTTATATAAGAAAGAGGTACTGTCACCTGGATTCGCCGGGCCAATTCGGCAAGCATGGCGCTACCTCTAATTAGTTTTGACATGACCATAGTGATAAGGGTGGCCCAGGGGGACAAAGTTGGCGGACACAGATAGTCACTATAAGTACATATATATAGCATCTAATCTTACTTATTGTTGTGTTGTTTATTTTTTGTAGATTTTTGTTTTTTATCAAGAATATTACATCCTTCAAATCTTACATAAGATCGGCGTGAAGTAGCTGCAATGCTGTCACGTCTAGTGATGGCATTGTTGTCGCCTTTCGTTCGGTTTGTGAGACTTTCCGGTGGTCTAATTTCGTCATTAAAGGGCGGCAACGCTTTGTAGGGAAGTTTCAACCATCCCTATTGTCAACTACCAGTGAGTACATACATATCGGGTACGTAGCCGGCGACGTCGCCATGGCTTATATAGATAGCCTTTTAATTAAAGGTAGTGCCACCCTTGCACGTTTATGACGCTAAAACCAATTCAGCTGCAGACAGCCGAACCGGGCAAGCGCATCCCTGTACCATTACCTCTTTACTACATAAGATTGGGGTGAAGTGGCGGCAATGCTGCCACGTCAAGTGATGATATTGTTGCCGCGTTTTAATCTTCTCGTAGACTGTATACTCACACAAGCACTTATTATTTACCGTAATCAACGATAACAACATGGGAACGTGGCGTGCAACAATTTGGCACAACCTTATCTACTAAATGGAGGCTGACACTAGTACGCACACTACACGAGTATAATTTCGTGTTTACGCGAGCGAGATAGCACTATCGCCGTCTCTTTCTAACAAGACGTGCCTCTCTCGCTTGCTATGTTTCGTACTAGTGCCAGCCAGGCTCAGTCCATCCAACAGCGTCCCGAATGAAGACGCCGCCATAACGTTCCTGTATTATCTGTCCGCAACAAATACATTTATCGCGTATTAGATACGGAACCCTTCTATAAAAAGCGTTGGCAAGTTCTTGGCGATTTTATTATTTTGGTAAATTAAATATTTAAATTTTACCTATGCAAAGCCGGGAAGGGTAGCTAGTATAAGATAATCTGGTGATAAGTTGCAATTCCTCTGTGGAATCAGTTGCCAGCTTCGGTATTTCCGAACGGATACTACTTAGGGACCTTCAAGAAAAAACATACTCATTTCTCAAAGGCCGGTAACGCACCTGCGAGCCCTCTGGTGTTGCAGTTGTCCATGGGCCTCGGTTGTCACTTAGGTGAATGCCGACTTCTCGTTTGCCCCTTGTTATGTACATATATATAAAGTTGATGAGCGTTTCTCGCGCCTTTATCTGCAGGCTACGACTAACTCAGTCGGGTTAAATTTTTGTTACCAACATTTCGCAACAATTTAAACACAATTATAGAGATAATAGACATGAAAAAAGCGCATATTTTCTATTGTGGGTTCGTCGAGTTTAAAGTTCAATTTCATTGTGGCAATTAATCAAGACAATAATAATCGTCGCTGACCTTGCAAGGATTAAAGCAATTAATTTGCTATAACGACTGTTTGTAAGAACAACTAAGAAGAAATATACCGGGCAAGTGCGAGTGAGACTCGCTCACTGACTGTTCCGTACCATCACATTTACGAGGTTATTTTAAGATATATTCTTTGTATAAGATTTCTTTTAATTTTGCGAAGTGGTCGCAATTTTTTTTATGTAACTACACATTTACGGTTTTCTGAATTTTTACTTGTACTTCTAGATGTAGTGTCTTGCCAAATTTATGTTTCTAGGTCAACGGGAAGTAACTTATAGGTTCTGATTGATTCCCTTTGCAAATGTATCAGAATTATGACACAAAGTATATTGATTGCGAATATTTAGGGGGTTGATATTTGATCTCGGTATTTGGTGGTAATTTTAACTTTATACCTCTTTACGTTCCCGAGAAACCGACAAATAAGTGATTATATAAGGTTTCTTTTGTTCTTTTAGAAGTAGGTACGGAACCCTAAAAATCATTAATCATTGTTCGAGTAATATAAGAGATTAAATTCACATCGCTCTTTCACAAAACTACTCCTATATACTATACACACTACTCCGATATAGACTGCGTTTTATTCCATGACCATTGTCTATATTTTCTATGTTAGTAAGTAACAATTTGTACTGACATGGAAATTAAGATTTTTTATTGTATTAACATAGCACATAAGAATATATGTGATGTTTGTACTAACATAGAGTAATTAAATAAAAATGTATACTAACACATTATGGTGTACAGCCTGAAATAAATGAATTTTATTTTATTAAATAGTAAGTAAATACAATGTTGTATTTAGATTTCCGGATTAACGGTTACTCTTTACGCTGAACTCTTAAAGTCGTAAATCCAATTATTCAAACGTCTGACCCGTATTTCACGTGAATCGTTCAGCAGTTACCGCTATTATATGACGCTCAAGTGAAACATTAAGCACATTGCGTAAGTTACTCTTTGTGCGTCGATGTTGCTCGAATCATATCGCGTTTCACAATAAAAAAGACACACAAATCCGTCAAAATTATACTTAACTCTTTATATTAATTAGAAAATTGGGTGGACACTATGACCTATGTACCATAATACTTACATAGGCCATAGTGTATAATAATAATTTGAATATCGCTTGCGGTTAAATACTGTGGGTTATTTACAAGCGTCAGGCGTAGTACTAGTAAAACGCAAATGTGCGATGCGAGCGAACTCAGTTAGTATGAAAGTGCAATTAAATATACTGAAGTCTAAAGGCTCTATCAAATTCTTTTATTTTACGCAGACGTAGAATATTTTTTTGTTGTTCTGTCTGCGCTAGTTGATATTTCAGTGTAAACGCCAAGTACGAGCTTTTTTACACTAAAAGATTGAGTGAGAATGCTCTTGTTACAGCTCTAGCTCTATATTCGCTTTTTCTAAACCCACCTTAAGCCCTCATTCGCACGAGAGCTTTTTAACGTGAAATAGAAAAGCGTTCATATAGAACACGTGGATTCTCAAGTATACGTTAACACAGCAGCGCTTTTATAACGGTACGCTTATTTATTGAGCAATGTCTATATCTATACGCTATGTTTTCGCATCGACGACTCTAAAAAAGCGCCCACGCCGAGGTTTAAGGCAACGCTTTTTTAACTCTCCTGCGAATGAGGGTTAAGAAGCGTCGTAATTGAATTCGCGCTATTGCATCGAACTTCAATTATGACATCAAAATGTTTGAGCGTTTACGTTCATATGAACTAAATACGCACGAATCGCGTATTTGCTTTCTATTAGAACGACGCCTCAAGAGGCTACAGATGTTGGCACACTGACGGACCTTTTACTGACATACGAGTAAAACTTGGATAATATTCGTAGCATGTAGCTATTATTTTGTTCTAGTAATACAACACAAGCGGCACATTCATCTTGAATAATTTCATCATGTAGGACATAGGACAATGAAATAATACTCACGGTCATATGCTTCCATAGTAGGTACGAGAATCTTAATGCCTCTGTAATTGGTATATATACCAATAAATACATTTTCTGTTAGTTATGTCGAAATAAATTCATTTTATGAAATATATTATTATTGAATGCATTTAATCGGACCGAATAGCATGTGCCAATACCGACAATAATTTACTAAAATAAATTAACTCAATTAAAAAGTCGAAAGGGGCTTCGCCGCGTTTCCCAGACTGGGAAAAAAATTCACTGGAAGAAGTTTCTTGTAATATTTTTTATGAGTGGAAGAAGTACTATTTTGAGGTTAATTTATTTTTTAATATTATCGCACCAGAGTCACATTGCACTATTCACTTCTTTCTTCTACTAATCACTCGGTTAAGGCTTCTATCTTTGCATGCATCTAACAATATAACATTCTATTCTTTAAATACCATGTCTCCACTTACTGTAAATTAAATAGAAAAATGTTGATTTTTTTTACTCCCGCTCAGTCCACAATCATGCAATAGGCTAAGTTGACTGTTTACCAGAAACTAGTTAACGTAAAGAATCAACTAAACCAAAAAATAGTCGGCAAAAACCAAACTTTTACCTGGTAAATTTTGCATTCTTTTTAATCCATTTAATTTTTATCGTCGAAACGTTCTGAATTAACGTGGTATCTTTTTGACGTAACGTCTTGCCAAACAAACAGCTGTAATTGAGCGTGATTGGAGTATTTGTTAGCGACAAAAATTTGTTTGGCAAGAGGTGACGTCATGCGCTCTGGTTACTGTTCGATTTCACGTGATCTGTCTTAAACTTAATTGATTAATAATTTCAAAATTTATGCACTATTTAAAACTTTAGTGACAACTACCCTATTCTACAATCTCTGTGCAATCAGTCGTCAGCACTGATGCTTCTAAAGTTTTAAGAATCTTTGACAGAAGGTATAAAATATAAATACATATTTTTTTAAGGACCGGTAAAGCATCTGCGATTAATGCAATTTCCCCTGCTCTGACCAAGCGATTAAGCGATAGCGATTAACCCTAGTAATATATATACATATACACATTATATACAACGGTCTGCATGTAAGTAAGACGTGGGTGTGGGGTGTGTACAGATACGCAACTATCGGCTCGCACGATGTTACTGTTGGCAGCACGATGCGCACGTGAGTTCGCACTCTTACTTTCTTATTATTTCAACGCCGTTGGCCAAACCAAATCGGATTGTACTTTAAAAAAAAAAAATATTAAAAAGCTTTTAAGGCAAGTCAGATACAAAATCATAAGGTTAAATTAGAAATACTTTTCACTACCCTCGCATCTCCTGAAAGGTCGGTTTTAAGGTTTAACGCGTTAAGAGTCCAGGGAAAGATTAAGTCTATTTTGCCCTTTTATCGATGCTCTGTAAAGGAAGACGTTTAGGCCACCTAGTTTTTCTTCATTCTAAATATCTTTACTTTGGCATCATTGACAAACATTCCTACGTAATTTTATGGATTTGCGTCACTAACATGTTTGTATTAACCATAATTCTTTTAGAATATCTGTTCTATAAAAATATCGATGCATCTGGTTTGGAGGAGGCCACGACTTAATGTAGAAACTTTTCACAGTATGTTGACTAGAATTCGTTCTACTAACTAGAGTTTGTTAACCCATTTGTAGTATAGTATTGCTGCAATGATATTTATGTTAGCAAATAATATCGAATGCTTTTAGTATCTATACATAAGTATCTCTCTAATGCCGGCGCTAGACATAGCTTCATTTGAATGATCATTTCAATGATCATGTAGTGTGTATGCAGCCTTGTGTAGCTGCGCAGCTTTTTGTAGAACTTTGTAGTCATTTTGTTCAAGGACAAAAATGTACAAACCCTTTGAGCAATGTCTGGCGCCGACATAACGCTGTGGTGCACTAATTGACATTTAATCAGTTACTAATGTATTCTCTAACTTACCTAATTTTTTTAAAATAACATTCTTGGTATAAGTGCTTAACATTCATTGTTGAAATCAATATGTTAATCAATTTAGATAACAGTCATTGATAGAATAATCATTAAACGTTCATTCGTACTGAATTGATAAAATCAGGCGTGACTTTGCGGAAATCCATGACATGCATGAAATACTAAACTACTTTGCTGAATTCCGCGAATGAATTTTCATTCAAAATTTCAAAAAATCATTCATTTTAAAAATTTCGCGGATTTAAGTAAAGTAGTTTAGTATTTCATACATGTCATGGATTTCCGCAAAGTTACGCCTGATTATAGTTAATCAAAAAAAAACCATAATCATTTTACAAAAGCCACTCTCCGAAAAATGGGAAAAAATCTATAGCCTTCATAAGAAGTTAAGTTTATTATTTAACTGTCCAGGTGGAACATTTAGAAACTCAAACAAGAGAAATGAATCAAATGATAACAGATTTGGAAGCAAGGAAAGCTGCCACGGACGAAGACCTAAAAGGTACCCAAGAAAAAATCGTCCTTCTACGAGACATCATCGCTAACCTAGAAAATCAGCTGGAGCAGAAGACTACGAGAGAGAAAGAAGTGCTGGAACAGTTAGAGGAAATGAGACGGACGATCGATGAGCGGGATAACAAGATGAGGTCTCTATTAGGGGAGTTGGAGTCGTTGAGAAGTGAGAAAGTAGATCAGAGTGAAGTGACTTGTCTCAAGTGCAGTCAAGAAGAGGACAGGTATATGGAGCTTATGGAAAAAGTTAAAGAACAGGTTCGTTGTCTATACATTTATAACATGTAAATAATTCATTGATTGAGCTACGACCTCCTCAAATTTATAAATAGTTTATTAAAAAATATTTTTTTTCATGTGTTGTTAGGCGAGATGGCTTGAGGAGAAGTTGGTGCGTCGCACGCGAGCGCTGGAGCGCGCGCACGAGCGCAGCTCGGCGTGCTGCTCCGAGCGAACCGAGGACGTGTCACTGCGGGACTAGAGGGACATGCACTTGCAGGTACGAACCCTTGTCATCATCATTACTACTACCACCACCACTATTCTGACCACCCCTATCATCATCATCACCACCGACATCATTATCATCATCATCCTCAGCATCGTCATCGTCATCATTATCTCCATCATCATCACCATAATGGTGATCATCTTGACTCCTTTCAGCATTTGGGGTGTCCCCTTTGTAAGATGGCACTGGTGTTATTTATTACATTAACCAACGGTTCAGATCTTAACTAAATAACCCGCTAGTTACGTTACAAAAAGCCAAACGATTTTATTACACACTTTTCACGCGACTTCGTCTGCGTGAAATTGCAACAGACCTTAGACCTCTCTAATATGGCCCTATCGGAAAATCAGTTTTTAGCGGATGTCTACTAACTATAAACTATTTGTATGTCCCGTGGTTTTCGAGATTTCCTGTTAGGTGAACTTTCGCTTTTATTTATGTAGATAAATTTTTGAATTATTTTCTTATCTTTAGCGCAGTCAAGATGGACTGTTCAAAATGTTAAGCGGCAACTTTAACCGACTTCCTCCTGTAAAAACTTGATGAGATTTCAAAACTGATCTTTATGAATTAATTCTGTTGTACGCATAGATAAAGTCGCCAGAATCGAACCCCAGTCCCCGCGTGGACCAGCTGTCGGAGTTGTCCCGCGTGTGGGAGTGTCTGGAGGCGCACTCGCGCGCCGAGGACGCCGCGCTCAAACGCATCGCAGACTTGGAAATGCAACGCGCACAACTCAAAGACGTTGCTCAGGTAAGTGTGTTTTTTTAATTATCACTTTTAAACTAGCTATATTACCAGCGACCTTCGTCCCACATACACACTTTGAACCTCTATTGCACCTCCTTCAGGATTCAGTTTTGGGACAAAAATTAGGCCATGTCCATGTAAGGGGAAATAGGTTGCGGATACTACTGTCACGGACCACAAAGGGGCTAGGGTAGTCCGGGGTCGCGTACCGTAGTGGATTTGACCAAGTATCGAACAGATAAAGAGGAAGATCCACCCCCTGGACAGGTATATTTATATTTATACGAGTATAACGAGTAAACGCGCTTTCGGTTCACATGATGAATTGTGTCTCGAAGATGCCTTAACAGCCAAAGTAGCATACATAATAGCTGTTTTAACGAGACATTACGGAGTGAGGGCTAGTTTCGAAGAGATCTCAGTAGTGAAGCAATGTAGGGCCTGCGATGAAGAAACGGAGACGATTGACAACAAGTTATGTCAATGCGTTGGTATGGATAGAATAAGAATGTTCCTTTTTGGTTTGGGTTCAACTTTCGGAGACTTTGCATCTGTTGAAACTCGCATTGCATTGTATTAAATACCTTTTTTTGTACAGCTTATAGTGTCCCACTCCTGGGCAAAGGTCACCCTCCTCTTAAACTATTCTTTCCTATCCTTCTTGAATCAACGCCTTTACCTTTCATCCGGTCGTCGGCAGCCATTGGTGGAAGTCAGCAATATCGTAACACTACCTACCTTCCCTGGTCCATTCTTGCCATATGCCCAGCCCATTCCGACATCAGTTTTGCTGACTTCTAATTCCAAAATTCCCTTACCAAAACAAATTAGGCGTTTAAAAAAGTACACGGTAAAATTGCGAGCAATTAGCAAGTCGTCAATAACACATTATGGAAATTCCTAAGACAGCACATCGATCGCGTGTACATATTTTCTCACATCCTGTAACCGTCTCCAGCCGACCTTGGGCCCGTGCTGAGGTTGGCCGATGTCCAACTCGTAGCGATCTATCCGCGCCACGGTTCGTCACCCGTTCACAAATACACGCCATTTGGCTGAACCGAGAATCGTGTTTGGCGCCAAACGAAGGGCTAGGAAAATCTACATCTATCTCACTAATGTTTTTATAGTTTTGTGTTGTAAATTTCATTTTAAGATGAGATATTATTTTAAAGACTCCTTGTTTCACATTGAACGTCTCATAAAATTCACGGTTCATGTGAAGCTTTTGACAGTGCTTTACGATCAACATTTTTGTTGGACTCCGGTTTCTTATCTGTTATTACCCTAAATGCTTCGTTAGTTCAAGGAATCGAATGCATGCTATTTCAAAGATTATTCAATAAATTTGTCCGAACATGTAACTATGTAACCAGTTGAGGTAGTAAACCAAGTGCTTCAAGATTCTTTATATATAAGAGCAAATAGTCATTAAACATGAAATCTCGAAAACCGCCGGACGCTATAAAGACGTATACGTAGTTTATAGTTAGTATACAAGACGGCCATTAAGAAGAAATTGTTCGATATGGCCAGATTAAGGACGTCTAAGGGTCTCGCAGGATTACCCGCAAGAAGTCGCGTGAAACACCTACTATCTAGTTATAACAATAACGTTTAAATACTGTAATTGGTTTCGCCTTTTAAGTTTTGTTTTTATTCGCCCGATATTTATTTATTTTATTTAATTCATACAGCTCTTAAGTAATATATATAGCTTTAGAATATTGCTTCGGTACAATTTTTCTTACATAATACAGTTTTAACTATTAATTATACAAAATAACTAAACTAAAATTAAAATACACATGAATAAAGATTTAAAAATAAGATATTTTTCGTAGATGAAATAAACTAAGCGAACTCACAATTTGCCCAAAGGAAGTGTTACAATCACATTTGCAATTCGAAACATACATACGTCGATCAAGTTTTAAAAACTATTTTTAGAGATGAGAATATATTTAGAGAACAAACAAGTTGCATAGAAAAGAAGTCTTGCAATTAAATTTACGATTGGAAACATACATGGATCAAATTTTAAAAGCTATTTTTTTTACACATGATATAAACTTAGCATATTTACAATTTGCTTAAAAGAAAGTCTTGGTTACTTACATTTACAATCCGAAAGATATGTGGTTCAAATTTTGTATGTATATTGTGATATGTAGTAAACCCTTATTCCATTATTTTTGCCAGTCATTTGCAAATGATGATAAATATTAACATAGATAATGAATATTATAGTTATGTCGGCACGTTTTATTGTACACTAATGTGATCTGCTACAATCGTTGATTGCATTTGGCGCCATGCAAAGGGTTCGAAATATTTAGAACGTGCTTTGTCTTTTATTGCTTGTGCTTGCATTCGGGCGCTTCCACTCGCACAAGTTTTTTTTTCTACACTGCGCCCGCTGTTTGTTTGATGTCAAAAATATCTTTGATCACCGCTCTGAGACAACAAGTGCTAAAATCTGATACGTCATATAAATGTATATCCTTAATTAAAAAGATCGTTGTAAAAATTTGACGTTTTTAAGTGCGGATATGAAGTTGGTTGGGTCCGGTTCCTTTCAAATTTTGTGATAACATCCTGAAAATGTTGAATTATTCCAATTTATGGTATAAAGATGCTGTAGAGTTTCTAAGGGCGTTTTATGACGTATCAATTTTCTATTTTAATTTTTTATTAAAAATTGCTAAGTAAAAAAAATATAAAAATTTCAATTTTTACTATTGCCTATTTTAGGAAAGGTGGTAAACTAATCAAAAAACATTTTTTTTCTAAGTATTTAATAAAGTTTAATATTGAAAATAATAGTGCTAAAATTTAGCTACATTTTTAATAGAAATTTTGTTAGAAATCGTAAAAGACGATTGCCAAGATTTCAGCCAACTCACAAAACACGTTGATTCTGTGTTATTGCGTCAGTGGCGAAACCAACGATGATAGAGAATTATTTTTATTCTCATTCAAACGTCTGCGACCCACGAAAATTCATTTTCCGTGTTCACGGAGAAATCTTTTACGTAATGCTTAACGCGGATTAAATATCTAGTGTAGTATGGTGCGTTCAGTCTAAAATTGCACGCCCCTCCACTAAAATTAGTTATTTTAAAGTGCGAAGATAAATATTAATTGCAAAGCTTCCTTGTGTGTGTACAGCGATTTTATTTTAAATTCAAACTCAACCTGAATCACGCACTGCAAGGTCAACTAATCGCGAGATCGGTTTAGTAGAGTTTTAGCGGTCTGGTGGGGCGTGCATTTTTAGACTGAACGCGCTCTCCTCGTGGCAATACTAAAGATCAGAAATCACATAAATTTATTTTCTTTAGCGTAGTTATTTTAGCAAACTTTGCGTGCAATTTATGAATAGGTGTAAATGTACGCCACAGTTCATCACTGATGTTGCGAGCAAAGCTTGAATCTTGAGTTGTTAAGATTCTTGAATAAAAAGGGCATCAGAAGTAATGTAAACCAGAAGTTATAGCTTTGAATTTTTGTTCCTTTTTCAACTTTTCAAACCCGCATTATATTTTTCAGTAACATTTAAGTTGTCAAAATATGGTCTTTGCGCCGCCGGCTCGTTTGCTCCTTGTTACATATAATAAAAAAAACACCGGAATAGAGTCTAATTCGCCGCGGCAAGTGATTCATTCCTCGTACAGTATTCATTGCCAACATTTATTCCGACCCTAATGGGTTAACTCTCTCTATGTACCAGTTTTTATGACGTGCATAATTGAGCGTGCACTCAGGGATGCCGTTGGGAGGCCATTATGATTTTACTAAACCAATAAATCGTTGCATCCTTTGACTAATACTAGGTGCAAATGGAAACCTAAATGTAGTGTTTGTTACTGCTCTGTTTTATAAGCTTTTAGTGGAAGTTCGGTGCAACGTTAGCTTGGCAAGACCAATGAATCAACTTAGCTACCAATCTGTACTCTGCCTTGTAGCTTTTGAGTCACTATTCTGGTATATCCTTCCTAGATAAATGGGCTATCTAACGTTGAAAGAAATTTCCAAATCGGACCAGTACTTCCGGAGATTAGCATAGAGTTCTTACTCCTTATTTATATTAATTGAACCCAAAATAGAGGTATATCCCCCCTACCATATTGTTATCCGATTGTGAGAGACACCGGTGGTTTAAATGCTTATTTAAAGACTGGCAACGCACCTGCGAACCTTCTAGACGTGGAGGTGTCCATCTGTCCACGGGCGTCGGTAGTCGCTTAGGTTAATCACCTGCCCGTTTGTCCCTATAATTATAAAACAAAACACACACCTTCTTTATCAAGTCGGATAATATACCCCCAGGCGCCGGTCCCCTTTCTGGAAGAAGGGTGGCCCCGGAGCCGGGGGGGGGGGGGGGGGGGAGGGGGGGGGGGGGGGGGACCCATAGATTGTAGTGAGCCATCCAAATTTAGCTAGCGGACCCGGAAGATATTGTTCTACTTTATTTCTTATGTCAAATTACAGCGCCATGTATGGGTCGCTTACGCCACCGAGCACCCGCCCTCGGCCGTCTCTGCTTCCGTATTTTAAATCTCTAATATCTCCTACGATATTCATTTTAATGATTTGCTGTAAAGGGGGCCAGTCGTAAAAGTATATAAGAATATACTTTTACTTATAGCGTTATCCCGGTCTTGTAGCATAGTCCTCTTAAATTGCAGAGAATATGGCTGTGGGCGAGTTAAGAAGGCCGATTGCTATCTAACGTCATCTCCGGAATCCGTTTCATCTCTATAATCTCATTACCAATATCACGTGCATATTGCTCTCATTATCAGTATTACGTGCCACTGAAGTTGTAAAACAGTCTTAGAATGGATCACCAATCTAACAGGCGGTTGCGATAAGGTCGCCTTATTGCGAAGTGTTATTTGCTTGAGTGGACGTATTTAAAGAAGTAGAAATATTTGAAGGACAATGTCGTAGAAAACAATATAGTAGTGTTTTGCGGGAAAATTAAGTTACTTTGAAATTTTAGTTTTGCAGTGAACATAAGATAACCAGTGACTATTCTAAATACTATGCACCAAACGGAATCAAAAAAAATCTGTGATAAAAGTTGGAACAAGTAGAAATACTAAAATGTAACAATTCCGGGGTATGTTTGTAAAATGACTCGCCCCGAAATCAACAAAAGTTTGTAAATGTATCTACATCTTCTTCTCCCCAGCGTTATCTCGGTCAAGTACCAGGGTCCGCTTAGACTGCAGAGGATGGGGTTGTGTGGTGAGTAAAGATGACCGATTACCATCTGACGTCATCCTCGGAACCCCCACGATCTCAACAACCTAACGACTAATATCATAAAGTGACATTAATCGGTCCCACTGTTTTACGTGTCTTCCGAAACAAGGAGGAGTTTGAGTATCGAATATAAACAAGTTCCAGAATGAGTGAGTTTATACAGGTAGGCAGACCGTGAAATATACTGGTTACGAGCAAAATTAGATCTAGAGGTGTGCACTTTAGCGACTTTATGTTTTGTTCTTTTATTTAACATATCACGATCAAATTTCAGTGACTTGTGCATTTTAAGTGTTATTCATGATTATATATCAATTAAATGTCGTAAGATTGTGAGAGTTGCGGGGATGACGTCAGACGGTAGTGGGTGATCTTAACTCGCCCCGCAGCCACATCCTCTGCAATGTAAGCAGGCCCTGGTACTCATACCGGATTTGGCTAGGCAGGGGAGGGAACACTGGCAGTGAAGGTGAGTGTTAGTGATCATTACAAAGAGCGCGCTCTTAAACCTACACTTAGGTCACAAGTCGCGGGCACTGCTATGGTTCATTCCTCTGCAACGCGATAGTCTCGGTACCCGCACGGTGAATCAATGGCTTGCCCGTTGGCGCAGTGGGTAGTAACTCTGCCTTCTGCTCCGGGGGTCGTGGGTTCGATTCTCAAATCGAGTGTGGTGTATTATCCGTATGTATGTATAGTAAAACGACGCGCAGTCATTAGGATGCGATTGGTACCCAACAGTTTTGCAGATAGATGACTCAGTTGGTGCTGAAAGAATATACATATATGGTACTATACGTTACTCTACTTGAGTTGATTGCTAGGCTAAGCATTTCTAACCGCAGCTGGGTGATAGCAGGTGGTTTTTAAACATCCTACCTCCGTGTTTCGGAAGGCACGTAAAAGGTTAGGTCTGGATTAATGTTCACTGAGTGATATTAGTCGTGAAATTATGGGGTTTCCGGGTGTTCTGATTTGATCTTACCCTAAAATGCTATTCTTCTTTTAGCTTTCATTATGCTGATCAATCTTATGTCATCGATTATTATTCAAGGTCTTGACAAAATGGGCGTAGAGTTATAGTGCGAGGACAATTAAGAAGTCACATATCTAAAAAGATAGTGAAAGTTCCATCAGTTGCTACAAAATATTTGTAGCAACCTCTTTTCATATCAACGACATAATATTCTTCTATTCACAGGAAAATAAAATTTGACTATTATTTAACCGTACGGGTAACGGGTCCCACTGTTTTGTGTGCCTTTAGAAACACGAAGGAGGTTGGATATTAAGTAAAAACCAGGTTTAAGAGCGCTCTTTATAGGGGCCTCTAACACTCACCTTCACTACCAGTGTTCCCTCCTCTGCCTAGCCAAATCTGGTATGATACTACTAGTGCAGCTTAGGATGTCCTCTCTAATAATGAACTTCTGATAGTTCTTGAGAAGATAAGATCTTTTAGGAGGTTGTACAGGGATATTGCTGACATACCCCTTGCTCCTACCTCTACCTAATAAACCCAGACTCGAGGTGGAAATCGAACCCACGACCTTCGGAGCAGAAGGCAGGGTCACTGCCCACTGCGCCAACGGGCCAGCCACACTTAGTATCCCATCTAGTTTATAAAGGCATTCATTAACATAAATAATTTATCTTATCTATTGTAGTGTAATGACATTTTATTATTCAAATCAAATGGAAATTCTTTTATTCGCTTTAGTCATTGTTAGCATTTTTTTTAATAATGTGTTTTATTGCAGTGATATTTTTATCTTTTAATTAAGTACATTGGACTAGGCAAAAGTCCAACAGTACTCCACTAGAGTGAATATAACCGATACTTGACTGAACCACCTCACGGTTATCAATCCCTCTGTAGGCTTTTTAGGAAAATCCTAACCCCCTAAATCTTTATTACAGACCACACTTAACGACCGATGAGATCATTCGCAACCGCTAATCAGTCTACAATACATTAAAAAAACTCTTTTATCACCGAAATGTATTTACTTAACAAAAGTCGCAAATAAATATAATTATCATAATAAATTAGATTAGGGTTGGTGATATATTAAACCTTTGTTAAAATGTTCTATATACACTTTTTGTCCCCCACTAATTCACATCCATTGATAAAAACGACAATTCGGATAATAAATGGCCACAAATAAATAAAAAATCATACGATAAAGCTATATATTGTAAAATGGTGTCTAAATTGGTTTAATCCATTCAAAAAAAGGTTAACTTTGTTGGAAGATTTTATTGTATACGAAAAAGGTTATGCAAATTTACGACCTGATTTAAGAAGTTCTTTGAACTTAGATTCAAAAAATTTAGTACTTAAAAATACAAGTAGCTTTTTGTACCATAAGGTTGGTTTTTTTTTTACTAGCACTGGCTTTCAATCCTTAGTAATGCTGAACCTTCATATTATTTTAAAAATTTGAATTGAAATGTATGTTTTAATACGAATCAATATTTTTAGATTTTTTTTATGTTACAAGGGTTTACGAACAGGTTTTTCACATAAGTGACTACCGACGACCACGGACATCTACACCAGGAGGCTAGCAAATGCGTTGCCGGTCTTTGATGGTGAGATTCCACCGGAAAGTCTCACAAACCGAACGGAACGCGACAGTAATACCATCACTTGACATGACGAAATTACCGCCACTTCATATTATGTGAAAAAGAGGTACTGGTACCGCTTCAGCCCAATTCGGCTGCAAACATGGTGCTACCTCAAATTTTGATTATTTAACGTGAATATTTGAAACTAACCTTATGCTAAAAAACCTTTTTTTTTAATTTTATAACTAACTAACAAAGGAATAAAACTGCACTTATATATTAACAATTTTCTCAGAAAAATTTTACTTAATTACTTATGTATTTTAATAATTTATGCTGTCCGTTTCTGAAATAAATTAAGAGATTCGAAATTGCCTATTCCTCTTGTTTATTTCTTTTTTTTAACCATAAAACATAATAATACAGTTACAAAGGCTTAGGTAATTGGCTATGTAGATAATTTCAACAGATAATCTTCTAGTCACATTACGAGCAGTTGGCAAACTAACCCATTTACGACCAATTATACCCTAACGGAATAGTGTCACGTCCACAGGTCTTAGGCCACGAAGGTCAAATTATGAAATTCACATATGAAATACATGACTGAGTAACCGTAACGGCATTTGCATAATTTCATAGCTTAGGAAACTGTTAGCAGCTCTACGCTCGACAACTCCAATTATATTTTGTCAATACAATTTACAATTGGTGCTGGTTTCGATTTCGTGTGTTTAATGGCTCTTTTGTAATGCACATTTCGACTGTCGACAAGAAATAACTTTTCACTTACGAGCTCATACAAAAGTAGACATTGTTTTTTTCTTTTTTTTCATGCATGCATAGGTACGCGCTTGACTGCAATCACAACTGATGTTAAGTGTTGATGCAGTCTAGGATGTGATGCGCTTACCTAGTATGTATTAGTTGACCAAGAAATTAGTTTGCTACACTAAGGTCTACTGTCGCTTGCACGTCAATTAGTTAAAAGGCGCATTTTTGCTTGTTATATATTACGTTACTTTCTAACAATAATAACCTTTAGCATAATTTTCTTTAAGTAGGAACTGTCATCCAGAATGGTAAAACGCTTTCTTCGTCGACTAATACCTATTCACTCTAGCCTTAATATACCCAAATCGTAATGGTCTGGAAATAAAGACGCCGACAGTGTTCCATCCCTTAGCCGCTCGCATAAGAAAGGATGAAACGAAGCGCTTCGTCCGACGTGCAGGAACGTCAATGAGTACGGGTCGAGACTCGCACGGCGCCTGCTGCTTCTGTGTTACAGCTCGTCCTCGGGTTACAGCTAGTACAATTATAAAACGCTCCAGGATTCAATTTGAATTTGATCTACTAACATCGCTACGGAAGGGTTACACACGGTTAAAGTGAATTGAGTGCAGACCCTTAGATTCGTAGAAATGTTATTTCAATATGGACTCATTTGTCCAGTGAGCTGTGTATCTAACATCCTTGTCAACAAATACGTTATATTCAGCAGTTCGTTTATCAGGTAGGCGTTTACCGTAATTGTCACGTTAAATGGACGCGTGACTATCGTACCGAATTGTTTTAATTGGCGATAAGAGGATATCGTCTAATGATGTCTTCGGGATTCACGGGTGTAAAGGACTGCTTACTAATGCTAAAATATTTTTATTGCACTAATAGCATTTATGCCTTCACGGGGAAGAATTGTACGTCTGGGGGGATGAAAGTTCCCTTTTATCTGACTACCATGCTAAAATTTCATGCACTAATTAAAGTTTAGCCTAATCATATGTGACTTTTTATGGAAAAGCGGAGTTTCTTAACACAGGTAATTGTTTCCTCAAAACGGGACTTCAATCATAATTGAGAAATTGTAAGCAAACATTGTTAAAATAAGGAATTGAAAAACTAGGGATATATTTTGAGATAAAGGTGTACATAGAACGCGAGACGTACAATGACGAAATTCGGCAAGGCTATGCTCGTAGTTAGTAGATAACCGCTAATATAGGATTTTTCAAAAGGGTCAATTTAAGGGCTCCCTCCTGCCACCTGACATCATCCTCCAAACCCCACGATCTCTACAACCTCACGACTAATATTACTCAGTGATATTAATCGGGTCCCACTGTTTTACGTCTCTTCCGAAACGCTGAGGAGATTGAATATCAAATATAAACCAGTGTTAGAATGGGTCTATCCCGGGTGCAGCAAGAGCTATGTATTTATTTATTATTTATTTTTTATTTTCTCCCCAGGTGCAAGGCATCGCCTGAATGATTTGTCTTCTATGGGTCTGGTTTATTAACTTCGCTCTCATCGGCATATTCCCCTTCATAGTCAAGATTTTAGGCATGGACGGTCTGGCTGTTACTTATAACACAGGCATTAAGTTGTCTACCTTAGGAACAGACATCTGTGTGTCATACAGGCCTATATATTTATTTATTTATAATAATTTCATAAAAATATTCGGCCGGGGTAAAAAATAGTGTTACTTAACTAAGTGATAAAATGTGGCATTAATTTGCGGAAATCCACTTTAAAGAAGGGTTTAGACCGCCGGGGACTCTTTCAGACCGAACGAAACGCGAAATACCATTTTGTGACGCGACAGCATTGCCACCACTTCACGCTGATCTTATGTGAGAGAGAGAAACTGGTACAAATTCGTCGGACTTTGGTTTCTGCCATTGTTTTTGCTATATGTACGATACCTATAGCAAAAACTCAAGTTAAAACATTTTTGTCTGTTTGTCTATACTGGATCGCTTCTGTCTGTCAAAAAATTTTTTTCAAAGGTTTTCGGATCACCAAATGCGACCTGTGCTGGAATTGGCGCCATTAAAATCAATGGATGAATTGCTACCGTCACTAAAAGTGCTCCCAAACGAACCCTCTCACACCAATGCAAAAAACCTTCAAGGTCATAATTAAGTTTATGCAACCTTACTCTTGTCTGTTCATTAACATGTTCTATAAACGTATAGTAATAATGTTCAAGTAGTTCCTGTATAGCTTGATTAGAATCTTTATATGACATTTCACCTCGAAAATCTATACTAATACCTATATAAATCCGAAAGAGTTATGATAAATGTATTTCTACATAACATCAAAAATTGTCCCATTTGGCTGAAAATAATTTTCCTAATGAGTTTATAACATGTCCTGTCAACATGGAAAATTTCAAGTCTCTACATCTAATGATGTCTTAAAGAGGGGGGGGGGGCACTTTGCGGTTGCACAGGCGGGTGGACGGATACATCGAAACAATAGGAATTTCTTTTGGTTGAACGTAAGCCTCCACTTTGTGATTTTAGTCGTAAGGATGTAAGGATCGTGGGGACTCCGAGGATGACGTTAGATGGCAATCGGTTATCTTAACTTGCCCCATCCTCTGCAATCTAAGCGGACCCTGCTACTAGACCGAAATAACGCTTGGAAGAAGAATTTTTAATATTAGTTAAGATTTTATTCGTAAAATTCTTAGAGTTCCCTTAGGAAATTGTATACTCCCTCTTTAATAGTACTACATATGGCGGGCTGGTCGAAATTGGACCACAAATCTTTAGATTTGCCAGACAAATTAGTTGTTATGCTGGGTATGCCCATCACGGTACACTCGGCTGGCGTGTAACCCCACGGCTCGTAGTACGACGGGAACACTCCGAGATGGCAACCGCGGACGAACTCCTCGTAGTCCAAGCCGAACAGTGGATTTGTGGATGTTAGGAACTCCGGATGGAATATGACCTACAAAATAGTCAAATTGAATGAAAGCCAGTGTAAAAACGCAAATTATAAAACATTCTTCTGTCAATTGTATAAAGGTATGCAATGTAAATGAGATGAGAATGAAAAGGACGCCTTTGCGGGAACGGAATGGATTGAGATGGCTCAGGATAGAGGAGAGTGATCTAGGAGAATGGAGGCCTTTGCCCGTGAGTAGAACATTACAGAATAAAAAAAAAGCAATACTTGGAATACTTTATAGCCTTCCTATTAGGCGTAAAGCTTGAGTGTGAGCGTAACAACCCAGCAGTGGCTGTGGCTGCACGAATCTCTTCATACAAGAACTACCTTATTATACTGCCTGCCGGTCGCGGCGTGTAAAGAAATAGAATTCTTACAATAACAGATAAGCGTTATGACTTCACAAAAGGTCTGTACCGTTTGCGAGCTGAAACAAGAATGACGCATGCACACTGTGCGCCCGTATTTATACCTTTGGTGCAGTGGGTAGTGACCCTTCCTTCGGCTCCGGGGGTCGTGGGTTCGATTCCCACCTCGAGTCTGGGTGTATTATCTATATGTATGTAATTATATATTTCCAGAAAAAACATATTTGTGTATAATAACAGACGCCTGTTATACACAAATATGTTTTTTCTGTTTCTAGATTGAATCTTGTAACGAGGTACATTTCGGCGTTGGTAACAAAAGAATCATTGCGAGGCTGGTAGCTGTTCATTATTGCTTCTCTGTAATTACAATGTGATCGTTTGCTGCGTTATATTTTTGACTACAGGATTTTGTGAATTTCATTATGTGATATAGATCTACTAGTGGTTTTTACCGCACATACTCGTATCATATTTTTGACTATTGAAATTGGTATCTTGGCGTTTAATTTACAGAAATAAATCTTATTTGCTTAAGAAAGTAAGTTATATAGGTACGGTATTCAATAATTACGACGTATTTATTAAGTTTATTGTAATGAATGTAAAAGTTAGCCTATGTCGTTGCCATCTTTTGCAATTACAATCCAAAACTCTGTCTCAGAAAGGATTGGCGCTACTGCAGTGAATTGTTCTAAAAGAAAGGTAATCTTTTCAGATTAAATATTTTTTTTTAATAAAAGAAAAATTGAATAAAAAGCTGCAAAAAACGTACCCGTCATTAATACAACCAGACACGTCAACATCATAATTTGCTTGTGCACACGGCTAAAAGTAATTTTTCGTTGCCTATATTTAAAAGAAAATTCGTGTTTAATAGTACGCATCAGCGCTATTTTATAGCTAATTTAATGTGATTTCTAACAATGCGAGATGATTATTTCGTGTTATAATAGTTGAAATAGGTACTTTAATTAATTTTATCACTAGCTTTATCCCCACGTTTTACCCATAGACATTTATTTCACAGAATCCCTTTTCGCCCTTTCTTTCCTTCCTTTACCTTTTCACCCCTTAAGCTGCTAAAAAAATAATGTTTTTTTTTATATATTTTATTTATACAAATGTGATAAACTATTGGCTCTATTATTATTAACTGCTAAAGAAATCACATATTGTTACATACAAACAAATAAGTTGTATGAATGTTAGTTTAAGTTTAGTTGTTAGTTGAAGTTTAGTTTTTTTACCAACATAACACTCGTGCTTTAATGAGTCACTTTGCGCTTGGTGCAATAATCTACTATTAAAATATCGTTAAACAAGACAACAAATAGTATAAAAATATATTCTCCCAACTAAAAGGTGTAACAATCATCACAAGCATGCAATTTAACTGAAATATCAAGCGTAAAATAAAACAGATTAATATGTATCAACGCTCACAGAAATCTCCGAAATTTCAATTCATCTGCAGTCCCGCTTCAGACAATGGCGGCTAATTACGGAATGTAAAGCTTTATTAACGCAATCGGGCGGTTATTAACATAAAAAAATAATATTTAGAGACTCGCTGCGAAGCTCTTAATTTACGAATATTGCGGCATTAGGTTCAACGCTCCCTCAACCCTTCTTACAAATAATTGCAGTGATGTTTCGCCTTGAGAAATGGGATAAGCGTCAAGATTATAGCTCGTCTGTTGTTATATTGAAGGAAATTTTGCATTGTAATGAGTCAGCCGTATCTATAAGTTGCTCTGTTCCGTGATATACTCTAGGCAGAGTGACCGTAATGTTTTAATTTCTCTTTATTTTCCTGGTACACTCGTGATAGAGTGATTGTGGTAGTTTTTTTTTTTCTATGAGGAGGTCATGGCGTAATCAGTGGTCGGCAATTGAGTCGATCGTTAAGATAATCGCCCGTGGACCACGTCCATGGACATCTGCACCGCCAGAAGACTCGCAGATGCGTTGCTGGCCTTTAAAAAGTGATTTAGGTCACCGTGACAACGGGTACAGACAGTTCAACAACGCGCAAATTATATATACGGAATGACAGACCTGTTTTTCGCTACAGAGTGTTTTTAAATTTGTATACCTTCATTGTATGTCTCATTATATCATCCACGAAAAAACCTCTTTACTATTTTATGAAAATTAAAAGCATACATTTACATACATATTCTTGTATGTTTACCTTCTTTGCTTGTTTCAAGAGTAAATACCTTTTGTTATAATAAATAAAACAAAATACGTTTATTTATTTCCACAAACAATACAATACTATATATAATAGTACAGTTTCTTACAGGAGACAAGTGTTGGTGGCTAGGATAGGATAGGATATAGTGGAGCTTGTTGTAGGTATGAATTGAATATGTACTTTACTTTACTTTCATACTTTTTCTTTTTTAAATGTTATTTTTTTTAATTTTATAATTTGTGTAACGTTTCGGGTGCTTTTAGATAATACATATGTATGCATGTTAAGGTCACATTTTTCGGTGTGTTACTTTTAAGTAGAATACTGTTTTGCTGATCTAAATAAATTAAAAAAAAGAATAACCCGTATTACAAGTCCCCAAGTCTCCACCAGTGTCATACTAGTGGCAAATGCTACATGAGAGGTTGATTTTTGACAGATCTGTACGCGTTTTTGATCGAAATGAGTCTTGACAGAGAGACAATTAACGAAGTGATCAAATACGGGTTCTTATTTTTCCTTGGAGGTTCGGAACCCTGAAAAAGGGAATAAAAGAAGGAAGGTAGAAATGGCAACTAGCGGAAGGGCAAATTTCTTTAGTATATATCTATAGTTACTGTGGTATGGCCATGTCTGAAGGATGCTAATTGACTATGTAGGTAACTAAACACTACACCTTTCCATCCCTGGTTGAAGACCCAGAGGCAGGCTCAAAACAATGTGGAAAGATGTAGTGCAAAAGGACATGAGGAATTGCCAGCTATTAGAAAATGCCAGCCATTAAGGAGAAGTGCAGAAAGAAAAGTATGAAGGCTGACACAACGCATGTGGGATGTATAGCCAAGAAAAAAAAGAGAGATGCGTAAGCAAAAATCATATGTTAACGGCGTAAGCGAAGCGTAAACCAAGTTACACATCTTAATACTAACTAAAAATAATATCAAAAATATTCAATACTTATTATATTCTTATAGGAGATCATAAAGTACTGCAGTAAGCCCCTGGGAAAATTAAATAATCCCTGGAAACCGCTCTCGAGGAGAGCTAGAGCTTGTTAAAAATAAACGATACTGACTTCAATTTAAATGTAATGGAAGTTTATAATTGGAGGTTCATTTCTTTTATAACAGCCTGATAATATCCAAGTACAGCCGGTATCCGTGAGGGAAAGAGTTTTAGAGTTTGATCCAACATGTAGATCCAACCCTCATATAGAGCCTCAATAGCTCAAAGGTATAAGGTATTGGCTGAAATCCGCAAATTACCTGGTTCAAACCCCACCGCCGTTGTGGTATTGCCGCACCCACTCCTAATACAAGCTTTTAATTTAAGCTTAGTAGGAGGGTTGGAACACTCAAGGAAAGAGAATACTCATTCCTCAAACGCCGGCATTGCATCTGTGTGCCCTCTGGTGTTGCAGTTACAAAACTATTGTTTACTGTAACTAAGCTTTTATTAAATTTTACATACAAAACCCATAACGGGTTTTTTTTAATATTGATTCATGCACTTAAATTAGAACGTGTAACAAACGTATGACTTGGAACACTCAAGGAAAGAGAATACTCATTCCTCAAACGCCGGCATTGCATCTGTGTGCCCTCTGGTGTTGCAGTTTGGGTGAGGGTGGGCGAAGGTGGGCTAAAGGGTGGTAAGGTGGACGAAGATGCAAGGAATAACTTCTGTCGTACGTCAGATCTGGTACACACATTTTTCTTAACTTGTTTCATCACACTTCTCAACAAAATATCCATAAAATAGAATAGTCAGAAGGTGGGTGGGTCGTTTTTATTATATATTACAAGGGATAAACGAGAGGGCGGTTCATTACCTAAGTGACTACCGACGCACGACACCACCAAAAGATTCGCAGATGCGTTGTCGGCCTGTTATCCCGGTTCAGTATCAGAGTCCGCTTCGATTTTAGAGGCGATGACGTCAACTAGTAGGTAATGGTCCTCTGGCTCTCCTACCCTCGATAACCCACTACGACCAGATTGTCTAGGCTTTCACTTCCTCGACGCATAATGAATAATGATGAAGGATAACATATTTCTTGAGAGGAAATCTTGTATAGGTGCGTTGGGCAATTCTTAGAGGAGAAAAAAGCATTGAAATCGCGACCGTCCGCGTCGCTGTACTGCCACCTATTGTACTGTATCTGAGTCGACCCCCGCCTTGGGCTCACGTCGTGGGTCTCGACGCCACAGGGGTGTCCCATATTCTTTTTACTTTAAATAAATATATAAATATATACAGGACTGTATGACACACTATTCCTAAAGTAGACAACGTAAGGCCTGTGTTATAGGTAACAGACGCCTGTTATACACAAATATTTTTTTTTGTAGAAATATTTACCTGTAGAAAATACACCCAGACTCGAGGCGAGAATCGAACCATCAACCCCCAGGAACAGAAGGCGGGGTCACTCTGACCGTTAGTACGTTCAAGCAAAAAAACTCTTCAGCTTTATATACTAGTATAGATTTATGCAAATATATGGTACACACACACACACACACACACGCACGCACGCACGCACGCACGCACGCACGCATCACGCACACACGCACGCACGCACGCATCACGCAGGCACACACGCACGCACACACGCACACGCGCACACACACACACATACACACACACACACACACAAACGTAAAAGTAAGTAAAACTGTCGAGTAAGTTCGTGCTAGGCCCTCGTGTACGTGCAGCCCGCCCCCGGCGCGTGCTGCGGGCACTGCGTGCAGCACCAGTGCGTCGTGGACGACCAGACGAGGGACATAGGTACGTGCTGCCTTATCTATCTAATTATGTATTCTTATATCTTTTTTTCTCCTATCTAGCTTTATCCCGGCCTAGTACTAAAGTCCGCTTAAATTTCTGAGGATATGGTTGTGGGGTGAGTTAAGGTGACCGACTGCCATCTGGCGTCATACCAGGAACCCTCTCAGTCTCTCAATTAATGTGACTTCATGTAATACTAACGGCCGGCCCTAGCTTCGCATGGATATTAACATTATCTTTGATTATATTTTATTTTATTAGGGAGACAATCGGTACATAAAACATATAGCTTACATATTGGTAACATAGTAACCAATAATATATCTTCACAATTAAATACAATATACACCTTGTAAATGTAGAACACACATATATAACAATTACATTTACAATGTACAAAATGTTATGTTTAATCTCTATACTTAGCCGCTAAAAAACACATCACTCAATTTGCGTTTAGGGAAGAAGCGAAATGAAGCATTATTGCAACACTTGCACTTTTAATATTACCGTCTATAGGATACAAAAGCTCACCTTCACGTGCAAGCCATACAATTTATTAAAGGCTGTTTAAATATTACCTACTGCAATTTTATATAAAAAAATATTCTGTTTCTTATTCGAAATTTAAAATGTCTTGTTAATAGGGGTACCCTATATTAGTATATTATCTATGAATATGGTCCTGACTAAGGCGTATCTGACATGATGGAAGATAACTTGTTTAATACAATGCGGCCACACAGTAATTTCATATTAAAATATTTATTACAAGAAAAAGTTAGTTATTTTAAGCGGTTCAAGAAGAAAAATTCTGTAATAAATGGAATTTATTTTTTTTATAGTATATATTTTTTATTTCCTGAAAACTAAATAAAACAATAAACATAAAGTAAACGTTTGAGCATTAAAATGTTAACTCAGCCATGTTAACATAAAATAAAAGCTCCTTCTTCTTTTTCTACCACCCATAGTGCCTTTCAGCGTGGGGGCGCATCTAGCCAATACAAGGGTCCTTGGCAGTTTTAAAGGGGGAGAGCATAAATAAAAGTAACAAAGTAGATGCTTCTAACGAAACTAAGAAGTTAAAAACACTAGATGATTGTCAGCAGTTGGGGTAATCACCCAGTAACAAATAATAGTAACGGCTGAATAGAAGAGAATAACATAATTAACGATAAATTTAACGATAAACTGGATTTTTACGAGTGTGAACGTACGCAAACTTAATATGGCCTTCCTCGAAATAAGAAGAATGAAATAAAACAAACAGAAGCTCCTAGTTAAAGAAAATGTTACTAAGGGTCATTGTTAGAAATTAATGTAAGACATAACAAGCAAAAATAAGCCTTATAACTAATTAAAGTACAAACGACATTCGACCTTAGCGTGGCAAACCAATTTCTTGGTCGACTATACAATTGTAACAACAATGGGAGAGTCAAAAGTCGCATAAAGTTTACTTACTCTAAGTTCACAATACTGGTATCTTCATATTAGGTGTTAAAACCCGAAACTCACCTGAAAAAGAAAATAATTTTGTTAGGTTTTGATGTTGTTACTCAGTTTGTTTACCTTACGTTTGTATTTAACCAGCTTATTACAATATCTATTATCGTTTATCACTTGTAATAAAACCCAACAAGAAGAATTCCTAATTATCAAACTTATTACATCGTCTATATTACATTAGAAACTTTTGAGATAAAAAGGTTTACACGTATCAACTTATCAAAGTGGTGTCATGAACTTTCTTCCAACTTCGTCATATATTAAAACAAAATTCACTAGTAGTAGATACTAATATTTATAAGATGCATCTATAGATATACCTGAAAATTTCTTATATATGTATAATAATTAATATGCATGAATCAATTAAATATACATTATAAGTACTGAAAATTTTGTGAAGGTTTGTGGTATTTCGCATTTCACATCGTCACTGTTTTTAGAATAAATTTCACGATTTTAGCTTTACTGGTCAATGTTTTAGTATTTAGTTTAAGAATAACATATACTGTATGTTTCCCTATTGGAAAAAAAATTACTTATCATTTATATGCCATATTTAACTGAAAATTCCATTAAAATCGACCTTTACTTATTGTGACATTCATAATATTTATAAAAAGATTAAATTAAACCACATAAATGCGATATGAAAAAAATCTTTAACGTTTTAATCCTTAATCGAGGCCACAGCTAGTAAAGTCTCTGTCTAGATAGACTTTATCATTCGCACAACACACGATTCGCCCAAAATTGAACCATTACACAGAATTAAAGTCACTGTCCCAATACCTACGTATTCCACATATATTGTCTGCTTCAATAAACAATAGAATAAAAGCCATAACTGGTTAAATGTCCCCGGACTGTCGGAGTTCTAAAGCATGTAGCCAGTTATGAAGTTTATTATTTCGGGAACGGCTTTTATTGTGCTGTAAATATTTTATTCAGCGATAAGAGGTACGCGGAGATAAAACAAATTGATCGGACCATAGGAACCGAGATCGGGGAGAGTTTATGTGTTACGTGGGAGGGTTAATTGAAACGGAGAGATTGTGCGAACGCCGCGCCACCTTCATTAATATTTAATATCCTATTTGGACGGCTAATGCATAATTATTCAAGATAAGTCGTCATGAAGACGTACGCTTATGTTCCCTTCAAATGCATTCTACGTAGCTTGATTAAATTTCATTTAGGATAAAGATTAATCTCGATCAACGAGGCAGTAAACTTATCTAAATTATTATTAGATGTATGCGTGTATAGACAATAACGATGCCATACCTAATGTTAGATTTAATAATTTTCAGTCAAATTAATTGTTTTTATTATATAAATCTTATTTATAATGGCCTGCGGCGATGTCGTTATACCGTATATAGATATGAGTTTAAATCTATTCTAATATATAAAGCTGAAGAGTTTGTTTGTTTTTTTGAACACGCTAATCTCAGGAAGGACAGATCCAAATTGAAAAACTCTTTCAGTGTTAGATAGGTAATTTATCGAGGAAGGCTATAGGCTATATATCATCACGCTAAGTCCAATAGAAGCGGAGCACCAATAAAGAATACTTCAGAATCGGGGGTTCTTTTTCCAATTCAAGAGCTTCCGCTACGTGCGCTGCGTAAATGGTTAATGTTTCGCAAAAGACTTTAGTTTCCCTTTAAAAGTTCGCCACAGTATATGTCTATCCTTTAAGGTTGGCTCAGTATAACCTTTTTTATTCTAATCAAATTTGTTGTAAAATAATGCAGTACTTGTGAACATCCAAAAACTATTTTTAAGCCTCTAAGTCATGGGGTACAGCTAGTTACATAGTAAAATGCTCTTTAAGTGTTGCTATACGTGAGTATATATTAAAAGTGAATGTGTGAAATCCTCACGAAATCTAATAAAATTCTATAGATCAACTTTATGATGCTCACGACGTGACACCAACGTGAAAATCATAAATCCAGATTTACAAAGAGTACATTAACATTATTACGCGTTCCCCTTTTCATAAAAGCATCTTTTTATTGAAATTTAATTAAGCTTCGGAAGCTGGTAACATTACGCGCGCGTGCGTTGAGATTACGTCAGTAATGCTCCATTGTGAGGGTTACCACCCATTACGATTTCCCCAAATTCAACCTCTTTTCATTAGTGGTGTGTTTGTGTAGAAATTTAGTAACTTACCGAAATCTTAGAGTAGTATAATTTACGAATGTATAAAAATGATTAACATATAAATATTTCCGAAGGGTTAAATAAAATATAATTAAACTAGCGGACCCGGCACACGTTGTTCTTCCCGAACGTTGGATTACTTACTATTTACTAAATTCTATTATCTCCCTTTTTAGATTCCTTTCCATTTCCATTTCGCTTTGCCATTCCTTTTTTATTTTTATACAAACCTTGTCCTAAAGATAACGAACACAACAAAAATAAATTATCCAATTTGATGCAGTCATTCGGAAACTATGCACGTGCATACATTTCAGCGACTCTTTTTTATTTGCGACTTTAAATTGAGATATAACCTATCCTATATTTCAATTTGAATCAAACTTCATACGGTGTGAAAATTTGATGAAAATCGGTTCAGTAGTTTAGTAGTCCATCACGAACAAACAATGCGTAATTTATATATATATATTTATATATATATATATATATATATATTAAAATAACTTGACATTTTATAACGTTAAAAGCAAAGGCGTCGCCAAGGGGGGGCATGGTGGATCAGCTGCTCCTCCCCCCCTTAAAACCTGAAACGTTTTACGTGCTTTTGGAAACACGGAGGAGGCCGGATGACAAATATAAACCAGTGCTAGAATGGGTCACTCATCTATCACCCGGCCGCAGCAAGAGTTACTTAACCTGGCGATCAACTCAAATCCCGACAACAGATTAGGCCACGACCTCCTCGCTATACGTTTACTTACTTATGCAAAATTCTCGTGTCAGACTGTTTGTTGCTAAACTCCTCCAAAACGGTGTAACCAATTCCTATGAATATTTTTGTGCATATTTGGTAGGTCTGAGAAGTCTGCGTAAACAAAATTGTACCAAAAGTTTAACTTCACGATGTCATTATGCCATGTATGTCCAAGCATTAAAAAATATAGAACTGTTACAACTATATGCATTTATATAGTACAAATTAGATTAGATTCCAAGTCAATCATCATCATCATTGACCATTTCTTCTATTGTAGTCAATATTACTGATGTTTCATAAACACTTCTAACATTTGACGTTAAAATTAGCTTCGCGCTGGTTCCGATACATACATACAATATCGATATCAGAATAATAGTAACTCAATTTTTACGAGGGTGTGAAGCATCGTAAAGTGAATCACACTTTCGCAGGTGCGTCCCTTCTAAGGACCTGTACACATCACTATATCTAATAGACATAACATAGAGTTTGTTCGTCTGTTGGGCTTGCTTTTTGTACTAGCAACATAAACATAAATAAATACCAGTGTTTTGTGTAGGTAACAGCCGCCAGATACACCTATATTTTTTTTAATGTATGCATATGTACATATACATCCAGACTCGAGGCGGGAACCGAACTCGCAACCTGCAAAGTGGACTGTCAGTTACTCCTAGATTGAACAGGTGTTTGTTTAGTAGGCAGTATCCGGTGATACCTATCTATATCTATATTATCTGACAGTGTAATTGTGTAGTACGTGAATAATGTATGCGCATGAAAGGCGTCATTATTGGCTAAAGATACAATAGGATAAAATATAATATTTCCGTTAAATCTAATTTTATTACGCGAATGGATCTATTGTGCTCATTGAAATATTGTGTTTCCACGAAGAGACGTCACATTTCCGTGTTCGAAATACCCATACCTCTAACAAAAAAACCCAATAAAGCACCCAATAAACTAACATAAATTACCATCATTTTCATGTTAAAAGAAAGATAAATTATATAAGGATAAGAAAAAATTAATCATCTTAAAATTCTACCAGAAATTAATCTTATAAATAATAATAAAAATATTCCCTTTAACATAACAAAATCTTCATCATATAAATTATAAACAGATAATAAATTAAAATCACTAACTATTAAATATATAAGTAAACGTAAAGTATAAAATATAGTTAATTAATAAAACAGTAAAACAATTACATTCTTCACATCAAAACTTAAGAATTAAGTGTTTCAATTATATTACACATTTCTGAGTCGAAGTGCATCAAAAATGCGGGCCCTATCGACGTTGCATAACATATTAGACACACATTCAATCAACGTCGAAAATTTAAAAACAATTCTTTAATAAATTTCAATGTTGATTTGTAATCATTTGATATATTTTTTTTTTGTATTTTCATCTTCATGTCTTTTCAATTTTTCAATGTGGCTGTGGCTCAGACTTAGGCAGAGCGAAACTAAAGGGTCCTTGTCAGACTACGGAACCATAGAAAAGACATAAATAGGTAAGAGGTAATATTTTTTTATTAAAAAAACAAGAACCAGTTCAGTTAGGCGTGAAAACGATGTCTGACTTTTGACACTTAATCATATTATCATGTTGGGCGATAAATCTTAGATAATAATGAAATAATAAAAAAAATATGGATAAGGCATTGCCACAGTACTGCCAGTCTCATGTCTGGCAATGCGGTATTGCGGGTAGGATGGTATAGAGAGATTTTAATATTCACTTATTGCGCATCTCACATTTCCAAATCTTCAATAACGTTACTCGAGATAATAAATTCTTACTATAAAGTACTTTTGATCGTTTCTGTGGCCTTTTGGTATTCATAACAGAGCGTTATCACATATTCGGAAATGGTTTAGAGAGATTTGAATATTCACTTATTGCGCATCTCACATTTCCAAATCTTCAACAACTGTACTCGAGATGATGAGCTATTATCATAAATTACTTTTGATCGTTTCTGTGGCCTTTCACATGCATGAAGCAGTGACACAATCGTGATGCAATTGCGATGCCGTCGCTAACACTAGCTGAAATGACGAAGGCGATCACACAAACGTAAATATGCTTTCAATGCTAAAGTGATACAGTCACGTCCTTTTGTTCATTCCATACAAGTATTGTACGAGTATCTCTCTGTATTATAGAAACACAATAGTGTGTGTTCGATTCAGGCCTGGAGTCTGGGTGCATATGTTTATAAGTATATATTTATATTTAATATATTAAAAAAAAGAAGGCCTCGCTTGACTGTTGCGGAGTAAGCTGATGAATTCATGACGAGATCGTTACAAAAAGTGTGATCGGACGAGGCGAACGGAAGATGTAATCATGTTGCATTCAAATTCAGGCCAGAGCTCTAATTAATTAGTCTCTCCTTTCAAGTAGTGTTAGAGCAATTAAATGACTTAATGCAAATTTTACGACTTGCGAAGATATTAGATAGTTTCTCTCTTTTTTGTGTGTTTAGGATTGATAGAAATGATCATTTTTAATAAAGTTTACACCTCCTAACTTTTTTTTTACATATTACACTATAAAATTTTAGCTTAAGCCAGCTGTCTGCTAATTATTATTAATGTAGTGAGTTACTCATAAAAAGCGAATTTTAACACTGAACTTTATATCCATCCTAGGTGGGAAGAAGAAAAACAAACAAGGTGGCAAAGAAGATGTTGGAATTGGTTCATTGTCACTTGAAGATAATGCTCCTTCAACTTCTCAAGTAACCACAGAGCCAACTGTATCTCAAGCATCAGAAGAACCTGGACCAAGTGAACCTATCAAAGTAGAGAAATCGGCAGAGGCTTCGGAACCGAAAGAAGAAGCTCCAAAAATGGAAGGAAAAGCAGAAGAAGATGATGGTTTAGGTTTGGGATTAGGAGGTGGACGAAGAAAACCGCGTAAAAAAAAGAACACCACTCCAGCAGCTGGGGATAGTTCCTCAGTTGCAAAACAGCCCGAAACATCCACACCAACTGCTATAACCACTGGCCCTCCTAAACCATTAACAGGAGCAGTTTCCACTCAATCCCAAACTCCTCATGTAGGTTTTGGTAGAGGAAGAGGCTGGGGTCCTCAGCCAGTTGCAATTCTACCAGCGAGTGAACCTATCACTCCAGTTCAAACTTCGACGGCTCAACAAAAGCCTATAAAATCAGCTCCAGAGCCAATATTGCCTCAACAACCAACCACACAGCCAATATTGCCTCAACAACCAACCACACAACCAATATTGACCCAACAACCAACCACACAGCCTACTCCTATTCCTTCCTTTGTACCACAGCAAGGACCTCCAGCTGGTAGAGGTAGAGGCCGTGGCACGCAACAGCAAGTGTCAAAGGTGTCCGTAGTTAGTGCTCAAGAGCTTATAAAAGCACCTTCTTCTGTAGCATGTAGGTTTCAAATTCCTCCCAAGAGAATGGGGAATAGCGTTCCAGCGAGGCCCGTTAAAGTGTTGACAAACTACTTGGAAATGAATATAAAACCAATAAAAGTAGTAAGTTATTTTTTCTCCCTCTAACTGTATCTCGCTCTAAATGTCAATCTATATGTATAATATTTTATAATAGTGTTGTATGAAATTTCATTACTGCACTGTTTTTATTTTCATATAAATTTACCAAAGAGGTAATGGTAACGTAATAATTACACATTAGGGTAATGTCTCCCAAAATGTAGCCTTATTTATTACTTCCCTTGCTGATGGCTGTAATTAATGCACTCGTTTTAATTTAGTTCAACACAACACTCGTGCATTATTGACTCACTTTCCGCTACGTGCAATAATCTACTATTTCTAATAAAAAAATACGATCGAATTTA
>JANCMC010033613.1:50346399-50387547 GCA_024363005.1 Charaxes varanes | reverse complement strand
CACTCGTGCATTATTGACTCACTTTCCGCTACGTGCAATAATCTACTATTTCTAATAAAAAAATACGATCGAATTTAGTGCCTCCCACTTTTTTGAAGGTTACCACCTATCACTAAATCTCAAATACCACGGGACTTGAAAAGATGTAGTTTATAGTTACAAAACAGCTAAGAATTGATTTTTCGGTAGGACCAGATTGGCTCGTCCAGATTGGGCCTTCGCAAGTAATTTTACGCGGACGAACAGCTAGTTATTAATATTTTAAAGAATCGTATGGAATCGAAATAAAAAGATGAACAGAGAATATATTGAAAAATATCTTCAATTCCGACGTTACAAACAAGAGACTTAATTTTCTTTTGTGTGTAGATTGGCAGTTATTTATTTTTATTTATTATATTAGCAACTTTCAACTATTAATAACTTAATGTTGTCTTCCTTTTCAGTTCCGCTATGATGTTGCCATCATTCCGGAGCGTCCGAAGAAACTCTTGCCCAAAGTCTTTGCGGCCGCCAAGGCGAGACACTTTCCTCGAGATATTATCGCGTTTGACCAAAGAAAAAACTGCTACGCAATGAAACGACTTTGGAACACTTCCGATGAACGTATTACGATTAATGTAAGTAAACGTTTCAATCGTCATAATAATGCTTGGAAATAAATTGCTCTAACCAAAATTATATTATGTAAAAAATTGTGATAACAAAAAAAGCACTCGACTGATTTTGTTGCGAGCACATCACAGTGCAGGGCGCGTGGAACCCTTGTTAACTTAGCTTTTAAGTCGTTAATTTTATCAACAAAGTATTAAATACTGATTAAGAAAAATATATATCTTAACAAATTTACATTATTGTATAAAAAGTCTATATTATGCTTTTTATTTTTAGAAAGAATATTAGGAATAAAAATATGAACATATGTACATATAAAACACAACATATGAATTTAAATAAATAACTGAAACTTATTCTTAACAAGCACCCACCCCGATTTCGCACGGGTATAATGTACATACACTCGGGTGCAATGAAATCACACATGTGTGAACATTTTTTTGTAAAATATTTTTATTTTTCTTTCTATTTAAAAAATACTTTTTTTTTAAATATGAGATTTAAGAACATTTCATGGATAAAATAGCGACCTTTAATCCCATATTAAAAATATACATGAATAGTAAAAATATATACACTATCATATCAATTGTGACCGAATATTTGGCAAAGTGGACAAACGGGACGAATACCGATTTATAATCTATATAACCAAATGAGTTCTAATTATGTATTATTTTTTTAAGGTCGAAATTTTGGACGACAACGATGCACGAATGGCCTTCGAGGTCACCATGAAATCAACGGGAATCGTCGATCTGGGGACCCTTGTAAAGTGTGTATATTTAAATTAAATAATATATATTTTTTTTAAAGGAACGTCAGGAATATTTTCTAGTTATGTCCTAATATTCCTTTTTCCCCTTCTACTAAGCTTAAATTAAAAGCTTGTATTAGGAGTAATATAATTGCAGGACATTTATTATTAACTCTTTTAGGAAATTCAGGAATAAATTTACCTAATTATCTTTTATTCCAATATATTGCCTAAATTGTTTCCTCGTGCAGTATATTGGCGAATTTCAACTATTACAGGTAGGTAGTGTTATTTTTTAAGTCTGCTACATCCTAGCTATATCCCGGTTAAGTACCAGGGAGGGCACTTAGATTTCAGAGGAATTGGCTGTGGGGCGAGTTGAGATGACCGATTGCCATCATCGGAACCCCCACAATCTCTCCAACCTTACGATTAATATCACAAAGTGACATTAATCGGGTCCCAATGTTTAAAATTCCTTCCGAAACACGGTGACTCTTAAAACCGAGGATCCCGATTAATGACATATTGGTCACGAAATTGTAGAAATCGTGGCGTTTCCGAGGGTGACGTCTGACGGCAGTCGGTCATCTAAACTTGCCTCGCAGCTATATACTCTGCAATTTAAGCAAACCCTGATTCTAGACCGAGAAAACGCTGAAAACGCTAGGAAGAAGAATTATTCTTTAAATAAAAATGTTAATGATTCCTTAAATTAAAAGCTTGTATTAGGAGTGGGTGCGACAATGCCCCAACGGCGGTCCCCGAATGCGCATAATATAATATTATAGAATAATATTAATTCGTTATAAGAGTACCGTGTTATAGGGGGGATTACGGAAAATGTAATACAATCTAATTATATTTATAAAAAGCATTCAATTATCTTCTTCTTCATAGCATTATCTGTGCCGTGGGGCGACTGCCACCTGATGTCATCTCCACAATCTCACTTATTGAAATTAATCGAGACGCACTGTTTTGCGTGTCTTCCAAAAGACGGCGGAGGTCGGAATTTAGAAAAGCAACGTCAGGATACAACAATACATTTACATCATTATTGTTATTATATGGAAAATACTCGGTAGAATTTAATAAGTATGCTGTCTTTTACTCTGTCGGCAAGCTTCACACCCAGAATGCTAGACTCCACTGCTCCTTGCCTGATAATATAAGAATGAAAAATGACCCAAACAATTCGAGAATTAAAAAATCCTATAATGCCGGAGACAGATATACCTTCATTTGAATGAAATTAAACAGAAGTTTAATTCAAAAACTAACAGATGTTGATTGCATTTGGAATTACGGTTGAAATTTTAACAGTCTAGAAATGAATACGTATCCATTAAAAATGTCATTCCTTTCGGTCTCAGTTCAACATTATCCAACGTTTTGTTCGAAAAAGGGTTGGCCGGTAACAACGAGTTTTCCTAGGAGTTCATTTGGCCCACTTTGAGTTTAACAAATTATTTTTATAAACATATTTACTACTGTTGAAAGATACGAAGGTACTAAGGTTCATATATGCGGAAAGGTTTTTATGAATTTCTTGGGGCGGGGGAAACATAAACTGTCTATGGATAATACACCGAGACCCGAGGTTGGAATCGAACCCACAACCCCCGGTGCAGAAGGCAAGGTCACTGCCCACTGCGCCAACGGGCTAGCCAATAAACGATCGTCTGTTTCTAAGGTAGATAACTTATTACCTGTGTTGTAGAGAACAGCCAACTGATACACAAATATATATATTTAAATATATAAATACACACTTATATACATATACACCTAGACTAGAGGAGGGAATCGAACCCCCAACCCCGTAGCGAAAGGCAGGTATGCCCCTCAATATGTGAAAGTGAAAAGGCATATCCCGTACCGTGCCGTATGTACCATATCATACCATCACGTAATACTTTATACCTGGTTATTTTAATATTTATAATTTTCATAAGATTTTGCTTTAAGAATGACAAAGTCAGCATTTTTTTCCGTGATGGAAATAAAAATTTACAGTTTTCGGAATTTTTCATATACTTGTGCTACGAGATATAAACGAGAGAGTGGGGATGAAATCGCTCATGAGAACATTCTTATGTAAAACTTTTTTTTAATTAAATATGCTTCTAATTTGGCGACGTCGCCAAGTGAGTTATCTGTCCTAAGTTAATATAAGTTGTTTGGATACGTAGCCGGCAACGTCGCCATGGCGTCTCTATGGGGTCTAACTGAACACGGTGCATATGAATACTTCATATTAAATGAACATTTTTTTTTTCTAAAAAGAATATTGGGAATACCTTTTAGGTATGTCTAATATTTCCTTTTCCCCTTCTACTGAGCTTAAATTAAAAGCTTGTATTAGGAGTGGGTGCGACAATACCCCAACGGAACCCATGACCCCCGGAGCGGAAGGCAGGGTCACTGCCCACTGCGCAAACGGGCCAGTCAGAAATATAAATCGCCTATGTCATTAAGTGGATATAATAACAATTTTTGTAATAAATTTTTACGTTTTTTTTTTATGTAACAAGGGGCAAAGGAGCAAGCGGCAGTCACGTAAGTGACAACCGCTTAAACTATTAATATTATTATACTTTAACTATTACAAAACACTTAATGCAAAAAAATACAAACACGTGCAGCTGCCATTACATAACAAGGCTCTAATTTCATCGATTTTGTTTGATATGAATAAGCAACACTAAAGTGCGACATAGAGTTATAGTATAATAGCTGTTTCCCGCGACTACGTCCGCGTAAAATTAAACTTGCAAGAGTTCTTAGAATCGCGCACGAGAAAAAGAAGGAACAGGCTATGGGAGTCTAGCAACAGGATGGGAACAACTATATTCGTGGATCGAACCTGAACTAAATAGACACCATGATAATTAAACCGGCAAGTACGAATCAGACTCGCGCACTAAAGCTTCCGCTTGAAATTTTCCATGTTAATAGAACATACTAAAAACTCACTAGAAAAATTATTTTGAACCACATCGTACAGCAATTATTAAAGTTATTTAACAAATACATACGTTTATCGCGTGTCAGATACGTAGACCTTCTATATAAGCGTGTCGTGACACACTCTTGGCCATTTTTTTTTACATATTTGTACTGATACCCAGCAAATTAATATTTGTACTGATATAAAAAAACCATTAATTTTTAAATAAATTTGAGACGTTATTTTATGATAATGATGATGTTGGTAGTGATAATTGAATAAATAAAATTAAAATAAATAGTGCCCTCTACCGAGTGGACGGGCTCTTTTCAGTTATCGAAATTTTCTAAATGTCCTTTGTTGTACTGTGTGCCCCCACAATAAGAAGCTCTGCTAGTAGGTACATATATCTGTGTTTTCATGCATACAAGTAATAAATTATGGTACCAAAATTACAATTTATGCAAAATTTTACTGTACGTATAAAAATACACTGTATACTAAATATCCGGCATAATCTTCAAGACGAACAAGCAATAAGTTGAGGTTGAACGTTATTAAAATCTGTCCATAACTCCTGCTCGCCAATTACACGCCGGCCGAGGCGTCACTTGGCTGTAATGGCGGCCGTTCCCGCCTTTTTCGCTGTCAAAGCGGTTTTTTCGCGGGAAAGCTGCGTTAAATTCGTTGTTCGGATTCTGCACTTCTGACAAAACGTATTTTAAAAAATTATGATCCTTTTTCGCTTACAAAACTTTAGTCATCGCAGAAAAAGTTCTTTTCTAATATGTCCTTACAAAGTACAGAGTATATGTATGCTATTATTGTCGTATTATAAATAACGAATATCTATGCCAATTTATTGATATTTTTTGTGAGTTATAACGATAAGAGCTTTTATTATATTATATAAGATATCAAATTAAGACCCTTTAATTTTTTAATATATATAATATAGAAGATAAATGCCAATAGATGTGAACGCTACAGGATAAAGTCAATACAAGTAAAATTAAAACTACCCGCGAACGCGGTCTGAATAACAACATCCATTTTTCCCCTTAAACGGAAGCGCCTCACATTGCGAATTCAAATTTGAAAGTGTATCGAGGGAGTTTACTTTACAGAGGGTTAAGATGTTTTGTTTTCCCAGACTGTTTCGATCGATTAGTTTACTTACTTTGAAAATAAGAATGAAGAATGAATGAAAAAATCTGAAGGAAAGTTATAGTTATGAAAATTGTTTGCAATCTGCAAAGTTCGTGGATCAATTGTAAGCTTTTCTGAGCTATTATCGTAGAAGATAAACGTTAGTTTATAAAGAATCAGTAAATAACTAAAAGCTGCAACTACCTTCCTTTATTTTATACTTACAAAAATGATTATGAAAAGATTAATATTTTAAGAGATATACATACAAAACTTATATGAAGAGTATCGTTATTAATTTTATAAAATTATCTAAAATTTAATGAATTTTTCACAAAAAGTCGTGTTTTTATATTTTCAGTACAATATGGCTTGAAAAATTCCTTAAGTATGTATTCTGTAAGGCGGCTGAAACGTCCAACTCAATATTTGAGCAGATGTGTTTCGAAGGCGCGAGAAAATGTTATTTTTATGCGACCTACATGGTAATCCTATGTTAGGGATGAGATGGGATCAAACAATATCGATAGCTTATTTAACTTTGGGTACGTCATTTCTTAATAGCTTTACTTCGTAAGTGGCTTTTAGTAATTCAAAACAATGACATCGTAGTTAAGCAAGTTCAGTGTTTTGCCGAACAGTGGCTCAATTTTTTTTAGTAAAAATATAGGCCTAAAGTGTAGATAACGAGTTAAATCTAGGTTCTTCAAGTTAAATCAGTATTATATTTCTTTTCTAACTTTTAATGATATAAGCTTGTTTGTATAAAATAAGTTTTGAATATAGTACATCTGGAATAGTTTTACACGCCAATGCATGTTGAAATCCGCATTCTTACTTGCGAATTTGAGGGGAGATTGTTCCATGGAAAATGTAATTTCTGTCAGTTATTTTTTTTAGGCTTAATCTTATGTTACCCTACCAGTACCAGTATTTTCATCATAAATAATTAAATAAAATAACAAACAAAAAAATAAATAAAAGCCTACGATAGATTTACAATAGTTTTAAGTGCACAATTTTCCTATCTTATTGACTATCGCTGTAGAAGTTGTCTCCTCGGCATACGCCTCCCCTAATCCTCTCCATTTCTATCTATCTCTGGCAATGGTCGTCCAATCTGGTCCTACAATTTTCGCGAAGATACCACGCCAACTTTTTATTTGCCTTCCTGATCTTCTCTTCCCGTCCCGCGGAATCCATGCTTTTACTCTTTTAGTCCAACTATTATCTTGCCTGCAAATATGTCCTGCACAGTTCCATTTTAATCTTTTTATTCTTGTCTTAGCATCCTTTAATTTCGTCTTAGGTCTTATACTTTGATTTCTAATCTATCTGAAAGCTTTATGTTAAGCATGGTCCCCTCTCCATTTTCCGTTGACAAATGGCTACTTTTTCTTCGTCTGTCCTTCTCATTGCTTATGTTTGACATGCATAGGTTAGACATGGTAAAATAGAATTTTGTATATACAAAAAGGTATATAAAAAAAATAGGTATTTAACAGAAGATATCTTCTGTTAAATACCTACTTTGTTTTCCCCGTTCTTCAATTGCTCTTTCACTCCAGTATTTTTCCAGGCTAGTGCAATTCTTCTTCATACCTCCTTCTCAGTGCATTCACGAAAAGTTATCAGCTGTTCTAGGCTCTCTATTCCTCCACGTATTCAACTTCGATAACGTCTACTACTATGTCTGCCTGTTCGCGTTTTGACATAATCTTAGTCTTGGATACATTCATAACTAGTCCTATCTTAACACTCTCTCATGAAGCATTAGATTGTTTAAAATACTTAAAAAGACTTCGTACAGTGACCTGAACTATGCAAGTCAATATTTGAACAGTTACAAATGCTCTACCTACCCTGCTTCTTCACTTAGTCACAGAATGGTGACCAATGTGCGTGGGGTGTGAGGCTGGTCGGTTAATCCAACCAGCCAGAGAACCGATATTGGTTCCTCAGGGTATATTGTAGGGACCTCTGTGTACCAAGGATTTTGGCCCTTCTTTGCATCACCTCAGTGCATTCTAGCATGATGTGGAGTGGTGTTTCTGCGACATTCAAGCATCCTCTGCATAGTGGGCTGTCTGTGGCACCTAAATGTAATAAGTGTTCGTGACACAAGGTCACATTTCCTTGCCCCCCCCCCCCCTCTATAACGTGTTACGTAATTTATGGATGACCCTTAAGCTGTCTGAGAAAATCCACGCGAATACGCGTATAACCGACTAAAACGCGAGCATAGCCGCGGGCGAGGGCTATGGCAAGAGATAATTATTTAATTAGCAAACTAATCTCGTGAAAGTGAACACGAGATTGAATTTTAAAGTAGGCGTTTTCAACGGGTAGCAAGTGGTTAGGTAACGCAGCTCGCTGTTAGAATAATCCTCCATAACTTGGTCCTATATATATTCCTATGATTCGAGCGTTCAAGTAAACAAACAAACTATATATATAGCTGAACAGTTAGTTTGTTTACTTAAACGCTCGAATCACAGGCACTACTGGTCTCATTTCTTTCAGTGAAAATTTTTCCAGTGTTGGATAGCCCTTTGATAGACGAAGGCTGTAGGCTATATATCATCACGTTAAAATTTTTCACCTAATTTTACGAGGCCGACCAATTCTTTATCAACATTTATTTTGATTTTTTGGCCAATAGTTTTACTTACTTTTACGTTCGAGACGATGTATGGAAGAGGAAGAAATCGTCAATTAAATCAAAAGTGAATAAGGATTCCGTTCCTTTCTCTTGGGCCACAATCAAAGTACAAATATATACAGGACTATATGACACACGGACGTCTATTCCTAAGGTAGACAACTTAATGCATGTGTTATAGGTAACAGCCGCCTGTTATACACAAATAATTTTTTTTTAGAAATATATAAATACATATATATGGATAATATACCCAGCCTCGTTCGATGCGTATCAGATACGGAACCCTTCTATATAAGCGTGTCTTGACATGCTCTTGGCCATTTTATTTAATATATAACAATGGGCAAACGGGCAGGTGGTTCATCTATGTTACTACAGACGCACATACACAACAACTCTTCCTATCGTTATCCCGGTCTAGTACCAAGGCCGCTTAGATTACAGAGAATGTGGCTGTTGGTTGTAGTAACTTAACAGGGCAGTGAATTTAACTGTAACAGAAGATCCAATGGAACTTTAAATATGCCCATTTGTAGCTGACTGTAGGGTGAGTTAAGATGACCGACTTCCGTCTAACGATTGGTACCCCCAAAACCCTACAACCTCACGACTTATATCACTGGGTGACATTAATAGGGACTCCCTGTTTTTTGTGCCTTCCGAAATTTATCGGTCGGATATTTAAAAACCAGTATTAGAATTGGTCACTGGTAAGAGCTACTTAACCTAACGATCGACTCAAATGCCGGCCACAGAAACTACCCACATTACTCTATAGTTTTAAATATTGTAAGATGATTGAAGCATCTTAAGTCAGAGGTCGGCAACCTTTTGGCAGGCAAGGGCCACATTGCTAACCGTTCCACTTGTGACTATTTATTAGCTACTAGAGATCGTTGCTGATATAAATGTGCAATACCTCTGTCTGTTACGTTTTCACGCTTTAACCGCTGAACGAATTTGGATAAATTTCGTTTTAGACGTAGATTGGATGTTGGAGTAGGATATAGGCCACTTTTTGTCGCGTAAATGAAATTTGAAAATAGAGGTTGAAAGTTCGTATGAAAGTCAAAGAAAAAAAATTAATTAATTCTTTATTTCCGTCTTAAAGTTTACGACTTTTACTTACACTGGAGGGCTCGCAGATGCGTTGCCGGCCTTTGAGAAATGAGTATGCTCTTTTCCTGAAGGTCCCTAAGTCGTATCCGTTCGTAAATACCGAAGCTGTCAACTGATTCCACAGGGGAATTGTGTGAGGTAAGAAGTTTCTAGAGAATCGCACGGTTGTAGACTTTAGGACATCGAGGTAACGAGGGTGGAATTTCAAATTTTTACGAGATGTTCTGTGATGGATACTTACTTACTGGAGCGGCTCAGAAACCCAAAGTGAGTTTTGGCCTTCGACAGGAATTCGCGCTACTTGTTTCGGTCCTGCGCTGTCTCTTGCCAGTCGACCACCAGGAGATCGCGGAGGTCCGACTCTACAAGGTCACGCCAGCGATACCTGGGTCGCCCAACTGGTCGTCAACCAATCGGTCGTCCCAGATTTCCCGGTCTTGAAGTCTTAGTAACCCCTTTTTACTCAGAATTAATTTCTAAATTTAGAACAAAATGTTACTCTTTATTAGTATAAAGAGTGGCGGGAGATAAGTTGAAGAGATTGGCTAGGCATAGGGGAGTGAGGCCTATGCCCAGCTGTGGGCTATCAAGGGCTGACAATGATGATGACGATGAAAGACTTTGTTATAAGTTTTAGTTTAGGTTAAGATTTCTTACTATCTGTTGTGTCAATAATAAGTATAAGGCAATGCCTTTGGGTCGGCAGGTCCAGTACTGGGCGTGGGCGGACTGACTCGACTGGGTTGGACTGAGGGCTGGTCGTCCGACTCGCGGGACTGAATTTAAAGTAAAACTATCCGAATAACTACTTAATTTCTAAACGTCATAGTGCCGCGTCTACACCGACGTGTCACCGCGAGTTGTTCCTGACGTTAAAACAAAAAACGAAAAATACTTAAAATCAACCCAATTCATTAAAGTGGAATAATTAAAGGTAGGCTTTGCTATGCAGGCGGTTCCTCTCATCTATACCGATACGTGTGATACAGGAACCGGACTCAAATAACAGGTGAATGTAAAATACATAAATACATATGAACAAGCAAATTAAAAGATGTTATGAAATAGTTTGCTATGATCTTAATTAACGATCATATCACATTCCTGTGTCATTCTACTTTTTACAAATACGATTAAAGTGTCAATTTTAGAGTTTAACTTACACAAGTACGTTTATATAAATGAAATAAAAAAAGTCCGTACAAATGTCATTCAACTTAATAACTTACGACACAATGAAGTAGATCGTTCTAAAAACTTTTGCGATGGCACGATCAAACATAATCATCAAGTCAAGCAACATACATTGGTAATGATATAAAACAGCATTAATAAATGAGATATACAAAATCAATAACTACAAACTCTATGGTAGATCGTAACATAGTACTGGAGTCGTTGTTGCCAAAACAAAACTAGCGACGCGAGATAATGCCAAAACTAAGCACACGTGAGGTATATAGATAGGTCCGTAAAAATGACGTCTGACATAATAAATAGGGCGTAAGGTATGCAACAAAATTACACTGTAATTGATTAGTGTGCAAATATGACGTCATTGTATCGGTGCCAAATATGAAATGACACAATGACGTTGACATGCGTACAAAATACAAATGATATTGCATATGATTATGATATTTATGAGAACGTGACGTAAGATTATGTCAGTTGGACTGTAATTCATAACTTATATATGTTTCTGTTCCGCCTAACTATTTTTCCCGTCAAGAAAACCTCGCAGTAACAAGAAAGGTTGCGGAAAGGGATACAATCAATCGATTAGGTCAAACACTCCCTTATCTCGAGTCCACTTACGCGCGTCCCTGAGGACGTTTTATTGCCTATCCCAAAATGGCCTCACTATTTGTACATAACACTACAGAGTCCCTCGGGCATAACATGAACTATTTGTAGAAACTTACAAGAGTATAAGTTGTAACATGTCAAGTCATCATATTACCTTACACGACTTTATTAAGAAAATGTGTTGTTTCGTAACGTTATGTGTGAAAAAAATATCTAATCCACTGCGCTTTTGTTAAAAGATCGATGTAAGATTTTTTGATTACTAAACACAAAGCTTAAACATTTTGTACATATAATGCTATAAAGTTTGTGTTTAGTAGGTAATATACACAAGTATTGTACATACATACGTATATGTAAGCCAGTTGGCTGAGCGCGTCTCCAGTTTTATAGACGCCATAACGTTAGTATCCTCGAGAAGAAAAGTGTAAATACCTAAATTGAGACCTTGAAAGCGATTAGAATTAAATAAATTGAACGTAACATTACACAGCATAATATTTTTAGTTATTTAAAAAGATTTATTGATCCTTAAAAATAATATGTATAAGTTTTGTACATTTTTGTCCTTGAAGACTACAAAGTACTACAAAACTTTGTGAAGTTACACAAAGTCCCCGGCCACACTACATAATCATTTAAATGAAGCTATGTCTGGCTCCGACATTATATGTCGGGCTCAAAATTAAAATTAATGGCTAATCGTATTTTGAAAGACCATATGCTTCTAAACATATACTATTCACTGAGATCCACCAATCACATAAAACGAAAGTACGTGTTAAAACTTTCTTCTCTTTTTGAAGAATCGCTAACGTCAAATACACTTAATAGTACATTACTTTTACATTCATAAGGCTTGACCTCTTTCAATTTTAACTCTAACCTATAATTATACTTCCGAACTCGTCGTATAATTACAACAGCAATTTACCAATAATTGATAACGATTATAAAATATTTTAAGATTGCTTTGTTCAATAGTATCATGCAAAGGTTAATAACATACCATTACAGTATTCATCAATTGTATTCTACAATCAAACAAGAGTCCATGATAGTTTCATAATGTATAATCCATTGTTTATATAGCAAGTCATTAACTGGTTATTTTATTAACCAGTTAAGGACATAAGTACACATATCGGGACTTTTTAAAGTAATAGTTACGTTTCAAAATATTATATATCTTAAATATAATAATTTTTACCGCGACTGTACAGGGTAAAGAGAGGTCGTGAATTAAAGACAAGACGGTCCTCCCTTTCATTTGGGGGAGGTTTTGTCTCGTAAATAGGACAATTCGGTGCAGTTACCTACCTGCTTAGCGTATATTGCTTGGGATCTTAAGATAATTGTTTCAAGAATATTTGTTCTTTAAATTAAATAAAATACACGCTATAGATGTCATTAGAAGATTACAGGTATAAATCTAAATTGCATGTGACACAAAATTTCATTATCATTTTTTTTTCAGTTATTGATGATTATTTCTGAACAAAATGCCTCTTCAGAGCCCTTTAAAGATTGTCTATGGCGTAATATTTTTACTAATAAAGATAAATAAGTAAAACTTAATGATTGATCTTTTTTTTCAGTTATTGATTATTTCTGAACAAAATCATACTTCAGAACTTTTTAAAGATTGTCTATGGCGTAATATTTTTGCTAATAAAGATACATAAGTAAAACTTAGTTATGGAGAACCAAAGGGGTAACATATCGAATTGTGTATTAAATTCCTTAAACTTAATCAAGCGAGTAACTAATGAATTTGAGTAATTATGAAAATTCGTCAATGGAATGAGAATCGACCAACTATTTAAATTGAGTAATTATGAATGTTCGGAAATATGTTCGATGTTATTAAACTCAGCTATTCGAATTGTCGACATTGGATGTATTTGTTGGAATCTGTGTCCCACGACTTGATTCGCGCGTCCACCGCGAGGTGGCGCTAAGCGCCCGCGCCGGTAGTTCTGAATTAAATTTAGAACGATTTATTATTTTAGTTTTATTGTTTGTTGGCGTTTACAATATTAGCAGAATTGTAAACTTTGATATCTCTCCAATAATGATACTAAATTAAAATACTTCTCATTAAAATTATTTAGTGTGATGGGGATCACATTTTGTCCTTATTAATATGTTATTTTGCCCAAAAAGTAGCGACATGAATTGCTCGACCTCAGGCGGCCATCAAGTCCTCCCGCGTGCAGGTAATATTAATAAACAAATGTGAAGGCAAAAATTAATTATAATAGAAATGGTAGTTGGCCGACGGATTTACTTTTTAAAATCCATAGACTGCACATTACCGTATAAACTTTATTAGGTACAATGGAAAATTATAAGTGAACGAAAAAAAAAATAGGATTTTGATAAAGCTGAGTATTTGTGTACCCAAATAAAGTCAATTTTAACGTGCAATATGACGATTGATATCGGGAATGTTCTATGAAATGGCGTAATTTTCAAATTCAGCTTTCAAACTGTCGTAACAATAAGAACTTTATACCTCTGCGCTTACGTCGCATGCGCTGGCTGAACCTAACGAGATAGAACAAAAAATATCTATACAAATTAAAAAAAAAAACACGGACTATCAGAAAACTATTAAAACTATACCGAAAGGCACCTATTTGGGGTTTGTACCTCAACACATTAGTAGGTATCAACACATCGAATGTAAGTACCAATTAGTATTTTATTCTTCTTAAATCCTTGGCGTGATTTTTGAAGGAGGTTTCGTTTTTAGGGTTCCGTAGTACTACAAGGAACCTTTATACTTCATTTTATGTAAAGTCGAGTCGTCGACCGACTTCGGTTCGAAAAACTCGTGCTAGGCTTTCTGGTACCTCGACGCGCCAATCCGGCTGCAGGCCAAATGGATTACAAACGTAGTAGCGCTACCTCTGGATAAAATAATAATGTTCCATAAAGATTATAGGAATTAAAATCAGCAAAACTCTTTTTTAATTATTGGTATGCCTACTTTTGCTTTTACTATTTCATATTGGATTTTCTCCATAAGTGATTGTAAATCTTTTGAGAAAATAAATTTGTTATACACGAATATTTTTTTTTAGAAATATATAATTACATAAATATAGATAACGTTGTAGAGATCGTGGAGGTTCCGAGGATAACGTCAGATAGCAATCGGTCATCTTATCTCGCCCCACAGCCAAATCCTCTGCAACCTAAGCGGACCCTGGTACTTAACCGGGATAACGCTAGGAAGAAGAAGAAATAAAATAATATTATGTATACTTTGACCCTATATTATTTATCACTAAAGTTAATCTTTTTTAACAGCTGGATTTCTTTAGTACCGTTCGATCACATAATTTTCGAGCAACGGTACCCAAAGCCCCCCTCTTCGTGCAACAAGAGCAATAAGTTTCGAGGCTCTCTCTGAACTTAAGCTACGACTGTAATAGTCAGAGACAATAGGATAATGTATAGACTAAAAACGTTTAGACATACGATTTTTTTAAATTAGCCTCAAATGTATGGTACATTTGACTACTGGGTAAAAACCTCGCCCTTCTCATAGCACTATTTTTTTTTAATATGTTACAATGTTAATTAAGCTGAGTGTCCACTGAATTCACGCGGACCTTAGCCCGTTTATTTAGCCCGTAAACTTATTTAGGGGGTTCCATGGATTCCCCGTGCGGGTGCCGGGTCCATCGCGTTGCAGAGAGAGGAACCATAGCAGTGCCCGGGACTTGTAACTTAATAAAATGAATCCAAGAAAATATCAAAAGTTTCCTTAGAATCCTCAAGCTATGCCCATATTTATATAATGGTTTAGTACTGCATATCTCGCAATTGCTGAATCAATGAATCAATGAATCAATGAATCAATGAATCCCTCAATAGCCAGTCACGCGTCTGCGAGCCTTCTGATGTTGTAGTTGCCCATGGGCATTGGTAGTCTCGTAGGTAAACCTGTCCTTTTTCCTGAGGTTAGCTCAGGATTGGGATGGTTAATGGATGGAAACGAGGGAGAGGGAAGCTGCAGATGCGGCTCCACCTCTTTGAAGGAGGCGAACTGGAGAAAGGAGGTGGAGATATGCTGACGTTCCTGTCTCTCCATTGGTTAAAATCAAAAAATAATTACATCCAGAGCGGCATAGTAGAATCAACCAGCCAGCGAAGCAAAATTAGCAAATATTTTGCGACGTTACAAAAACCCCGAAAGGTTGTTAGTGAAAATCGTTCACAAGGTCTCATTACGAAACGTCAGGTGATCCGTCACGATACGGTGGTTTATACAAATTTGATATACATCGAAGGATATATTTAAGAATGAATCTTAATTACTCCCCAAAATTCATCGATGGATGTTATATGTCCCATAATCGCTATTGCTTAGCTAAGTTGTAGGCCATTAATAAATGATTATATGATCCATAACCAGTACCAGGAACCGGGAGTGCTTGTTGACATTGAACGTTCCCCTGACCAGGGTGTCTTCTGATGTATCGCGTTTGTACTGCGGGATATAATAAAAAAAAAATAGGTTACTTGTCGCAAATTAATAAAAAAACCTTGATTTTTTTTTTTAAATTTCGGTCTAGGAAGTATTAACAATTCCCCTTTAAATAGGTATATAGGTAGTGTGGGAAAGGCATACCAAGGTGGGAGGCTTTCGGCGAGGAATGAAAGGTGGGGAACTAAGAGACGTACTAGCATTAAATCTATGGTACATTAATACGTGAAGCAAAAACTTTCGGTACCTGTAAACGAAAGTTGTACGAATGACAGTATATGAAATTTGCTGAGAAAAAGACTGCTAATATATATTTTTTTATAATATCCGATATTAAATAATAAAAACAAAACCACACGTACACCAATGCTAAACGATTTACACACACATGTATTGGATGATGTCAAAGCGTGCGTGCGTGCGTGTCTGTATTTGTATTTATGTATGTGTGTGTGCTATGCTAGTCTATGGTCTCTTAGAGTGGCCATGTGTTTAACCGTAGAAGATTTTCTGTTTTTTCGTACGATAAGGTTTTAAGCCATTTATTGACACTCGACTGAGTTAAAAAAATATCCGACTGTGTTTGTTGCGGGCTCCTCTCAGATAAGGGCGTGCGGAATTGTAAACTTAGCACTAAGTCGAAGATGTTATCACTAGAATACCACACATTATTATCTTTAAAAATATGCTAAAAGCTATATTTCACAAGTGTTGTAATTTATTTTTTGAATAGTCAGATGGTGGGGATAAAATTTTGAATTTGGTAATTGTCCTTTGCAATGGCGGGGCAAGGCCTAATTTCGCCCCACACTCCCGTTCGCAAATGTTCCTAGATTCATGGGATTATTTGCGATCGGGGTAGTTCGTAAGAGCATTTCCCGGCGCCAAAAAAAAAAAAGAAAAAGAAAAGGCGTGAGACCTAAACTTAATATGGGCTAGAAAAAAATCGGGTTTTCTAGTGGCACGTGAATGCAAATATCAATATTATATTTTACTGTTTTCATGGAATATTTTATATAATCGCCTTTTTCAAAGCGCGACCTCGGCCCGCGCGGCCGTAGGCGGTGGCCCTCGTCGCCCACGCTTTAATCCGCCCCTGGTCCTTCGAGTTATGTAAATACAAGCCACCAAGATTTTAGTATCAATATCGTTTTATATAAATAAAAAAAGGATAGGTTTGATTGTTTGTTTGCATTGATCTCTGAAAGTACTCGACCGATTTGAAAAATCCATACACCATTAGAATCCTGCATTATTCCTGATGAATATGAGAGATGGAATATTTTAAAAAATATTGGGGATTCGTATGAAAACGTCGATAATCTAAATACCCGTGCGAAGCCTGGGCGCGCCACTAGTCATATATAGATTCGACAAAGAATCATATAGCAATGACACTCTATCCGAAGGAGTCGTTTATGATTATTTATACACTAGATGTACCCCAGGACTTTGTCCGCGTGGGCGACTGTTATTACTTAGGGGTTTAAAAAATTGGTTATGGATAAAGATGAACATAATTTTCATAAAAACACCTTCGCTAATAATGTATTATTTTAGAACAAATTTGGCTAGCGTAACAAGAGTTATAGGGAGCCAACCTTAAGAGATAGACATATACTGTCCCGGACTTTTATTTAGAACTTTTAAAGGGAAACAATTCCGTTATACATGATTTTTGCGAAACTTAAACCGTTTACGCAGCGCACGCAGTGGAAGCTCTCAAAAGGGGAAAAAACCGCCGATTTTGAAACATTCTTCATTGGTGCTCCGTTCCTATTAGTTTTAGCGTGATGGTATATAACCTCTAGCCTTCCTCGATAAATGGGCTATCTAATGCTGAAAGAATTTTTCAAATCGGACCAGTAGTTCCGGAGATTAGCGCGTTCAAACAAACAAACAAGCTCCTTAGCTTTTTATATTAGTATAGATTATTGCACGGGTTTTCGCGGATATTGGAAAAAGTTTTGTATGAATTAAAATTAGTACAAACTAACTATGACTTATTCCAAACATACCTAACCGTTAGAATCGCATTAATCACAAAAATACCGTTAGGCTGAAGGATAATTTATAGCCGTTTGAATTTTGATGTGGCACCAAAAAAAAATTGTTTAAAAAATAAAAAAATAATTTTTCTGGAGACAAATCTTTACAATAGTCCGAGCTTTTAACTATATAATCGTGAGACTACAAGGTAAACCTTAAGCACAAAAGCGTCTTAAACAATGGTTGGAATTCTCTGGAAGCTTATGTTAGACTATGTTGCAAAGCACTTACAGTCTAGTGAAGCCGTATCTAAAATTTTTTGTCGTAACGGAGCTGAAAGCATCGCATAACACTTTCTCATATAAAACACACTTATAAGAAATATATGTTTACGTGCGACTACAGGAACATACATAACTCTTCAGCAACTGAATCAATTTAACTCCAAGCCGTATATTGGCACGTCATTTTTTCGGAAAACGGTGTTTCCAATTTTCATATTTTTTTTATTCGAAAGCCTGATTATTATTCTCTCTCATAATATACAAAATTTCAAAGAAATGATGACAAAATGAAGCCACTTTTCGCGAAATCAATCTTTTATGCTAATATACGTGTTGAGTTGATTCATTTGCATGGGAGTATACATAGTAATACGTGAAGAAAAACGTTCAGTTTCCCGCAAAGGCGAAATAAATATATTAACCTATTAAAACAAAACGCCACGCATACCAGTGCCAAACGATTTAAACACACATGTATACATTTTATTATTGGATGATGTTGAAGTCTAATTGTCAAATAGGATAGTATACTCGTATGTCTTTGTACTAAGCATGTGATACGTAAATAAAGGTTTCGGCCCATATTTCGCGAATTTCGTAATTTCGTGCTAAGTGACCTTTAGCTTTGACCTTTTGCGCTAGTAGCTCGGACAGATTTCATTGTGTCAAAATATGATTTTTATATTTTTTCTCTTTATTAAAAATTTCCGTGCACCTTAAGGAAAATACGAAAAATAATTTACCGAATTGTATAGTCGCCCTCGAGGTTTTCGCTTAGCAACATTTTTATTTACACACGGACGTCTATTCCTAAAGTAGGCAACTTAATACCTGTGTTATAGGTAACGGACGCCTGTTATACACAAATATTTTTTTTGTATAAATATATAAATACATACATATAGTACACCCAGACTCGAGGTGCTAAATAATTTAGTGTGGAAGGAAGAAAAAAAAAAACGAGGGAAGAGAAGAAATTTAAAAAAATAAAAAAAAAAAAAAAAAAAAAAAAAAAAAAAAAAAAAAGACATACACACCTACACACACACACAAAACACACGCACACACACAGAGACAGACGCGTCATAATTATAGCATCCCCTTTTTGCGACGGAAGGAGGTTAAAAATGGCAAGAAGCAAAAGGCAGAATTTAGCTGGTGATAAAATAAAAGAAGGCTCGCAGTTGTCCCCATACATGCAATTAATGTCATGCCTACTTTTTGAGATCATCATTTAGTAAAATGCATACATGTTTGTGTAAATCATTTGGTATTGGAGTGAGTGTGGTTTTATTATAATTTATAAATATTGCCTATCGGTCATCTATCTTAACTGCCCCATTTCAAAACCTATTAAGGGACACTTTTGTACTGCAGACTCCCGCCCATCCTCTCTATGTTTTCCTATATTTATTTGGCCTTGACTATAAAGCCTAGTAAGGTGCATCGAACATTTTAAAACTTGGCAGGTACTTTATAGTTAAACGATTAACTTTATAGTTTAAAAACGGAGCAGAACTGCGCGGATATATACGAATGATCCCAGGGAAGAGAGGTGTCCCCCAGGGGACGGCTTTAGGTCAACTCTTCTGTGGATTAAATATAAATAATCTCTTCAACATCTTACTCAGTTCGTCACTAGTCAAAAGTCAGAAATTCCTTATTCATTTAATAATTTAATTTAATAACTCAACGGAAGAAAGGATGAACGGATTTCCGCAAGGTACCCGGTTCAAATCCCGAGGGGTTTGAACCGGGTGCCTTGCAGATTTCAGACCATACCTTATACCGTTGCGTAGGGTACCAGTACTTCTTTCTCACATGAGATCGGCGTGAAGCGGCGGCAATGCTGTCACCTCAAGTGATGGTATTGTTGCCGCGTTTCGTTCGGTTTGTGAGATTTTCCGGTGGCCTAAACTCGTCATTAAAGGCCGACAACGCATCTGCTTGCCCCCTGCTGGTCGTGCAGATGTCCATGGGCATCAGTAGGCACTTAAGTGCCTGCTGCCTGCACAAGGAGGTGAACGGTGAAATTTGGCAACGGATTTAACGATAGGGTCAGATCTTGTGTGTAAGTGATCTTTCGTAAATTTTATGCGGACGAAGTCGCGGGAAACAAGTAGCACACAATAGTGAGTGTAAAAACAAATTAAATATTTTTTGTATTTCATTTTTTTATCTCTTTCGCGTGAACTATTGCTCGATTATTTTTATGATAGAAAAGTAGTACCCAAGCTGGAAATTGAAACCAAAACCTCGTAATTTGCGAAATTTCATTTTATACCACCCTTAAAAATATTTGACCCAACAAAACCCATGTGCCCAACAGAGTTTCTAGACTAAATTTCAAATTCAAAAAAAAATCAGGAACTGTAAAAGGGTATTAATGAAACGATAATATGTAAAAAGACTAAACATTAAAAGATTAATATAATTAACAAAACAATTGACACGGGCCTCATGTCCGTTTTTTTTTTTTTTTTTTTTTTTTTTTTTTTTTTTTTTTTTTTTTTTTTTTTTTTCCTATTTCTTTAACATATTTTTTATCTTTAATTTCAAGAGTGGTCACGATAATGATAGATTTTAGTTCTTCTGTCTCTTTAAGCGTAGATGCAAGTGTGAATAATATCTTAATTCAAATGAATTGCCTTCTTTGACTTGTACTTCGTGTACAAAAATTATGGCAGTATGTCAAGTTTAAAAAAATGTCCTTTGTGTGCTTGACATGAAACACTCCAGTGCTAGTTGGTTGGTATTGGCGGTATAGTATTGGGGTTACAGAAATAGCAGCAGTTAATTAATCTTTTTGATTGGAAGTCAAATATACTAAATGAAATGTGTATCCTCTTTTCTTGAAGGTCCCTAAGTCGTATGCGTTCGAAAATACCGAAGCTGGCAACTGATTCCACTCAAGAACTGTGCGAGGTAAGAAGTTTCTAGAGAGTCTCACGCTTGTGGACTTTAGGACATCGAGGTGAAGAGGGTGGAATTTAAAATGTTGCCGAGATGTCCTGTAAAATAAACATAACCTAGAAAGTAATCCAAATATCCTTATAAGGAAGATGAGGTTAAAACACTCACTTTCTGCCAGGCATGTCTGGACGTGGCATGGCATGAGTGGCATGACACTCGCGTTGTAGTGGCAGTAGTCGTGAGATGGCAGTCGGTATCTTAACTCGCCCCACAGCCACATCCTCTGCAATTTAAGCGGACCTGGTAATAAACCAGAATAGCGCTAGATATAATATTATTGTCACAGGTGAAATATAATAAAACTCAACAGAGATTTTGGTTTGTTTATTTCTCATGAAGCAAATGATTCACAGCATTGGTGGGATACAGAGGTCTTATTACATTGGGCCGAACACTCGTTATCCCCCACGATTTCTACAACCTTACGACTAATATCACAAAATGACATTAATCGGGTCCCACTGTTTTACGTGCTTCCGAAACACGGAGGTTATTGGGGGTGATTTGAAAACTATTGTTAGAATAGATCATCTATTTATCATCCAACCGCAGGAACTGATCAACCGATAAAGCGATGGACTCAAATGCCGGCTACTGATTAAGCCACACCCTCCTCCTATAGAAGTATAGATGTAAAAAAATTGAATAAAAAACGAGTCAGTTTTCGACCACACGTTTAGAGGTCAAAAGTTTTTATAAGTCTTATTAATAAGGGTACGTCGTAATTTATAAGCGAGTTTATGAATATATATAGTATATATTCACTTTATTAACTTTATCTTAAACGATCACTTTTATAACAGTATATTTTCCGTGAGAATAAATATTATCTTAACATTTGTTATTAGGCGATTTTATGCATTTAGTTTTAGAAATAATGCATAAGACGCTATTTCACTCCCTAAGATACCATAAAAATTCTTTACAAGACACGATTAAAACTTTTTGAAATTTATAACAAAGAATTGATTGCTTAAATATCTGGCATTATATTGTTATAACTATACTCAAAAGATTATTTTTTAAGGAACTATTTTTTTTACAATAACATGCGTCAAGCTATTAAATAGTAAACTGGGGTTGGAGTCCGATAAATAAGGGTTAAAGCATAACAGTTAAAATAGACAATTTAACTGTGGTCCAAATAATATTCAAAATATAATTTATACCCGTTATAATTCAAAGTGTTCAAAGCCTCGCAAGCTTTTATTCACTATCACAATAAATGTATTAAAACTTTGAAGGGTCGATTTTGTAACGAAATTTAACATAACAATGAGACTGAATTAATTTGGAAGTTTCTCAAGTCCCTTATCTGCATATTCCGGGCAAACACTAATCTACTTTTAATCGTTGAAATAACATTGTTATCTTGTGAGATTCTGTTTATTTAAAAAAAGTTAAACACTGGTCGGGATTAGTCATTAGCAAACATCGAGCCAGGTAAGCCTGGATCTATTGGAAACAAAGCGAATTAGTTTAATTACGATAATTACAGTGTAAACAGGAATTTCGGCGCCGATTCGGGAATTCGGGCCAATAGGTTTTTTTTACGTAGTCTTTAGATGCGCAGCTAATGTGTCTACCTGCTTTTTGGGTGTTTTTGGGAACTCTTAAACGATTTCCGCTCAAGGAGATTGATACTTAACTAAATATAATTAGCGACAATTGGTATGCGGCGAAGCATCTTTTGTAGAAAGATGAACAATTAAGATCGGAAAAGAGACTGGTATTTTTTATATATTTCTTGGTACTTTGTTTGGTACGTAGTTAGGAATTAGAAATAAATTGTTTAAGATTAAAACTGCGTAAAAACTATTGGTTTAAAATGAACCTTTATTGTATAATAGTAAAAGTTTCGGATTGAAATATATGAGTGCTTGGTTCAATCCCTTGCGCCAGCTTTATTGATAAGGAAACGGGAAGAATGTACATATATGATAAGTATTCTTAGTTTCTAGTTCTCTTTAAAGAAGGATATTTGAAGCTATTTAAGTCCTCGATAGGCCACTATAAGAGGTTTAAAGGGAAGGTCGTAAAGTATTTGATTTTAGAATCAGATACTGTTCAGATGACAAGAAGTTCTAGTATTATTTCTAGACTTATGCCGTTTTCTAAATGAAGGCACTAAAAGAACAATCAAGAGTATACAACTTGGAACCATTAAAGGCTATCGCCTAAATTACTCCTTCGGTTCAGGGTTAAACATTAACCTATAATCGTTCAAACCCTGCAATCGTCTTAGAACCAAAACAACCCAAAAAATAGAGTGACAAGATTGACAGTAATCCCAGCTTACCCGATGAATTCCGACTGAATTCTCGGCAGGTTCCAAAAACTTACGGTAACAACATAATGACAGCGCCCGAAGACTTCTATCCCGAATAGTCCGGGATTAATGTCGATTTAATTAAACCTGTATAATTTTGAGGGGAATCGAGTGACGTCTCGGGATAGAAGATGTGGAGAAGGCATGTTTAATAAAAAAAGCATAGTTGTAATAAAAATAGTTTTTTTTGGAATTAATTAGGAAGTATAAACATAAAACCCTCTCTCTTTCACACATACTCTCCTTCCCACTCTAATAAAGCTTTTTTTAATGCCCAATTTATGTTAGGAATGGTAGCTGAGCTGGTTGATCCTGAGTGAGCCGTTGGCGCAGTTGGTAGTGATCCTATCTTGCGTGCCGTGTCGTGAGTTCGAGTCTCGGCCTATAATGTGTATGTATTTATATATTTAAAAAATATTTCAGTACAACAGGCGGCTGTTACCTATAACACAGTCACCGTGTGTCATATAGTCCTATATATTTATTTATTGATCCTGTGTCGCACACACTCTCTATTCCAATTCTTCATTTTATAAAGCTTCTGTTAAAAGTGGGTCTGGCAATAGACCAACCGAATCGAACCTAGGTTTAGCCACTGAGGCATTTTGCGATCGTTTAGTAGGGCCGTATCGTATTTTCTAAGATTATTAGGAATAACTAAAATTCCCGTTTCCCCTCAAAACAAACTTTAAAGGCCTGAGCTAGAAGTAGCTACTGATTAACGGTGTCGTAATTTGAACCCGTTGCCTTACGAATTTCAGGTCATCAGATATAGCATGCTATGCCATTGAGACTCAAAGAAATCATAAAAATAAATAAGAAACGTGTCCATTGATCCGTTTTTTATGCACGGAACTATAGCTTGCGTGGGTTAACCTCAAAAAAGGGGCCGTTGGAAGGCGTTTCGACTTTATCAAATTACAACCTGTGCCGTTTTGTATGTAGGCCGACAAAGACGCCGATTCTCAGGACCACCTCTGGATAGCTTTGACCAAGAAATATTTCTCTAGCATTGGATAAGACCTGATTTAAAAGATGTCATTCTTACCTTTACAAACAAATGAGGTTCCCATCTTTACATTTTTTAAACAGCACTATGAATAGTTATATATATATTTAGTTTTTTTTTAGAATACTAATAATTATTAGAATACTAACTGAGCCCGCGACTTTATCCGCGTCAAATTATTTAAAAAAAACAAGCAAACATAATGGAAGGAATTATATTCTTTATGAAAAACATTCAAAAAAATATATAGACAAGGTAAACAATTCCAATCTCAATAAGTTGACAAATATTACCTTAACATTAAATATATATATATATATATAACTAGCTGTGCCTGCGACTACCGTAGGATTCCACACATGCTTAAAACATTATCACTCCCATCCGTTTTCATAAGACACGTAATGTTTTATACAAGCTTTTTGCACATATCCACATCAACATTGTCTAGGGATATTTTGAATTTTCTCAATTTACTAAAATAAAAATAAAAATAGCATGTACCATGTATATATTTTTGAAAACGCCATTTCACAGACTACACATACAAATAAAAAAAGTTATATTGTTCCTAAAATTAAAGATTTCTTCAAGTAAAGAAAAAAAGTGGAAAAGGAGCACATGGAGGAATCCTACATAGACACAGGGAGAACATGCAAACTCCGCACAGAAAGGCCTTCTTGCTGTGAAGCACAAGCGCTAACCAGTGCGCCACCTTGTTTCTTTCACACTCTAGTCACAGGATGGCCACTTTAGTAGCACTTACAGGCTTGAAACTTTCCAGTATTGTACTTAAGGTTTTTCTTGAGGGGTTTGTTAATAGGTAATTCCTAGCCTTATTAATTGAATCTTGAATCCCCAAATCTCAAACCCCAAAAGATCCTCAACAATGTTTTAACTTGCGTTGTTGCTAGACGTATAGTATTTTCTCATTTGCAATTAGTAAAAAATAATTTCTATATTACAAACTGACCCTTCAATTTTATTTATATGCATGTATGTATGTATGTATATATGAATGTATGTTTGTATGTATGTCTGTATTGATGTATAAATAAATACAAATGTACAGATAAAATATTAATTCCCTTTTTCCCTCTATACCTCCCTACACTGTTTCATACCAAAAGGAGGATCTTAAAAAACACGCCTATTCTAGCTAGTAGTACAACACAAGGGACATACTCTTTGGAATACAAGGCAGAAAAATGCCTTTATATAAAATAGTGACTAATCTGTAGTCACTTTTCAAAAATATTAAATATAAACTACTTTTGCATGTCTTACTAAATAGCTGAAAGTGTTTTGTTGGTTTTTTTTTGTGTATTTGGGGACCTATCTATTGATAGTTAATTTTGGCAGGACGATATATAATATTTGCTTGTTAACAGAGTTACAGATTATATTTTGAATTATAGACACAGGATAACATAATTATAGCAAGAGAAAATTTATTTAAAAGTAGATTTTATTATAATTTATTTTTAATGAATATTTTACCTTCGCCAGTTACGTATCCAAACAATTTATATTAAAATTTAGGACAGGTAACTCACTTGCGACGTTGCCAAATAGAAAATGTATCCACGATTACTAATTTCTACTCATTTGGCAACCGCAGACATCCATAGCTACGGAGCTGGCGACGGCAGAAAATAAATACAAAAATAATTATAAATAAAGCAAAATCTAAAAGAAAAAAATTATTTTTTTTAATGTATAATATAAGGGGCAAACGAACAGAGGGTTCATCACCCAAGTCAAACCATCACCAGAAGGCTCGCAAAAAAAGTTTTGAGTTTTTAGCATGTCCAATCGACTTAGAAAATTTCAAGCCTCTTTATCTAATAGCTTGAAAATCGTAGGGTGGGACCACCTTACGAGCGGACTACGGAACCCTAAAAACGAGTGCATATCATATCAACCCAGTTGCAAGGGTTGGCCTCGGATCCTTAAGGTTTTTAGACCTTATACAATTAAGTTATTATTGTATTATATATTTGTAATGTTGTTAATTTTCACAATGTTTGAATAAAGAATGTGACTTCAATTTGGTCCAATTGTAACAATTTGAAGTCCTTTTTTCGTAATAACTATGCAGTGTCAAAATATATCTGCGCTTGTCATGCTGAAGAGTGAAGCTGAGTGCTGTGCTGTGTTTCTTGCTGTCACTCGACGTATTGCAGTACGAACTCAAAAAATTGGTGAAATTGCAGATCCAAGCTTACTTGGTCGTTTCACTAAGCGATACATATATATTATCACGCTTCTTGTTTTTCTTCTTAGCGTTTCGTTGGCAAGCACTAAATTGTGTCGGCCCAGAACTTAGCCACATCGACTGCGTTATCAGTGGCAGCCATCAAGTCCTCTTGCGTGCAGGTATTAGAGCACGCAGGGCACGATATAAGATGGCACATTGTTTGAGTTGCACCGCACAAACAGCTCAATACTTGCGCTACCTCTAATTACGATTAATATCACAAAGTGACATTAATCGGATCCCACTGTTTTACGTGCCATGTATTTGTTCCAATAAGGTGCTTGGTTCGGGTACCGGGTATGTACCGGGCTACAGTATATTGGCACGAGTCGGTCACATCGCGTGCAGCCGGATCAAATCATTCGACGCGCCAGAATAAATTATCGCGGCACCTACGCTTTATAAACCATAATTCTTGATATAACAATTATCTTTACCCTGCGCCAAGTACATTATTATGCGTGTCAATAAATCTTTTCTGTAACTACAAATTGTAAAAGAGTAATGTACAAGATACCTGAACTATTTCTTGATATTTACCTAGGATATTCATCTCTGTAAAGTAAGGTTGGAGCAAAAAGAAAATACACGTAGTGCGAGAAGTTAGGTAGGGGCTTGCTGCCGTCTTGACAGCGAGGGGCGAAGGCTACGGCCGCTGCACAGATCTTCATCACGAAACGGAACTGAAACCGACAGTTTTCAATCTAAATATATAAAAGTGAAAGGAATATCGTGATATCTCAAAAACCGCGGGACGTAATAAACGGTTTATAGTTTGTAGATCTTGCTCCCAGGGGGTGGACGATTGGAAGTAGCATTTGCCAATGCGCTGTGAGATTGAAAATGCAGCTGTGTGGACGATATATGAGTAGCTTCCTCGAACTTATTGAACCGCTTATGGTTGTACAGATGATTATATATTATGCTATAGCTTCTTTCTTTCTTATATAATATATATAAGAAAGCAAGAAGGAAGGAAAGAAATACATTTAAGACTATTACAGAAATACATTTATTGCAAGGGATCGCTTTAAGCGATGAGGCCGACTTGCGCACTTTATGAATCTGTTTTTTTAATTATTATTATTTTTGTTGCATTGTTTACTCTTTCTGTGTGTGCAATAAAGTATAAAGTAATGCAAAGTAAAGTTGATTTATTTCTAATTACGTAGGCAAACAGTGTTAGTTGAAAAACACATATACAAAAAAAAAGAAATAACTAAGAAAGCGCACTTCAAACTAAACTGTTTGTACTACCTTCAGAAAAGGGCGTACTGCTCAGTTCTAGCCGTACAGAATTTGCTTAAAGCGCAAAAAAAAAACACGACGCCGATTTTCAACTAAGGCTCAGAAAGCGAGCGATGCTATGATGATTTCATAAGTTATAATATTTTCTTATCCATTATTACTTATGAGGACCATAAAAATCATATTAAGCCAACGAAACAGTTATCTAGGCGACAGTACATGAGAACACAAAAACATAACAGCATTAGCTGTAATTTTTTATTAGTTAACTAAGTTAGTTAGTTATTTAAGTTGGTTAGCACTTGCTTAACCTTTTTTTTATGTTACAAGGGGCAAACAAGCAGGCGGTTCAACTAAGTGACTACCGATGCTCATGGACATCTGCGTAACCAGGAGGCTAGCAGATGCGTTGCCGGACTTTAAAGACGAATTGAGGTCATCGGGACGTCTCACAAACCGACCGAAACGTCACACCAATTACCATCAGTTGACGCGACAGCATTATCGCCACTTTGCGCCGATTTTTTTATTATTATTAGTAATCAACAGAGTTACAAGATACATTAATATATAGAAAATAACAAGTAAATAAGGTCAAAAGAAAAATTTCCTTTCGGCAGCTGACCAACAGGGCTGCAAGCGTGGGGCTACCTCCAAGTACATACCTTTATATTAGTTACTCCACTAAATATTTAATTTAATTTTTTTTTTATTTATTTCAGGATAACCAACAGTAGGTACATACAAAAAGTCATAAGATACAATTAGAAAAAGAGAATTATTACAAATACGTCCTACTAATTATAGGTCATCACAACATGCTTAGAAATTATAATTTACACCAGTCACATAATACACTAAATATACAGATTCAAATAGCTTGATTGTATAGTAAAAAAATAAAAGTCATTACAATACAATAATAAAATGAAATTAAATGTCTGTACAGTTAAATTAAATTTGGAAAAGGAAAATGGAAAATAGAAAAATTTTATGCATACATGTAGCGTTTTTTCTCAAATAACAGGATAACTAGATAAAAACATTTTTCAATTCTAAAATTTCAAAACATTTCGAACATCATAACGTAGTAAAAAAATATCGCTTCTCTCGACATGAAATCGTAATTAAAATCGATGTTCTGACAGCCGAAATCCGTATAATATTTCATCCCTCGACAAACTGAATTTGATAAATCTGCCCGCGGAAATCCTAGATTAAACGTTTTCGTCGTGAAAATGTCCAATATTTCATGACGATTAAAAAAAAATAATCTTTATGTAAAAGATTAGTTATACGCGACTTGGTCCGCGTTAAATTAGGTGAAAAAATTTAGCGTGATGATACATAGCCTATAGCCTTCCTCGATAAGTGGGCTGTCTAACACTGAAATAATTTTTGAAATCGGACCAGTAATCCTTGAGCGCGTACAAGCAAACAAACCAACAAACCAACTCTTTATCTTTATATATTAGTACAGAAGAATAGATTTCTATGTAGTTAGAAGTTTAGTAGTTTAGTAGGCTTCTTCTTCTTCTCTGTCGATTATATTCTTCTGACGCAGTCAGTGAGACAGAAAGAGCCGCGTGTGTCTTATGATAGATTGACTTACACACTACCAATAAGATCACACGCCGGGCTCTCTCTGAAATCACCCTCTTCTCTTCTGTTCTTTTCTTCCTTTCCAATGGATTTACTAACACAGTACACACGTTTCAATAGATTTTAAATAACAAATTTCGCGGCAAATCGGAAAAAATACAAAGTTTGAATGTAATTTGAATTTTTTTTTTCTTCAATAATGTTTTAAGGTACCTAGTCGTAGTAAGTTAAAGCAAATTGCCAAGAATATTTAATAAATTAAATTAAAACGAGTATTCATATATGATAATTAAATTTCTCTTAATCAAAGCTATAGCAATCCTTATTCAAACATTAGGTTATTTTACAAGCAATTTCAAATGTTCATAAATTAATTGCTATTTCATTAGTTATTCTCAGTGAAAGAATAGAACCCTAATTTACTATTCATGAATTCACCAGAATCCGCGTCTTACACATATATATGTGGGTTATCACTATAAATAATTAAGCAGAGTTTTGAGAGGCAGGACTTTTTTTTTTAAGGAAATTTTCTCCTCTTTTTGATTCGTGTTTTGAGATGCAAGCAAAAAAACCAAACCCTATTTAGGGTTCCATAGTACTACAAGGTACCGTTATAATTTCGCTCTGCGTCTGTCCGTCCGTCTGTCTGCCCGTAAGGTGGTCCGGCCCCTAACATTTCATCACTATTTGACGTAGAGTCTTGAAATTTTCAATATTGATAGAACATGCTAAAAACTCACTAGGAAAAATATTTTGAACGAAAGCGGCAACTTTTGAAGTTATTTAACAATTATATTTCATTAGAGGTAGCGCCACGCTTGTCGCCGAATTGGGCCGGTGCGTCCTGGTCCCAGCACCTCTTTCTCACTTGAGATTGTCCTGAAGTGGCGGCAATGCTGTCACGTCAAGTGATGGTATTGTTGTCGCGTTTCGTTCGGTTTGTGAGACTTCCCGGAGGAATATTCACCAAGTAATTTAATTATTGTCAATCGATTAGATTTTGATCGCTAGATTAAGTGGCGCTTACCGAGGCTCAGTGATGGGTGACCTATTCGATCCCTGTTTTTTAAATATCCGACCTCCGTGTATCGAAAGACGCGTAAACAGTGGGTCCAGATTAATGTGATATAAGTCGTGAGATTTGAAAGATTGTGGAGATTCCGGGTATGTTTACAGACGGCAGTCTGCCATCTTAACTCTCCCCACACTCATATCCTCTGCAATTTAATCCTCGGAACCACCACGATCTCTACAACCTTACGGCTAATATTACAAAGTGACATTAATCGGGTCCCACTGTTTTATGTGCCTTCCGATACACGGAGGATGTCGGATATCAAATATAAACAAGTGCTAGAATGAGTCAACCCGTCTATCCCCCGGTCGCAGCAAGAACAACTTAACCTAGCGATCGACTCAAATGCCGACTACTGATTAGGCTACAACCTCCTCCGACCTATATGTTGCCTTTACATATATTTTAATAATCTGTACATATTACTGTATATTTTGGCACTATCGTCCTACATATTCATAGCACAAAAAGTAGCAACATCAATTGTACAGTCTGAGGCGGCCATCAAGTCCTTCTGCCTTTGAAAGTTAAATATGCTAAGTAACAAATCCGCACGTATATGTACCTGCCTTCTGATAGCGTACGAGTTGACTACGATGTTTCATTATCAGATAAACCGCCTGCCATAAACTGCCTTAAATATCTAAGGCAGACGAAATTTTGGTATTGACCAAGAAATCCATACCAATAAAAAGAAACATATTTTCCCTGCTTCGGTCGACTTGAGTCCGAAGTCTGTTTTAAGACTTCTAGACCTGCCAAGGTAACCCATCTGTATAAGGGAGATCTGAAATTAAATATACAGGACTATATGACACACGGACGTCTGTTCCTAAGGTAAACAACTTAATGCCCGTGTTATAGGTAACAGCCGCCTGTTATACACAAATAATTTTTTTTAGAAATATATAAATACATACGTATGAATAATATACCCAGACTCGAATTAGAAAAAACTTTAGTAAGAATCCACTGAACCGTCTGACCGTTTGCCCCTCGTTATATAAAAAAAGTCATTTATCATCTCAGTCAGATATTTCATCAGTTTTTAAGGTTCCGAAGTACTACAAGGAACCTTTATAATTTCGCTCTGTCCGTTCGTCTATCTTGCCCGTAAGGCGCCCCCCCCCCCTAGCATTTCCAAAATGTTCCATGTTGGAGCATACTAAAACCTTCGAATCCCGACGCCGTGCCTCAGAGTTATTGTCGCACCAAGCGGGATTCCACCGTGTGGGTACCACCGGCGCGTCCGGGTACCAGTACCTCTTTCTCACATGAGATCGGCGTGAAGTGCGACAATGCTGTCACGTCAAGTGATGGTATTGTTGTCGCGTTCCGTTCGGTTTGTGAGACTTCCCGGAGGCCTAAACTCGTCATTGAAGGCCGGCAACGTATCTGCTAGCCTTTTGGTCGTGCAGATGTCCATGGGCGTCGGTAGGCACCTAGGTGCCTGCTGCCTGCACGTTTGCCGCTTGTAACATAAAAAAAAATCAAACATCATGTTAAAAAACAGCCTTTAGGACATCGAGGTGATGAGGGTGGAATTTCAAATTTTGACGGGATGTCCTATGGTGAAATTCAGCAGCCGGTATAAGTCCGAACAATTCGTCCGAACACTCCCCATGACATATACGATAAAAGTTGCAGATGGTATCCCAAAATCGAATTTCATTTAGTGAATAACGAATGATTCCTAATAGTGGTTCGGTTGATATCCACATTTCCATCCCGGCGCGGGACAAACAATGGCCCTGGACGCTCGCCGAGCGCCGTCATTGTCCCAGGTTTGTACAGTATCACGATGTCACAGTCGCTAATAATCCCCGAAATTTTAGAGTACTAGTACCTAATGAAGGTCTGCAAAGCTGTAATTTTGATATACAAGCTAGTAGTTACAAAAAAAAACAATAAAAATCTAAAACTTACATATTTCGATGAGAGAGTAAAAAGCATAGGAGTTTTAACCACCCAACTCTTATGCTATGCGTACAAAAAGTTGGCGCTTTCTGATGTTATAATTCACAGGACCCCCTCGCCCCCCCTATGCTGGGGTCACTCTAATTCTACGGGAATCCTAGGGAAGGGCACTAGGCAGGGCAGGGCACCGCCTTACGGGTGGACAGACGGACGAACCTAAGGACAGGGTGAAACGGAATATGAAAGAGGCATACACTTTTGATTTGGCAAACTATTATTCATCTTCTAGAACATTCCTTTTATATACTGTTTCTCTGTAGGATAGGATAACTTGATCGTCCCTTTCAGATGGATGGCAACCAAATTAGTCCAGAGTACAAGGTGGCCTTATATGGGCCTTCTGTGATGATACGGCAATGCTGTTATGTCAAGTGATGGTATTGTGGTCGTGTTGCGTTCGGTTTGTGAGACTTCCCGGTGGCTTTAATTCAAGCTTAGTAGGAGGGGAAAACGGAATATTAGACAAGTAAAAAGAATTCCTATTTTTTTTTTTTTTTAATAATTTGTGACTAATATTCTAATTCCTACTGACGGCATACCAACACGCTGACAGTCTAAATAACGTGATATAACATGTAATATCAAATCCCCTGACAATGAATTATTTTCAAATGAAATATGTATTTAGGTCAGATCCATTAGAGATGCCCTATGCTTATAGTCCTGTGGTCTATAGGGGGGTGGTGCCGGCGCATCTGGGTATCAGTACCTCTTTCTTACATAAGATTAGCGTGAAGTGGGGGCAATGCTGTCATGTCTAGTGAGAGTATTGTTGTGGCGTTTTATTTGGTTTGTGAAAGGTCTCAGTTGTTTGAACTCCCCTTTAATGGCCGGGAACGCATCTGCTGGCCTTCTGGTGGTGTAGATGTTAGTCATTAAGGTAAACCGCCTGTCCGTTGCTCCTTGTACTATTAAAAAGAAAATTGATATTTGTAACAATTTTCATTATTAAACATTTTACACTAACATTTTTATCACAAAAACATAGTATATTCAATATCATAATTCTTTTTAATTCATTAGAAAAAACTTTATAAATAATATTTTTCAGTCTCGTGTTGCTGAGTGCCAGCAAAGGGTTCATGATCTCATAGATCTAACCGTCTGCAGTGCGGGGGTAGATGCTGCTATCAAAGCCCATGACTATGAAACAGGTAATTTGTTAGTAATATGGTTTGTTCTATAATTTAGAAATATTTAGTGTTATAAAGAAGCGTAAATTTTCCAGAGATAGTCCCTTAGGTAAATCAAAGAGAGAGTGAAAGGAGAAAAGGTAATGTCATCATTTTGTATACCCAGGAATAAAAGTCAAAGCATTCTTAGCTTAATTGCAGTGGTAATGAACATATTAGGCGTATGCGAAGCATTCCTTTACGAAAACTGTAGTATATCTTTGTGCTAAATGACAAAATTTTATCTTGTTAGTACTTACAATTAATTTGTACTACATTTAATTATGTAATTTTATTTTAAAATGTACATACATATAGCTCTTAAGATACCGGTAAGCAAAGTATTTATTATTTGGTCACATGCTTACAGCGGCGGGCCATGTGGCTCGGTTTCTCAGCATGGAACCGGGCTCTGTGGCAGCAGCGCGGGCGCGTGGGGCTCCGGACCCGCGACACGATATGGACGCGGCTGCCAAAACTTTACGGGATCATCTTGTTCGTAAGTAAGTAATCTTTGACTTTAATGCCCCTCAATGGAACTAAACTTTATACCATCAATAGCGACAAAGGGATGGACTGAAATCCGCAAGGTACCCCATTGAAACCCTGACGCGACTTCAGTATTGTCGCATCCACTCCTAACACAAGTCTTTAATTTAAGCTTAGTAAAACGGGAATATTAGACATATGTAAAAAAAGTATTGCTAATATGTAAAAAAAAATTGTAATTCGAAATTGTTTCTATTAATATATTTTTGTTTTTTAGGTTTGAAGAGGCTGCAAAGAAAGAAGATAGCGCAGCTGTGGAGCGGCTGTTCAAGCTGTTTCCTCAGATCGGTCGGGCGGAGGAGGGTGTCGACTTGTTAGCCAAATATCTCGCTTCGCAAGTAAGTCTGCAAGGTTATATACAGACGTAGTTATATAAGATAGAACAAAGCAGTAAAGCCGCATATTAAAACGTCTACATTGAGCCACTTTCACGCCGAGTCACGCAGTATAGCGAACACTTTTCAGACTATCGCGTTGACCGTTCCGTACCCTAAAATAAGTTTTGTCGTTCTCAGCGGTTCTAGGTGCCTATTAAATTACGGGACAGATACCTCGTGGGTACACGGTTTTTTGTTTCCCATGCCACTTTTTTATATGTTACAAGACATTAAAACCACAACATGGTCAGTCAGAAAATAGGTGAAACTTGAAACTTAATAACAGAAGTTGCTAATTTAAAACAAAAAGACCAGCTCTACAATAATGTTAAATTTATGTAATCACGATTTCGAGTCTGTAAATGCAGTTAAGTTTCTTCTCCATTGTGGGCAAACATCATGCTAATCATATAATTGAATCTTAATAATATTGAATCAATGGTTCTTTAAGTTCTTGTTCTCTAAATTTTATGGCTCATTAAGGAGAGGGAATTTTAAAATATTATTAAAAATTTGAAGAATAAGTTTGCTGTAGGCTGGGATACTAATAGTCCATTATTCGTTAAAGCAAGTGTTCATTTTCTCACTACTGTACTATCTTTTTAATCTTTATTTTTTCCTTGGAATTTCCCGCCGTGCCTTAAGACAACCAATAATGCATCCTATTTATAAGGACGGAGACATTTTAGCTACCTTTTCCAAAATTTTAAAGTCGTTAAGAAAAGACTTTTCAATTATATCAAGAAATATAACATTTTATCTAATAATCAATAGTTTTAAAAGTGGTAAATGGATTGAGGTTGCAGTTCTAAATGTTACAGAAAATGTTATTAAAAAGTTTGAAAACAAGTTAACAAACGTGAGTATTTTTTTAGACCTTTTTAAAGCTTTTGATACTGTCGTCGTCCCCAATTGCTTTATAAACTAGAAAAAAATAGTGTTTAATTTAATTTGGTCCTGGTTTAAATTTACTAAAAATTGATTTATCTGGTTTAAAGCAACGACGCCCTTATAAACTTTGGTGTTTTACAGGGCGGTGTCCTTGGTCCTACTCTATTTTTCAACTATATAAATGAGTTATACAAACTACATCTTTCAAATTGCAGGACTGTTACTTACGCTCCAGTACTTTTAATTCATGGGTGAAAGTGAAAAGAAGTTGAGAAACATTCCGAGTCATCTTTATCAACTGTGTTACAATGGCAGAATTTAAATTTTCTTACTTTAAAATCATCTAAAACGAAATATGTAACTTTCCTTTTCTCTACAACCTTACTAACTCCGACGTTTTTCACAATTTGTGCCCCCACTCTTGTCGCAATAACTACGAAGAAACGGAAAAGCGGCTAATAATAAACAAATCAGGTGGAGCTATTATTACGTCTTCTTGATGTCGACGGTTAACCACACACCCAGCTGGAGGCGTCGCTGCGGCGGCTGGGCGCCGTGGCGGGCGGCGCGGGCCCAACGCCGAACGATTTACAGCATCTACACACACATGTTATTGATGATATTATTAATTGTCAAATTTATAGTATTTAAATAACACTCAATTGTCTAAATGTGCGAATATACTTTAATATACGCATTTCATGTATATACAGACTAAATGGAAGGCTGCTGATACATATAGCACAGGTTTTACCTCTTTTAAGTATCAGCAACACAACTTATAGATAATATACACATGCAATGTAATGTTTCAGTGATGTACGTGTAAAAATTTTTCAAAAATAAAAATTATCTTATCTTATCTCGTATGATGACTATATATAAAATTATTAGTGGTTGTAAGTCGTAATGTTGCCAGTCGTATTTTCCCAGCTTTTGATCTTATATCTCGTTCGAATACCGTACTATGAATTATAAATATTGAATCACTTTTGCAGCGCCATCTATCTCGCCTTCCGACTATACTTTACGCCGCAACACAGTTCCACTCAGCGACCGTGATCTTGATCTCGTTCACTGATTACATTGTCAATGGCGAACGCACCAGTCGACAAATCGACGAACGCACAGCGAATTCTAATCATCATAATAGAATCTACCGCAATATTTATCAAACAATATGTTCCATTTTTTGTTGGTGGTAATGAAATGTATTTACTTCACTTTTTTATTTATTTTTTATTTTACAAGGGGCAAACGAGCAGGCACCTAAGTGCCTACCGACGCCCATGGACATCTGCACGACCAGAAGGTTAGCAGATGCGTTGCCGGCCTGTAATGACGAGTTCAGGCCACCGGGAAGTCTCACAAACCAAACGAAACTTCTTTCTGGGGTCGTGTTTTGTAACAATTATTCATCATAATGAAAATCTTCTTGTTGTTTATATTGTAACACTGTCTCCTTTTAAGCTGTTTTCGAGAGTAGCTTTCTATATGAAGTTCTTTGTGAACCTACCATTACCTATATTATTTTAAAGAACTCTGCTACCTGAGACGGTAAGGGAATAAAATGTCAATACTTTATAAAAACAAATTCCAACAATTTTAAACATTTAGAAATTTTGGCACTTCACTAACGTTATGGTAAATAATTGACATTAGATACTAAAGATCAAATACATGGCGTTTTATATATTGAAAACTTATTCCAAAGTTTGTTTTATTAACTAATCGATTTAAATTAGTCGGCTCTTTCAAAAAGTAGAGCGTCTATCTAGGCTTTAGCGTGCATACGAAAGATTTGTACAACAATCATGCCGTGTCCTGTCTTTGGACGACTTAGACCATAATAAGGCACAGGAGGAAAGCTTTTCATTGTTCATATGTCAGGGTTGAGTGACATGTGTCTATCAATGTCACGAGGAAATTTACTGTACGTCTCTACAATTGATTCTTTGGCATTTGAAGTAATGCCTATACATCACCAGTCATTGAGCTTAAAGCATATATGTATAAACTACTTGTACAATCTTTTATCTCCTTGAATAATCTTATGATTAATGTTTCTTCTGTTTATTATTTTATATTAGCTACCTTCAATATTTTTTTTTCTTGCACAGCCCAATTATTGTCCTTATTTATTATAAAGTCTTAGATAAATTTAAATATTGGTTAATACTTGAAATTTCTTTCAGTACTCTATATATTATCATTAACTCGTATACCGACGAAAATTTGTGTCCAAATTAGTTTGTTAAGACAGGTATCCATTCTAAATATTATCACGAAAATAAACCTACATTCTAAAGATTTAACGTAGATTTTATTCTTCCTTCTTGTCATCAGTCGTCACTGAAGTTACGAGCGTGCCTACCAGGCATGTAGAGTTCAATATTATTACTTAATTTCAAACATTTTTGCATCTTAATCTTAATTCTTAAGAAGAAAGCATAGAATAGAATCTTCTTCTTCTTCTTTCAGCCCGATGACGTCCACTGCTGGACATAGGCCTCCTCCATCAACTTCCACAGAGCTCTGTTACGTGATAAGGATGTCCAACATATATAGAATAGAATATCATTACAGAATTTAATAAAGCATTAATTAAGTGTTTCTGCGATCGTTAACTCTAATTATAGAGTATCCGATGTCAAAAATACAAAGATTTCATGTCTGTGTTAGCAAGTCATACAAAATGATAAAGTATTGTACTTCCTCACGTAAGACAATAATAGCGCAATGTTAAGTACGAGTAGCGCCATCTAGGATGCATATATAACATTAAAATTAAAAACTAATTTTTTAAAAAACGTTCTGAAATTTGTAAAAAGCTTTATTTTATTTGTCTTTTTCTGCCCTTTATAGTATTCATGTCTGAAAATTTTGATTGAATTATATGATATTAGTTTGAACTTTGTTATATTTGTAATGTAGATAAATGGAATCTAAAGTAAATATATTTGAATAGATCTCTCTTGTACTATATTCTGCCAGTTGGTCATGGTTTATAAATATTTTACAATTATAATAATGGCGGATGATTGTATTTCATTCTGTACTTATTTAAATAGTTAACATTTGTTAGTTAATGAAATAAGTAGAGACAAATAAATAAATGTCAATAAAATTGGAAAAAAGCTAAGTTAAAAACTGCACTCTATATTTTATGTATGTAGAGTTTACCTCCCACAATCTGATATGAGAATAATCTTTTTTCTTTACCAAACCGACTGCAAATTATCTAACTGGACTAAATTGAAATGAGAAAACAGCAGTTTTCAAATAAAACAAGAATCATCATCAATCGTTTCACTCAGTCGAAAGTTGTGTAGTAAGAAAAATGAAAAAAATCTGCCGAATTGAGTACCTCCTCCTGTTTGCCGTTGGTTGGAAAATATTCCTTATTATGAAAGTGAAATTTGTTTTAAGCCCTTTAGAAATTATTGCAACCTTACCAAGTTACATAAATATAATATATAAGTATAGTAAACGCCCGCAGAATGATCAATCAACCACTTATCACCACTTCCTCCAGGCAATCTACACGCCTTCGAGTTTTTGTTTAACGTAAATGGTCAATGACATTGCAAGTGAAGAGTGAAGTGGGCTTTAATTAAATATACAAATAGAACAATTGTTTGTTTGAACAGCTTAAGGGCTTTTAGTTTTTTATCGGTATCCTCTTTTAATATATAGGTACTAACATGTCCTATTATATCCTTATATAAAATATTAATATATTTTCCAATATTAGGTTTGTTAGGAAAATATTCAACTTTATAAAAAAATTGGGATATACGCGATAGACAAACTAAAAGCAGGAAAAACTTATGACTCTGTTCCTACGTCTGGACGCAAGTATACGTTTCATTAACAAAATTCTAGATACAATATTAAATTTGTCTACTGCTAAATTTAAACGACGTGTTAGAAACACGCTTATATATTTTTTTAATTCCAGGGGGTTGATCGTCCTTTCTATCTATCTGATATCTGGTAAGAACCAATACTATTATCACTACCCCTATACCGTCTGTAACAGTAGTATCCACATCCTTTCTCTTCTATCCATCTACTTTTATATCCTTTTACTCCATCTCTTCCTTTACTCCTATCTATTTATGTAATTAGAGGTAGCGCCAAGCTTGCAATTTTTGTGGTCTGCTGCCGAATTGTACCTCCTTCACATAAGATCGGGAAGTGGTGGCAATGCTGTCACTGTCAAGTCATCGTATTGTTGTCACGTTTCGTTCCGTTTATAAGAGAGCGTGGCCTAAACTGCTATTTAAAGGCCGACAACGCATCTGCGAGCCTTCTGGAAAATAAAACACGCCGTTTCTACATTTAATTTTCTACGTCATCATCGTCACGTCATTCCCAACTACTTCGTAAGGATACCAATCCATTGCAAAAGTATGCCGCAATCATGTGTGTAACAATGCATAACTCAATCAGATCGCATGCGCGGCCTCATCAAACCGCCATCAGTCATTCCGACAATTGTTGCCAGTCATTATCTCGTTGGAAACTACGCTAATTGACTCCGTGTGCTAATAAGATGTGCATTTAATGACATATTTCTTTTAGACATATTACTTTTAAGAAATAAACTTATGCCTGGCATCCACATTATGTTTACCGGAGGGGTTAACCTATACAGATAAACCGGAGTGTGTGTGGAGCAGATTTATGAACTAGGGCGGGTGACTGGCGCATATCGAATGTCAATTTTCTACTTTTCACCGGAACGTGCACACAAACGTTACGGACGAGCGCTCGGACTGTGCTGGCAAATCTGTACAATAATCCGTCAGGAGCACCGTAAAATGGATGTCAGGCATTACTCGTACTATCGTATATACAAAGGTATGTGATGAGCAACTTTCAACGAACGAAAAAACTTTTTACAACTGTTTGCTCCTGTTTTGTTTAAATCTATTTCCGATTTATTTGAATTATTATAAATTCTTCACCATGTCAACTAGAGATATTTTCTGCATTTTGAAATTCCTCGTGAAACTAAATTCAGAAATACTGCACATACTGAGATCTAGCTCTAAAGTTTGAATAGATATATTTGTGTCAAATTTGTAGTTTTTGAATCCTAGAAGTAAAAGGTTACTAAGTTTTTAGTAGTTACTTTAGTACTAGGCAAAAAAGAACATACGGATACGAATCAATAACCTCCTCTTTTTTTTGAAGTCGGTTAAAAATAATATTGTTAACGATGAGAGACAAATAAATTGTGTTTGAACGTCTTACACAATTCACTAAATCGCACAGCTGTTGTTTCACAATAAATTATTGAAATTCATTATGTAAGGGCTCGTGACAGTACCACTTTAAGGGCAACACTTACGGTACGCATTAATGCCATAGACCTAAGGAGAACGTATACACTACAGTTAAAATTGTCGTTGATCAGGTCATCGACACTCGAAAATAACTAAGTAAACGAACGTAAATAAGTAAGATGTTTATTTATTGCACATTAATTCTTTCGATTTCATTTAACACTAGCTGTTTCCCGTGACTTTGTAAGCGAAAAATTGCACTAGCCTTTAGAACTTCTTCATCCAGCTCTATCGGAAATCCGTTCTGAACGGATGTCTACTAACTCTAAACTACCTCCTTGCCAGATGTCATCTTTGTACGTTCTGCAGTTTTCGAGATTTCGTCCTATCGCTTTTATATACTTTACTTTTTTTAATAGTACTGAAATATTTAAAGCACTACGAAGTTCTTTGCATTTTCTAATTGTTTGCCTAGGGTTAGAATAGATTCAGCTGAGACGTATAAATGTATACATTTTGAAGGTAATGTATGTACTCTTCAATTA
>JANCMC010033613.1:50243541-50346299 GCA_024363005.1 Charaxes varanes | reverse complement strand
TACTGCCACTAGCATCCCCTTCAACTAATCGTAAAAGCCTATATCGAGTTGCGCCAGTGGTCCAAGGATCTTCTGTATTTCCTCCAATTATTTAGTTCGATAGTCTTTTAAAGCAAGTGTGAACAGGTTCTTTACTGTCATGTCGTGTCCTGTCAACAAGACTTACCCAACGTAATCCAAAGCCAATGATAATACAATCGTATCGTATAGGATTTAAGGTAAGGACGATGACGTCATCTCATACGTCATGAGTACAATCACTGGCGGTTGTGTAAGCAACTTACAATAAATTCTCAGAGCACACAATGTCAAAATGGTATGGGTTAAGTTTTACACCTATACCTATTTGTAACGAGATTAAGATCTAGCTGTATACTTGTAATTATTTATTTATTTATTTATATTGTACAATTTAACGCATAATATTAACATAAATCTCAAATGCCTTGGACATTCAACTCAACAACCTATTATTGTATGTCAAAGTGCTTGACTTGAACATAATCAAATACGCAACATAAATAGAAATATGTTGTTCAAATTAATTACAACGTCCTCGTATACCTTTTCAATTTATAGGCTTAAAATGAAAAAGTATACGAGATTGGACATGAAGGACACATAAATCAGAGAAAAATGAAATCACGGATGGGTATTTTAATTACAACGTGCAAAAGAATATCGTGTCAGCTTATAACTTGTACCACAAACTAACCTACATTTACACGCGACGAAAAGGCGCCATGGTTGACGCCATCATTGTTAAACAAAATGTTGTATGACTTAACTATTTCAAATAGCCTTGTATGGTAACAATTAGCAGTACCGGGACCCCATTCAATAACAAAACGACCTTGAGATCGTGCCTATTGGCCTAATTAAGGGATTGGTAGGTTCTTTATTGATTTATGGTTATTTCATTCAGAAGCCCAAATGTTAATGTTTTAATGAAAATGTCCTTTGTCAATTAAAAGACATAACTACAAATATTTCTCAATGAGACGTTTAATGGATTGCCTTAAAGAATGCGGAATGCAACTATGGAGTGATTCTTGGAATTGCTTGAATGGATTCGGGAGGGATACTCAATTATAAACATAGATGTATTAGTTAAAAATATCAATTATGTGAAAACATACAAATTTGTGATACAGACTTACGGCATACAAACCTGACGCAGCTTATTCTCGGACCAGTTAGTTAATATTCATTAAGAATTGTTCGTAATCTTAGAAAAATACATGTTTTTCAACGCTTGGCAATTGCTGATGACATAACACTTCAGCGGGACATTCTAGTTGGCACGAGAGCGTTTAACCCTGAAGAAGAATTACACATAAATTATTATTTCCCACGCTCAAAATTTGTCAAGGAAATAGGAAAGCATACGTATCGATATTGATATTAACTTCATATTTTAATAAAACCAAAATAAATAAAACTTTACACTCGTATAACAAAATGGCCACTCTCTCGGTAAACGGTCACGACGAAAGATTTATGTCTTGTTTAATGTACGGACAGATAAAATTTAAGAGAAAACTTATTTATTGGACACTTATAACTCTAGAACAGAAAATTTTTACGTGTAAAAATACTACCTCGTAAACTTAAAAGGTGGTATAAATATAAAAACACTATTATGTGTCCCACAAAGCTGTGTGAACCAAGGTCGTGTTTGAATAAAAAATTGCACTATTTTGCATACACTTTATAAGCAGTTAAGAGTGTGTTCTTGTATTATAACACTAAAAAGTCTAATGATCGACAGCTTCAAATCAATGATATTTCTGTACTCATTCTCTATCCGACTAACAATCCCTGAACGGAACCCCAAGCCAAGGGCAAAGGAAAGAAGAGATCTCAGTATAGAAGTATTTAACGCACAAAATTATTTGCCTATACATTTCAAGACACAGAGTAAATATATTTCACCTGTATTGGGGATACCCAATACAAAATAACGACTTAGGCATGTATACGAAACCCTTAAAATAATAATTGATAGAATCAGGCGTTACTTTGCGGAAATCCATGACATGCATGAGAACCTAAACTACTTTGCTTTAATCCGCGAATGATCATTCGCGGATTAACCTTAAAATAATAGTATGACTTCTTTTAATTTATATTTTAATCTTTGTACATTGGTGTAAGCAATTTAAAATGAACACCGTATCTGTTGTACGAAGTATTTTAGTCTCCCATGACGTCAGTTATTGCAAATCGAAGTGTAATGTGCAAAAAAACTTGTAACCAGACAAAATGTATGCAGACGGACAAAATGAATTGCTAAAATAAAGACGTCTACGCTGCGTCCGGGCATCTTTTTATCATATATACAACAACATAGCAGATTTTTTGCATCTAGTAATGGAATAGAAAAGCTGTGGATGCTGATGATAAATGCTCCCATATCCTCTCCAAATGACCAATGGCGTTGGGTTTTGAAATTGGTACCTAGCGCAATTGATTCCCTTCTACACTTTAAATCATCTATTTACTTCTGAAAGATGTGACTTTTACGTTATTTGCCTTCTATTCCGGTCTAGTACCAGGATCCGCTTAAATTGCAGAGGAAGTAGCAATGGGACGAGTTAAGATAAAAGACTGCAGTTTTACCTCATCCCCGGACAATCGCGGGTGGGACTAGACGGCCATTGAAGATGGATGTGGTAAAGGAGAATATGAGAGCCAATTGACTGACAATACGGGATGTACAAGATCGGGCAAAGTTGAGGCATAAGATTGGAAAAGCGGACTCTGGTCATGTATATTCATTATATAAAACTAAATATATTGTACAAAATCTGACGTCACGTCAGTCCGTGTCACAGCGCGTAAACTTTGACGTAGTCGACGACGAGGCCGGGCTGGGTCCATGTGGGCAACCACTCGTCCCGTTTCTGTCGGTCGGATATTTGAAAACCAGTGTTAGAATAGGTCACCCATCTACCATCGGCCGCGATGAGAACTGCTTAACCTAGCAATCGACTCAAATGCCGGCATCTTTTTAAGACGACGTCTTACGCCAAAATAAATTAACTTGTAAAAAAGTTAAAATCGTGTCACTATTTTTAACATTCCTAGATATCTTGATATGGTAATATCAATGTAGGCAGACAAGTTTTTAGCATAACATCTATCCTAATGCCGGAGCCAGATATAGGTAGCGCAAAGGTTTCTGTGGTCTATATATGTAGTTGGAATCATGTCGTATCAATACATAAGACTTCGAACACTTCTCTGTACCGACACATGCCCAAGGACGAAGAGGAGTGGCATACCGTGTCTCGCTGCATTCTCAAGTACTTCGAGAACAAGCGAGTATACGAAATGTAGCTGGAAAATTTGGCGTATCTTGGTGGAATGTGTGAAATCAACTTCACAGAGATTGGGTTTACACATAAAAAAATTATATTTTTGTACTACCACTAAGTCTTTAATTTATAAATGAAAAGAGTATTATAAAAGAAATATTAATGGAAAGATATCGATCTCTCAACATTGCAACTGACACGTAAGTCCTAGGCACTGCCTTGGTCCCTTTCTCTGGAATGCGATGGATCCAATACGTGCTGTCTGAGTTAACTCGAATATAAAAGTCTGGCTGTGCTCGCGATTTTGTCCGCGTGAAATTAAACAAAAAAAATATTAAATTTTAGCGTGTTAATATATCGATAAATGGGCTATCTAACATTGAAAGAATTTTTCAAATCGAATCTCGCGTTTCGTTCGGATTGTGAGACTTTCCGATGGCCTAAATTCGTCATTAAAGGCCGGCAACGCATCTGCTAGCCTTCTGGTCGTGCACATGTCCATGGGCGTCCGAAGGCACTTCGGTGCCTGCTGCTTGCTCGTTTGCCCCTTGTAATATAAAAAAAGTAAAAAGTAAATAAATAAATAAATATATACAGGACTACATGACACACGGACTTCTGTCCCTAAGGTAGACAACTTAATGCCTGTGTTATAGCCCATCTATTAAGTGTCGAAATAGTTGTTCTGTACTGTACTTATCCTAAATAAATTGCGGAGGATGTGGCTGTGCGACGAGTTAAGATGTCAAACTGCTGGCTGACGTCATCCCTGGAAACCCCACGATCTCTACAATAACACTAATAATAACCCGATAAATGTCGCGCACTGACATTTATCGGGACCCACCGTTGTGAGTGCTTTGCGAATCTTTAGAAGAATAGATTGGGGAATTTAGTTTTTGAAGCACTACCCCACACTGTAATGCAATAACTTATTACAGATTGAACCAACAGATGGCTGTTATACACAAATATTTTTTAGAACATACACCTAGAGTCAAAGGGGGAATCGAACCCACATAGCGGAAGGTAGTATCAATGCCAACTACGCCAGCGGGACAGTCATAGAAATAATATAGACATTATGTTTGTATGTTTTACATATACTATGATGATATGTAGTAAATGCCAAGATTTTTGGACGTATGTTAAAAAAAAGTACACTTTTGGAAGTCCAGCGATTGGTTCGAGACTTTAACAACACGTTTAAAAGACATTTCGTGTCGAGGGTCGCTAAACCACATGGGCGAGTGCGCGTTACTGTCCATCCCGATGACTATTTTGCCGCGCAGGGATCTTACCACCATCTCCAAGTTGTGTAAATGCGGCTCAATCTTGTCTGAATATTTGAAATACGCGGAGACAAGACCAAGGTGTAGTGATGTTCCAATTGAGACAGTGGCTACAGCACAGTACGATGAGGATAGTTGCGGAGGTGCGGCCACGGCGATGTCTCTTCTGTGCACATAAATTCCCGCCTGGGGGCTGGACCAATGTCATCGATCCGACACAGTGTGAACGGTCCATGAAGGTAGTCCTCTAACAGATGAGGGTAGTTTGTCTTCTGCCAGAGTACACTAGCAGGTATATCTGGTGATACTAACAGCTAATATGCACAAAGTGAAGGTAGTCTACAGAAAGATAGAGTGGTCTCCTAACCGATGTGGCTAGCCTTCTCACAGATGAGGGTCGCCTTCTAAAAGAAAAGTGTAGTCATATGACAAATGAGGGAATTCTTCTAGCAGATGAGGGTATTCATATAACTCCCGGGCACTGCTATGGTTCCTTCCTCTGCAACGCGATGGACCCGGCACCCGCATGGTGAATCCATGGAATGCTAAAAAATTCGTCTCTCTTATCACGTGAAAAATTTAGGTAATTTTTAATTTTAAATCAAAATTGTTATTTTAAATTTTTATATTAATTTTAATTTTGTAGTTTTTTAATGATTATTTATATGAATTTTGTTATATATGGGTCCTCGGATGAAATAAAATGATTTTATTTTATTTATTTAAAAAGAGAATTCTTGAAATACTGTTTTTTTTTTCATCTCAATGCTCTAGCCTCTAACCCGACTATTACACCCCTCCATTGATACTTTGATTAACTGCTTTTTATCCGTGACTTCGTCAATGTCGACGAAAGTTTATAAACTTTTTATTTAATTACAAATTCAAATGTACCTTAATGCCTGATAAGTCCACGGTAGTCGTAAATATAATTTTCTGTGTAATTAATATGATATCCGGGAAGAATATACAACGGAATATATTTTCACGCACATTTGACGTCAGGAGATGATATATTAAATGAGCATAAAAGATTTATGTGCATCGCGAAGCAAGAGAATAAAACGTAATGGCCCAGGTAAAAATGTAATATATTTTTGGTATCGAGAAAGATATTTTGATTTAAATCGCTGTAAATTATTAGTAAAGTAGTAAAGCCTTCATATATTATATAAATGATTGACATGTTTTATATTAAATTGTAGTGTAAAAATCGGCTAATATTAATTTCCTGTCTTGACTGGGTTTCATGTAATATTCTGGTTAAGCAAAGTTATGAATGAATTAATAAATGAAATGAATAATTACAAATATAGAAGAAGGAAAATAAGTCTGCAGTGGTAAGGTTCAAAAATTAATGGTTTACCGATAAATTACCGATTAATTATACGAACAATTTCTATTAAATAAGAACGACTAATGATAAGGATAATAACGTACAATAGAAAATAGGATATAGATTATAATATTATAGTAAAACGTCAAATCAGTTTCGCAACAGAAGCTGTAATGTCAATGTCACTTAGGTTGGTGAACAGTGAACTATCCCCAAAACTTTTAAATTCAAATACATTCAAATTTCAAATAAAGGAGATATTCAATTAATCATTTTAAGGTAATAATTTTCGAAGAGTACATTTTATTTAACGATATTACAGTAGATCATATTCTTTTTATTTAATTCGAAATAAAGAAAAGACTAAGAATAAATATAACTCGTAACGTATATTAATTTTATTACTTATAAGTTTAGATCATAGTATCAAAAAAATAAATTTAGCCTTCTGCCACTTTGCAAAACCTTTAAAACAAACTTTAATTAATCCATAAAAGATATTTTTTTAAATTTCTGTAGCAGCGAAGCATTCCGTTAATGCTTGTGGATCTACAAGTCTCCAGGCAACAATTAGTCTAAAACCACAGCATAATCATTTGGTTTTTAAGTCTAGACCTACTATAACAATGCAATTTATCTTATGCATAATAAGATTGTATTTTTGAAATTTGAATCTAAATGATTAATTGTATTGCACAATAAATACGGACAGCGTAATGTTTATATTATAATAATCTCTTTTCTTTTAGATTTTTGCATGCACACATTTTCTCCTTGTCTAGAGTCTAGAAATAAAATAGACTGAAAAGTATAACAATAATGACCTTACACTATGCAATGGAAGTATATGGTGCAATAATAAAAAAATAAAATAAAATAAATAAAAATTGATTTATTTCAAAAACTTAGATCTATCAATTAAAGAATCAAAGTCGTCCAAACTTGAATCAATTGTTGTACAGTCCTCAATTTTAATCCTATATAGTTAATTATAGTGTAAAATATATAATATTGAGGAATATATATGTTGATTAAGAAGCCTTAGAAAAAGAAACCATCTTTAATAATAAAAACTGTACCCAGTATATAATTTTAATTTTACTTTTAAAAATTGATCACAGAGACAAGTTAACAATTATTTATATTAAAATTATGTAATTATTATTGCAACTACAAAATTATGATACAACCTGGTATATAATTTAATTCTCTCCTTTATTCTGCCCAATCTAAAAAAACTGAAAATAACTAAGCTAAAAGACATTGACCAGCAGTACACATACTGCTGGACAATGTCTCCTTCATTAAATTCTACAGAGATTGATGTTCCACAACTTAATTTACTTTTATCAAGTTGCAAATAAAACTAATTGAAGAAAGTTATAATTAGCTTTTAGAGATCTATCTCAGGTGTGATAATTTAAATCTAATAAAAATAGCTCAATTTTAAGGATTTTGTTGCTCTCAAGTAACTTTATATGATTCTTTTTTTATGTAAAAGATAAAAATAGTTGCATTAACCAATTTTTATCTTTTACATATATTATTTATGTGTATACTTAGGAGATAAACATACCGTTGCTGACTTATATTTTGAAGATATACAGTTCTTTACCACATTAATTTTGTTATATGTTGTAAAGTTTAATTTTAACGTTTAGCACAAAAAATGTAACTGCACAACCATACGTTTTTTACAACATCACAATACAAATTGTTGAAAATCTTAACTTGTATCTTCTGTTACGTATATGTATTATAGAAATAAACCAGAAAGTTTATATCTGTATTACTACCAACTAATATACAAAGTGGTTCAAGGAGAACATTGAATTACTTTGTTTATTAGAGAAAACCGCATTATAATGTTTTTATGCACAAAAACAAATTTGTTTAATTAGTACAATGCTTTTTATTACAGAGTGATATGGATTATGAGAATGAAAGTAAAGAAGATAATTCTCTCAACAAAGATAAGCTACAAGAAAATTGTGATGACATCATAGATAAAGAATGTACTGATGCCAAACTGAGTGCTGCACAACGTGCTCGCGCTGAGCGGAATAGACAAAAAGCCAGAGCTCTACGTGAAGCACGTCTTATACAGAAACCCAAGTGAGTTAAATTGGTTTAAAATCTTGCCTCCATCCAGCCCAGCTCCTGCCAGAATTCGAGAATCCGCTGAGGCTTCTTTAAGCTTCTTGCAGGGACCTATTCACTGTGTAAATTTAAACTTGGAAGAACCCTTACAGTTTTATCCGTTCCATTTGCATTTTACTTTAAATTACTATTACTATTTCGTTATAAACTAACGTCTATTAGCTATCTCTCTGTTAAAAATCAAATTTGCAGCAAATATATGAGGGATTTTCATATAAACTTAAGAGAGCCCTTACACTTCCTTAATCTAGTCCAATCCTAGGAGGGACCATCTTGCGGGAGGACAAACGGACAGACGGATAGAGCGATGGTATAAGGGCTCCTTGTTATTTTTATCCATAAAATAATTTAATACTCGCAACCTTCACTTAATAGTTGCAAGCCTCAATAGTTTAGTGGTAGAAGGGATGGACTGAACTCTGTAATGTGGGTGGGTTTGTTTTGTGGGTTGCATATAATTTAAATAAAATATTGATTTGTGGAGTCAAAAATATGATGAATTCATTTTAGGTTATTAATAAAATTTTTTTATTAGTACACTAAGGCCTAATGTTACTGCAACCAAGTGAGATCTATTGGAACTTCTCAGCCTATAACTCTTCTTAAGATCTACTCATAAACCGTGCAGTGGCCTGAGGTATGCCTTAACTCCTTTTGGAGTTTAGATATATTTTAACTGGTCCGTTGGTGCAGTTGGCAGTGATCCTGCCTTCCGCTCCGCGGGTTGTGTGTCCGATTCCCCCCTGGAGTCTGGGTGTATTATCTATATGTATATATTTCTGCAAAAAATGTTTGTGTAGTTCCCCGTGGCCTACACCCGGAAAGCCAGAATCTCATTTGTAAGCCTTCTGGTTCTGCGGATGTCCATAGACGATAATATGGATTAGAAAATAAAAGTCAATTATTTAAAAATACTCTTAATTAGTTAATAAATCTGATTTGAAAATATTCCAAAGATTGTGTGATTTATGGGCACACCAGCACTGACACACACAATCTCAACTTATTTAAGCGTATCGACACGTAAGTTCATATTGTAAAGATTTATGTTTAATTGTGTGTGTGAGTAGCATCGGAAAGTCAGTGTAGTGCTGTGATTCGGTGGCGGTTTCGGTGGTGTTTCTTTCGGGTTGCAACATTGCACCGATTTTCCCTCATATTCATTCGCTGATTTAAGCAAAGTGTTCGTATTATTTACTAGCGGACAAGACAGACGTTGTCCTGCCCGAATTTAGACTCGTCTCTTATTAGCCAATTAAGAAATCTTCTTTATCTTGTCCATAAATCGTGACACTGGCCGTTTTATGTCATAAACGTCTTACGTGGCATGGATATGCAATTTACTCAGAGAGGAATCGACGATGTATGTAAAATTAAGTAAGGAACTAGATTCAAATTCCAAACCCGGTGGGCTTTTGCCCCACCCCCTCATAATACAGGCTTTACGCTTACTCAGAGAGGAATCGACGATGTATGTAAAATTAAAGAACTGGGTTCAAATTCCAACCTTGGTGGGCTTTTGTCCCACCCTCTCATAATACAGGCTTTACGCTTACTCAGAGAGGAATCGATGATGTATGTAAAATTAAGTAAGGAACTAGATTCAAATTCCAAGTGGTATACGGCATTCTAGTACCACACACTCTAGTGCACGAGGTGAGGAAAATGTAAAGCCACATTTTTCGCATCTTTTGAGCCGTCTACCTGTCATAGCCACGGTCACTCAAACTTTATAATGAACCATCGTTCTTACCTATATAAAGAACATGCGTTGACAAACTTTCAGCTTTCACAAAATACCGTAAGTTTGGATTTCAGGAGCTCTTGTCTGAAAAACTTTACCCTGTTCCCAGACAGCTTAATTGAGTATAGTTCCGTCCTTAAGGTACATTCCTTAATTTTAATTAAGGAATGTAATTTCAGCACACAAAATGCCTAAATTAGTTAACTGCAAATACAGCGTGATACGAGTTTGCCATTCGAATTGCAGTTAAACACAAACAAACGCCGTGACGATTTTGTTACTACCAGAAGTAGTATAATTTTTGTTATTGTATGGTGTAAGGGCGTGTAGAGTAAGGACGTATAGAGTAAGGCCGTGTAGAGTAAGGGGGATATAATTTATTTACAATACATTTTTGCTGTAACTGTTATGCCGATTGATACGTGACGTGACATGTGATGTCAGACATCTTTTGACCCCCCTGCCCATTGTTACAGAATTTTGGTGATAGACTCCTCTCTTTAACTTATGACGTAATTAATAAATAACTCCCAAGCAGCAAGACATGTCGAGAATATAGGAAAAGTCACAATTAAACTTTCCTTTTATCTTATGATATCTTCCTGCGTTTTCCCGGTCTAGTACCAAGGTCCGCTTAGATTGCGAAGGATGTGGTTAGGACGAGTTAAGGTGACCGATTGAGATCTTATTTTCATAGTAAAAAACCATGTCGCTTCCCGTGCTTCGGTCCTTATACTTTATCTTTAAAACTTAACTGATTTTGATATTTTCACCAATAGATAGAGTGATTCATGAGGCATGTTTATATGTATAGTGTATTCATATCAACATCACATTAAACATTTAGAGGTAGCGCCATGCTTGTAGCCGAATTGGGCCGGCGCGTCCATTTTATCAGGTAGATGTAGCCCCAGCGCTTCTATTATTGTTGACACTGCTATATCTAGGTGTAAGCAACATGGGTTACCCATCTATCACCCGGTCGCAGCCAGAGCAACTTAACTTACCGATCGACTCAAATTGCCGACCACTGATTAGGCCACGACCTCCTCACACATCCTCTGATGGTATCCTTCTCAATAAAGAACTTGCAATACTTCTTGACAAACAGATGTCTTTTAGTACGTTGTAAATGGATAACGTGGGTAGATATAAATCCACAGTACTTAATCCGAGGGTGCTGATCATAATAGAAAAAAAACTAGTAACTTGTACTTTATATATTTGTAACATAAATGAACAAAATATATAGGATTTGACAAAATACTTAACTTATAAAAATTAGACTATTACTATTTCTATTACAAATAGCTCAATAGGTAGATGGGTGTACTGTAATTATTGTTGTGCTTGGTTTGATTCTTGACACCCTTAGGATACCGTCTTGCCTCGTCTCAACCTCCGACATAACTCCAAAAACTTTATCTACGCTTTATATGATGACAAACGGGACTGACGCCATCCCCAGAATCCCCACAATATCTACAATATCGCGACTATTAAGCCCGAAAACTGCGACCTTTTTTATAATCGGCTGTAATCAGCCTACATACACATTTGCCTCTCTAAAGAACTTAAACATTTGAGACAAAGTGCTTCCAAGAGAACTTGTGCATTTTCTTAGCTTCACACAGATGGTAATCGAACCTGAGACCTGGAATTTACTTCTAGCATTACACTTATGGTGGTATGGTCATTAAAGACTCAATATTAACTGCGTGCTGTTTCGCCCCGCATTTTTCACTTGTTGTCATATCAAAGAGTGAACGCCGCTGTAGTTAGTATATAGTATAGTTGACCAAGTACCTCTTCACGCTCAAGACTAATAAAATCACCAACAGAAAGATTTTGTTGATTAAATGCATCTTAGATAACAGAACGGTTTTAATTACATTGTCTATATATTGTTTATACAGGTATATATCTTAAACGAAAACAAACAACTAGTTATTGTGATCGGAGCCAAGCCAATGGAGGTAGAGAAAAAAGTGGACGACATAGTAAAACATCTTTCAAATATGACGAGCTTTGATATTCGTGTGAGACTTTTTCCTACTTGTTCAAAGATCTCCCCCCCCCCCAAAAAAAAATACGCCTTATCTTATCAATACAATTGCTCAGTACATTTTTAAACTGCCATCTTTCTAGTTATCCATTCTAAACGCCAGAAGAACGTTTACCTCGTCAGTTTTCAAAGTGTATAGCTAGTATCAAAAGTATCGACCGCAGTACACACGGTATGCAGACTCATGGGAAATCTCTGCGTTTTCCGTTTGGAACATGCTACCAGCGTATCCACTATATTAAATTTTATTCTAGAACTCTGTTTATATTACCCTAAATCACCTTATCAGTGTTAAACACTACTCAGAATTCTAGGCATATTATATAGGTAAATATAGCGTGGTATCGGACGTTACTTCTCTAAATCCGTAATTTACAATAATAGTAGATTACTTAATGTATATTTATTATATGTATATTTTAAATAAAGATTTATGAATAATTTTGAAACAGAAAACTTCACATCTATGACTGCTACCTTGAAGTTCCTGAGTCGTGCTCTATGTTTATCTATCAATGTACAACCACCGTGCGGGTGCCGGGTCTATTGCGTTGCAGAGGAAGGAACCATAGCAGTGGCCTGGCCTTTCGACCCAGGTGTAGATTAAAAGCACGCTCTTTATACTGATCACTAACCCTTACCTTCACTGCCTGTGTTCGCTCCCCTGCCAAGTCAAATCTGGTATGAACCTACTAGTACTGCTTTAGATGTCCTTTCTAATAATGAACTTATGATAGTTCTTGATAAACGAAAGTCTTTTAGTTGTACAGGGATTTTGCTGGTATACCCCCTGCTCCATAATTTAAACCATAAGTAGATAATCTAGGTATATATCAGGGGATATTTTTTCTATGAGTGAAAATACATATTTGCGAATTGTTATACTAACCTATTTAAATACTTTAGCTTGACAAGTAGGGTTAGCCTTAGAATAGTGCCTTTCCATTTTTTTTATGTTACAAACGAGCAGATAGCAGGCACCGAAGTGCCTACCGGCGCCTATGGACATCTGCACGACCAAAAGGCCAGCAGATGTAAGTACAAACTGAGAGAGAAATCCATTTTTCTTAAAAATAAATATAATTCAATACTCTTACAAATTACATATAAGCTGGCAATTGATTCCACGAAGGAATTGTGCGCGGTAAGAGGTGTAGGACATCGAGGTGATGACAAGGGGGTGATTAACTATAAAGTTGTTATAATTAAACATCTTGTACTATATTACCATAATATTTTTTCATGCTAGTTTAGTTTGACGTAACATGTTATAAATATAATTATTGATTAAACGAACTTACCATAAGTGAAGTTCTATCATAATTATACGAGCTGCTTAGTACTAATATGAATCACTGACATTTTTTTAATCGGAAACCACTGTTTTCCGTGCCTGTTGAAACATTTGCATATTAAATAATTACTTAAATATTAATATAAGGAACAACAAGAAATTTGTTATTAATTTAAAATTTAAAAAAAAAACAGTTAGCAACATGGTAAAAAAATTGTACACTTAAAAAAAAAGCCGACGAAAAATTTCACCACTGGGGAGTCACCCATGAGATGCGTGTCCGGTACAATGTATTTTACACTGTATAAATTATACCTGTTCGTTTGTCCCTGGTGACTGTTGTTACACAGCAGCAGGCAAACGAGCAGGCAGCAGGCACCTAAATGCCTACCGACGCCCATGGATATCTGCACAACCAGATGGCTAGCAGATTCATTGCCGGCCTTTAATGACGAATTTAGGCTACTAGGAAATCTTACAAATCGAACGAAACGCGACAGCAATACCGTCATTTGACGTTTCAGCATTGCGGCCACTTCACGCCGATCTCATGTGAGAAAGAGGTACCGGTATCTGGACCGGTAATGTGGCACTATCTCTAATTAGATAGACAGGAGTATGGGAAGGGGATGGAGAAAAAGGGTATAAAGGTAGATGGGAGGAGAGAAAGGACGAAGAAGATGAAGGGAGGATGAAGAAAAGATGAAGAGAATATTTGAAAGTTGTCAGAAGTAAATTATTAACCAAGGAAATATCATATTACTTCTTAAACAGAGGTAATAGGTAAGTCAAAAGTTGTAAGTCTGTTACCATTAAAGATGACGGCACCATTACGTTGATAACTTACCTTACATCTCTCACAACTGTAGTTAAATCCATGGAGTTGCCGTTCATGAACATAGGTCAAGTAAATCTGTTAAAATATTTTACTATCTACAATTATAGGTTAGTAAAATATTAGCTTGTTTATATTAACTTTGGCGCGACTTTTCTTTTTAATATATACGTAAAAGTTGTAATGGTACGGAATACGGATTCCCGAAAAACTATCCTATAAGCTACTAACGGAAAGCCATCTTTACAATAAAATATCTCCTGTAAGATAACGAACCATAACACCCTCAGGAATTGTTACTCTCAGGTGGCGAGTCATTCAATTATGCGTTCATTGACGCATAGTACAGATTCCTATTCTTTAGGGTGAATTAAAGGTACCTTGATGGTAACGCACAACACTGCGTTGTGCGGTCGCGTGTTCCGTCGCTGTCTACGTCAGCAGTGAAAGGCAACGATGCGTCGTGATGCTTATCGCAGTGTTATGCGTTACGACCAAAGCGTAAGACGGAACGTAAATTATTAAAACCAACATGTTCTGCCGTACAAAAATCCCATACACAATTTTATTACATTAAATGTTTGCAATTTTAAAAAACCGGCTAAACTTTTGCATGAATATTAATTCACGATATAGTCGTGCTTATTATAGGAAACGAGTGCGATAGCGTCCGATGATACTGTATCAGGCGCCATGCATCGTGTCGAAGGCCTTTATCATTTAAATTATTTTTGTCCGAAGAAAGGTGAACGCCACCGCTTCTAACCTTATCAAATGGGGTTAAACTTTATACTAAATTATCACAAAAGGGTGCCATCCTACGTTCATTGTTGTGTGGTATAATTTGAAATATTTTTGGAATTCGGAGCTAGTAGGGATTTTTACTATAGCGTAATGAAACGGCTGATCAGATCCCAGTGAGATTTGTGTCTAGGAAGACACTTTATACCCCGGAAATACTTTTAAACACTTTACAATTTGATAACTCATGTGTTTTTATCAATTTTACAATGGCGAGTACCAACTAAAGCAATATGTATATTTATATGATTATTTATTATTGGCTCAATAGAAATAAATAAAATCATATTATAGAAGGTAAATTAATGTACAATATATTAATTTTCAAACCCAAATCAATTCAAATTCATAATATCATGCTAGCCTTTGTCCAAAATATATCTGTATTGTATAATATAGCTTCCGCTTAATAAAGAGATAGCGATGACGTCAATTGGAAAGATACAGAAAAGCTAACTAGATGGCGCTGTAAGAACGGCGCACTATCGCGGCACAAACGTAATACATACAATAGTCACGTTAGTGAAGTTTCTACATATGATCATTATATGTACACCTCCCAACCTAGCCCGGACGGAAATTGTCAAGTCTCTATATCTAATAGTTTGGAAATCCTGAGCGGGGACCACCTTGCAACACACTTTGAAGGTCAATTACTCAAAAACAGTACCCATAACAAAAAATTGGTGTAAGAAACCTCGACCTTATTTTAAAAGAGTAGAGGAGTAGTAGAACTGATACTCCACACGATGCGGTTGAATGAAAAAAACTTCAGCTCCATTTCATATGTATGGTAGCTACCCTCAAAATGTAAAATTATTATTATTTAGTAAGGGCAAAAAACAAATATATACGCAGTACACAACTGAACTAAAGTTCGAGCATTTATTTTCACAATTGTACAAGTGAGTTAGGGCGAACAAACGGACGGACGGACAGAGCGAAACTATAAGGATTCCTCGTAAGACTACGGAGCCCTAAAACACTCAGTGCTTTGAAACATTTTTTATAACACAACACCTGCAATTCCATTGTAGCATTATCAGAACTAATGCCATTAGTATGCCCGACAACACCGTTTATTCTTCGTATCCATATAAAAGCTTGGAATTGTTTAATTAAATCATCAATTAAACGTAAGACTCTTATGGCATTACAAAGATCTCTGCGAATAGAATCTTCCTGTAGATCCATTTGTTATATATTGTTCTAGTCACAGAAAAGTAAAATTTGACAATTGATATAACATACAGTTGTCACGATTACGCTTTGACATGATCCAATACATGTGCGTGTAAATAGCGTAAATGGTTTGGCATCCGTGTGCGTGTGGTTTTATTTTAATAATTTAATATATTAATAGATAGAGGAGAGTGGTCTAAGAGTGGGGAGGCCTTTGCCCAGCAGTGGGACATTATGGGCTAATTAAAAAAATATATATTAATATTGTATATTATGAAAAACTATTAGCATTTGCACACCTTCCTCTATGTGAAATACAATTGTGACAGATTACATACTCCTCCAACTGCGCAATTTTCTTAAAATGGTTCTTAAAGTTTTGAAAAAGTGTTAGTTGCCAAATTCCTCTGAAGCGGTTTGATCGATTGTAATGAATTTCGTATTAATTGATGATTTCTATCTGTAAAACTTGTTATATCTCTTCAAACGGAAATATTACTATATAAACAATGCTTATGGGTTTTTTGAACGCCAGCTGCACGCACGAAAAAGTGTCACGTTCCAGCTGAGCCGAGCGTGGAAGCGAGAGCGCGGAACAAGCGACAGAGAGGCACGATAGGCCCAAGCGTTAGGCGTTATCGCCGAAAACCGGCTCTAGGGACAGACAACCAATATTTTTTTTTAATTTTAATCACTTAAAATGTACACGAATTTCAACTACCTTCTTATTGGTGTTGCCAACACACCTGTCAATGAATTAACTAAAATTTAAGACTGGCAGAACGTCGCTCGATAAGTCAACTCTCAGTGTTCCGATGCTGGCTGAGGGAACCAGGGGAGTGCTCTGAAATCGAGGAGACACGACGAAGAGATGCTTTTTAGCGGTGAAAGCGCAAACTTGTGTCTTTGTAGGGTTGAATTCGACTAAATTTAATCGACCCCATTCCGAGAATTGACATAAAAGTGTATATGTATGTGTAATTGACATAAAAGTGTATATGTATGTGTAATTGACATAAAAGTGTATATGTATGTGTAATGGACATAAAAGTTTAATATTTTAATTCTAATGAAGGCACCCCTTTAATTAAAAGGGGAAGCGCCTCAGGGGTGAATTACGCGCGTAATGAGCAAAATTGATTGTAGGGCCTCAGCGCCGTGCCTCAGTATGGACAACGGAGCGATTTCTGAAACATTAGACAACGATAAATTAGATAGGTGGTACATTTTTAAATTATACTATCTGTACCCCGCGACTTCGTCCGCGTGGGCCACCCTTATCACTTAGGAGTATAAAAAATAGGTCAAACCGTTTCGGAGGAGTGCGACAACAATACCATCACTTGATGTGACAGCAGTGCCGTCACTTCACGCTGATCTTATGTGAGAAAGAGGTACTGGTACCAGGACGCGCCGGCTGAATTTGGATACAAGCATGGCGCTACCTCTAATTAGAAAAACAGGATTAAGGGAAAGGGATGGAGTAAAAGGATATAACGGTAGATGGGGAGAAGAGGAAGGATGCGGATACTATTGTCACGGAAAATGTAGCTGACATAACTCACAATCATCAGATTCAGTCAGGCTTTCATATTGGATAATGTGTTAAAATAACCGCGCCTTGGAAACAATTATGGCTGACATTATAACAAATTGTCTATCATTTCGGCCTAAACCCCTCGTAAGCATAGTGTATAAGACGAATTATCAACATAATATATATATATTTTTTTAAAGAATATTAAGAATACTTTTTAGGTATGTCTAATATTCCCTTTTTCCCCTCCTACTAAGCTTAAATTTAAGGCTTGTATTAGGAGTGGGTGCGACAATAGTCTATCATTTCGGCTTAAACCCCTCGTAAGCATACGCTTCTAATCAATGCAAATGTAACGCGCGTTGACGGCAAGAAGGGTCCGTTGTGGAACTTTTGGACCTCGCACTTATATTCTCATTATGTATAGTCGACTCGTCGACTTACTGCGGTTCAAAAATTTCGTGCTAAGCCCTCCGATTGCTATACAATATTTTAAGTACAACGACATCTTGTATTAGATGCGACAATTTGCGTAATAGATACGTTCGCCATGAATACACTTTGACGCTAAATTATTTATTATCCTATGTTATACATTGTAACTGACTGAGGATGCAGTAGAGGACGAGATGGACACGGCTTAAGAGCACGCGGGATGAACCAGTACGAGCGAAGTTGGAATGTGTCCGCTCCAGAATGGGGAAAGGGACATAAGGATATAGATAAATAACTTATAGGGAGTCTAGAAACGCGCCGTGAAACAAGCCAAGAGCAAGTACCGACGCGCTCTCCCACGTTTCGGCCCATATAACCGTGAGGCTGTTAGGGCCATGGGGGGGTGGTGGGTTATACGAGTATATATTTTTTTAGGTCCAGTTGCGGACTTATAACACGGAAGAGCATCATGGCGACGACATCCGTACCCGACGTCGTCGACTTGACTAAACGGGGCTGGCACCAGTACAGACGTAGCGAGCGAGATAGAGCAGGACGGCAATAGCGCTAACTCGTTTGCGTAGACGCGACCCGTTTACTTGTTTACAACGTGTACGAGTGTCAGCCTGTGTTTAACACTTAAGGTGTGCCTATGTGATCGATGGTACGTTTTCTCTCACCGCGCGTCGCTTCTTGATTCCTGTTATCCTTGTACCCTCAAAATGTAAAATTATTATTATTTTAATATGCCAAAAATAAAATCTATGCCCAATACGTAACTGTACCAAATTTTATGCTTTTAGGTTAATAATTGTAGACGTTAGTACAAACAGACGGATGAACGGACTTACGTACGGACGGACGAAAGGACGGACAGACGGACGGACGGACTAAGCGAAACTACAAGGGTCATATAATATGGTAGAAGTGTATGAAAAACGCAAAATTAAAATTCTGGAAAAAAGAAGGGATTCCAATGAGAATAAACGCGAGAATACGGATAGAAAACTTAATCAATAGCTGTAAACGTTTCAATCATCTTTATCGCAGGCGCGGATCCATCGTAGTGGGCACGATGGGTATGCCCACCAACCCCAATAGTCTTATGACGTCCCACATTCACTGACTGTTGAGGTCGTAAACCCAATAATATACCCTATAACTTACCTATAAATACAATGCATCAAAATCATATATTTTAAAAATATATTCTCGGCCAAAAAATGGGATGGCTGTGCCTTTTTTGAAGGTTGGATTGTAATAGGGTGGATTACAGTACCTTTTAAAATATTTGACGAGTCAAAAGTCTACTTGAATTAAACATCGTTGAATTTGATTTAATCTATAACTATTTTTTATCTATTCTGCAGGTGGAAGGCATCGGCTACGATTTTGAGTCAAAAACCTTTGACAAAACCGTGGTCGACAGATGGGTGAAGTCGGACGACACCAATTCGCTTCAGATGGCGAGGAGACTCATCAAAGAAGAAGGGTTCCTTTGTGGTATGTGCAATTCAACTTCTTCCTAACGTTATTCAGGTCTAATACCAGGATCCTCTTAGACTACCTTCTCACGTCATCCCCGAAACCCCCACAATCTCTATAATCTCGCGACTGATACTACTCTATGTCATTAATGGGGCCCTACTATTTACCTGCCTTCCTAAACCCGGATGAGGTCGGATATTTGGAAACGAATGTTAGTATTGGTCACTCATCAATCATTCGGCCGCGATAAGAGCTACTTAACCTAGCGATCGACTCAAATACCGGCCACTGATTAGGCTACGACCTTCCCAGTGTGTATAATTTGTATTTACTTTTTTCAATGCTTGCTGCACTCAATCTTTTACTTCCCATATGCGGTACATAGCAAATTTTCGATGCACCATAGATTCGCACAGGGAACATTTGTTATAGAATTTATATTCATAGAAAAAAATATGACAAAAAATTGAAAAAAAGAATTAAAACAAAATCTTTATTCATTTGTAAAAAATATCCTATCGTTGCCAATCTTAATAGACACAATCACACGCCGGGTTATTCTGACGATTGTCTGGACATTGAATTTAAATCAATTCAAAATTGCCATTTGATAATGCGTAATTTTCCTTTGCTCGATACCCGAATCAGATATCAGTGCGTTCATTTTCAAACTTATTTATATCTACGTATTTCGAAGTATTAACTGTGGGCGAAACAAAAAATTCCATGCATAATTTGTCAAATCACACGACCTGGAAACAAATATCACGATTTGTACATACAGTAATATGATGATAAACCATACAATGCTACTGAAAAGTAAATCAAGTCAACAATCACATGATTATAACGAATAATTCCTAAATCCCTTTTAATTCCCATTATCGACTTACGTATCAATATCAACGGAACCAAAAGTAAATCAAGGCAGTAGGATTTGATAAGGTCTGATACGTAATTGTTTTGTTTCACAATAGTGCACTGGTGGTACTTATGTACAAATTCGGAAACCGACTTAGGAAAATTGACAATGTATTTTACTACTCTTTTACTAGAGGAAGTCATGGCTCAATCAGTGGTCGGCATTCGAGTCGATTGCTAGGTTAAGTAGCTCTTGATGTGACCGGGTGATAGATGGGTGACCCATTCTAACACTGGTTTATATTTGACATTAGACTTCCTCCATGGGTCGGAAGGCAGTGGGACTCGATTAATGTCACTATTATATTAGTTGTGAAATTAGAGTTCCGAGGATGACGTCAGACGGCATCGGTCATCTTAACTCGCCCCACAGCCACATCCTCTGCAACAAAGCGGAACCTGGTAGTAGACCGGGATAAAGCTATCTATGAAATAACATATTTCCCATTTATATTTGAAATATCGATCAAAATCAGTCAAAACTCATAGAAACTGTAATACTGGGTACGCTACTACCATAATGCATGTTTAGATTTGGAGTTATAATAAAGTAATAGGTACTAAGAATACCTTAAGGCTTAACGTATTCCAAGAACTCTTTTCTTTAATAGGTACCTTCACCTTCTTTGTGGCTACTTTTCTATATGAACACATACATTACTCATTTGTGTGGGGTTTACGCGGGTGACTAAAGCTGAACGATTTTTGTCGCACGTCGAAAAGCGACCGTCTAAATGGCAATTGGGCAAGCTCGCTAGTGACTAGAGCCGCAAGACCCAAGGTTGGATACATCTCACTTTGGCCCGCCGCATTCGGTTGGTGCCTAAATCGACCGTGTAAACGATCAGTTGCAAGCGATCGCCCGCTGCTAACTAACTATTGCTATTACGGCACGAACACCTGTTCTGCTCAACAATTTCGTAGGAAATGATCTAGCCGCCTGCGATTTCAGACAACTGTAAATCGGCTAACGATGCGACTGGTGAAGCATTTTCTAAAGAGATTAAATCGTCTGGCGGTCAAAATTTGGCCACACATCTTTAGATCTGCGTACAATATGCTTTTTACAGCTATATACAAAATTTCAATTCTTTTTACAAAGACATTATTATATATGCATACGTTCGTCAAGACTACGCGTTGACGCAATCTTATAGTAAAATGTTTACTTGTGTGTGTAAACCGTTTGGCATTTGTGTGCGTGTGGTTTTATTTTAACAATTTAATATATTAATATTGCATATTATAAAAAAATATATTATCATTCGCACAACCTCCTTCTATATAAAGTATAGTTGTACCAAATTTAATACTCTTCCGTCCGTCCGCGCAATTTTCATTAAATGGTACCCAATTTTTTGCTTCACCTGTTAATATACAAATGTGGTCGTTTTAGGTGGTAGTAGCGGAGCAGCCATGTACGCTGCAGTGAAATCGGCGAAATCTTTGAAAGCTGGCCAAAAATGTGTGGTCCTACTGCCCGACAACATTCGCAACTACATGACCAAATTCATCTCCGACCAGTGGATGGAGGTTCGCGGCTTCAAATCCGTCCCCAACAACGACAAACTGTGGTAAGTACAGGTTTACTTAAATTAAGCGACGCTTAAAACTAACCGTTGATTTTAAGCAACATATTCCTTACTAGTTGTTACCCGTGAGTTCTTCCGCCTAAAATTAGTTAAAAAAAAAAGATTCAATTTTAACGTGATGATATATAGTCTACAGCCTTCCTCGATAAATGCATTATCTAACACTGAAAGAATTTTTCAAATCGGACCACTAGTTCCTGAGATTAGCGCGTTCAAGTAAACAAACAAAGAAACAAACTCTTCAGCCTTAAATATAGATAACAGGAGGTAGTTTGTAGTCAGTAGATATCCTCTAATACCTGAGCCAGACATAGCTCAATGTGTTTGTACATTTATGTCCTTGAAGACTACAAAGTACCACAAAACTTGCACAGCTACACTATGTCCATAGCCACACTACATGATCATTGAAATGATCATTCAAATGAAGCTGTGTTTGAGCCCGGCATAAGGACGGATTTTACAATATGAACATATTAAGGCGGTCTAAAAGTTTGGTCTCTTGGTCGTAACGCACAACGCTGCGTTGTGCGGTTTAAGAACTGTTTGTTGATCGGGCTTTATTTATGAAGCAGTTTACTGCTTTTTTTTTAAATTGAATTTCTTCACCTTGGAGTTGGTTTTTTTTTTTGGACGGGACTATAAGTTTAAGAGACCTAGTATTACAGGGAACATTTATGCCTAAATTTCGTATCCTCTCCAAGTAAACTAAAACTTGTGCTAAGGAAAGCTGCGACGATAGTCCAGCGTGGGGTAGATCCCCACCCCCATCATTATCGATTTTTCTTATGTACTCGTTTAGCCATCCTCGAGTCTGGGTGTCTAATCCATATGTATAAATATATACATATACAGGAGTATATGACACAAGAACGTATGTCTGTGTAGACAACTTAATGCATGCGTTATAGGTAACAGTCACCTGTAATACACAAATATTATTTTTTGTAGAAATATATAAATAGACAAATACAACTCGAGGCAGTAATGCTGCAATCTAATCGCCTCTTTAAAAATTTGATTCTTAGTCCAACGACATTTAACAATTTAATTACATTATAGTTTATAGAATATATTCACCCCGCAAGACCATTGTTTGTGGCTGAGTAATGCATTAATGCAATGCAGGCCGTACCCGGTTCACAAATCCAGAGAATGTGGTGCTCTATATGGGATACCCATAAAGAGTATGCCCATTAAATCCCAATTGGACCCTCTTTATTCGTGAATGACATACTCATATGTCGTCACTCACATTCCACTATGCACTCAAGGTAACCGATATGGTCTCAAAAGCGCAAGGGAAGGAGGGAACTCCAAGATCTGCGGCAAAAAGAAGGTTTTTCGTAGCTTGGCAGTGACCCTGTCTCCCGTTCAGGAATTTGAGGCTTTGGTAATTGTGTATATACATATATATTGAGATTATTGTTTGCACGGTAATGAGTGATATTTCGTCGGACATTTTTTTTTTAATATAATCGAGTTATGAATGCTAAAATAGGGCATTTTGGAGCATTACGATGATTTGTTAACATTATACACATATATATAAATGAATTTCTGTATTACATAACAAAAAATAACCGCAAAGCGGAGAGGAGTTACGTTTCGCGCGGAAAAAGCGCCGGCTCTAGCGTGGCCGGTGGGGGGCGCTCGTCCCTTCCTCTGCAACGCAATGGACCCGGCACCCCCACGGTGAACCCACGAAATGCTACGAAATTCCTCTCATTCTTTATTTGCACGAAATAAGGTAAACAGGTTGACAGTTTTTATACTAAAAGTTTCACTTTTTCTTCTTCCTAGCGTTATCCCGGTTAAGTACCAGGGTCCGCTTAGATTGCAGAGGATTTGGTTGTGGGGCGAGTGAAGATGACCAATTGCCATCTGACGTCATATTGCGCGGTAAATTAGAAAATTTCATCAACATATTAAATTAATTACGGAGACAATGACGGGAACGAGAACGGGAACGGGAACGGGAACGGGAACGGGAACGGGGACGGAAACAGGAACGGGAATAATATAGTATAACAGAATGTAGTAAATAGGAAGTATACCATCTTTCGGATAGAACTCGCCTTTCGGGTCCGCTAGTAAGTCATAAACGTTTTAAGGTGCAAAAGAAAGAGATTGCCTTAAATAAAATTCCCAATTTATATTGTTTATGGTTTCCATGTTTTTATTACTCACTGCTTACATACTTTTAGCGTGTGGTTTTTTCCTTCTATTCATATATTTTGCCCTTTTTGAATATATATAGTAAGAATATTAAAATAACTATATGCAGTAGGCATATTTAGGATATAGGAATACATCCTAGATCTTCTTCTTCCTAGCGTTGTTCTGGACGAATACCAGGGTCCGGTAAGATAGCAGAGGATGTGGCTATGGGGCGTGTTAATACTACCGATTGCCATCTGACGTCCTCGGACCCCCCAGTGAATTTTACAGTAGTCTCCAAAGTAAATGTTACGTAACATAATTTTTAAAAAATGTAAATGACTATTGTGTCCCACTGCTGGGCAAAGCCCCTCCCCCCCTACTCGGTCCACTTTCCTCTTTCTTGAAAAAAAATTTTGGAATTCCACACTTCACTTTCCTCTTTCTTATAAATAAAAGTATTAAAATCCCCCATGCAACATTTGAGGCGGGGAATGGGAGAGGGGTACAGAAAAATGTTACAGCGCGTTACATAAGAGGGACAGAGGGTCTACTCTCATTATATCAAAATCGAGCCATTTCGTGAACTAAAAATAACTCTATTTCTTTGGTGTGGCACTTATCAATAAAAGTAAATCCACATCGCTCAAGATGACAGTCGTGTTTTAACACTTTTGATGCTTTGAAGGTATAATAATTTTATTTAGTGTAAAAAAACTGAATAAAAAAACATTTCCAGGGACGTCCGGATGTCTGTATGTGTGGATCTGGCACGATCATGTTCGAAACGAACACGTTAACTTATCACGTTAAAGTTTTTTTGGCAATCGGTCATCTTAACTCGCCCCACAGCCACATCCTCTACAATCTAAGCGGACCCTGGTATTAAACCGGGATAATCCTAGGAAGAAGAAGACGAAGATCTTGTATGAAAAAAAATTAGGATAATCTGATTCTATCTATCATCAAATAACCGAGCCAAAGATTTCAAAGTGCATATATTATTACCTGTTACAAAAAACATTCAAGTCAATACTGAAAAAACATCTCAAACGATTACGATTTTATTAAGTTCAACTTAATACACTATTGTCGGACGAAATTCGATCAAACAGCGATGTTACGACTGAAAATTTTCAAAATAAAAACTTTATTCAGTAAGTCAGACAGTGCAATAACTTAAGAGCATTCACTTGTACAGCAACGTAATAGCATCTGACAAGCGTTTTAAGTTGTCGACTGCTTTTAGTATTTTCTGTAATATCATGAAGTGTTGCGGTTATTTTTCTTTATTCGTTTTTATTATACTGTATGAGGTTTTACAAGTTGACATATTGGCTTTGAAACTGTTGTATATGAAATTAGTGTTTATTGTTTTATGTATTGTTAGTTATAATTATAACTCAGATTATAAAAGTAGATGTATTGACTTACTTTAGTAAAAGGTTCATTGTAATCTGTGTTAAGTGTCTATCAGTAATGCCACTATGACAATCATGACGTAAGACGTATGTTATTGGTCGGTCGTAATGGCGGCATTACTGACATATCGTGTTTGCAGTGCTACCATCATTGATAACAGTATAATGAATTTCTATTGGTCTGACGCTTGACTAGACTTCAATTACTCCTTCTATGAGCATCCTTCTATGAGCAAATAGTGTCCTAAAATTAACATTACATAAGTATCTTAAATCACGTTCCGTGCTTGTCTGTTGCACATGCGATTAATCCATCTCGCTTACGTAGAACTATAATTTGGGGCAACCCCTAATTGCGGTCACTTTAAAACAGACAACCCTATTTCATCGTACAGAGACAAACGTCAGCTTTAATTTAACACATAATTTATTTACAAAACTACAAATGAAGTTGTTACAATGGGATCTTAGGTTACGTTAATGTTTATACAATCATCGTTTGTCAACCCAGCCCAGTCTCCCCCTACCGAGTACCACCATCAGTACGTCATCGGTGACAGGTTCAATTGTTGGCGAGACACGTGACCTGGAGCGTGGCTTTGCTGAAGAAGATACTCCTTTGAACAAATAATAATAAATTTTATTATTTACTAGCCCCGACAAACTGTCTTGCCCGTAATTTGAGTCGTCTGCCATTAACCAATCTCATTTCTTTTCCATATAACGTGACACTGGCCGAAAGTTTTAAGAAATAAAACTTTTACATGGCGTGTCGTGGCGGCTCCACTTTAATGCCAATGTCGCGAGACAAAATACCGACTCTGATCGGGGAAATGGCGTGAACGCTCGTGAACAATGCGAAAACCGCCAACATTATCGTTCACGCCTATTAACGGAGTTTCATGGCACTAATGTGGAGCCGCTATTAAACTTTTCATTCCTTTCTTTTAAACTTTCCCGTAAATAAAGGGAAAAACGAAACAAACAGAATGCAACTTGTCAGCAAACAAACAGAATGTCTTAGTTGTTTTCAAGCTCCAGCGAGAATAAAGAACAACGATAGATTTTTATATAATATACACCACCGATTTCGTTTGCGTTGAACTCAAAAATATTGCTCAATTAAGCTTAAATTAGAATAATCAATGTTATGCCTTATAATATGAGCGATGTCCCATTGACTTCTGTCGCAATCGGTCCAGTTGTTTCAGATACAACCCGAAACGTACAGACAGACAAAAATAGCAGTTTATTTCCGCAGATAATGTAAGAAAGTACTATTTCATTTTTAATATATATTTCTACCCAAATATACTTGTCTTATGTCTATAATTATTATGATTTTTTTCACACTTACTGCCAGGCTGGCGCTCCGATCGCTAGCTGTACGAGCGAGACGCACCGAAACTTCGCCGCAGGAGTGAGCAAGACGACAACAATGTGTGGACAACAGCTAAACCGATGTATATATGAGTCTCATATCTCTCCAGCCACTTTGCAATTGCTTCGCGACAGTTCTGAAACCAGGTTTACGATTTGTGCTACATGTTTCAGTACTTAAATTTAGTGAGAGATGGGTGACCCATTCTAACACTGATTATCAACCACTTCTGTGTTTCGGAAGGCAAGTAAAAGTCGGTTCCGATTAATGTCACTGTATGATATTAGTCGTAAGGTTGACGTGAGGCAGACGGCACTCTGTCATCTTAATTCGTCCCACAGCCTCTGCAATTTATGCGGACGCTGGTACTAGACCTGAATAACGCTAGAAAGTTGAAAATTTATATAAAAATAGCTTCATCTCATATTATTATATATTCCAGTTAATTAAGTATCACTTACCAGTGTATAAACATTCTCTGTGGTGCAATTTTTGGGAGACCATTCAACTTGACAACATGACCAAGGAGGTGCTACTGGATCCGGTGATGATAAACTGTTCAATAAAGTAAATTTATATCTATACTAATATATAAAACTGAAGAGTTTGTTTGTTTACTTGAACGTTTCTTGATTGCGATCGACCGGTTGGCTACCCCTGACGTATATCGGTTCTAAGAGACATCATAGCGGATATGCATCCCATGCGTTGAGTACATTCTTCTAGACTCCCCAGTGGTGAAATTTTTCGTCAACTTTTTCTTGAAATGTAACAATTTTTTTACCATTTTTATAACTGAATACTATAATATCATTATTAATATCTGTCCCAATGCGGTTTTAAATTAAACAGAAACAATTTTTTTCAATATTTTTACATCAAACCGCAATGTAAATAAAACTTTAAAGTACGTAACAAGGGTAGCGCGGCGCGGGTCGTTGACTTGTTTTGCGCGTCAACATTTTGTTGACGATTGCATCCCAATGTTCACGATACATTGCGCGCTCAAGAATGGGATGAGGATGGTAATACGAGATCTGATGGAGCAGATGTCCACGGGGGTCGGTTGTCACTTAGGTGAACCACCGGGGTGCCCGTGTGCCCCCTTATTATATATTTAAAAAAAAAACTGAAAATATTTCTACCTCATAGCAATAAGCAAAATTGTTGTATGAAAGAATATTTGTTCATATCTGTAGCGTTATAATTTTTAGGAATACTGTAAGTGTTTTTTTTATATAATAAGGGGCAAACGAGCAGCCGGCTTTCACCCAAGTGACTACCGATGCCCATGGACAATTTCTTATTTGCATGGGCCTTTAAAGTAGGTAAACCCCTCCGGGAACTCTCACAAACCGAACGAAACGCGACAACAACGCCATCGCTTGACGTGACTGCATTGCTGTCAGTTCACGCCGATCTTATATAAATAATAAAGAGGTCCCAAAGACCGAAATGACTGCCAGCGTGACGCTACCTCTAATTAGATGAATAGGTAAGACTAAAGGAATAAGGGATGGATTAAAAAGATAGAAAGGAATAATTCTTGCAACGTTGTAGTATGCATCGTTGAAAATATTCGTGCTAGGCCCACATGGGGCAAATCTTTATCGTGTCACGCTTTTAATCCTTATGACTTACGTAACCTCTTTTCTAATAGCAGTCTGCAAGTTACATGGCTTCCTACACAATGGACTAACGATATATTCGTAGTAATGGATTAATAAGGGTTTCTGTAGCACAAGCCGCGATTGAAGGAAATCAATGAAGGAAACCATGTCCACCAGTTGACATTATAGGGCTAGGAAGAAATCTGCCTTACGCATCACTGAACAATCTAGATACCGATTTTCCCTCGTATTCATTTGCGGTTTTAAGTAAAGTAGTTTTGTACTTCATACATATCATGGATTTCCGCAAAGTAACGCCTGATTCTATCAATTACTAATTTTGTAACGGAGTTTTTTTGAAATTTGCAGATAAACTGTATTATATTTTCATGCTATCTTAAAAACGTTTCGCAGCGAAACGCGTCCATGTGCAGCGGCGTGGTGCGTCGCGCTACTGCGGCGGCACATCGCGGAGGGACCTTGGAGGTGCTAGCGAGGGCGAGACGGCCGGCAACGCATCTGCTAGCCTTCTGGTGGTGCAAATGTCCATAGGCGCCGGAAGTCACTGATGTGAACCGCCAGCTAGTTTACCCCTTTTAAAAAAAAAAATTGTAAGTCTATTATCGAAGTTATATAATAAAACACCCAAATGAAGTATATTGAGTGAAAATACAAAAAAAGCATCAGCCAAATTGACTGCTACACACTTTCTTTATTATAAAACATTTAAAGGCTGATTATATGTTATATCACGCATTCCTCTCAATTACTCCCATCGAACGGGAATGGAAAAGGGAAAGGAAACGGGAAAGGGTACAATATTATAGGATTATAGACTGAAGTAAATAGTAAGTAACGTCCGGGCAGGACATCGTCTGCCGGGTCCGCTAATTAATTATATTAATTAATGAGTTGTTTCGTTCGAGTGCAAATGTCTGATGTTTTCGCAACTATGTCGAGGTATATGATCCGGGGTCAACAGTCCTAAGCTTATAATTAGATGCGTACCAACGACACGTATTAATTTTGTATCATTTCTTTGTTAGACCACTGATAAGGCAGTTGCTGTGGCTAAGTTCTAGGCCGACACAATTTAGTGCTGGCCAACGAAACGCTAAGAAGAAGTAATAAAAAACTTGAATATACCCTATATTCAAGTTTTTTATTAGGGAATTCAACAGTGTTACAAATATTAATTTAGAGAATATCATCGCCTAATCACTGATGGCATTTTGAGCCGATCGCAAGATTAAAGTAGCTCTTGCTATGACCGGAGGGCCTAACAAGAACATTTAGAACCGTTCGATTCGAAGATTCAGCCGTATGTGGCGAATATAGTTAATAAAGAAAAAGACTTATATTGATACTAGGCTTTCTAAGGACAGAAAAAGATGAATAATATCGTATACAGACTCTTATATATTGACGACATTCATTCAGGAAACCAACGTACATTTTCTGCCTAAGAGCTAGGGCGCCTAATATCCGCAAAATCCGGTATCGGCAAAAAAAGATTTGCATTTTCATAAAGCATATAGACCTTAGATAAATAAAATGGCCAAGAACGTGTCTTTACACGCTTATATAGACGGAGGCATTAAGTTGTCTACCTTAGGAACAGACGTCCGTATGTCATATAGTCCTGTATATGTTTATTTATTATTATATAATTAAAAAAAACAGCTACTCAACCATACAATCTGGCTCTTCATGAAATGGTTTCACTTATGTCACTCGAGGCGGCGTAAATGGCCGAAATTCGGAGATTATATTGTAATATTGTTAAACAAGGCCGATCTATCGACCCGAGGATAATTCTCGTGTATTAGAACGTAATGTGGCTTCCTACGAAACCATATGTTGCCTCACAGACTGGTACCGTACGCCGAGGATACCCGAAGAGCCCGACTGTTGTGATATTATGTCTAAGGACTTTATGAGGTAATTGTCTATTAATTTTTTTTACATTTTAATCCTTTTAAGTTCTCTCTTTTAAATTGAATACTTCTGAATTCTTCAAAATAAATTTTGTCTGATACAACTTCAAGACAGCTGTTTACATTAGACTGATTCTTTGTACCAGGGATCAAATTTTTTATAGTAAAGTAAATTAGAGGTCAAAAAAAGAATGTAATTCGAGTAAGAGTTTTATGCACACAGGATGAGTTAACTCGTTATTAAAAGAGATTTTTTCCAAAAACCTTGAAATAGTAGCGGCAAATCGGCTTAGTTCTGCTATGGCTTTGGCTTATATGATTGCAATTCATCTGATTACGCTGCTAAATAAAAGTACATATGGCGAATCGCAATTACCGGCATTCCTGGACCTAGAATAGCTCTTTATCGACGCCGACTGTAGACTGTATAATAGCACGGCTAATAAACGTTATCATGTTCCACCACTCTCAAATAAATCCTTTTAGTCAATTGTACCTACTCGCTATATGATTGTACACAACATAGAAACGCGTCATACAACTTCACAGTAACAGACATATTTCGTTTGATTCTATCAATTATCTAACATCCATACTATAAAAAATCAGATAAAAGATGTGCCTTAAAATTGACCTACCAATATGTTTTCGTGTCTTTTAATTACTGAACAACTGCCAATTAAAACAATAGGCCAATTGCAGACTAAGCAATAATTTAGTCCACCACCGGAGATTTAGTCATTGGGCGCCGCGTTTGCTCTGAACCTATATAATAACTAAGCAGATTACAGCATCAGCAAACAAGAGAGAGCGACAAACGTCACCGACCGGCGCCCGGTAACAAATTAATTAGGCATTATTGATCGGACCGTGTGCGATTGTCATATAGGTACACACACCCGTCGATATGATGCCGTGCATCTCATTACTGCTGCGCCGCGGTACAATAATTCTGCCCTATTGGAAATGCAGGTCACTTGCCCGCATTAAAGCCTCAATAGCTCAACGGTCTAACGTTATGCCTACTCCTAGCTCAAGGTTCTTAAGAAATATCTATGGATGGACGGACCGAAATACATAAGGTGCTCGGTTGACTTCTCATTACTATTTTTCTGTAGAGTTAGTGAAGCTGTTCTTTGAACAAGAAATGTTGCTATATATCTATCTGGCTATCAAATGATCTGTTTGCTCGTTTGCACCTAGTCATTGATGCTCTCAATATAACATTATAATGTAAGGGTTAAAACCAAATGTAAACCAATACTGTCGTCTAGTCTAATCACTGTTGACTCAATTTGTCGGCAAATACAGATTATGATAATTGCTCGCACGCAGACCGTTGGGCGTCCTTTGTTACGTGTCCCGTAGGCGCCGCCCTGGCGCCGGGGCCCATCGAGTCTCGCGCCTTATTTAAATTTTTTATCTCACGGCCCACGACTTCCCAACCGTGCAAGGTTTTATATCACGTCTCCGGCTCTTCAGCGTGGAATAATTTATGCTGATAGGTCTATCAAGCTTCGTTATCAGACTTATTTACTGGAGCTACTTATTGGGCTACTTTATTTAATAAAACCAAGGCTTATTACACATTTAAATTCATTTAGAGTGTGTTGAGACTACATCATTTTGTTACATGTTTAATTTAAACATCAAACAATAATAACGTCAAACAATATTTATTCTTGAAAGCATTGTTTTTGTACAAACAAAATCAAAGCTAAAATAAAAAATGTCTTTCTATTCCTTCAAATTTTATTTCTTAAATTAATATAGGACCCATAGAGAACATTACTGCGAAGGGGTCTCTCGAACATCGTTGCAAGGCCCAAACTGCTTACTGGTTGGAGACTCCCCTTCTTCAAACAAGACGGACTCGAAACTCGTACGTTGAAACATGAAATGCGAAAACTTCATATCGCTCTCTTTCTGAGATATTATTATATTATAATCTTCGTCTCCCTGTCGAGCAAAGGCCTCTCTTAATCTCTTCCATCCAACTCAGTCTTGGGCCTCATTCGACCAGTTAGTTAGGCATCAGTCAAGCTCGTCCCGTCATCTTCTCCGTGTTCGTCTGCGTCGCCTTTTATTTATAGTCGTGGAAAATGGAAGCCCGAACCTTCATTTGACGTTGCGTTTCGAACGAAGAAGCGAGTAAAATTATCGAGAATGTCCGTGCTAGGCCCTCGGGACGGAGACTATCTGCGCTCACCTCTCCTCTGGCATGCGGCAGATATTATGATGATAAAATACCCGACTTAATCGCTTACTCTAAGAGCTTTCATCGCGCCCCGATCTAACGAGTCCCCACAAACGACAATTCAATAAAAAATCACAACAACGAGCGATTGACAATTCAATGAAAATCGTAACAATCAATTCGCCCTCGGGAGGTAGTATAAAATCTTATAGAAAATATGCGCGGAGGGTTTGAAGCGATGCGATGGCGGCGGATTTATCGTAATTTTCGATATGGAAACCTGTTCCGAGGAGTCGGGCGGCAGGCGAGGCGGTGGGGTGTTTGTTGCGAGGGCGAGCTCAAAATAAAAGAAATATGTTTTAGTGGGTTAGCGAGCGTGTTTACGGACGGATTCCTCCGGGCCGATTATGCTGCCATTAGTTACATAAGCGGCGGATACCGAGAGGTAATTAAAGACTGTATCTCAAAACGGCTATCGCAATATATCATATTGTTTGCTGTTGTAAGCAATATGTTTTTCTATCATGTTCTTGAACAAAGCATGTTAAATATTGGTTCAATCGAAGGTACGAAACAACACAAAAATTTGAATTTCATAAAATTTTGATGCTTTCCAGAAAATGTAGCGAAACGCCGAAACGATTTATTTGGGAAGTTGAAATGTCAACGACGCATACTGTGTTATAATAAAATTTAACAAAGTCACTGAAATCACGGCTTTACTTCTATTCATCAGTCCATAAAACTCTACTCCACTGCTCGTGAGTCTAATTATCATGTTCTCGGGCAAAATGAACTCTGGCTACGCGATGGTGCCTAAGGAGTTCTGGACCTCTAGTTGGTACCCGAGAGCGCAAATTTTGTTCCTCTATCCTTCTTCTTACTGTTCGCTCACTTACGTTGACCTGTCTTGCCGTTTGCAAGCACTGCGGTATTTCAATCGCAGTGAGAAACCGATTCCTCAAAATTGCGAGAACGATAAGTCGATCGTCTCGCTCTGAAGTACACCTTCCTTCGCGATTCCTTCGCATTTTTTCAAGTCAGCTATAATGATATTAAGCCTCAATAGCTCAACCGAAATTCTCAAGGTACCTGGCTCAAACCCCACCGCCGTTGGGGTATTGTCGCACCCATACAAGCTTTTAATGTAAGCTTAGTAGGAGGGGACAAAATGGAATATTAGACATACCTAAAAAGTATTTCTAATATTCTTTAAAAAAAAAAATGTTTACTGCGGGTGTTTATAGTTGAATGCATTCAAGGTATATCCTCAATATAGTGCTTAACTGATCGAAATTTAAATACTTCTCGTTAAGTGATGGTATTGTTGTCGCGTTTCATTTGGTTAGTAAGACTTCCCGGTAGCCTAAACTTATCATTAAAGGCCAGCAACGCATCTGCTAGCCTCCTGGTCGTGCAGATGTCCATGGGCGTCGGTAGTCACTTCGGTAAACTGCCTACTCGTTTGCCCCTAATAGCTTAAAAAAATAAGTACTTTACGACACAGAAAGTATACTTGCATCTTCTAAGCAATAAGTGCCTGATAATTATTTTTGCGTAAGAGCATCTAAAGCGGAAAACGGATTAGAGGGTCTTTGATGCGCTAAAGATTTTCTACTTTTTTATTTAAATCTGATACAATGATTACGAAGCCTTTTAATTACTTTTCCAAGTAATTAAAACGCTAACTAAACCACCATTGAACTACAAAATAATCCGTTGCAACAGAGAGTTACCGCGGCATAAAATTTGGTAAAACGCTTTGCTTAATACTTTACTACGCCATTGTTTCGCGACGGGGTTAGGTTAGGTTAGGTTAGGTTAGGGTTCCCCACTTTCGCTCCCCATAACTTCTAAACGGCTCAACCGATTTTCATCAAACGTGTCAAAGAACCGACGCACAAGCCTTACTTAATACAAAATGAAACAAAATTGAAATCGCTTCATCCCTTCGGGAGCTATGATGCGACACACACAGGCACACGCACACACACAGACTGACAGACACACCACCCCTCTTTTTGCGTCGGGGGGGGGGGGGGGGGGGGGGCCCTCCCTGTGGAAACACCGGAAACGAGGAAGAAAATAAGGTTGATTGGTTGCAGTTGTCCATGGGCGTAGGTAGTCACTTATGGGAATGCCACCTGCTCGTTTGCCCCATGTTATATATTAAAAAAAAAGGTTTAGCACTTCTCATCGCGACCGAATGAAAGAAGGGTGACCCATTCTAACACTGGTTTTCGAACATCCGACCCCCTCCGTGTTTCGGAAGACACGTAAAACAGGGGGTCCTCATTAATGTCACTAATTGATATGGGTCGTGAAACTGTGGTGATTCGGAAGATTACTTCAGACGGCAGTAACTCGCCTACGGTACGTTTCGTGTAATAAGACTGTATGTATAGTAAATGGATCTTTATTTTGTGGAAATCAATGTCCAGCTGAACAAAATACTATAATATAATTGCGATGTAAATAGAAAAACGGGGCTGTACCACATTTTTAATGATATTATTAACTATTAATTTTGTATTTCATAGACAATACAATATCTAAAATAGGTGTACAAAATAATGCGCGAATTATGTCCTCTACAATTATTTCTTGTCGCGAAACGCATTGATGTTGCAAACGCATGAATGCACCACGGGGATCGCAGATGCGTTGCCGGCCTTTGAGAAATGAGTATGCTCTTTTCTTCAAGGTCCCTAAGTCGTATCCGTTCGGAAATACAGACTCTGATAATTAATTCCACAGAGGAATTGAGCTCGCACAATTTTCTTACCTTGGTAAGAAGTTTGTTAGGAATCGCACAGTTTTGAATTTTAGGACATCCAGGTGGTGAGGGTGAAATTTCAAGTTCTGGCGAGATGTTCTGTGTTGGAATACAGCTGCCGGTATTAGTCCGAACAATACGGACGTACGAACGGACCGACAGAGCGAATTTATAAGGGTTCCTAGTAGTATTACGGAACCCCAAAAAGGGAATATCATAATAGGGTACTTGTGCTAACGCAGGTATAGAAATGGTAACTGTCGCGGATAGATTATAGGGGCCAAGGCGATCGCAACGCTCCCTGTGTATAAAGAAACAAAATCACAAACATATCACAAGGTGCCAGGCGATCGCATAGTGATCACTTCTATCTAACATATCTGTGAAATAATTATTGCGCGCGCGTGCGCGTGGGCAGGACTGTTAATATTGTGTAGAAAGAGTGAAATCAAATAAAAAATGAAATTGGTTGATATAAAGTATACCTACTAAGACGGCTATATTTGGACGTAAGGTTGCGAGGATTAATAAATATAGGTAGGGTTAGGAGTTTGGTAAGTTGCGCACGTAAACGCTACGTACGTGCTGAGTCTCTCCTCAATCGTGAAATGGGCACGTGTTGCCTTCATAAATAGTATACAATATCACTCCACGCCTCACTTGTGCGCTTTGTAACGCGATAGACGTGTTTAAGCAGCCGGGAAGTCTCACAAACCGAACGAAACGGGAAAACAATACCATCACTGACAGCAATGACAGCATTACCGCTACTTCACGCCGATCTTTTGTAAGAAAGAGGTACTGGTACCCGGACACGCCGGCCCAATTCGGCAACAAACATGGCACTACCCCTAATTAGAAAGACAGGAGTAAGGGAAAGGGATGGAGTAAATGGATATAAAAGTAGATGGGAAGGAGAGAAAGAATGCAGATACTACTGTCACGGACAGTATAGGATGCAGATACTACTCTAACGGATGGCAGAGGAGGAGTTACAATAGCAGCTAGGGTAGTCCTAGCTGCTATTGTCACTACCCCTATACCGTCCGTGACAGTAGTAACCGCATCCTTTTCCTCCACTCCCTCTATCTTTATATTGCTTTACACCATCCCTTCCTTTACTCCTATCTATTTCTAATTAGAGGTAGCGCCACACGCTTGCAGTTCTTTTGGTCAGCAGCCGAATTGGGTCGGCATGTCCAGCTACCAGTACCTCTTTCTGACATAAGACCGGCGTAAAGTGGCAGCAATGCTGTCACTTCAAGTGGTGGTATTGTTGACGTATTTCATTCGGTTTGTAAAAGTTCCCGGTGGCCTAAATCCTTCTTTAAAGGCTAAAAACGCATCTGCAAGCTTTCTGGTGGTGCAGGTGTCCATGGGATTTGGTAGTCACTTTGGTGATAAACCGCCTGCTCGCTAGGCCCTTTTAATATTAAAAAAAATAGTATTATCACTTCGATATATATATATAAACAATAAATGAGTTGTATTCACCATCGCACATACCATCATGTGCTATCTGAATGAATTATCGCTAAAAAGTCATTCATACGAACGTGCAATTAAAATTAATTGAAGCCTCTATAAAACAGGTATGTAGTACTATTTGCAAATACAGAAATGAAACTCGTTCAACATAAAACGTACCGGACATTTATAATTATAAATAATCAGTTCAGATAAAATTTATTACTATTTTAGTGGTGTAATTACACTTGTGTTGGTATCAAAATAATTATTTTCGAAGTCTCAATTATATACAGATACATAAGCAATTAGTTATTGATGTCTCTAACTCTCTACCTTAGATGTTAATTAGAATAGCCGACAGTCGTTTTTGTATTTATATGTTCAATCCACATATACTTATATTCCAAAACCTAATGTTAAAAAAAATATTTTCTTAAATGTATTCGGTTATATCTGACGAAATAAACTTACAATTTCTGTATGCACTTTACGGTGTACCTAGAAAACCGTCGTCCATGCAAATGCTATGGATTTCTGTCCATACCTTATACCGTTGAGCTATTGAGGGTCTAACGGTGTGACGTCACAAGTCTATTAGGGTGATGGGCATGTCCATCGTGTCCAGCACGATGTATCCACGCCTTATTGATAGAATCAGGCGTTAATTGGCGGAGTGCCGTGACATGTATGGTATACTTTGTTTAAACCCGCGATTGAAAATGTATTCGCAAATTGTCAATCGCGGATTTAAGCAAAGTAGTTTAGTATATCATGCGGATCCGCGCTTGTTTATGACCTTACTCTATAAAAATATCTAATACGCAAGGATGAACTAAAACAGATTTAAAATAACAATTTTTTAAGTGGATGAGTAGAAACTGGTTCAGTTACAAATAAGAGCCTCCAGTTATTAATAGCTACATATGTTTGTTGGTATGTTTACTTCAACTACTTACGCCTACTTGTAAAGAAGTTCTCACGGTAATCTCTGTTGCCGATTTCCGTTCGTTAAGCACGCATCCTGTTTTATTTGAAGTACCCACCTATAGATCCGTCGCTTCAATTTTAGCTTGAAAAGCTATATTAATTACGTTACTTAAACTAACTGGTATCGGTGTCTTTGATTGCATTCCTTAATTTGCTTTCAATTAAGTTAGTCTTAGCCCTCATTGGCGCGAGAGCTTTTTTACCGCGCGTTAAAATAGCGTTCAAATCGGACATACGGACTTCCAAGTTTGTGTTCATACGACAGCGATTTTTAACGCGACGCTTTTCTCTGGAGCAATGTTCTAATTTCAACGCTACATTTATACATTTACGCTATATTTTTGTATCGACCACGCTAGAAAACGTCGAGATTTGACGCAACGCTTTTTTAACTCTGAGGGCTTACTAAAGTAAAATCGTCCAATTATTGATCTTTTAATTTGGGGGCAACAAGTAAAGCTTATTTATTTATTTTTATTTTTTTATTTGATCATTAACACAGTGTATATTACATACTAAAGGAGTAAAAACTTAATTTAAATTTACAATATAATTGCCACTTCAATTATAAATGACACAACTTAAAATATAGAAGTGCGTACTACGTCCTACGTAGTTTACAGACTAAAACTATAAAAGCAAAAATAAAACAGACAAAAAAAATCGGGACAAGAACATTAACATTAGGGACATCCTAACCATATATTATAAGAGTATTATAATATATGGTTAGGATAACTAAAAAAAGCTTGAAGACTACGGGGTTCGAACTACCAATTTCTTATAGTATTCCGTATTAGAGTAAGAAATTTTCACTCCGTCTTATGAATACATACTGGAGATTCCTGCTTTTATTTGATTGCTTTTGTGCTAAGAACAAGAGCGAGAGGCCATTATTATACTTTCTGCTATTTCTTATTCTATTCCCAAAACCCATTCAAAATGGTAGGTCATTACAATGCACAACTAAACATACTTTGTAACAGGTTAGACATCTTAGAGGCAAATAATAGAGGTTTTAAAATATGCCCGTCGCAAAATCGTAAAAAAAATTGGAAACGACAAACAGGAACCGGATTTCGGAACTAGGGTACATTGAAACGCAATATGCGAAGAATATCCTTCCGGAGCCACGTGAATGGGTGTATTGTAAAGTAACAACCGATGAGGACTGCAAGCGGATATAGCGTGCTTAATATCAACAAAAGATGGTTATGAATGGAGCGCTATTTCGCTAGGTTTATAGGGTTGCCACACGAGAGCTTTTGTCATCCACTAATTTTATGATTTTTTTTAACCCCATCCCCCGTCCTTGTTACAGGTTGTCACATTTGCGAAACCTACTTATATTTTGACAATTTTATGCACGTATAAATAATTAAAATAACACAGCAGTTTTAATTTTTTGAATGTTTTTAATGCAATTCAATTGAATATTTTTAATAAAGACATGCGACATCTCTGAATTTTTCATCCCCCTACCCCATTTTTGTGCCACTTTACCATATTCCTTTAAAATAGTTTTAGTATTCCAAACGTATGCAATATGCGTCTTCTTCTAGCTAGCTAGCTAGCTTCTCCTAGCGTTCCTATCTACGATTAAATTAAATTTTAGAACATAAAAACTGTTATTGTAGCTTAACTATGATAGTTAGATATAGTCCCTCTGGGACTTTTATGCAGATATTACTGAGACCTACAGTCTCGTAATACATTATTTTCTTCTGTCTTCAATAGTTTTTGCAGCGCACGGCAATAAAGGTTTTCTTTTTTTACAAATGATTCCGGGAAGTCCGATTATTACTAAATATACAAGACAGCATATAAAACAAACTTATCTATGTATATACAAAATGTATACAAAACTTAAATTGAAGGGTCTGTTTGTAATGGCGAAACTATTTTTTGTAATAATAGCATTTGACTACATATACGATACCAATAGCACAAACAAAATGAAGATAAAAGTTTTTCATCTGTCTGTCTGTCTGTCTGTTTGTAAATTCCGAAAGGGCTGTACTGATTTGGACGTCAGAATCACTGATAGACTCGCATAATGAGTCATTAAATATATTTGGAAGAATTAATAATACATCTTCAACAGTAAAAAGTATCAACAGTTTGCCAGTTTAGGGGTGCAACAATTTCTAAGTAAACTAATTAATTATCAGTCAATTATTGATGTCACAATATAAAAATTACACCTTTTTCTTCCTAGCGCTATCCCTGTATAGTCCCAGGGTGCGCCTAGATTGCAGAGGATGTGGCAGGGGGCGAGCTAAAATGACCGATTGCCATCTGACGTCATGCTCGGAACCCCAGTTTTATTTACATTGCGGTTTGACGAAAAAATTTTGGAGAAATTTGTTTCTGATTTAAAATCACATTGGGACAGATAGTAATAATTATATTATATAGTATTCAGTCATAATCATATATCATACATATTTATTTGCGCAATTGTAGGTACATAAGGTGTTAGATACATTGTTTTGAGCACCTAGTTATAAAAATGGTAAAAAAAATTGTACATTTCAAGAAAAAGCCGACGAAATTTTTCACCACTGGGGAGTCTAGCATCATTTACTGAACATTATTTTGCTATGCCCAGAAGTGGGTTCATGTGTGTATTGTTTGCATGATGCAAATGATAATAAATAAAATGAAATAAATAAATAAAATACCCAATTGTATTTGTTGGGGGCAAGAGTTATGTCGACGGTTCTTCGCACACAAAAACGAAAAAAAAAGAGGGGTAGATACAGTCTTGAGTCTATTTTTCTTTGCCCAACAGTGGATGGGATACTAGCAGATCACAACAGGCTTAGAGATCGCCCTATCAAGAACATTAAACCAGGCGATATAAAAACCAATATTTGGGAGTTACACAATTTTAAAACGTATTAGGTTCCAACCACATTTATACTTATTTTTTCTTCAGTTAAGAATCTCATATTAATTTTACCTACAAATTACATACTCACATAATATAATGAATATTCTTTTATTCTACCCTACGCATTTTTAACTACTTAAATAAAAGTTACATATTGCATAATGCCGGTCTTTAAGCAGTGGCGGATGTGATAGGTTGGCTGCCCTAGGCCCAAGAAAGATTGACGCTCCGTCCATTCGCGTGAAACCACATCTCTCCGCACAGCCAAAGGTTCGAGCCGAGCCGAACGGAAAGAGATGGGTCGCCAACAATTGGACCCGCTCTACATTATATGCGGTCAAATGACAGCAGCTGATATTTGGGGGGCCCCGCTCAAAGGTGACAGCAGACAGCTACATGTGAGGCCGAACTCAAGCCTTGTATAGTTGCAAACGATGGGTCGGCATGAAGTACTGCTTCGTCCTGTCCAGGACACCAAGCTTTTTGGAAGCTAATTTAGCCTTCTCTACCAAACTCATGGTTTGCCAAAGAGCCATAGAACGCAGCATAACAGGTGTAAATAGAACTGATAAAGTTCGGAACGGTACAATGTGTGCCATTACTAGGGTATTGGACGTAGGGAAGAAGTCAGCAAAGCTGTAGAGGGAATGGGCTGGGCATGTGGCTCGAATGGACCCGCAAAGGTGGGCCAATATCGCGACTTCCTGGATACCCATCAATTAGCCGAAGCATTATTAGAAGCTTGACTCTTCAAAGGTTAATTGACATATGAAATCCGTAACTTAACCCACACAATCTCACGACTAATATCACTCAACGACATTTATGGGGACCCACTGTCTTTTGTGCCTTCCGAAACACGGTGGAGTTCGGATATTTGAATAACTGGTGTTCAAATGGGTCATCTATTTATCCAAACCCCTCCTTAAAGGCCGGCAATGTATCTAAAAGGTGGGGCAGATATCAAGGGCCAAAAGAAAGTGAACAAGTTATTAATAGTGTGGAGATCACGTCGGGGTCACCAATGTAGAGAAGCACACCAAGGTGGAAAGTTTTCAAGTACGTTCCACATAGTGTAGAATAAAACTAAATATATTGAGTTAGTAGAAGTGTATTACCCGTAATCTTCGTAAGCCGCGTTAAGGAACGAAAGAAAAGATTATATGTATCTTAAAATAACATAATATGCGAGTCATTCTCGTCTATTATTTTGTCCTATTTATAACTAACGCCATCTCGTTCAATCCATTAGAACTGGTGTCTCTAATCAAATCACTTCGGTCGTTTTGTTTTTTTTCAGTCAGTTTTGCCCACTCAGGCAGCTGCATTCAAATCAAATCAAATCAAATCAAATCAAATCAAATCAAATCAAATCAAATCAAATCAAATCAAATCAAATCAAATCGAATCGAATCGAATCGAATCGAATCAAATCAAATATCTTTATTGCGAATTTGGGTTTTTACATAATCTTATAGCTAAACGGTACAGCCAAATTACGCTTATAGCGTGCAACATATACCCGGTAGTTATCCCGGTCTACTACCGAGGTCGGTTTAAATTGCAGAAGAGGTGGCTGTGGAGCTAGTTAAGATGACCTACTGCCGTCTGACGTCATCCCCAAGAACCCCCAGGATCGCTACAATCTCGCGACTAATATCACTCAGTGACTTTAATCGGGACCCACTGTTTCACATGACTTCCGAACCATAGTGGAATTCGGATATTTGAAAACCAATTTCAAAATGGGTCACCCATCCATCACCCGGCCGCGGTGAGAACTGCTTAACCCAGCGATCAACTCAAATGCCGACCACTGATTAGGCTACGGCCTCTTCGAATGAAACTTTATTACTATTAATATTGGTACTTGTTATTTATTTATCGGTACCTTACTACAGTAAAGAATAAGAACACCTAAACAATAGTGGGTGTAGACGAAATCGCGGGTGAAAGTTAGTCGTTCATCTCGTGGTATACAGAGGGCTTTAGTCGGTAATTGTCCAGTCGTACAGACAGACAAATTTATAAGCGGGCGCTAACGAGGTGTAGGGAGGATCGCGGTGGGAAAGGTAGCAACTGATATTTTTAACTTTGAAAAGTGTATTAGATCACAATTACAAACTCGCCACGATACACAAGTGAAAGTAAAATATCTTATTTACCTAAATAAATCAACGTGCCTATGACATTGTGTCTCAAAAGTTCTAAATTTAACTGTGTGGATTCGATTCTCGGTCCCGCTAGTTTACCTCCACATATTTTCTCTTAGTTGGTTCGTTTTTGTTTTGAAGGAATTACGGAATAAATCTATAAATATACAATGATAATGAAAAGAAAAAAAGGATATTCTTGTTTCCCCTCATATCCAATCTATAAACGTATATAAATGTGAAATGAAAATTAAAATAATTTATTAAATGTCTGTTTATCTATCTCTATGTTACAGGGAATCTTAGAAACTGTTGGACAAATTTGACGGGACTATCACTGGCAGAAAGCTAATTTTATAAATATTGACAAAGGCTTCATTAATTTTTGACAAAGGTAGTTATCGTATATATAACACTTGCAACCCGTCACGGCTTCACAGGTCTGCATGTATACATATAAATCTTCCTCAAAAAACACTATTTATTGGTGAAAATCGCATTACGATCCGTTACGTATTTAAAATGATCTAAGCATACAACGTCGTTTCTTTACATAGTATAATACCGGAGCTAGACATAACTCAAAGTGTTAGTACATTTTTATCCTTAAAGCCTACTAAGTTCTACGAAACTTTGTTAAGTTACACAAAGTCCTCAACCTCACTACATGATCATTGAAATGATCATTGAAATGAAGCTATGTCTGACTCCAGCATAACTTCGTTTTATACTATGTAAAGAAATATTCCCAGTGTTTTTTAAGTGTGTAGCGATAAACACATAACAATTTTCACATACCACCTTCTAGCCGCGCGTCGTATAACGAGGCACTAAAATAAAACGAGCGTTTAAAACCTCAAACAAATAAACAAACCGAATAATGTGCAGGTGTGAATGAACATTGGCTGCCGGCGGGAGCGAGACGGAAGATACGCCGGTGCAATCGTAAATCACCAATCGGAATCGCTTTCCAATATTAGACTTCTACTGAGTTATCCCGGTCTATTACCAGGGTCGGCTTTAATTGCAGAGGATATGGCTGTGGGACGACTTAGGATGACCGACTGCCATATGACGTTATCCCCGGAACCCCCACTATCTGACAACTGTATCACTCAGTGACATTAACACGGAGCAGGTCAGCAGCTATTTGAAAGGCTTTCCAACGTCAGACTATTATGCCGAAGCCAGACATAGCTTCATTTGAATGAACATTTCAATGATCATGAAGTGTGGCCGGGGGCTGCGCAAAGTTTTGTAATCTTCAAGGACAAAAATGTACATACATTTTGAAGTTTATCTGGGTCCGGCATTAAACATGTTTGTCGCATTCGATTTTAGTACGATGTAATTTTCTAAACAACTTCATACCGAAGGCAGACAGCTCAAAGTGTTTGTACATTTTTGTCCTTGAAGTCCACAAAGTACTACAAAACTTTGTACAGTTACACAAAGTCCCCGGCCACTCTATATGATAATTGAAATGATCATTCAAATGAAGTTATATCTGGCTCCGACATCAGACGATATTACTCTATGAAAAATGCCTCTATAGATAATTTTGTCTATTGTTTTTGGCGGGAAACCGATAGCGTTATTTCTTCTTGTGTTGATCTATTTAACCTCGGATTAAATTTAATTTCAATGACAATAAAGTTATATATAATCATTATTCATGGTCTTAAAGAAAAAAAATTATGAACTGAGACTAGCTTACTTTTACATCATCTATTATATAAATTATAAAAACAAAATGTAACCTAACGCGAAATCTCGAAAATCGCGGAAGGTACAAAGATGAAATTTGGCCAGAAGGTAGTTTGTAGTTTAGTGTACATTCTCTAAAAACGGTTTTTGATAGGGCCTGATAAGGAGGCTTAAAGGCATAAAAATTTAGAGTAAGAACTGTAGCCTGTAAATTCCGGAAACAAATGAATGAGTTTGTCTTTGGCATCAAGTATTTATAGTGATGATCAAGTTCATGTCTGAACAAGCATTAAGCATCATCGGGCGGTTAGCGCTTTGCAAGTCTGTACACGATTTGTACGTAATACCGAACACGCAAGTTTGGACAAGTAACAGTCGCTTGCCTTATTAAAATCTAGTAGCTCTAGCTCTAAAGCAGAGAGCTAGTTTAATTGTGATTATTAATTAATTTTATTTGATTTCAGGTGGAACTGATTCCACCGAGGAGAACTGCTGATAAATAATCAAAATTAAGGGCATTGCAATGAAATTATTATTCACCAGTAGACGTAGACTTTCCCGAATTTAGGCTCATCTCTTATTAGCAAATTGACCAATTTCCTAATAAGAGATGAGCCTAAATTCATGTTTTTTTTTTCATAAAACGTGACAATGGCTGAATGTTTTATGAAATAATAATTTGAAATGGCCCATCTGATATCATCCTCAGAACTCCCACGATCTCTACAACCTTACGACTAAAATCACTAATCAGTGGTCGGCATTTGAGTCGATCGCTGGGTTAAGTAATAGTAGTAAGTACTTGCTGCGACCGCGTGAGATATAGGTGACCCATTCTAGAACTGGTTTATATTTGATATTCGACCTCCTCCTGAATGTTTTGGATGGCACGTATAATAGTGGGACTCGACCGGGATAATGCTAGAAAGAAGAAGAAGGGGAGGAAGAAGAAGAGGGGTTCCGTAGTCCTACAAGTAACTCTTATATGTACGAGTAATTTCGCTCTGTCCGTCCGTCTGCAGCTTCCGCATCAATGAGCATAATGATCGGAGGAGCACCGAAGTTTCCTTCTAGTCTCACGATAGGTCCGTACAGTGAGTATAACTTGTCACCCAATGTGGCATCTATTTTGTAAAACCTACCTAAAAAGTCACAAAGACCACAATTACATACGAGTTTTTTATTACATTCATATATATGTATATATATATGATTAAGGACAAGACGACAAACATTAGGTAAGCAATATTATGTTTATGGTGATAATATGAAAAAATGAAATGTGTACCTCGGTTGTCGCCATATAGCCATACTATCCCTGAACATCCCAGTCGTGGATCCACCATGGAGTGCACGATGGGCATGCTCACAACTCTAATAGAGTTGTGATATCACACTTACTACTATACGGTTTGTTGAGATGAAAACCTGATAATATTATTTTCAATATAAGTATAATAATAATATAAGTATTGGATATAATATTTCAGGTATTTATCTCAATAGACCGTAAAAGTGGGATATCAGAAGTCTATTAGAGTGGTGGGTATGCCCATAGTGCCCCCTCCCCCATCTTGATCCACTTATCACTTTTTCTGGGCCAATCTCATCCACAACTTCCCCGCAAAGGTATCGAAGGAAGAGGTGGCGAGACGACTTGGACGCCTTTGCGGGAAAGAAATGGATTCAAATGGGTCACGAAAGGGGGAGGCCTTTGCCCAGTGGTGGGACAGTATAGGCCAATTAAAAAAAATTATATTTTCATAACATCACCCTGCAATTCATGTCTGAAGTAATAGATTAGGGGAAGAAGTTAGCTGAAGTGGGAATAAGGGAATAGGTGCCTAGTTTTCAATTTATAGCGTACACTATACGCTACGCAAAATTTTAGTACATCATAACGCAGCCTTGGGCTTGTATAATGTTAACATTATGTTTATAAGAATTAGATTGTTATTTACAAAATAGTTGCGGGCCACAAAGAGAGGGGTCGTGGGCCACACGCGGCCCTCGGGCCAAGTGTTGCCGACCGCTGCTCTAGATGGTTCGCCTTACCTGACAGGCCAGACACCTGCATGATTCTCTATAGGTGCAAGAGGTAAGCGCGAATCGTTTACTGTTATATATAAATAAATATAGATATATAGAGGACTATATAACAAACTGATGCACTGTCTAAGTTGTGAATTTGGAATTACAACTACTTACGTGAGAAGTATCGATATATAGATACTTAAGCAAGCATTAGTAAACATTTTTCTCTTATTATTGTTTGTTTGATCAATAAATATAATAATAAGGTTTAGGTATAAGTAGGTATAGCTCATCGTCATCATTTTCAGCCCTTGATAACCCACTGCTGGGCTTAGGCCTCCCTTTGTTGTTCCTACTACAAGTTTTTTTTTAAAGTAATTATTTAATTTTTAAAGTATTGTGAAATAAACCAAGGAAGAAAAACAACATAATATGTTTGTTTTCTACTATAAAAATTTCTGTAAACATAACGAACTTTCATGATTCGGAAATATATTTAACTATATGGAATATTTGGAGGGGTGTTTTTGGAATGTCTTCACTTCTTTTTAGGGTTGGGTCGTAGCAGGAGCTACTTATCCTAACCATCGACTGAAACGCCGACCACTGATAAGGCCAGTCTGGGTTTATTATCCATATGTATGTATTTACATATTTCTAAAAAAATTATTTGTCTATAACAAGCGGCTGTTACCTATAATACAGGCATTAAGTTGTCTATCTTAGGAACAGACGTCCGTGTGTCATATAGTCATGTATATATTTATTTATTCTATAGAATAGAGGTACATCCCTACCAGCTCTTGGTACAGACTAGAACTCTTGATATCTCATTTGTTCCTATTATATATATGATCTGAATATCAAAAACGCCTTCAACGATTTTCATGCGCTGCCTCTTATTACATTGCCAGATAGAATGAAAGGAATAAGGGATAGATTAGAAGGATATAAATGTAGATGAAAAGGAGAAAAGGATGTGAATACTACTGCCAGTAACGATATGGGGGGACTGACGATACCAATAGTCAGGGGTCGCGTATTCGTGGTGGATCTGACCAGTTATCGGATCGATAAAAAGGAAGATCCACCCTTTGTAAAAAGTGAAGTGAAGATTAGTGAAGAGAATTCTCAAGGAATCTAGTTAGCAGATATTATGGCCTGTGGTGGAATACAGCTGCCGGTATTAGTCCGAACAACTCCTCAGAACACTCCCCATGATACATGCGGTAAAAGATTCACAGTGAAGCGACATCTCTCCGCATAACCAAAGAATCGAGCCGAACGGAAAGAGCTGGGTCGCCGACGATTCGAGCCGCTCGATACTTTTTAACACAAGGCAATATAGTTTTTGGGTTAAAAAAAATTCAATGTGGCGATTCTGTACGCGTGCAGAAGACGACGAGAAAATTTAAACAGCTTGCGAAAGGAATCCAAGCATAGAATATGTAAATCTGAATAATTTTACTAACCTCTGGAAGAACGTAAATCTAATCGCGAAGACAGAGGTTCTGGTTCATCCTGAAGAACACTTCCTGCCCGTCTGGATAAACCCAGTCTAAGTAAGGAAAAAACAAAATTAAACGGCATTAATGTATTGTTTTACAGGATGGCCCAAAAGAATCGATCTCACCTTTGACCAGTTCCCCTAACGTCTCTTGGTAAAGAGTTAAACTTCGATCCAATATCCCTCCCTAATGTGCTACTTCTGTAGCCACTTAATCCAGAATAATATGGAGTCCTAGTAGGTGCGGTAGCTTCTGTATCGGACGAATAGTCTAAGCTACGATTTCTTCGAGTGGTTCCAAATTTACTGCTATATGACGATAGTCCTAAGCCGGTAGTTCCATAACCTGTTCCAAGCGCTGAACTTAGTCCACTGCCTGTTAAGCCAGTTCCAAGCCCTGAACTCGTTAAGCCTGACCCTACCAAGCTTGAGCCCGTCAAACCACTTAGGCCGGTGCTTGATAGACCTGACGGTAATCCAGGACCGCCAAGTCCTGTTCCGCCAAGTCCAGCCCCTGTGAGGCTACTTCCTGGCAGGCCTGAACCTGGCATTCCTACACCGCCGTAACGTTGTCCATATCTTGTCAAACTGGAAGCTGAAACAATTGAAATTACGGACGCTCAGTATATATAGGCCTTCTTTTGTAAATTCTAGATTTGAGGCACGCTAATTCTCAACAGTTGCAAGTTTTTACCCCAGTCTTTGACACTGCGTTTGTATTTAAAATAGAAGTTTAATATCAACCGAGTGGACGTTCCACATACGAATGAATTTTCAAATTCATTCGTATGTTTTTAGTGTTTATAGCAATTTTTCGATATTTTCGAAATTTCCATTGTTGGCACTGTGCACAAAAATGCCCTGATTATATATTTAAGGATATATAATTCCTTGATGACAGAGTTCCTATTAAATAATATACGTATAATAATAGAATTTTTAATCAAAGATTATATTTCTAAAGCTTCTGTCTCTTACTATGCGACCATCCTACTTATGATTTAAGGAGACGAAAGTTTTTATCTAGTCTTAGCAAATCAGTAAAACAAGGCTTTATTATTGTAACTTACCAGTGCCGGGTCCCGCAGCAGAAGCTTTTAAGCTCGATCTAAGCAGCGAGTGACGACCAAAGTCTGCGTGTGTTTCCGCGCGTGGTAATTGTTGCTCTGATCCAGAACGAGGAACGCGTCCACCAAAACGCGTGCTGAATAAAAAAATATTTTGGTTATATTTCTACTATATCTGTCAAATACATTCCAAAAAAGTTTATTCTTTTTTGGAATGTATTTGACTTGACGGAATGTATTTGTTTAGAGTCTTCCTTAATTTTAAATGTATTTCTTCTCAACTATTAACTAACTTTTGAAGGAGCACAGGCTTACATTAAACTTCCTATACATATAAGACTCATGCATTCACTCAATACATTCAAAATTTTCTTAGCAAAACATCTAACCTCAAAACTATGAATGTATTGAGTGAATTGTGAACGAACGAGATGTAATAATTGTATATTACCTATATTATATAAACTGTTTTTTCTTATTAAGAATAAATATCATTAAACCTAACCTAAATATTAAAGTTCTTCCATGAGCTAAAGGTGAACGTAGATTGATGACAATCGTAGTACAAAGAAAGTTAAATTTTTCGGGCATTTGCAGAGAAGATCTCTTTATGAGTTCCCTAGGTTGATCCTAGAAGGCAAAATTCCTAGAAAACGTGCTTCTGTTAAACAGCGGAAAATGTGGTTCGAGGATATAAGAGAGTGGACTGAACTACTATCAATTAAAGAGATTATGTTGACCGTAGAAGTTTTCACCAGCTGACTGCCAAACTTCAGCTTGAAGAACGCACCCGATGATGATGATATATTGACCAATGGTATAGCTTAATTACAATTCTTAACTCTTTTAAGATTTCCGCAAAATTTCGTTACTTACAACACGTTTAAAATGATAGTGCTGAAGGCAATAATTCCAGGTACGTTCATCAGTAACACTACAATGCACGTAATACGTAACTTACCTTCCAGTATCCGACGGATAGAAGGAGTGTACCTTCTCTGCCAAGCTCTCCAGAGTGTTTGGATACGAGCGCTCGTAAGGTACGAAATGCGTCGCTGATGACTTTGGCTGCTCTGTTATCACTGGTGGCGGTGGTCTGTAACTGTTAAAATACAAACAAATACTAAATTATACACTCTTTTCCAAATGTGACATCTTACTGTTCCGTAACTTATATATGTAATTGAGCTATTTGCTTTGCAAAACTCAGAAATAATGCAATATGATTTCAAAAAAGTTTAAGGGTAACAGAACTAGATGTGTTTTCAAACCAATACGCCCTAGAAATCTTCAAGAAACTCATTTCTGATAGGCTCATACTTTGGAAGTCAATACTCACTAATAATTTGGTGTACCGCGAGGCTACAAAGGTCAAACGGCCCTTGTCGGAAAAAAAATAATAAATAAATATATAGGATTATATCACACACGGACGTCTGTTCCAAAGGTAGACAACTTAATGCCTGTGTAGGTAGGTATAGGTAACAGCCGCCTGTTATACACAAATATTTTTTTTGTGTAAATATATAAATACATACATATGGATACTACACCCAGACTCGAGGCGGGAATCGAACCCACGACCCCGGAGCAGGCTCCTCTATGATAACCTCTCCTGCTTTTATGTCTTTCGTTGCTACCACGTATCTGGAACCAAATTTAACGTATTCATAACGAGTAGATTAACCTAATCAGTGGTCGGCATTTGAGTCGAGGGCTTGAGAGTGGGTGATTGAAGGGCGATCCATTCTAACATTGGTTTTCAAATATCCGAGGGCCTAGCACGAACATTCTCGATAGTTTTGCTTACTTTTATGTACGAAACCAATATAGACATAAACCTTATGTATGTAGTTAAATAATATCCCTGTGTCCGTTCTGGATCCGGGTCCAATGTGGCTATGGGGCTAGTTAGGATGATCGAGTGTGTCATCCCTAGAATCTCCACAATCTCTACACGACTAATATCATTCAGTAACATTAATCGAAAAACACTGCTTTACGTGCCTTACGAGACATGGAGGAGGTCGGATGTTTGATAATGTTTAAAAACCAGTTTTAGAATGGGTCACCCATCCATCACCCGGCCGCGGTAAGGATTGCTTAACCTAGCGATTGACGATGATTAGGCTACGACCCAATATTGAATGTATTGAACAAAATATTACTTATGAATTTTGAAATTGTTCAAGAACGAAATAAATTTACGAAATAATCAAGAAATCACCGTTCGCGTTACGTATTCACCAGCTTACTACTCCCCAAGTCAAGCGTGCGTAAAGAAGTTCTACTTCAAACACCTAACGAAGCATTATGAAACGCGTCGATATATTAACTTTAGCATATGTTACGACGCTTAGACATCCATATATAACAGTCGTTCCCGGAATTCAATTTGGTGGAATTTTTTACTAAAACTAGCGATCGACTCAAATATCGACCCCTGATTATGCCAGAACCTCCTCACATACAATTATGCAATTATGTCTAATAAAAATTGATAATTAAGTATATTTTATAATATAACGCAAGGGTGACATGAACAATTAATCTTTTAGACGGCCTTGCTGAAATCTCAACAGAGGAAGTTCGGCGAAACAGCCAATTAGGCCTCAGCCCTATCTCCAATTAATTTTAAAACCCTATTAAAGCTCATGCCCACACGTTTTGTATATAAAAAAGCTTGTCTTTCTTTTTTAGGGCTTGATACTCCTACAAGAGCCCATATAGTTTCGCTTTCCGTCAATCCGACCGTCTGGCGCCCTCTAAAATGCCCTACCCTCCTAGGATTTCCAAACCATTAGCTGTAGAGACTTGAAATTTTTCTTGGTGATAGGGCATGCTAAAACCTCACCAGGAAAATCATTTTAAGCGAAATCGAACAACGACTATTGAATCTATTTAACAAATACCTTTTTCGCGTATCTGATATGGTCTATGGAACCGGTTCAATGCGTCGATACATAAATACAGCGTATATGTAGCATTGAAAATAGAACATTGCTCGAGAGAAAATCGTCGTGTCGTGTGAACACAAATTTGGCAGTTAATATGTCCTATTTGAACTCTTTTTTGCCGCGCGTTAAAAAAGCTCTCGTGCGAATGAGGGCTAACTGTTGTTCTTTTTAAATTTTATTAATACAAGCAAACTTAAAAAATATGCGACGTCACACCAAGGGGGAAAGGGCTTCGAAATGTGACAACCTGTGACAAGGACGAATGGAGGTACAGACGTTTTTTGTAGAAGCATATAAATACATACATAAGTAATACACCTACATTCAAGGTGGGAGTCAAACCCCCAATCCCTAGAACGGAACGTAGGGTCACTGCCAAGTGTGCCAATGGGCCTCATTGCAGTGCTCTATTTCTGTATATGAGTGATTACTGACACTGTATCAACTGTAGTAGACAGATTGTCAAATGTGTTGCCAGCCTTTAAAAAATTATATACACTTTTCTTGTAGATTTTAATTCATAATGGTACTAAAACATTGATAGAGGAGGTTGTGCAAATGCTAATATTTTTATAAAATATGGAATATACAATATTATATGGATATATAATAATGACAAACGATTTACATACATTTTACAATAAGATGGTGTTAAAGCGTAGTAATGACCCTAGAAATATATATTCTTATATTTCTGTGGTAATGACAACCTTCACAAAATAATGTATTTTGTTTATTATAACATTGAATGTGATTAAATGAGGGTTAAATTGTCAAAAGTCATTGTACTAATGCCAGACATAGCTTCATTGGACACGTAACACAAACGGCTCCGCGCAACTTTGGTCTGGCTTATGCTTCTGTCCTTTGTGATTAAATTCGGGGTGGAGGGGGGGGGGTCTTCCTAGTATACATTAAGCTAGGTTTTACGCGCAACTTCGTCCTCTAAAAATTGCAAGAGTTTTCGAAATTTCGGGTTAGGTTACCTTTTGTTTTTCTATATATAAATAGGTCGGGTGTTTTCGCGAAGTAATAACTGATTTCATAAGTTACATAAAGTAGGGTACAAAGAGGCGGGTTATCATTTCAGGTATTAAGTTCATGTCTATAGTTTTCAAAAAGTAATGTGATGCTGCTATCAGAGGCATCAAACCAATCCTGATTTTTCTTTTGTTGCTTGCCGACAGTTTGGACGGCACAGTCATATAGGTGTTTTACAAACGATCGCCACTCATCATCTATTGTATCCCAATGTGTGATGTGACCCAAGCGATTTCTTCCCGGACTCGATTTGAAAAGTCCTGCGGCGATGGGGTGAAGACGGTGTGGTGAAAGTATCGATGTACTTGAGCTTCAGTGTTGTTGTCGCGTTTCGTTCGGTTTGTGAGACTTCCCGGTGGCCTAACTCGTCATTAAGGGCCGGCAGCGCATCTGTGGGCCTTCTGGTCGTGCAGATGTCCATGAGCGCCGGTCGGCACTTCGATGCCTGCTGCCTGCTCGTCTGCCCCCTTATAACATAAAAAAAAAGCCACTGATTAGGCCACGACCTCCTCCCAGGAACTATTGGTCCGATTTAAAAAATTATCATCACGTTAAAATTTAATCTTATTTTTTTACCTAATTTTACGCGGACGAAGTTGCGGGCACAGCTAGTTTAGATATAAAAAAGGTTTCAACAGGAGCTTCGGTACGTTTATGGGCGTCGGTAGTCACTTAGGTGAACCGCCTGCTCGTTTGCCCCTTGTTATATATATTTAAAAAAAAACTTAGAGTCGAAGGGTAGAATTCGTTTTGGACCACAGTTCCACTCAGTCTCTTCTGGGAGTATCTCTCTAAAAATGAGGTCTTCACATTATTACGTCACATCGTTTTTTATTTGTTCAACCTTACAGTTATGTCTGCCATCTAAATACGGATTGAACAAAGTACCTACTACAAACAAAGCTACGTGAAATCGATTATCATGCCATGCGAAGCGGTTCTAACACGGCTTCCTTGCAATAGTCTATCCAGATTAATATTTACAATGTAAAATAGCTCCTCTTTGTGTATAGATAAGGATGTATTTTGTTTGTTTCATTTTGAGCACGTTACCTTAACCTTTGAAACCCGTTTTATGAACGGCAGACGCGGTTGCTTGATTTATCAATTTGCGAGTAGATTAATATATTTTATTTATCCATTATTAAATGCTACTACAAATTATCGGTAGCGTCACGCTTGCAGTCCTTTGAGCCGGCGCGTCCGGCTACCAGTTCCTCTTTCTCATATAAGATCGGCTTCAAGTAACGGCAACACTGTCACGTCAAGTGATGGTATTGTTGTCGCGTTTTGAGACTTCCCGGTGGCCTGATCTCGTCATTAAAGGCCGGCAACGCATTTACTAGCCTCCTGGTCAAGCAAATGTCCACGTGCGTCGGTAGTTATTAAGGTGACGAACCGCCTGCTCGTATGCCCCCTGTAACACAATAAAAAGCACTTGAACTCAACACTTACATACAAAACTCAACTCTTAAATACAAAAGTATAATTATGTTTGTCAAAAGTGTTTTATTAAAGTAAAAGTATTAATTTCTAAGGATTAAAATAAGGTTTTGCGTATAAAATTCTTTGCACAAAATTTATTTACTGCGAATGATGATCAGTATGTATGAATACTAATACAACGTACGTATTCAAACGGGTGTACCGTTTTAATACGTGTTGTGTACAGTATTCAATGATTACGATCAGGTCATTGCATACAGCGAATAATCAAAATCAAACCTCTGAATGGAGCCTTATCCCTAGAAAATTAGAAAATAATTATATCAACAATCACAACGTCACACCTACTTTGTTGACACAGATTCAACAGCACAGTTAATCCAAACAAGCGTTGGTGAAATCGATTGCCACTGTCGTGCGAAGCGGCTGTAACATCATCCGCGTACAGTCCTTAAGATGGCCCAACCCGATTACAGCAACATGAGCTTTATTCTATAAGCTGTAAAAGCGCAAATCCTCCGATACATTTTGCTTTTAGCGCGGTAACCTCCAAATCCCTTTCATTTTGAGGCGACGCGCTCGGTTGGGTACCAATTTGCTGTAACATAAGGGATAAGTTGATACACTTTAGAACATAATGCGGCGCCTGTATATTATTGCATGTTTATCTTTTATCCAATTACGAAACGAAATAAAGAGAAAACTAAAGGTACTGGCATTGTTATGATAATTGAAAGAAGATAACATGTTGTCACAAAAAGTATTCCAAGACCTGAATGGTCACTAAGGTTTTGCGAATACTTTATATGCATTGCATGTTAGAATTACAAGACATGTTGTTAGATAAACCAACGCTTGAAGATAAGTATTCAGAAGAAATCTAATGAGTGGACTAATAAGTGAGATTCTACTTCCAATGATTTAGATTTTGAAATTACAAATGCATCCAAAAGTCCAAACAGAATTGGATGAACAATTATATTTGTATTAGCGGTATTTAGGGAATATATCCCAGAAACAAATAGTATGCTTTCATTAGGACCCGTATGCGTATAATTCCTTTCATTTTGGAAAGGAGCAGTAGACCGTGTACAAACTTTACAATAAAGGATAGTCTGATATACTTTAGAGAACCTTCTCGGTACCGATCTAAATGGTTATGTTGAAGAATAGTAATTTGATGTAATTATTTTCTTTCTTCCTTTTTTTTCTTCTAATCCGAATATACCTTCTTCATTTCCTTCTGCTCCGTTGTAGCATGTTAGTATTCCTCGTAAGATTCTATAAAGGTCTTTGCAGGTGCCAAATGCAATCCACCCTCTCATATTATCAGACTCACATAACAAAACCTCTACCGTTTCTGTCACCTTATACGCTCTGCACCTTCGATTTTCCCTGAAAGCCATTAAAAATAAGATTTGGAAGTGGACTATCCAATTTGGAACCTCGTTCCACATTTAGATGGCTTTACTTTTACCTATCTATAGATAAATTTGCATATTTGTAAACGGAAAGCAGTTCACTTGACCTCTTTCAGTTGAGTACGCAGACTCACTGAGCAATATCAAGTTACTTGACAATATCGATGGACCTCAGATAGCTGCTGAGTCCGTCTCTTGGTAAAGCTGCGGATTTTAGCAACAAGCATTACCAAAATTTTTGTGCACGGTACAATAATGCTATAAATACTTAATATCTTAGCATTCAATGTAACCAAAAGGGTTTAATCGATCCTCTTTAACACTATCCCATCCATTCAGGCCACCACACAAAAATTTTGTCCTGTTAAAATATTTTTTTTTTTTTTTTTTTTTTTTTTTTCTCCAAGTCATATTATAATGTAGATCTGTAGAAGGCGCGGCGCTAGCGGTATACGCAATCACTTTTAGTTAAATTAAAATTATTTAAGGTCTATTTTATTCAATTTCACTTTTCTGAATGGAATTGCTATATGCTCAAACAAGCACTACACAGCGGGTGATTTACAATTCCGATTGTTCCGTCTGTCGGATGGAGACCTCTTTGGTTGTACTTGTTCTGTTACCGAGGAATGTTTTGAGCGCTCTATCTAATATATACCTACATTAGATATCAATTATTTGTTCGATAAAACTCCTAAGTTCAACTTTAATTTGGGTTAAGAGTTCCCGTATTTTACGGACTGCACCTAAATGATAAATAAACCTAAATTAGATAGTAATGTTTTTAAGAAACGGAATATGAAATTTAGGTCAGTCAAAGAATTTTTTTGGCCTTTGAAGCTCATTTTGCGAGATCTGTGTTCATGTATTTATAGGAATATTTTTACTTCAAATGCCCGAAAAATAATTTTAATTTGTATTTAGTTATACTCCGTTGTTGAGAATCATATGAGACTGTTTAATTTATTTGTTAATTCAATTCATAAAACTGAGCAATTAGGACTTTCTTAACTTCCGTAACCATGGTAACGCCAAGTTTAAACTTCATCATGGCGGCGGCTCTCTCCGAGTATAATTGTACAAAATCATTCTCACGTAAAACGTGTTTATATAGCGGCAGACGAGTTTGACTTTCCTGTAAGATATATAATTAGCCATTTTATGTACCTGTAGTGTACGAAGTTGATAAATTAGCAAAAGATTATTTATCTTTTCTGGACATTATATATTGGTAAATACTTATCATTGTACTCCATAATCACGAACGACCTCCATACTTGAGCTAATAATCTTTGTTTCTTTAAAAAAAAAACTGACTTCAAATTGTCAGAACTGGATCAAATTGAAATGGGACTGGGGCAGGGAGGAAAATATTGGAGGGAGCACGCGAAGATTCGTAGGTTCAGAGATACGAATTTTAGAAGTTTTAGGTTAGATTTGAGGGAAGGGGAAAGGGTATACCTCCCCCTTAAAGAGGAGTATCTACTTCGAAATTAGTAGTTTTGAAGAAAAAAAAAATTATAAATGTGCTTTATACACGTACTTGTCAAAGTAAATTATAAAAAGCAAAGGTCCCAATATAGAACCTTGCAGAAGTCCCCTAACAAATAAGATCTTCGGTGAACTGTATTTTCTCCTATCCTCTTGTAACACTTCCACAAATTGAGGTCGATTGGTCTATCAAACCACGTTACCATCATCAATACCATATCCATAAAATGATAATTTAGATAACAAAAGTGCAATATTGATAAGTCCGAGAAATATCGAGAAGTACCAGCAAGGAACAATTTGAGGAAAATCAGAGTTCAAAAACTGATATTATACACCTTAATTGTTTTTAATCCAAACAATATACTCATACATTATATACAATACAAAATTAATATGTCTCCCGCGGCAGTAAGTGTGCCACCGTCAGTTAGCTTCAAATGAAGCTAACTGAGAGAATTGTGTAAACAGACTGCTAACGGATACTGCAGAACTGCTGTACCATTACTTGTGTACCTTTGTTTGTACCGTTCTACCTTTCAAGTTTTTGATTTCCTTTAGTTAAAAAATATAAATAAATCATTATTGTTATCATTACAAAATACAATTTTGTATGTCTTGTACCTTAACACATACCGTAGGCATAATGTGTTTACCATTTAATATTAAACTTAGTTCTAAGAAACGTAACGGTCGGAGCTTAATCAAACTTGAAAATTTTCATTTAATACTAAAGCACTCAACCAAACATTCGGTACCACCACCAAAGCATTGGGTCCACATTTCCACATTGAGTGCCGTAATCACAGATGCTAATCGGCCAACGTCGCCGCGCACCAAATGCTCGACCTTCGCAGATCGTATCGGCGCCATGTTGTGGTCACTTACATTCAATGAGCACGGCATTATTTTATTTCACTGTTACGCTGTTTCTATTACCACTACAGTAATTAAAACATATTACAAAAAAAAATTACATTTGAAGGTGCAACTAAACACTGGCGTTGCAACATAAGTATTATTATAATATAATAAATCTATACTCAGAACGTAGAGCACGATTCCTTTGTATTATGATGTGTATAATGCCGGAGCCAGACATAGCTCAAACTGTTTATACATTTTTGTCCTTGAAGACTACAAGATACTACAAAACTTTGCGCAGCTACAGAAAGTCCCCGGCCATACAACATGATCATAGAAATGATCATTGAAATGAAGCTATGTCTAGCTCTGGCATAATACGCTACTTTAGTAAAATGTGTTACCTGTAGTAAACGTAAGAACGAATTCTATACATAGTATATTACGATATATTATACCAATTTTCATTGTGAGACATACATACATACGTTCAACTCGTCTCACCTACGTACTAGGTTTAATCAACACCGACTTTAGTTTGAGACATCGGTTCGAGTACCGTTGTGGTATGTGATTAATTTAGCAGTGATTTAGTCGATCTCGTTGGTAACAGCGAAGTTTGGTTAGTTTACTATCAGTATCAATATTGAGTAAGTTCTAGCTCTTGGCAATTCGAACCGAACTATGAGCGCTCTCTGTCGTTCCTGAGACGAAAGTTGTGGGCAACTTTGCTATCAAATTGCGAAAAGGTAAATTAAAATTTCCTTCATATAAATTAATTATTTCAAACTCAATACACAAACACAAACTTTTATTGGGAAATTAAACAATTTTATGCCAAGTAAGGAATAGTTATCGCTTTTGCAGATGTTCAAAAAGGTTTAGGAAGCACCGAAGTGTTTAGAACCTTATTTGTAATTCGTCCTAAAGATCCACGGAGGTATTTAATTAAGGCATTATTTGGCTGCAGGTAACAAAACAGCCGTAAAACTGGCTGCCCTTTATTTTCCGTGGCTTGAAAAAATATAGATACCTAATTAATATACAGCTTCTAACATTTAATCATGGTACAAACATCTTGTACCGTGATGTACTCTTGTACATCACGGTACAGCCTCGCAATATATAATATTATATAGCAAAGTATCAGTTAATTAGTGTTTCCGTCCGCACGTTGCATCTGGCACGAGTACGTGCTCGTTTTCTTCATAAACCAAACATTAGAAGCTGTGAGCTTTCCTTGTGCTCGTACGAACACAACAACAATAGCCTCAGCCGTTTTGTCTCCGTGTTGTTGGGTCGCAATTATTTCTATATAAAGTAATGTCGTCTTATAACGATAATAATATGTTTCCTTCCGGTTTTACTTTCCGGAACGTATTCTTAGAACCCTTCATTTTATTTTTTGTTGTTTACTCATAGTGATTGTATTACAGATTTTGCTGGAATATTTATTTTATCATGAGGTAGATCATGATTTTCTGGATTAGTTCAACAATTCTTAAACAAACTATAAAGCTCATGGCAAATATAATTTTGAATTTTATGGTTTAATTAGAAAAGAAAAAAGTTATAGTTGTCATAACTTGATTTTTATTAAACAGCGTATCCTTTGAAAAGAAAAAAATACTTTGGAAGGGGTATAACATTTAAGAAATTACAACTTTATAGATTATTATATTGTTTAGATACAAATACAAAATAACACGTGCATGAGCACCGTTGCTGTAATTACACCATTAAATATCTTAAAAGCAGTTTCAGGTTGTTATCACGAGTTTTTCACGACAGCAGAATGCACTCCCTCTACAATGTCACCTCTTAGCTAAAGCAGGGAAAGCTTTTAGTGATAAATAATGGCCATTAAGCCATATAGGTAAATTAAATACGATTTGTCTTTTAACTTTTTCGTGTCCTTAAATTACCTAAATTTGGTGTACGAGTACTGCGTTCACATAATACAGTATTGATAAATTTACAAAACATTGGTATTTACCAACTGTTTCTAGTTTATGTATTTACATAAACTACAAAATAGCCTACAAACAATTAGGTATAACACATAAAAGGCCACTAAGAGTATATATTTTCGATGCATAATGCCTACGGATACAAAAAGTCCTAAACATAAAATTAATTAAATCTTAAACGTTTTGATTATAACAAGTAATATTATATGACTTAAACTACGTACTCATTTTCGATACTGATTAAACAAAGATTACAGAAATGTGGTTTTGGACAATAAAATTGATGGAAATGATCCCAGGGGTTGGATCTGCCTTTATCTGTCCGATGACTGGACAGATCCACTACGGGTATGCGACCCCGGAGTGCCCTAGCTGCTATTGTCACACCCAGCATTCTGGTCGTGTCCATGGGCGTCGGTAAGCACTTAAGTGCCTGCTGCCTGCTCGTTTGCCCCTTGTAACTTAAAAAAAAAATATTTATAAGCACCTTTAACATCGGTTCAATCCACGCTTAAAATAATACACACACCCACACAAAGTTGATACGTCTGTCTATTTTGTTTTTCTATATAACCCTTTGTAAAACTCATAATGTTTTATGTGTTTATACGTCTATATAACGTGTTCCGTATACGGTTCAAATATTCAAAAAATATAAATCTAACAACAGCTGATGGTATAATACTCGTATGAGCCGCTGAGACCTTTCGTGCTAACTGGACCGGATAATTTCAGCCTCATACAAAACTAGTATTTTTATTCGCGAAAACAAGTTCTGAATGAGGCTGGTTCAGTTAGCATACATGTAGCTACATGTAGTTTGAATAGGGATGTTTTGCTAATTAACTTAGCATACCTAGAACAGTATATCATCATCGTCATCAAAGAGACGTTTCTCATTTCAGCTATACTGTTTCCGAAAACATACAAACACAGTTATATATGTATATTATTGTATTAAAAGCTTTTATTTAACTTGTATCGTATGTTTATTCGGGTGGAGTCTTACAACTCGATTTTGGAGCAGTATCTTCAACCGATTGAGCTGATTTTTTGCAGTATAATTGCTGAAGTATGTCGGATAACAATTCATTATTATGATGACATGAAGCTGATCTGATACTGGAGCTAGATGCTGGGCTTAGGAACTCCGTTATAAACGATATAACCGTTTTGATTTTTAACCGACTTCAAAAAAATGAGGACGTTATCAATCCAACAATGCGTGTTTTTTTTCGTTTGTTACCGCAGAACTTTCAGCTGAGTGCACCGATCTTGATAGTCATTCTTGTTTCATTTGAAAGCTGGTGCTTCCTGATTAGTCCCACATTAATTTAGTCCAGGTCTGACAAAGGATTCTTTCTATGAGAAAACAATAAAATTCTAAAATTTGATTATTCAACAATTTGTGCGTGACAAATTCGAATAATAAGAACTAACTCTATATACTAATAAATAGCTCTATTTCACGTTAACCGATTTCGATGACTCTTTTTTATTAGAAAGGATGTACTTTAGGGTACTTTAACGACATTTTGGTTACGTTCTGACCTCAAGATCCATGATCGGAACGGAACTCTTCAATTCTTAGGAGTAAATTAACGATACTCGGCCGAATCTTTTATAGGCTTTCCGGATATTTGAGTCACCTACCGTAACGTCATTATGGTCAAGTAATAGCTGTCGTAGTCGAATATGATATCAATGAAACTCCTTAACGTCTTACAGTTCGGCTGAACTGTACAAAGTTCTACGTCGATTTGAGACTTGATTTTTTTTTCACTAATAGAAGCCCACAAACAAACTTTCACCACGCGGAAATGTCTATTTACGCCAAAAAAAATTCTTTGTAATTTTAAGCAGCTTTGAATATCAATTTTTGCCTTTTATATAATTATTATAAGTTTAAATAAAAGTAAACATTAAATCGATCTCAACAAGTGTCCAAGAACTCCTGTTGAAACAAGAAAAGTGAGAAAGTTGGGACGGGAGTAGAGCATAACGGAGGTGCCGTCTTAACCTTCTTGGCTATTTTTTTTAACCCCCGAAGCAAAAAGAGAGGTATTATAAATTTGATGTCGATATCTATGTGTGTGTCTGTCTGCGGTATCGTAGGTCTCAAACGGATGGACTGATTTCGATGAAGTTTTTCTCATTTGAAATTGGCATAAAATTGAATTGATAATTCAATTTTATGCCAATTTCTTTTTGAACTTTGCTTTCGTTTGAAAGATTTCTTAGTCATGTGTTCAAGCCTATGTTTGAAGAAGATTGATTTAGCCGTTAACTAGTTGGTGGTGGAAGAAGAGATAAATAAACGATAGGAAGCAAATATATACGAGTGGGATATAAAAAAAATAACATATCATATATAGAAAAAGTACATCTACTTTCCACTAAAAACTTAAAAATACATTATTTATAAATAGAAAAAAACCGCCTTCAAAAACAAAAAGGCGAAGAACTAAAAAGCAAAAAATAAATAGTAGTTTCATACGATTTAGTAGACACTTATGTGTTGAAGTCAGTGCCATCTGCATGAATTTAGCGGAGAACCTATTTGGCTGGGTACCGACTTTAGCACTTCAGCAAGTGTCTACTAAATCCTATGAAATTAATAAAACTGCCCTCTCAATACGTTTCGCATTTAATCTCCGACAATCCATTGTTAAAGGTCACATTCCAACAGACTGTTATTGCATCCGGCGCGACCCGCTGCGTGCGAACACATCCCTGCGACGGGTTGCAGATACAGACGCTATGCCGCGACGTCACTCGCCTGCCGTGCCAGCCAACAACACAATAGGAATTCCTTTTTTGATTAATTTCAACTTTTAATATACTTTTTGACGTGATTACCTCATATAAGTAGATGAACGCTAGCTGCTCGCACAAAAAAGCATTGCCACGTTCCGCCTGAGCCGAACGTGCAACCAAGGGCGCGAAACAAGCGATAGAGAGGCACGATCGGCTTACGCGTTCGGAATTATCAAGTAAAATTATCGTCCTTACAGGCAAACAATTCTTTGAATATTATAATAAGTTCTCAGATCCACGTGCAGCTAAAATAACTTAATATGATAATAATCAGGAGACTTTTCCTGCCCATTGATATATTCTTTATCAACTGCGGTCCAGCTCTATAAGAGTATATAACAAATAAAAATTTAATCAAGACTCTATACTGACTTGACTATACTGTGTTTGGACTATTGCGTATCTTTGTATCACATAAATATATACACAAGTACTGTTTTAAGTGACTATCTAGAAATTATAAACGGAAGCACTCCATTCATTCATTTCAAAGATTCATAGAGATGCCAACAGTTCGGATATTGTAATATTCTGTCCCCTCGTTCTGCATTTTTCACGATCCATTGAATCTCAGCGAGCAGCCGAATCGCGCAGCGCGCATCGCACTTTATAAGGTCCAAAATGTCACTCACTGGCAAACCTTTGAAAACGAGCAGGTGGCACGAAAATGTCACCCTATCATGTAGATCACTTTTATGGAACAATAAATATAGATAGAGCCTCATCCGTTCAATGAAATTAATAAAACCCCAGAATCCCATAAACTAGTTAACCATTTATTATTTCGACATAACAAAATAATTATAAAGGCAAGTAAAGACACGCCGAACCCGAAGCAATTTGTCTTGTGTGTAATAAACTCGCAGTTAACCGGTAGGATACTCCGACTCCGAGTAGAACATGTATACTATCACAGTGTGCACATTTTTTATTTATTACAAAAATAAATATCTCCAGAAGTTTTGTTAGGTACTTTATCAATCGGGTCCCACTGTTTACGTGCCTTCCGAAACACTGAGGAGGTCGGATATCAAATATAAACCAGTGCTAGAATGGGTCACCCGATCGCAGCCAAAGCAACATAACTTAGCGATCAACTCAAATGCCGACCACTGATTAGGCCACGACCTCCTCCTTGCAACGTACGTTTGTTCAGGTTGATTCTTACAACTCAACTTTGTATTTTGCACATACGTATATCGGATGTCAATGCAATACTATGATGACATGGAACTGATATGCTGAGCTGTAAGACTGGCAAAGAGGCACCTGATTTAAATGACTGAAAATTCTAGAAGAAGAAGAGAGGAACAGACGAAGTATCATTTTCGGTGTTTACGGACCGATATGAGTTCGAGATCTTTAAGAAAAGATCATACTAATTTCCTAAAAAGAACGCAACGCATTGTGACCTTCATAGTGTTACGGTTATCCATGGGCATCGAAAGGCACTCAGATGAACCGCCTGCTCCTTGTCATAAAAGAAAACATATAATATCTCAAGATAGATAAATAAATAGAACTTAAACACGTCAGTAGGTGTCTAGCACATCGTACCTACGTACCAATTATTTATTGCTTTTTAGTACTTTTGTGTTTTTAAAGTTGTACTACAATTTACTGACATAAATATTCACTTGTAGTTTTTGAAATAGGTAAAATAATTTTGTGATAGAATATTACAAATCAATCTGGCTTCAACGCGTGGAAAATCTCATTTAATAACTCAGAGGAGCGATGTGCAGAAATTGTGATCGATGTGTATTCGACCACCCACTTAGGGGGGAATAGTAGGAGGATTCCGGGGATGACGTCAGACGGCAGTCGGTGATCTTAACTCGTCCCACAGCCACATCCTCTGCAATTTAAGCGAACCTTGGTACTAGATTTAACGAAACGAAACGAAAGGAAGAAAAGCGTATAGAAATTTCGACGCTTTTTTATGTAGAAAAATGAGGCGATACGGAAGGTGATTGCACTGACTAACCGAACAAAGTGATGGGTAACCACACTACCCGAAGGATTGCCTATGCGTTGTCGGCATAATGGCCGACAGAAATGAGCTATTATCACTGGTGAAAATCGCCAAAGTATTTTAATTTTTGAAACTCCTTGGTATTCTGAATTTTTTCCTGTATCGTATAAATTGAATGTTCCAGGTGGTTATAAGTAGGAATGGCGCACGCGTGGAGGCACGGCAGCGAGTGTGCGACGGACGGTGGCACGCAGCGCGCGCGCGGGTGTCGCGCGACAACGTGTGATGTCTGTGTCTGTGTCTGTGTCTGTGTCTGTGACTGTGACTGTGACTGTGTCTGTGTCTGTGTCTGTGTCTGTGTCGGGACCCAAACTTTACTTTATTTTAGTACTAGCTTCTATATACTACATGGAGCGGGTCCAAGATGTATCGCCGGCCTTTGTGAAATGAGTATACACTTTTCTTGAAGGTAGCGATTGTCGGCGTCTTCGTCCACGTCGTCTTCATTGATATTTGGCCAACTCCGGGGTCTTAATTTTTGTGTGTATATATTATATTGATTTGTATGGGGAGTAAATTTTTGTAATCAGACTACTTCCGAAATCAAATCTACTAGAGTACACTAATACTGGCGATGCTGTTTCAGATGAGTTCATTAAACGACATCGCGTCAAAATTCATTAGTAAATAGTTGTTTCTTGCAACCTTGTTTGCGTAAAATTTGTCATGCATAGTCACCTATCACGAAATTTCGAAAACCGCAAGACAACCAAGATGGCAAGGAGGTAACTTATACTTAGTTTACATCCGCTAAGAACGGATTTTTCGTTTGTAGTTAGTAATCGTTAATAAAAACGAATTTTGCAACAGGGGCGGATTAAGGTCTAAGGGTTTTTGCATGATTAACCGAAGCTTTTATCAGGCAGCTTATCAGCAATCAGCGTTGGAACGTGCCCTTAAATTACTCACTAGATAGAATTTCAGGTCGTTTAAGTCGTGACACGCATGCTCCGATTTTCGGACAAGGATAAATGATCATTTTCTCGTACGATATTAGCATTACGCACATTTACCTACATTTGTCATTAAATTGCAAGAAGCTATTAGCGAGTAAGGTGTAAAGCTTTTAATATTTTTAAAATTTCTGACTCCGATGTATGTTTAAGCTCAAAACTAGGTCAGGTTGGTCTTTCGGCCAGGTGTATCTGTTTGGATTCCTGCTACGAATCTGAGTGTATTTATGTACTTATTTGTATATATAAAAACAAATGGTTACCTAAGACGTAATGTCTAAAACCGCGAGACGTACAACGATGAAATTTGACCAGATTAAGAAGGTCTATGAGGTTTCGCAATTTTACACGGACGAAGTCGCCGGGAACAGGTTTTACTTTTTAATATATAAGTATTTGATTATACATTCCGGCTGGATGCTACCTATAACATAGACCTTTGGGATTCCCTGATCTAGACGTCCATAAATCAACAACGGAGATGAACACTTGGACATTTACACATATGCATTTACTGGAATGTCATTTACTGGAAAAGGCTTTGCAAACTGAACATCGCGACAGTGTCGGGTACTAAGGAATATTTACAATGAAAATAAGCACTTAAGATTTTTTTTCCTCTTGTCTCTTTTCCATCTTTTTAAGGTCAGGCTTTCTCTTAAGTTGGTAGTGTTCTTGGCTTTTATGTATTTTTCAACACCACCTAAGTTGATAAATTAATGTAATCATTTTCCAAGCAATTTTTTACTAGAATTTACAAATCATCGTGCCTTTTAAAAATAGATTAAAGTAAAACGCCTACTCTTTTTATTGATTTATGTTCGTAGAATTTAAATTAATATCTTATTCAATTCTTACTAAGTGTCTATTTCAACATTCTTATTAAGTGTCAAGTTTCTTAAATTTGTTTCTCTTTAAAAGTAGATTTAGATGATGACGATTTTACTTTACATTTTTTTGGAGCAGACTTAATCTATTTTTAAAGTCACTCTTACCATGTTGGTGTTTAGAAATCTAGGCACGTGTTCAAAGGCAAGATTTTGTTTTGTTTAAGCGAGTAATATTTTCGTAGTAATAGGAACTGTTAGAAATAGTAAGAGTATAGAAAAAAAATATTTATATCTGGCTGTTAATTTTAGAAACTCGTCAGCCATTTTACGTAAGATGAAACAGTACTTCTTATTCCTAGCTTTATCCCGGTCCAGTACCAGGGTCCACTTAGATTGCAGAGGATGTGGCTGTGGGGCGAGTTACCACGAATGACTGCCGTGTGACGTCATCCTCACAATCTCTACAATCTCATGACTAATATTACTCAGTGAAATTAATCGGGACCCATTGTTATACATGCTTTCCGAAACACGGAAGAGGACGGATGTATTAAAGACCAGTGCTAGTATGGATCACCCATCTATCACGCGGTCGCGGTAAGAACTGCTTAACCTAGCGATCGACTCAAATGCCGACCACTAACCTAACCTTTGTTTCACCTTACCCTAGAGGAGGACGACCTCCTCTGAGGTAAGGTGAAACAGTACATATTGTAAAATAACAAATACCCATAAATAGCATGTAGGTAAGTACAATTTTATATCACGTCGCGGTTCTACACAAGCAGATGTATTTTATAATTAATAGTGGGTGTTATTTATAATGCGTATAAATAATGTGAGCGGAGATAACAAAGGGGGAGAGAGTTTCATTAGCGGCGACAGTAACCGGAATAAATATCAAATAAACACTCATAGGACGGGATTACGGGTGGTGCCTCGCCGAAGATTACGCAGGGTTGTCATAACTGATCCCCGTTGTAACTTTTCTCATTATGGCTGTAGCGTCAACGTACATGTGTTACAACTAGCCAATATTAAATAAAAAAAGAGGCAGACTTTTTATAATAAGAGGAACTCACCAGAAGTTTTAGTTATTACGAGTATAAGAGCGTCGACCTTATAGAAAGCGAATGCGCGATGCGAGCGAACTTGGTATGAACGTGCGATCAAACATATTGGTGTCTAAGAAGTGTCCTAATTGAAGGCGATGTGATCGCGCGAACTTCAATCACGACAATTCTAATGCCGGAGCCAGACGTTGCTTCATTTGAATGATCATGTAGTCTGGCCGGGGACTTTGTGTAACTGCATTAAGTTCTGTAGTACTTTGTAGACTTCAAGGACAAAAATGTACAAACACTTTGAGCTGCGTATGGTTCCGGCATTAGACATCAATATATTTGATCGCACGTTCGTACGAACTAAGTTCGCTCGCATCGCGCAACCACTTTCTATTACGTCGACGCCTAAGAGACTACCTACGTCCATGGAGATCTTCAATAGCATAAGGCTCGCAGATGTTTTGCTGGTCTTTACGTTTTACTCTTTGATTTATTGTAAGTGCATAATTCGCATCTGTTCGGAAACACCGAAGTTGTATAGAATGCTATATCTATAATATAATATAAAACTGAAGAGTGTGTTTGTTTATTTACTTGAACGCGATCTCAGAAAGTACTGGTCCAATTTGAAAAAATCTTTCAGTGTTAGATAGCCCATTTATCGAGGAAGGCTATATATAATCACGCTAAAATTGAATCTAATTTATTACCTACTTTTACGCGGATGAAGTCGCCGGCACAGCAAGTTATATATTGAGAAGCTCGTAGCCTCATTGGTGTTCGACATTCGAGGCGATCTCTAGGTTCCATCTCTTTGCTGATACGAACAAAAGGTTAGCGTATTCCTATTAATGAATAAATAAAATGAATTGTACAAATGCCTCATTAATCATGAATCCCTAGTACGTGTTGGGTTAGAGTCGTAAAGTTGATTCCAGACCCTATTTTAATTAAACGTTTGAATACTATATTCGTATTTTAATTAATGTTTATGTTGATATTGAGAAAATTAAAGAAGTAGTTACTATTTATAATTCTAGTGAAAGACTCTATTAACCTAGTCCCACTTCCTGTTCCATAATGGTTCACTATTTTATTGATTTTAATGGCTTAAACAAAAGATAAATATATGCTGTCGCGGGCTTTATTATAGAACTATTTAAGATAAACATTTCCTTCATACACTATATAAGTGTAGCTTTTTACGGTTTTTGCAGCGCACGCCAGACTAGCTTCGATGGTAAAATTATCTCCTATTTACTTGACATTTATCGTTATATTTTGAACGATTCATACAATATTTTTATAATTTATGGCCTATTTATTAGTATGATTGTCTGTTGTATAAACTACATTATTGTAAAGTTTTTTTTATAATCCATTCCGTAGATTTTCCGTGAAAGGGCGTCAAGCATACATCCATACATCCATGTGTACAAACGAAAAAATTACGTGATACACATTTTCATGATTAGAACATCTAATAATAACATTTTCTCGTTACACACTCGTGGCCTGAGAATCGATCATAAACTATTTTTTAAACCACTAAGTGACAAGGGCTGCTCATGCGGACGAAATTGCGAGGCAAACACACATAGTATTATGTAATAATTTGTTAAGTCTTAGTGGTAACCCTGCGTAACGTTTATGATATATAACTGAGAGTCCTGTTTATAGCGAATCCGGGATGTCGCCTTCCCTCCAGATCTTTGTATACCTTGGACGTTATCCGTAATTCTCGCGGTATCATTATTACTTTTCAATAAATAGAATACTGTATGAAGATTCTAGTCACCTTAATATATTTATACATATTTAACACGGTGCTGGTGGAATAGTTGAAACCTGTCGTTAGAGTGGGTCAACCATCTATCACCCGGCCGCGATGGAAACTGCTTAATCTAGCGATCGACTCAAGTGGCTACGACCTCCTCGTCTATGTATATTAACTAAAGTCATTTTTCGACAAAAGTGAAGCATCTTTTTCAGGGTGAATAATCAGTAAATATTAAATGCCATGCTCGATTTATCCACAGGTAAACTCAAGGGATGGACCAGCCCCAAGGACGTTATTCTCAAAGTGGCCGGCATTATATAGATAATCGATCCCCCTGGTATTGCAGTTGTCCATTGGCGTCGGTAGTCTCTTAAGAGTACCGCCTGCTCGTTTGCCCCTTGTTATATATATATAAAAAAAAAACAAAAACCACGACTATTTAAATTTTAGTTGAAATCAAAGCAACTCTAGTACTTATATAGTCCAAAATTCAGAAACATCCTAGTAGCACGGCTAATAGAATTTCCGCGTTATCAAATTATCTAAAGCAATGAAGTAAAACTGAACGCCTTCTCTGTTGTAAGCATAAGTTGTACTTTAATAGTATTCGTAATAAGGTCAAGAGCGTGTCCAGACACGCTTGTATAGAAGGGTTCCTTAGAGTTTTTTGTTAGAACCTAGACCTCGATGGCCTATTGTTGCACCCACTATTAAAATAAGCTTTGTGATTATTTGGAGGAAGAATAAGAACCTGTTACCTTAATAGGTATTGTTTATTTTATGTCTAAATATTTTTTTTTATTTTAACGTCTTTTGTAATAGATCTGAAAATAATTTTGAAACACATGGTGGGAATCACGCTGCTGGTTTCCCGGCGGCGGCGCCGCTACGTCATAACAATGTTGCTGCGCCACACCGCTCGTGTGCCCGTTGATACGGCGAAATCTCTGCTGTGCGGTGCCGCAATGCATCTTGTGCCTCACGACGCTGCGACAAGCAGCACAACGCAACTTGTCGCAATTTGCGTTTCACAACTGATGTAGATGTGCGGAACAAGAGAGCATTTTGAACGTTAAATTAAAACTGTATACTATGTCCCATCAAAATCATTTGATTTTGGAACATACCTAAAGTGCACGCTCCGTTTCTTTGGAGTTTTGCGTCACTTGAATTTTATTCGGTTAATGATGGCCGTTAGCAAATTGGCGGGTTGCAAAAAACCAAATATGTTAAAGACACATTCAATTTTCTTTCAAAAACTTCTTATCAAAACTATAAAAGGACACAAGAATAAAAGTGGCCGAAAGCTTATCAAGACACGCTTATATAGAAGGGTTCCGTACACGATACGCGATATGCGTATTTCCGATTTCGTTCAAAATATTTTTTAAATGTATTCTACGAGGTAACAAACGTAAACAAAAATACAGTCAACTTGAGAACCGTCTCCTTTTTGGAAGTCTTGAAAATAAAATATGATAAAGATACTCACCATTTAGCACATGAACCACAATGCTCTTGGACTGAGCATTGCTCGGGTTACATTGATAAGTCCCTGAGTCTGATGGTCTCGCTTGTTGGATAAGGAGGAACGATGTGGTTGTTTCGCCCTTTTCCGTGACCACTGACACTCCACCTCTCGGCGAGTCGTAGCTTATTATCTGTTAAAAAAAAGACGTCGGTATTCACTTGGATGATGAACCGCCTGCTTTTTCACCCCTTGTAATATTACAAATAATAATAATAAATTCAAAAATTAATAAATATAAAATACTAAACAACCTCTCTGACGCATCTTCAAATCTGTATATAATGATGTATCAGTATTGGTAAAAAAATAAAAAGATAGCAAAAAGATGAGAAAAAATAAACAGTGGCACACCGGAAGTGCCGACGGAAGTGAAAACTTGAACATACAGAGCTTGCGTGTGCGGTGTCGGTACGGTTTTCACAAAGGCCGGCAACGCATCTGCGAGCCCTCTGATGTTGCAGGTGTCCATGGGCGTCGGTAGTCACTTAGGTGAACCGCCAGCCCGTTTGCCCCTTGTATTATAAAAAAAAAATTAACGTGATGACATGTATATAGCCTATAGCCTTCCTCGATATATGGGCTATGTAACACTCAAATAACTTTTTAAATTGGAACTGTAGTGCTGATTGGCTGCCATCTTTTGCCTTTGATTGCGCGGGAACGAAAGATTGGTACAAGTCAGTTGTTGTCACTGCCCACTGCGCCAACGGGCCTGTCAATGAAAATACCCATGCATCCACTATTTCAATATCGTTGCCGCTGCAACAATCAGGCTATAAATAGGCTGCAGAATGTAACGGACTGCAATCATGATGATGCTACCTCTAATTAAAATTATGGAATAAACTATTAAGCTAGTCTTATTTCTTTTATGTTACAAGGGGGCAAACGAGCAGGCATCAGGCACCTAAGTGCCTACCGACGCCCATGGACATCTGCACGACCAGGAGGCAAACAGAGATCATCTGACAAAAATGAACAAGTACTACAACCTAACCAATGAGCTCGCCAAAAACGGTTATAAAACGAGCTTATATGCGGTAGAGGTATACCAAAACCCTGTACAACCTACCAAAAGATCTTGGCTTGTCAAAAATTATTACAAGTTCATTATTAGAAAGGACATCTAAAGCCGCACTAATAGGATCATACCGGATTTGGCTAGGCAGGGTAGGGAACACTGGCAGCATTTTTACCAAATCGTTATAATTTTATATGAAATTTTATTTCACCAGTTCAATTGGACACCTCGAAGGGAAACGGTCTTGGGGATGGCTCTACTGATTTGGTATCTGCGGAAGTACACGGTGGTACTTTTCTCCGCGTTGACCTCTATGCGCCACTTATTGAACCAAGCGGCTAGGGCGTTGCCTCTTTTACCTGTGTGTCTCTGTATTTATACGCGCATGAAGAACTACCCTCTTTTAACTTTACACTACAGTAGGTATTTAAATTAGCACCAGGCGAAGCATAATACCAATTTCATTCGTGTTATAAAAGCGTGAACAAAACATGGTATAGGTTTAGAAATATATACTTCGCGCCAAACCATTTTGTAGAGTAAAATGAAACGAAGCGTTAACAGTTTTTTGTGAAACCATTTCACTAAATGATACAGTTCGCAATTTTGTAGGTTTAATGGCGTTTGTGCTATTGAACACACAGCGTCGAGTGTGTACCGACTTCTGCAAACACCGGTGCAGTGCCGCAAATAATACCAATATGGTTTTTCCCTTGTGTAAGCCAATATTGCGGTCTCACTGTTTTATAAAAGACACGAAGCAGTGAATGTAAATTGCCGAACACTATAAGTCGCGGATGACGCACACTTAGTGCACGATAATGTATTTTCACGGCCGCTTGTAAATTAAAATATAATTAGGTGTCTTCTATATATCAGTGTTGAAATGTATGAACTTCCAGGAAAACGCTGAGGAGACGTACTTTTTTGAGGCATCACACTACGAGTATATATATATTATAAGTTTATTTACCTTAGTTTTGAGATATAGAATAGTTTTACTGTCATAAAAACTATATAATAAATAAATAAATAATTAATTAGTATATATGTATATAGGACTCTATCACACACGGACGTCTGTTCCTAAGGTAGACATCTTAATGCCTTAGTTATAGGTATAATAGCAGACGCCTGTTATAAACTTTTTTTTTTGAAATATTTAAATACATACATATAGATAAAACACCCAGACTGGAAGTAGGAATCGAACCCACGATCCCCGAAGCCGAAGAGAAATCACTACCCACTGTGCCAATGGGCCAGTAAGTCAGTATATGTATAGTGTGATGGAATTAAATAAATATTTTCTTTCTTATTATTGCAGGTTAAAATAAAAGGGCCTAAATTGTCGCCCCTTACATATATCTATTTTATTTTATGAGACGTCTGTGTCCCACTGCTAAGCAAAGGCCTTCTATATATGACTTTATAAAAAAAACCTAACTTGAGCTTGGCCCAAAATGCAATCGACGGAGGATATTAAGAAATCACAGATAAACAAATAGATGTATTATTTTTTAGGGTTCCGTAGTACTACTACAAGGAAGCCTCATAATTTCGCTCTATAAATTACGCTTTGTCCGTCTGCCCGTAAGGTAAACCACCCCCGCCCCCCCAGCATTTCCAAACTATTAGACGCAGAGACTTGAAATTTTCCATGTTGATAGAACATGCTGAAAACTCATTAGGAAAATTATTCTAAACGAAATCGGACCACCACTTTTGAAGTTATTTAACAAATATCTTTATAGCGTATCAGATATGGAAACCTTTTATATAAGCGTGTCGTGACACGATTTTGACCATTTTTTTTAAATATAAAAAATCCATAGACCCTAATCTTGTATATATATTGTCCGTGTTTTTGCGTGAGAAATCATTTCAATAACGATTCTAGCGTAGCATCCTGAGTACAGAGCAGTCTTAGAACCTTCTTAATTCAACGACAGAAAAGTTGTACTAAAACCCCTAAGGTACCCAGTTCACTACTAAATCCCGCGGTCTAATTCAAACACAGCACAAAATTTATGGGGAAGCGAAACAGAAATGTTAAGAGTACATATTCTTATATTATCCTGTTTTAGTTTACGTTTTTTTTTTGTCTTCTTTATGTGTACAATAAAGTAAGTATATATATTTGTTACAAGGGGCAAACGCGCAGGCAGCAGGCATCTAAGACGCCCATTAACATCTGCGCGACCAGAAGGCTAGCAGATGTATTGCTGGCCTTACATGACGAGTTTAGGCTACCGGGAAATCTCACAATTTCACGCCGATCTCATATAAGAAAGAGGTACTGGTACCCGGACGCGCCGGCGAAATTCGGCTACAAGCACGGCGCTACCTCTAATTATTTTGATCGTATTCGGACAACAATTTTGGAACTTATTTAAGAAATAAGTTTATCGCCTATCACATACGGAATCCTTCTATATAAACGTGCCATGACACGCTCTCAGTCGCTTTTATCATATCTTTAAAAAATACTTTAAATAGTCGTGCCATTTCCACGAAGCATTTTCATGTACAAATGAACGGCCATTTTGTTTTTGTTTTATTTATGGTTACCGCAAGCGGGCTGGTATTGACTGCTTGTCATGTTGGCGTCTCAAACCGCTGTGCTGAACAAATGAATGACGGTAGATTTTAAAAAAGCATATCGAAATTTAATTCTTTTTAACGGAATTCGAAAAAAGGAGAAGGTTCTCGATACGAGTGTATGTTTTTTTTTTATACATATGTTACGCGATTATTCCGCCATTTATGAATCGATTTTGATGATTCTTTTTTAGTTGGATAGGCCATACTTCAAAGGTGGTCCCATATGAATTGTATCAAAATCGGTAACTCAATTTATGATAAATTACGCTGTAACTCAGCCGTTTATGGTCCGATTTTGATGATTATTTTTCTAGTTAGATAGTCTATACTTCAGAGGTGGTCGCATATAAATTTGATTACAATCGATTTAGCCATTTTTGAGAAATCAACAAAATTCTAAAGATTTATATACATACATATACATCGATGATATTTTCGTTTATTCCAAAACCTCATCTGTCATTGAAAGCAGTGCGTTTAGTTGGCCATATCATACATACATAGACAAAATACTTTCCACTAAAAATTTAAAAATAAAGTAGAGAGCCTCAATAGCTCAATGGTAAAAGGTATGGACTCAAATCCGTAAGGTACCCGGTTCAAACCCCACCCCTCTCGGTGAGGTAGGAGCCTAAGTTACTAACGTATCTATATCCTATATTGCCTACCTCTATATATGTTATGACGATTACATTATTGTATACAATAATATATTAAAAAGTGACTGTTATATCCCAATTTAGTTATTTATAACGCTCTACTGTAAAGCTGGGAATTTGGGGTTACAACAACTTACGTGGGAGGTATCGATATATTTTTTTTATTAAGTCAAATTGATAATGGATTCTATGGACTACATGTAATTATTGGAACAATTTTTCTATTTCGTTACTTCTTCCAATATGGCTAGACGGCTTTAACCCTTTTGGGACTTCGGCCTCTGGGTCTTTTGCCGTCCATTTTGCACGGAACCCTAAAAAGTGTTTTCAAATTAATTTCCAACATTCGAACTAACAAGGTTTAAGTTGAATAAAGACCATTAAAAACAATCTTATTTGGTGAAAGCGCACTTAATAAGTATCGGTAAAGTAGGTCGCCAGGGGTCGATCGCCCCTGTTTACGGGGATATCGGCCCCATATATCAATGTATGCTGACATTGTGGGGGGGAGTGTGGGTGTGTGTGTGTGTCTCTGTCTGGCTGGCTGTGTGTCTGTCTATCTGTGGTACCATAGCTCTCGAAGGAAAGGGGAGAGAAGGGGAAGGGATCAAGTGATTTCAATTTAGTTTTTTTTTTATATTAATGGTAATTTATTTGCGAGTTTTTTTAGACATGTTTCATGAAAATCAGTTAAGTCGTTTAAAAATTGTGTTCGATGTCTCCGAACCGATACGACTTAGGGACCATCAAAAGACCTTCAAAAAAGAGCAAGTGGGGAGTTATGGGAGAGGCTAGTTTCCAGTAGTAGACTGCTAGACTGACAATGACAAATGGAAAAGAAATATGAGGGTGAAATTTCACCATTTCTCCACCATAGGACCATGCTAGCAGTCCTTTTGGTCTGCAAACGAATTGGGCCGGCACGTCTGTGCACCAGTACCTCTGTCTCACATAAGATCGACGTGAAGTGGCGGCGATGCTGTCACGTCAAGTGATAGTAGTGTGGTCGCGTTTCGTTCGGTTTTCGAGAGTTCTCAGTGGCTTTTCAAAATTGGTTTATAATGCCTATTATACCGGAGCCAGACATAGCTCAGTGTTTGTACATTTTTGTCCTTGAAGTCTACGAAGTACTACTAAACTTTGTGAAGTTACACAAAGACCCGGCCACACTACATGATCATTGAAATGATCATTCAACTGAAGCTATGTCTGACTCCGGCATTACACTACTGTAAGTTTGTAATCTGTATGCATTCACTTATTTTTATGTATACTTCGTGTTTAAAGAGACATAAAGTAGGTTTAATCGGTTTAGAGATTGTAGAAATTTTGGTGGGTCCGCGGATGACGTCAGACGGCAGTCGGTCATCGTGACTCGCTCTACAGTTGGTGGCCAATTTCGTTCGAAATATTTTTTCTAGTCAGTTTTCAGCATGTCCTATCAATATAGATAATTTCAAGTCTCTACAACTAATAGTTTGGAAATCCTGGGGGGGGGGGGGGGCCTTTTACGGGTGGATACATGGAGGGACAGACACAGCGTAACAACAAGGTTTCACTTGTGGGGCTCCGGAACCTTAAAAAAGAATAATAATAATAAATAAATAAATATGTAGGACTATATGACACACGGACGTCTGTTCCTAAAGTAGCCAACTTAATGCCTGTGTTATAGGCAACAGCCGCCTGTTATACACAAATATTTTTTTTTGTAAATATATAAACACATACATATGGATAATACACCCAGACTCAAGGTGGAAATTTAAATCATACACTTTTTAAAAGAGAGAGACGAATTTCTTAGCATTCCATGGATTCACCGTGCGGGTGCCGGGTCCATCGCGTTGCAGAGGAACACGTATCTCAGATCTTGCTATAACTTAATTAAAAAGTCACTCGCCATCCATTAATACGTTTCCTAATCTGTGGATTTTTACTAATGTTTTTATACATATTGAATCCTTTCTTTTTATAGACCTGAGTGTGTTATTAACATTTGATGTGTGTGTGTGTGTGTTTTGTATATTATACAATAAAATATTTTCTAACCTGCATTCAAGACGTAACTAATATTTTAATGTAATATTTTTTTTTTGCACGGGACTGAATTCATGCAAAAATCTGGGACAGAAGATCTTAAAACTAAAAGAGTACTGGTGCCTAAACCCTCCCATCTCCTTCAGTTTTCACATAGTAATCTTAATCATCAAAAACCGCGGGCAAAAAGTGAAAAAAAAAATTAACTTGGCTCAGTATCGCTATATGTGCATCAGCGCCACCGTCTGTGAGTTTACGAAACCAATTCAAATATCGGTCGATAAAGTACGAGATATCTCTCAGTGAAATCGTCTATATGAAAAAAGCTTAGCGCTCCTGTAACTGACCATACATTAACAATCAGCTATCAGGATAAAAATGTCCGCGCTAGGCCCTTGGAGAAGGACAAGGGCTACTTTTTGTCGAGAAAATGAAATCGAAAGAAGTGAAGTAGGGGTTGAAAGTTTATATTAAAGTCGAAGAAAACGAGGAGATGTCGCGGGTTGAAGCTAGTAAACAATAATTTAAAAAAATCCTGGTACTCAATGTCGTAAAAACTATGTTTCAAGTTGGAACACTTTATCAAGATAAATTTTGGGTTTTATAGATTCTATGGTATAATCATTTATTAATGGCAGTGACCCTGCCTTCCGCTCCGGGGGTCGTGGGTTCGATTTCCTCGAGCCTGGGTGTTTTATCTATATGTATGTATTTATATATTTCTACAAAAAAAAACTATTTGTGTTTATCAGGCGTCTGTTATCTGTAACACGGGTATTAAGTTGTCTACTTTAGGAACAAACGTCCGTGTGTCATATAGTCCTGTATGTATATGTATATTTAAAAAAATCGTGATGTACTCGATTTCAACTTGGACCTCGCTGTGCTCTCATGTTGGTCCTAGTAGTAGCTTTTTGAAAAAACTGTACTATATTAGAAACACCTAATGAGGTGTGGTCCTATAATTCTTTAAAGTAGAAAGGGACCGAGTGTGAAACACCTTTATGTTTACTTAACATACTAATTAATGAATATAACATAAAATTTAAAAAAAAAAACATCTACAAATTTTCAGAAATGGATCTAATCCAAATGGGACCATACCGGAAGCACCGGCTATCAAACAAAAAAAGAATCTTCAAAATCGGTTCACCCAGTCGAAATTTCTGACGTAACAAACAAAAAAAAAATACAGACGAATTGACAACCTCCTCCTTTTTTGTAATCGGTTGAATATTTTTTTCAAATTTCATACATTCTTAAAACAGAAATTTTTACGTTTTTTTTTCTCAAACCTTACATAGCCACTTTTTTTTGATGTAAGTTTATTAAATTTCCAAAGACGCGTTTATATGTACTTCTGCGCTCATTCTATTAGTATGATTGAATAGCGTTCATGTTTTATTCAAATGCGTAAACGTGGCATGATGATCCGTGACGTCACCGTCCTGCGCTCGCGCAGGTACCTACGAGCTATTCTCGTTCATGGTCACTGACCAGGAGACCTTTCCTTGGGGTGACTGTATCACCAGCGGACAAGGACCCCGCAAAATAAATCAACAAGTGCATCTGACGGCTCATTTGAAACTGGTTCCCGGCGACCATTTTACGTTGAGCCGGCAAATTTCCTTGTCTTGGAACTGAGAATAAAGAACAGCCTTGTCGTCCGGGGTCTCGCTGCGCTGGTCGGCTGCGACGCATTTCTTTTACATGCCATATGTTTTCCGATTATTTTTCTGTCCTTGGAACGGCTGGGACTGGTTATTTATAGTTGAATCTTTTATGGAAAGGATGGTTTTCATTTTAATCGTTCAAAAGAGCCCTTTATTTAGTCTACTAGATTTTAAATAACTTTCTTTTTGGTACTTCCTGATAGACCTACATTTTTAATTCCCGACACACTAAGAGGAGTGTTATAAAGTTTGAAGTGTGTGCGCGCCCGTGCGCATGTGTGCCTGTGTGCGCGCCCGTGCGCATGTGTGCCTGTGTGCGTGTGGGTGCATACGTCGATGTGTGTGTATGTGTCTGTCTCTGTCTCTGTGTCAGTGGCATCATAGCTCCCGAACGGATGAAGCAATTAAAATTTAGTTTTTTTTTGTATTGAAGGTGACTTACGTGCGAGTGTTCTTAGACATGTTTGATGAAAATCGGTTGAGCCGTTTAAAAGTTGTGGGAAGTGAAAATGGGGAAATCAAGTAAACGATAGGAAGCGAATATAAAAATGGGGGGTAGTCTGGCCGAAATTCAGCCAAAAACCTTTAGACTTGCGTACTGTATGCTTATTTAACTTTATATAAAAGATTGTAAGTAATTATTTGTACAAAGATATTGTTATATTAGAAAATTGATATACATGCGATCGTCATGACTATGCTTCGACACCATCGTACAGTAATATGTACATGTGTGTATAAATCGTTTCGTATTGGTGTGCGTGTGGCATTATTTTGATAATTTATTATATTAATAATGCATATTTTATAAAAAATATTAGCATTCGCACACCTTCCTCTATATAAAATGTAATTATGCGTAATTTCATGCTCCTCTGTCAGCGCAATTTTCCTAAATGGTACCAAAAGTTTTAGCTCATGTATTATTTATATCTATACTAATGTATAAAGCTGAAGAGTGTCTGTTTGCTTGAACGCGCTAATCTCAGAAACTACTCGTCCGATTTGAAAAATTATTTCATTTATTGTTAGAAAGCCCATTTATCGAGGGAGGCTGTATATAATCACGCTTAAATTGAATCTTTTCTTTTTCAACTAATTTTAGGCGTGGAAGTCGCGGGCACAGCTAGTATTCATTATAAAGCAAGTATTAATTATAAAGATATCCAAATTAGACGTCAACAATCGACGTAGACGAAGTCATGGGCAATATCTAGTATTAATACCTCGAATCCAAATTTGATCTCAAACAGATGTGGATCCAAACAAGGGTTGGTCAGCTGGTTTGTTTCGGGTTAATTGAACTGGAAAAGGTTGTCTTAAACAGATTTACATAGATTTTACTACAAACATAGAGTGTGTACAGTCTAAAAATGCAAACCCCTCGAAAGTATTCACCTCTACGTGCAATTTAAAATAAAATAAAAATAGCGTGTAGACGCAAACACGCGAGCTCGGTAATATCATTGGCTTACAGTGCCTGGTTGCGTGTGAGTTTATAATATAAATGCAGCACACACACAAGCAAGCGTTGATATTAATTTGTGGAATGGCCTGCATTTTTAGACTGAATCATCTAATCCTATAAAGGAGCTTAGGTACTCTCTTCTTAAGTTCTAAGTTCCTAGTCCTAAATCCTTTCACATACTATCTGTTTTAAAAGTTGGTAAAAATTATATATTTTGTTGTTCATGTCGCACACTTAGTTATAAACTGACCGATTACGTTTTAGGTCTAAACTGAGATAGGCAGCTTCGTTTCAACGTTCTCTATCAGCCAATCAAAGAAGTATTTCGAATTTTATCAAAATCGGTTCAGCTATTTAAGATTCTTAGGGTGCCCCATAATACGAACTACCACGAAATAATAACTACATTTAAGAATTTTTTTTTAAGGAATATTAGGAATACTTTTTAGGTATGTCTAATATTCCCTTTTACCCTCCTACTAAGCTTAAATTAAAAGCTTGCCAATTGTAAACGCAAAAAAAAACCGATAGGAACGTGGACTCCTCATCCAATAGGAGGCAACAAACCAGGTGTAAACCTATCGTGACCTCACAACACGTGTGTTTTTAGGGTTCCGTAGTACTACAAGGAACCCTTATAATTTCACTCAGTCCACGTCTACGATGTCACGGGAAATAGCTAGTAATAGATTGGCAAGGTTTTGGAGTAGCGGAGAAAGTTTTCGTAGGTACAGTGTACGCGCCAATTGTAAACGCAAAAAAAAACCGATAGGATTATAGGGTCATCGTGTTATGGAGCACTAGTTGTTACCCACGACTTTGTCCACGTAAAATTAGGTGAAAAGTTTAAGCGTGATGATATATATCCTATAGCCTTTCTCGGTAAATGGACTATCTAACACTGAAAGAATTTTCCAAATCGGCCCAGTAGTTCCTGAGATTATCGCGTTCAAACCAACAATCAACTTGACTGGCCCATTGGCACAGTAGGCAGTGACCCTGCCTACCGCTCCGGGGGTCGTGGGTTTGATTCCCGCCTCGAGTTTTCTGTAGACTTTGGGTTACTTCACTAGACAATTTACAAATGACATTCGATTGCCCTCTCTTAAATTGGTAGTTGTGAAGGTTAAAATGATAGAACTTTTATATGATTTACGAATGTTTAAGGAAAAAGTATCATACCTCAAATGCCGGCAACGTACCTTCGAGCCTTCTGGCAGATTTTGAGGTTTGGTCATAGATGTCTATTTGTTCATAGATGTACTTGGGTTTGCCAGTCTTAAATTGATACAACTTTTATATGATTTACGAATGTTCGTACGAAGAAAATGCACGTTCTCTAAACAAAAAAGTTGCGCAACTAACATCCGAAGCAATCTCGCGAGGCTGCTTGCTCTTGCTGTGAAAACCTTTTGGAATGACATAATTACATTGCCTGTGACAGGCTACATCAATAACAGGCTAAATACATACTTCTTTGTAAACATCCTTCGTCAATCAGAAAACACGCAACGAACTGTTATTAATAACTAGGATAACGCATCTAAGGTTTTTTTGGTGTGAAGAATGTCTACTTTTGTACATAAGCGCCATTGACAATAGGCATAACAGTAATCAGAAATCATTTAAATTATGTGTTTATCCCATAAAATAAAATACATACAGCTTAACAAATGTATTTAATGTTATATTGCGAGCGAGATGAACAGGGATTAATAAAAAAGGAAACTACGGAATGCAACAATCCGCCATTATAGCTAAAACACCCAGCAAAGCATATGGAGCGAAAGTTTGTACACATGGATGTATGGATGTACGGATTTCTGAATGTATCTTTGATGCTCTTTCACGGAAAAACTACTTGCAATAAACCGTACGTATAGTAATAGTTCTTTATTTTCAGATAACAAGATCCATATTACACACACAGACACACAAGCCTCTACAGGAAATTTGAAGTGTTAGTAAAAATCTTATAAAAACGAATGTTAGTTAATTAAAAGCACATAAATTAATAAACAACAAATTAAATCAAAATAAATAAATATTTTATGCTTGGACCGATACTTACTCAACCATGCTAGATAAATCTAATTGACTGTAAGCAGTCCAATCCAGTAAGCTAGCATGGGATAGAGATAATGACACATATGAGATAACAAGAATTACTATAGCAACCATACACAGAGTGTATAAATTATACATCAGTATCAATCACTTTCCTGTTTTGCTAATAATAGTATAAATTGTATTCTTTCAGGCCAGTAATATATCAAACAGGTCCTTGCTGAAGAAGTCCTTTATGTTAAAAGATTTGTTAGTTATAGTAATTTTTTATTAATATGCAAACATATTCTCATATTATTTCATTTCACCATGACAACGCTATAGCCCTTTAGCACATGTAAATTTTATATGTGTGTGTGGGACAAAGAGTGCGTATAATGTGTAAGTCTGTGTGTGCAAATTAGTGAGAGGGTGTAATAGAGTATGTGTTTTAAATTTAGATTTGTAATAGTTCTACTTTATTTATTTATTTATTGTTAAGAGTTTTTCCGTTTCTTCGTAATTAATATAAGTATATTTAATAATAATAATAATAAATTCGTTATTCTCGTAACAAAATGGTGTGATACATATGAATCGTGAGTCCCAGACCCCTGAACTAGATAAAACATATAAGGATTCAATGAAAATCCTCCTTTCCAGCGTTATCCCGGTCTAGTACCAGAGTCCAGGATCGCCAGGATAAGAGCTTATGCTGCAACCAGGTGATAGATAGGTGATCCATTCTAACACTGGTTTATATTTGATATACGAGCTCCTCCGTTTTTCGGAAGGCACTTATAACAGTGGGACCTGTTTAATGTAACTTTGTGTTATTAGTCGTGAGGTAGTAGAGGTCGTGGGGGTTCCGAGGATGACGTCAGAGCGCAATCCGTCATCTTCTAGAATGGGTCACCCATCTATCACCCGGTCGCAGCCAGAGCAACTTAAATTAGCGATCGACTCAAATGCCGACCACCGATTAGGCCACGACCTCCACAAAAACATTTGTATTACCAATATTTCTAAAAAAGAAATAGAAATATTATTAGTAGTTTTAAGACTGTTAATGACTGATCCAACAGTCTCAGTAACCGAGCAAATATCATAGTTAGTAATAAACCTTTTATTAGGCCACGTACTCCATCTCCACAGCAAACTATTGGGTTAGGGCCCCACTCCTAATACAAGCTTTTAATTTAAGCTTAGTAGGAGGGGAAAAGGGAATATTAGATATACCTAAAAAGTATTACTAATATTCTTTAAAAAAAAAAAAAAATTGCAACGTAAGAGGTACCGATGCGTTGACTGCCTTGAAGAAACTTGTACACTCGGCTTTTAAGGGCGTTCAAATTTTATGGCCCTGGGAAATGGGAAAGGGTCCCTTAGGATGAAGATTGTTCCGTAGTATATAATATGTTGTATCAATAAATTAGGCGTTGAAAGTTCTGTCTGCGTAACATTCGGGAATGGATTGGCCTAAAGACATGAATCCTTCCGACTAGCCAAAGACAAAAAGGGATTCCAAAAGCTGTCAACCTCCAATAGAGGAGAGCCATTTGAAGAAGAAGAAGAAGAATGAATAAATTATAGTTTAAAAGTACATATGTTTACTTTCAGGTCGAAGTGGTGGAAGGCGATTTATTCGGATCCTATCTGAAATTAACGTGGTCAACTGTTAAGAAGTCTCTGGAGTCGTTGAGGGAGAAACCAGATAGAAACAGGTTTGAAATATTAGTAATACTATGTAATTACTGAGTACAGTGCCGGCTCGAGGTACATTTTAGGATAGATTGAGCTCCAATTATGGCGCCCCCTTTACTTGCCCTGTTTATATTTTTTAATATAAAATATAATTTAAATAATCGCATGTTAAGAGTTGCGTAGGCGCACTGTTTGTTAGGCGGAGAAAGATTGGTGTTTAGGGTAATATGTTAGACCACAGAATTACAATCTATTTTAAAATAATAATATAACTCAAGGCAACTGCTTGTCTGTAGTCATTAGCTCAACTGTAAAAGAGTGGACCGGAAACCATAACGATCTGTGTTCTTAGTGCGAGTTTTCTAACTTATACGCGTTGGTAAAGTTTACTGAAATTTGTATAGAGATTGATCAGCGCCGCCTAGTGATAACGTTGTAACACTGATCAATTTCCATACAAATTGAAATAAACTTTACCAACGCTTTAAAGATAGAAAAATTCGCACTTAGCTCTCTTAACTGATTAACATATTAATGATTGTCTACTTTTAAAGATTAGGCTGTGTAGAAAGAATTCAATCTATAGGCGTGAATATATTAAAATGTTTTCTTTAATTTTCTATAAGAGAAGTTTCAGATTTATAATTTGTTTTTGAAAGAAAGGTTTTATTCAGGGACTTTTCAATGTTCTGTAATATACAAGGAACCCTTATACTTTCGCTCTGTCCGTCCGTCCGTCTGTATGCCCGTAAGGTGGTTTTCCCCTGGCATTTCCAAACTATTAGACGTATTGACTTGAAAATTTCCATGTTAATAGAACATGCTAATAAATCATAAGGAAAATTATTTTGAATGAAATCGGAGAACAACTTTTGAAGTTACTTAACAAATACGTTTATAGCGTATCAGATATGGAACCCTTCTATATAAGCCTTGACTCGGTCTTGACCATTTATTTCAGTTTTATTTCACGTTATTTCGTATTATTAATGTAAGCTCCAAAACTATTTATTTCAGGTGCATCATCAAAATATGATAATATTTTAAACAAAATGCGTGTTACACCGCTGTGATGGGGCGTATATTAAATAGTGGGATCCGTATGAATTATTATAACTGCCCAAATAAATATTATTTAGTGGACAGTTTTGTGTTTGCAGAGGTCGTTAGAAACTTGTAAAAATATAATTTCCATTTAATAGTTTTGATATCCTACCATATCATTATTAAATATTTTGAGAAAATACTTATGTATATATATATGAGAATGTACATTTTTCCAACATAGGTATTTTTATACTATTAGGGTTCGTTCTGTATATTATATCTTTTTTAAAATTATAAACTGACGATATTAACGTCTGATTTTTAGAGTTCAGTACTATTGCGTAAAATAAATTCCATATTTTTTTATTTAATTAGTCTACTATTTTATGTATATAATTATGTCTATATAAAAAGTTATATACAGATGTTCCTCCTGGCTTTTAGATGGAGCTTCTAGGTCGTCGTATACTTGTAGTAGTTTATAATGTAGTTCCTGGTATTTTATATTGTTATGTTATTTCTTATATAAAAATATTCAATGAATGTTGGTATATAAGCTTCGTTCGTGTATCCCATAAAGCCGTGAAAACTTTTTTGGTCATCAATAACGCCCACGTATCGAAGATAGGCCCTAATCTTTTGGCAACCACTCAATAGAAACACCTAGCGCCTTTACACTGTACGACATCTAGTATACGACTATTTAGTATATTATTAATAAGTTATATAGAGAGTCTTACCCTCTGTAATTTAAGTCCTAGTAATAAACTCTGAACTTATTTTATTTAATAGGCTTTAATTTCATTTAGAGGACTTCGTTATCGACTAGCATTATCAGCGGCCGGCATTTAGTTGAACTAAGGTTCAACGCCAGGTTCAAATCACGGCCGGGCGATAAGTGGATTTTAACTATTGTTTTTCAAATCAAATCAGAAAATCCGATCTCCCCCATGGGAAGAGATTGTGGGAATTCCCGGGATGACGTCATCTTAACTCGCCCCACAGCTACATCCTCTGCAATTTAAGCGGACCCTGGTGCTTGAGCGAAAAAATTATATAGAGAGCAATAGAAAAATTAAGCCTAACTAGCTCAACAGACTGTAATCCGTAAGGTACTTGGTTTGAAACCTTAGTTATCGTCTGGCACGCTTTTAAGTAGTGGTTTCCAGTATATTAGACATACATTTGGAATGCTCGTAGAATTTTTTAAGATAAATCAGAAACATATAAAACAGCTAATTTAGAAAGATAAAGACTGTTTTTTTCCCATCAGCTAGATTCTTTAATTTGTAAATTGAAACCTGACAATCCAATACTAATAATAATTATGGTATAGACGTTTTATAAATATCGCATCGTAAACGTGTCGTTATGATTTAACCGACCTTTTCCAAAAAGAATTGTTTTTTTTAAATGTAGATTGTAGATGACGTACAGCACACTTTCATTATCTTTTGCCTTAAACACTATGCTATACATTCTCCGTCCGCATATATCAAACGTATATTCAATTTCACCCATGCAATAATTTGACTTCCATTTAGTTTTACGACAACATTAATCCCGTATTATTTGATATTTACTTCTTTCAAACTCTAATACTTCCAGTATCCTGGCCACTGCACCGTACTCTCGGCGGATTTGTATAAAACATTTATGTATATTACATTTTTACGGCGTTACGGCTTTACGGCGTTACGGCTATTAAGCAAATTCATGTATAGTCTTAAGATGTCCTTTTTTATTGTGCAATAAAGTTTTAATCAATCAATCAATCAAATTAGCTGCCAGTTTTAGTCCAAACAATTCCTCGGAGTAATCCCCGTGCTATTCTTGCAACTTCAACAATCCTGATAGACGATAAATTTGCATAGTTAACTTGATTTTTTATCAACACGGGATAAATCAAATCAAGCATTTGTTTCTTCTCTAGAAATGTTTCAAATGTATGCAATCATAACATAAAAATTACAAGGGAGGGAGACTTTTTCAAAATAATTGAATAAAAATACGTATAGCCGTCTCAAATGAAGCTGACATCATAATTCAAAATAACAAAACAGAAGACACGTACAAAATATCAATCTCGTTAATAAAAATGCTTGCATTCTCAAAAAAAATCCTCAAGAGCTTTTAGATAATAATATCTCAGCCAATAATAGAATCAATAAATAGAAACTGTCACAACAGTAGATAGAAACGTGTAAAGGAATATCCCGTGGACATAAGAAAGACGTAAAATAAAGCACGACATCGTCCGCGTAAAATTATTAAAAAAAAAATAGATTCAATTCTAGCATGATGATAAATAAATAAATATATACAGGACAATATGACACACGAACGTCTGCTCCTAAGGTAGACAACTTAATGCCTGTGTAATAGTTAACAGACGCCTGTTATAACCAATTTTTTTTTAAATATATAAATACATAAAAATAGATAATACACCCAGATTCGAGGTGGGAATCGAACCCACGACCCCCGGAGCAGAAGGCAGGGTCACTGCCCACTGCGCAATTGGAAAATCTTGCAAATTAGGTCTTACGTCGACTCAGAATATCGCCTGTAGTTGTGACAAAAATATTTAAAAAGGTATTTCGTATTGTAATGAATTGTAAAAATAAAGACGGTTTTCTTAGTGTAAAAGTCGGTCTTCCAAGTATATGTGTTCCGGGAATGCCTAGGAATTAATGATTGTTTAGGGCGTCATATCTTGTAGCAAAAGTAAAGACAACAATCCGAAAACTTTTAATCTGTTGTTGCAACAGTGTCTGTTTGTCTATCTAGAAATTTATTAACAGATAATAATAATAATAATAATAATAAATTTATTAAAACCATACAAAAAATATAAAGTTTCCATGCCCTACACTGACTGTGCGTGTACTCACGGTTCGTGATCGGGAAAATCCTAGCACTATCACTAGCACTAACACTTCACTGGGTCCAATTCGTCTGGCACGGGCACTTCACTGCGCGAACACACAAAATGGCGCGCGGATCGGGCGGAGCGAGCGTGGCACTCAAGCTCATGGAAGCAGACGTCCGCACTGGTCGGAGGGAAAAGTGACATAGACGCCTATATCTTTTGATGGTGTTCACTTTGAGGGTTGATTTTTTCACACCTTCAAGGGACCACAGACCTCAATATTTGATATTAATTTTTAACCTTGTAGATCTTCCTGTTACTGAGAAAACTTGATAGATATACAGACAGACAGGCGGACAACGAAGTGATCCTATAAGGGTTCCTTTTTCATTTTGATGTACGGAACCCTAGAAAGAAAAAAGCGCGTGCTGGGTGCGACGGAACCCTGAAGGATGTGGGAGAAATTTCTTTACTTCAATAAACAAAGTAAACACTGGTTTTATATAATATATTAATTACATAATAAACTAGCTGTTTCCCGTGGCTTCGTTCGCGTAAAATTGGGAGTCTCGCGATTTTCGTGTTAGGGAATCTTTCGCTTTTATATTTCCATATTATAGATTTTTACATAAATAAATACAGGACTATGTGACACAAGGACGTCTGCTCCTAAGGTAGACAACTTAATGCCTGTGTTATAGTTAACAGCCGCCTGTTATACACAAATATTTTTTTTTTTAAATGAAATCACAGACATAATTTCAATTTAATTTACCAATAAGATTAAGATGCAAATGACTACCACAAAATTACTACCAATAAGGAAATCGAAATTGTCTTTATGCGATGCATAATCACTTCGTGAACCAAAATGCGTGTATTAATTTTTATTATATAAATATAAATGTATTTTAAAACGCGTTTATTAACTAAATAACAAAGTGCCAACAATCGTAAGCAAAACCTAGGGACATTTGAGATATGTATGTTTATATGTTTGGCTGGCCATTCTTTAATCCTCTTCCCATCGCTTTGTTTTCTTCCTCTACTTCTTCTTCTGTCTTTTGTGTACCATTCACTTGTTTTTCTGGTCCATTTCTCAATCTTTACTCTCAATATATGGGACGCCATTTCAATTTTCTGTTAATTGATAAGACTTTTTTTTATATATACTGCAAAGGGCAAACGAGCAGGTTTCTTGTAGTACTATGAAACCCTAAAAACATCGTTCTTAAACAAATATCTTTCTGCGATTTTACCATAGACAATGTCGCAACCGCACTCTGTTGAGCGCTCCGTCCAATCTTCTACGTCGAAGCCACTGTCCCTGTCGATCTGGTTCGGCTATCGGAGCTAATATAGACAAGTAATATGGATTTTTCAAAACAAGGCAATTAATAGAAAATAAAAAACAGGAAAATTTAAAAAAATCATTGTTTACTAGTAATATATAAAAGACATTCTAACGAATTGAGAACATCCTCTTTTTTTAGAGTCCCATAGTACAAGGAACGCTTATAATTTCGCTCTGTACGTCCGTCTCTGTCTGCCCGTAAGATGGTCTTCCCCTAGCATTTTCAAAGCATTTTAGCATTTGCCCTAAATTTTCCACGTTGATAGAACATGCTAAAAACTCTTTTATCAAATAGGTTTATAGCGTATCGTATATAAACGTGTCATGACACGCTTTTGGCCATTTTTATTTAAGTCTATTAAAACAGTTTAAATTTAAAAATACATCATTCAAAAGTACACATAGACACTTCAGTACAAAATAACCAATTTAACTGATTCCATCTGTAGATAAAAGAGGGTAGTTGTTTATAGGCGTGAAAAGATATCAACACAGAGAAACACGCGGCCGGTGGGGTTGGACGGTTGGTAACAAATATCTAAGGAAATTGTACTAAATGTTAATACGTAATACGATACGTCATACAGACATTTGGTAAGTGATAATTACAGTAAAAATAAGTTACACTGTATCGGTGTTTTCTTCACCATCGATATAAGAAGCTTAAGATGAAATCCACCAAAATTCTACCAAAGGTCATCAAATTAAGTTAAACTCTTTTTGTCGTGATCATAGTCAAGGGCAATTGTAGACGACAAATATAAATTACATTAACCAAAAAGTATAATTTACCGTCATCAGTGGCGCCTTGTCCTTCCAATACAATCTGAGACTTCTTTGTGTATCTGTTTGATTTATTACTCACTATCGATATATTTCCCCTTCCTGCTGAAAATTTATGAGTATGTTAACATATTGCTATACAAGACAATACTGATATATACATTATAAAAACAAAGGAGATATTTTTAATAAAAATAAATGACAAAGAAAACACAAATTTGGGGATTGTGTTAGATTTACCATAAACTTTTTTTAAATATATATATTACGTCCATCGGCAGCACCACTGGAAGGCTCGCAGATGCGTTGTCCGCCTCTGTAGAGGGATTTAGGCCACGAAGAACTCTCAGAAACGAAACGAAACTCGACAACAATATCACTTGACGTGACAGCATTGCCCCTACTTCACACCGATCTTATGCGAGAAAGAGGTACTAGTACCCGGACCATACCGGACCAAAAGAACTGCAAGCCTGGTTACCACTAATTAATATGAGTAAAGGAAATACTTTAAAGCATTACAAAGAACATTTACAAGAGGTTATTTACACAATTAAGTTAAATATAAAAGTTATTTCAAGAAATATAGATTTCCAAACATTAAATTAAACCACATCATACAATAAAGAATGTGCCAAACAGGATAAATGTGCATGGAAGAATAAAGTGACTTTTATATAAAATAATCGATATTCAATGCAAAGTCATAATTATAAAGAAGACTTAAATGAATGAAATAATCAATTTGAGTGTTATCAGCGAACTGGTGAATGTTAAAATATTTTGAATCATTGATTAACGTTTGCAGTAAAATAAATCGGGCTTAGAATTGTTTAGTTTTGGCTCAAAGATATTATTTTATGGAACAATTACTTCATATAAAATTTCAAATTGCTCCTTTCTAAAATTCTATATTGTATAGTAAATGAATGAAAAGAAGAAGGCTCAAAAAATAGCCTTGTGGTACCCCTCTGCTAAAAGATTTATCTACAAAAAGATGAATCAAATTGAACTTATTGTCTATCAGACAAAAATAAAAACTACTAATGTATTTCATACGTTCGAAACAAATAAATACAGTAAGTCAAATTATTCACAATCTACTTTAGGGAAAGTTACTGGGACAAAAATGTTGCACGTGTAAATTTAAAAAACAAATGTACGGGACACGGAATTGGTACAATCAATACAAAAGCATCGTTCAAACTCAACACTCGCCTTTATTCTTTTCGAGCTTTTCCTTTATACCAAACAATGAGCTCGCTGTAAGGAAATATAAAAATTACGTAATCCTATATGATCGTACAGTATCTAACTTCATTTTAATAATGAAAACAAAACTAATTTATGAATTAGATAGTATTTTAGTTAGAAGAGAAATCAATACACATTTCCATAATTAAACTGTCAATTAAAATGCACAGAAAGTTAACCTTTTATTGCTTAAGAAATAATAAGTTAAATGAGTGATTAAATATGATAATTAATGGCCAAAGATGATTCTTACCACTGTTGATTGCAAACTCTTTGCCACTAAGGATATGATACAGAAGATTCTTCATCTCAAAGGGTGATAAATTCAGTAGACGTTCGGATGCTTCTTCACCGTCGCATGACAATGTACGAGATAGCTCTGTGGCCATAACCTTAAATATATTTAACTTTTATAATTTGTGAAATTACATTGAAGGGTCGTGGCTTAACCAGTAGCCGGCATCTGAGTCGATCGGTGGGTTAAGTAGTTCTTATCGCGACCGGGTGAAATATGAGTGAACCATTCTAACACTGGTTTTTCGTATATTTGAACTCCTCCATTTTTCGGCACGTGAAATTGTGGGTTCCGATTAATGTCACTGGGTGATATTAGTCGTGAGATTCTAGAGATTTGTATTTTTTATTTTCTATGTATAGAGTAATGCTAAAATAAAAATGTAACGCTAATGTTAGTACAGTAATAAATATATACATGTTCAAATAGTGCAGTGTTTGAATATGGTCCTTCGAGCCGGATAAAACAAAAGAAAACGAATCTATGATATTACTAACCTGTATAATGAGGCCTACACGGAGTCGCAACATCTCCAAGAACAGCTGCGGTTCGGTGCGTATGAACATGGCGAGATACACCAGTAACTCCTGTGTCAACATCGGCCTCAAAAAGATGGACGACGCTAACAAGTTGGTGTTCCTCTCCCATCCAGGAGATCACCTCAAGTTCTCTGAGGATTGGTTCAAGAAAAACATCATCCAACCTTATCTCATTTAACTTTTAAGTATCACCTGACTCGTTAACGGCCTGATTATAAAGAGTAAAGAGAACATGTTCAGATGGGGATTTGCGAGCGGTACCGATCTGCAATGCCTATGCGGTGAAGTCCAGACAATGTCTCACCTCACATCATGTCCTGCGTGTCCCAATATTCATGGTCGGCTGTTTTATCGAAGTGAACGCCGTCCATTGTCTGTGATTATCACCTGCGAATGATAAAATTTGTTGTTTAACTTTTGTACTTCATAAATAATTTAATTATAAAACTATTTTATTTAATTACTACTACTACTACTATTTACATGCTACTTAGTTGTCAAAGGCGAAAATTCGTCTATACGAGGGGTCGGCAATATGCACAAAAATTTTCATAAGTTTGTGTCAAGCTGTTTAGGAGGAGTTTGGCAACAAACACTGTGACACAACATCTGTATTTTCCATAGTTCCAAGTAGTTACTCTTAAAATCTACTTTATTTGACGAACTTGATTAAAAACCAAAGTAGCGCTTAATAAATATTTTTATTTTTCATAGATCATATCATATCACTTGAAGTTTTAAAAACGCTAGGTGTATATATATTTATATAAATATCGATAAAGTATTGAATTTTGGAATTTGGGAGTTACTATATACTAGCGGATCCGGCGGACTTTGTCCTGCTCAACTTTACTCATAACTTTAGTCGCTCGACGTAAAAATAAATATTAAATAAAATTAATTAAAAGGAATTCGGCAAATATTTATATTCACTTGTTTATCAAAAACATGCCATTTTTTTTTTATCCAAATTTCATAAGTGTCGTTACAATTGTGTGTTTCCCAAAATATATCAAATTAAAAAAAAAGGAAATATTATTCTATAATATCTATGTACATAAAAGGTAAAACCTATCACGAAATCTTATTTTATAGTAGACATCAGCTAAGAACCCCGTTCTTTTTTTGATAGGACCTGGTTAAGAAGACGTTTGTCAATAGTAAAGAAAATTTCTTTTCTTTTACGTATTTTCCATTACAGGACAGCATCTTCTTACACTTAAGGGTTTTACGCATAAGTTTTCATGGTTTAATTATGACTAGAGATTGCCGATGATGGTCGAAATTCGACCACAACTTTACGTATCACATGCTTAGTACAGTATACCAAGAAAGCGCTTTATCATTTAGGATGACAGCTCCTAGTCAAGAAAATTTTGCTAAGGGTTATTATTGTTAGAAGTTAACATAATGAATAACAGAGTAAGGAATAAATAATATACCAATAATAGTTCTAATTCAATTAAGAGATAAAAAAAAAATATTAGTTGAAGGGCAGTGATCCGCCTTCCGCGCCGGGGGTCGTGGGTTCGATTCCCGCCTTGAGTCTGGGTGTATTATCTATTAGTATATATTTATATATTTCTACAAAATAATATTTGTGTATAACAGGCGCCTGTTACCTATAACATTAAGTTGTCTACCTTAGGAACAGACGTCCGTGTGTCATATAGTCCTGTATATATTTATTTACACACAGAGATATAGAGAGAGATACGCAAACATATGTGTGTGTGTCTGTGCGTGCGGCATTACCCCATAGTAAAATACCATACGACATAATGCTGTGAGAGTAACTGAAATAATCGTCTACCATTGGTGTGCGTGGGGTTTTATTTTAATAATTTAATATTGCATATTATAACAAAATATTAGCACTCCCTATGGGTGGATATACCTTTATCTGTCCGATAATTGGTCCGACCCACTACGGGTACGCGACCCCGGAGTGCCCTAGCTGCTATACGGAGGAGGTCGGATATCAAATATAAACCAGTGCTAGAATGGGTCACCCATCTATCACCCGGTTGCAACCAGAGCAGCTTAACTTAGTGATCGACTCAAATGCCAACCACTGATTAGGCCACGACCTCCTCAAAACTTGTGTCAGAAGGTCTCGCTTTTCATAACAAATTATGGTAAGTACATTTTTTTTCTTTAAACACAGGAGGTCATAACTTAATCAGGGCATTTGAATCAAACGCTAGGCTAAGCAGTTCTTACCGCGACCGAGTTATGACGAGTAAATTAAGCTCGGGCTCGGGCGTCGCCTCATATAGTCGTCACCGCGAATATATAATCAACGTATAATCAGGATTCGGCTTTTTTTGGGATGTCATGGTACCACGAGCCTTCTGTAAATGTGATTGTAAATGGTGCAATTAGGGTCACCAACTTATTTTTGTATCTCTATCACAATTTTGTGATAGAATTGTCTTGTGTATTTTTAAGACTAGAGTAAATACACAAACAGGCTATTTCTTTTACGAAAAACTGCTACAATCACAAAGGGTCACCTTCCAATGAGAATTACTATATAATTGAATTACTAAGTTCTTAAGCGCTACAAATTTTTAAATAAACTGTAGCTAAAATTACAAAATATAGCATATTTGTGTAGAAACGTAATGCGTATGCGTATGCGTATGTTTGTGTATGTGTGTGTGTGTGTGTGTGTGTGTGTGTGTGCGTGTGCGCGTGCGTGCGTGCGTGCGTGCGTGCGTGCGTGCGTGTAGGGTAAAATAGATGTCTTAAAGTTCACGTATAATTTTCAAAAGTTCCTTTTATGCTATAACTTGCTCATGCGCAGTTGACATATCCGGTACTGCGCAGGCGCGACCGGAAGCTACTCTAACACAAGATAAAATCGGTGCAATGTTGTAAACGAGATAAAATCGGTGCAATGTTGTAAACGAGATAAAATTATTGTAATATAAACAAGATAAAATAGGTACAATATTGAAGACGAGAGAAAATCGATGCAACGCTATAAACGAGATAAAATCGGTGCATTGTAAACGAGAAAAAGAAAATCGAAGCAATGTTGTAAACGAGATAAAATCGGTGCAATGTTGTAAACGAGATAAAAATCGAAGCAATGTTGTAAACGGGAGAGCATTGGTACAATGTTGCAAATGGGAGAGAATTGGTGCAATATTGTAAACGAGAGAAAATCGGTGCCATGTTGAAAAAATGTATTTTTCTGCGCTTTGGTGGCGGTGCATTGTAGAATCGGGTTACATTGCATCGGGTTGCATTGCACAGTTTCTCTTTTTTATATGCAGATTAATGTGATACAATTTAATTTTTTACGCTCGTTGAGCCTAGAGTGCTTAGACGTGCAATGCTGTACAGAGGCAATGTGGCTTTTTAGCATCATTGAAGAAATTTCCTCTCTTCATTCGCTTATTTTTGCAATATAATTATTTTAATGATTTATATTTTCCGCGTAGTTCTGAGCCGTACGTTTAAAAATGTCCCCTCGCATCTTGCCGACCGACGGTTAAGTGACTTTCATAATGGAAACAGAGAAGTATTCAAAGTGCGTCGCAGTGCTCGCAGTGCGCTATGATTTACTAGATTTCAATGCAATTATAGTAAGTAGTTCTATTCAGGTGTAACGGGTCGTTGGAGAATGCCATTTGAGCGATTCGAGAGCCGACGTCAGCGTTTTTCAAAAGAAATTCTCCACGAGTGCCATTCAATAAAGTGATTTCAAATCAATAGAGAGCTAGTCAATAGATTCCCTCTCCCGGGCTTTTTTTTACATGCAGATAGAAAAAAAAGCGGAGAGACTTCAAAGGAAGTGTGTGCCTTTAACTTGGGCCTGCATAATTAGCTGTTGACAATGTAAGTGAATAATAAACATCGTTGCCCCACTCAGCTGCGCTCGCAGGATGTTTGAACGGTCTACTCTACCTCTTGTGAATTGCACGAGTCAAATTGTGTTTTATGTGGAAGCTAGCTGAATGCTTGGCATCCTTCGTATTAAGATCTTTTCCCTTGCAAAAGTAAGTTGTGTATAATCTTCCTCCATTTTAATTATGACAATTGAAATACAATGACGTAACGATTGATTAATTGCTTTTAACTTACTCGTTAAATCCAGTGCAAACAGACTTGAATGTAATCTAAAAAAATTCTGAGTTCTCAATCAGTATTAGGCGATGGAGTATAGGATGGAGCCCTCACTGAGACGCCATGGCGACGTCGCCGGCTACGTAGCCATGGATATCTGCGGTTGCTAATGGAGTAGCCAGTAGTAGTCGTGGCTACGGTTCTAATTTCACGACGTCGCCAAACCGTCGCCAAGTGAGTTATCTATCCTAAATTATAATATAAATTGTTTCGATACGATGACGTCGCCATGGGGTCTCGATAAGGTAGTACTCTTATTCTTACTAATGGTTGATCAAGAATAATGCTATACCAATTAAACTTCACAATTGCGAGAATTCCATATAAGTAATTAACAAATAAGAAATACGAGAATAAAAAATGGTCAAGAAGGAAACTAGCGTTTCAGTGCGGTATATTAAAACCTAGGTTGTTTCTAGAACGTACAATGTAAAGAGCGACCTTACTGAGAAGTGTTTACAACACTCTGAGTTGATTTGAATTTCCAAACACATCGGAGAGTGTTTGTGAATGTGTGTTATTGACACGACACTTAGTGTGCGGAATGTACGACGCTGCGACAAACATTAAACACGAGTTACTTAACAATAAACATTAAAACACTTTCTTTAACATACACATATGTTTAGTAAGTGTTAATTTGTGTCAATTTTTATTATAGTCTATATACATTTATAAAGAACAATCGTTGTCGGTTAGTCTCGCTAAAACTCAAAAACCGCTGTAAATTCTCTTTGTTGTTTCATTCCTCTTATATCTGGGAAGGTTTAAAACAAAAGAAAGGTAGGAAAAGTCCAAAGATTATTTAAAAATCTTAAAAAAATAATTCAGGGGGTGAATCTTCCTTTTGTCTGTCCGATAACTAATCAGATCCACCTTTATTTCCTTTATTCCTGTCTATGCAATTAGAGGTAGCGCCACGCTTTTTAGTCTCTCATGGTTTGTGACTCTTACCGATGACCTAATCTTGTCATGAAAGGCCGGCAACGCATCTGCTAGCCTTCCGATGGTGCAGATGTCCATGGGCGTCGGTAGTTACTTATGAATGAGTTACTCGTGAATAGCCTACTCCTGTGCCCCTTGTAACATAAAAAAAAGCAGAATGGCTACTTCAAATAGACTTTTGTCGGACGGAATTATTACGAAATAACAATTTAACGTAGCGCGTCAGCAATAAACCTGTGGCCAATGTCACGTTTCATGGAAAAGACATAGGAGATTGGTTTATTCATTGGATAATAGCAGACGAGCCAAAATTCGAGCAAGACTACGTCTGGGGTCCGCTAGTAGGATATAAAATTACTCACATCATAGCGCACTCTATTCGAGTAAAGGATATAAAATTACTCACATCATAGCGCACTCTATTCGAATAAAGGATATAAAATTACTCACATCATAGCGCACTAAGTCAAATCTAGGACGTTGTATGTTAAAAGTGTCTTTAAGCAAACCAAAAACAAATAAAAATCATGCGATGCTTTGTAATTTAAATCATGTTTCTCTCGCTAATTACAATTTCGTATAATGCAAACATGCGAAGTCACCACGACTTCAAAAGTGCATGACTGGCAGTCTGGTCATGATATACGTGTATCAGAATTCCTCGAATTATGCATTAATTTTTTAAAATACAGTCTTCATAGCTCGGCATCTATATAAGCCCCTCCGGCGCATACATCGCCCTCTTTCTGCCACATTCAAATCAATAAGTCGCAACATACATCTAGGTCTGCAGACCTTGATCTCAGCAGGGATCAAGACCCTCAACATCACCAAAATTACAGTCCACTCAGCAACAAATCCATGCGTAACGCAGCAACGTGGTTTTAAAGTCAAACTTCTTTTTTTCTCTAAATCATATTATTAACAGTGTAGTCAATTCAAAATACATAATATCCTTTGCCATCCGTTCATAATTAAGTTACTGCGTGTTTTTGGCTAATTTCACGCCTTCGTAGAGGTTATGATTTTTAGGCGAAATACGGACAGAGATTTAACATTCGTAATATGGTGATGTATTCGTGTATTAGGAATATTTTATAGCAGAAGTAACCTGCAGGCAAGCAAGGGCCACATCGTTAAAAAATTATATGCTCGCGGGCCACATTGATAAGTAATTAGATGTTGGCGGGCCACACTTGTAGAATAATTATTTGGTAATAGGTATCTAGTCATTTTTTTTCTTATATAAACTGCGCTTGCCTTGGATCTTGCCTTGGATAATAAGTTGGAGCAGCTGGTATTTAGGGTTTCTCATGATGTGACCGAGGTACGAGTACTAATGTTTTACTGTTTTTTTTTAATATAACAAGCGTCAAACAAGGCGGTTCACCTAAGTGACTACTGATGCCCATGGACAACTGCAACACCAGAGAGCTCGCAGATACGTTGCCGGCCTTTGGGAAATGAGTATGCTCTTTTCTTGAAGGTCCCTAAGTCGTATCCGTTCGGAAATACCGAAGCAACGATTGTCACTATAGCCACATCCTCTGCAATATAAGCGGAACCTGGTAATAGACCAGGATAAAAAATGAATGAATGGATTGAATGATGATATACTTTACCACAACACAATATACAAACAAAAGGATTTCTAAGCAATACAAATATACATATATAGCTGGCACAATCGGCGGTCTTATCGCTTAATTTAATTAATAATGCTAGGAAAAAGAAGATTTTCCATAAAATGTTAAGATTCCGGAGACTTAACACTTACAATCTGCTGGGCTAAAATGTTCACATCAATGCCTTCTTTCCACCCTTGTCTCTACTACATGGCATCCAGATCTTATTGTTTAATCGTAAGTTTCCTCTTCATACATTCTTTTTAATACTTGACAAGATTTGTTTAATAACCGTAATTCCCATAACTTGTTGCCTTTTAGAATTCTTCTATAATTAAAGAGTGGCACATTATACCATACTCTTGTATTATTAATTTTAAAAATTATTGCTGACTGACAGACGTCATTAAATCTTTTTTATAACTGACCATTTTTTTTTTAAAACTTTCTCCCGGTATGAGATTATAATCATAAATGGCTGTACAAAGAATTGTATCAATAAATAGTTTTGAATGATGCTTATCGAACGCCTCCTGATTTAAACAAAAGTCCCGTAGATTTATAACATCGAAATTATGTTTATTTGACTACCCACAAAAACCGTTTTCTTCTTTAACCAATATCACTTACAGTCATTGTTAAACATGAATATATGATTTTCGACTTAAGTACATGCTCTTTTTTTCTATTTAAAATTTATATTTCAGAAACTAAAGGGAGGCCTATGCTCAGCAGTGGACGATTAAAAGCTAATAGACAGATAGAACATAATAAAGACTGATATTTTAAAAAAAATAATTATTAATAAATACTAAATCTATATAAAGCTGAAGAGTTTTTGTTTTTATGATTGCTTGAACTGACTAATCTCAGGAACTATTGATCCGATTTAAATATATATATTTATATAAATATATATGTTACGGACAGATGATACAAGAACGGTATGGCGGCGTCTTCGATCGTGGACGCCGTCGGACGGACCACTCCACCTACTACGACGTGGGGCACCAAGCCTCCGAGCACCACAAAGCAGGTTAGATTGTTCAGCTGCAACAGGTCGAAAAATGGGATCCGAATGGTTCTATTTTAAATACTCTTTGATGTCATAAGAAATAATAATTATATTTAATGAATTTTAGACGTGGCCTCCCGCTTTTCCAACATTACCATCGCAACCTACTGCAGAGCCCAGTGTGGACTCTTCGTGCGGTATGAAGAATGGACCCCAGGTAAAAGTTATATTTATTATCGGCGTGTGTAATTTGTTTGGCATTGGTGTGCATGTGGTTTTGTTTCAATGATTTAGTATATTAATATTGCATATCTTATAAAAATATTAGCATTCGCACACCCTCTCTATATAAACTATAATTGTGTCAAATATCATACTCATATGTCTGCGCATTTTTTGTAAAAATGCCTTGGCTTGTCAAGAACTATCATAAGTCCATTACTAGAAAGGACATTTAAAATCGCACTAGTAGGATCATACCAGATTTGGCTAGGCAGGCGAGGGAACACTGGCGATCCTCAGTTGCTGCTTGAAAACGACACCTCATGATTTTAATTACAAAAAGGTTTGAAGTATTTATAAAGTTACTAGAGATCACCGGCTGGTTTAAATTCGGCCACAAATCATTATAGGCTTATTACATTACACATGCTTAGTGCAACGATATATATTGTTCTATTTGACAATAAATGTAATGTACGCTTTGACATGTACTCTATAATAAAATGTGTAAGTGTGTGTAAATCGTGTGGCATTGGTGTGCATGATTTTAATATTTATAATACATGAAAAAAGAATATGTGCCATCGAGGCTCAAAGTTACAACTTAATAATTTAATTTAAACAAAAACATTTAGAAATCTAAGGATGGGAATGTTGATAGTCGGACATTGAATATTAGATAGAGGAACATACGGTGTAACTTGCGAATTATCAGAGGTAAATGCCGGCCAGATAAAATATTCGAATCCGGCAAACGGCAAACGGTTCCGTCATCGACACGGACCATTGGCTGCATTCAATGCCGACCGTATTTTAATCTCGTCCGTACATTACAACGTATTACACAGAGTACATAAATATAAACAAACCAAAGTTCCACGATCGTACGTAGGCGCCTCAGTCATTTTCCCAAACAGCTTTGTTCTTCACATAAGGGATATACATTATACAGCCTATTGTTAAAATGTCCTAATAATTAAGGTTTGTAAATCTGGTCGCGGCAGGTGGCCTACGACATTAACTGAGTTGTGAGACTGGGCTGGAGAAATCTAGGTCATCCTGTGACGGACGACGGTGAACAGTGGAAGGAGACGGCGGCTGGGATTGGCTAGAGACAGGAGAGGGTGACAGAAACCTAGGGGGCCTCTGCGCAGTTGTCGGCTGTAAAGGCTCATAATGATGATGATGATACAGAAGCTATGAATAATGCATGTTCCCAAACATTGGCGCTTTCGACTTTCGAAATGTTATTAAATTCTGCGGCATCATCCATAAGCCGAGAGGTAAATGGAGACCAATTCATCATTGTCAATCAATGCGTTTGTAGTTTGTACTAACACATTTGTTCATTTATATTTAGACCTGGTAACTTTCTCTAACGGCGGGTACAGACGAATGGAAAAAATAAACACACTATTCATTTCGAAACAAAAACGTAATAAAGCACTCACAAATAAAATAAAAAGGTCTCTAAATACTTTAGAAAGTTATCGATATATCCATAAGATATTTTTTTTATTTACGAAAAATTAAATAATGCATGGAAAAGTTATAAATAGAAGCTTAAACAATTAAGATAACACATTTTTTAAAATTTAGATTACCCATACAAAATCGAATACAAAACCTGCTTGCTAAAATTAGAAAATCTTTAAATGTAAAGAAATTTATAAATATAACTTAAAATTAAATTTTTAGATATTTAATGTCTTGCTTGGAATGTTGCCAATTAAAGGTATACTAAAAAGATTTCTACTTTGCCTGCTTTGACGGCTATGTGAGCGTTTTACTTCTGCTACTCACCTTAATTATGCGAAAAATTATTATTTAACATCTATTTAAGACACATGGATTGCTAACGTTTCATTATTAAATTTAAATCACGAATTTTTTACAAATTAATGTATTTAAATAATATGTATTATATTTCTTTATTGCAAATGATTATAA